>JAYGXS010000007.1:19931233-19941318 GCA_036362985.1 Ligula intestinalis
AAAATCCCGCCGACTGGCGACTCCCGGCAATGACCTGAGCTGATTCAGTCACGTGTGCAGACAACGTGCATCTTACCCGCATTGGCCAGTCTGTCTTGTCTTCTATGCATCCTTGTGTGTATGTCCTCCTGACTGTCTGTTTTGACCTGACCAATCATACTTCTGTGTGCTGATACGGACAATGACAAACACGCTTACGAAAAACCTCTGCTAGCACGCTCTCGAACGGTTGAATTGTCCAGACGACCAAGCCACAGCAATTTGCCTTGTGTACCCAAAAAATCGCTCCCAATATCCGATTGTCTTCCTCCATCCGACTGAATATTCCTAGTGTTTGTGTTTATAGTAGACCGCTCATTCTTGACGGCTAGTTATTGGTGTCCCCGATGCGATTGGTTGAGTGCCGATGGGACTGGAAATTTCAAATGCAAAAGACCTGTGTTCACCACTGCACACAGGTCCATTCAGCAAGTGCCTGACTGGTGAACGAAAAATGGAAGAGTAAGGAAGGTTGAGTTCGCATTATAGGAACTCTGCTTTACCGAAATGTAGTTTGGTGCGCTAAATGGCCCGGCATGGAATATCTTGGAACTGACAGAGTATATCGATGCTTCAAAAGAAAAATGCGAATGCTAGAGCAAGTGTTAACAGTCGCGTTAACTGCGAGCTGGATACGTCAAGTTTCTCTGGTCTGTTTGCAATTATCAAGCGCAATCACTACGCGCCCCCGTATTGTGATTTTGCCTGGCCAAAATAATGAATCATGTGCGGAGGGCGCGTAGAACCGTTAGTTATGGGGAAATCCAGCCAGATCATCGAGTAATCATTCCGTCGAGACTGGACAAGAGTAAGTTAGTCACGGTCGTTAAAGCTTTGGGTACGGGCCGACAAGCAGCCATCACACTTATTACTAATTCAAACCAGTTCTATCAATAGATGAAGACGTATAATGGCCTGGAGGCTGTGTCCTGTAAATCCTGCGTCCCATGCACATTTATTACTCCTTTATACGATTGTCTCTGATGATGATTTCGAACGGGAACGCAATAGTCGGTGAAATAAATGTCTTTTTTAATCAACCACACCGGTTCCCTGGAATTAGCATGTTACTTTAAATAGGCATTTCAATCCTCTTTCGGACGGAGACTCCGAATGCTAAAATTTCTTCCCATCAAAGCCTGTACGAAATCCTTAATTACGTGAAATTTGAGTCACCTGTCATGCTATGAAGTGTTCCTAGTTCATATATTGTACTCGTAGCCTCGTTGTTAAACCATACCAACTACTTTGCCTATGTCCACTGTTCTGCTAACAAATAGGTCTAGGTACCAGAAGTTAGAGCGTGGTGATTTTTTCTATGACTGTTACGATATAAATGAATCAAAACAGAAGTCACTGAGGTCGAGTCGCCATTCACGATGGTCGAACGATCACTTAACAGCAGACCTCTAGATGTCTGGTGGTCGCTTGAAGAACGTTTAGAATGAGGATGTAATAAGCATTCGAATTAGTGACTGCTGTATAACAGTCACTTATTCGATTCAGGAAGTCAAGTTTGGGTAAAAGAAAATTGTCGATAAATTAAACAGCAGGTAAATACAATAATATCAAGGAGGGTAGAGTCCACAAAAGTTTAAGCCATCAAAAAGTAGCAAGAGGTGTTAAGGGATAAAGGGGTCCAGCGACAGCAAGCATCCCCAAGTCACCCACGCCGTCCTCTAGCCTCTCAACAGAACGCGAGACAGGGACGACGGGGTAACATGAATTAATTGTTAGACCCCATCTCCCTTTCCCCTCACTGTTCCCTAATTATGACTAGAAGCTGCGCCCCTTTGACCCCTTAACAATTTTCCCCTAATTACTACTGACTATTCTGCAAATATTCTATTGCTTGATTTGAGAAGTCAAGTTGGCAAACACAGTGTTTTCAGAAAATCATCATGAAGCCACACATTTGCAGGAGTAATTATAACTTTACAATGTAGTCTGATTACAATTAGTCGTCTACGCGTCGCCCGCATGCTGGGGTCAGCGTGTAGAGGTTCCTGTGTTGTGGGAGGGAGGGAAATGGGGTTAGATTGTGGGCGTTCACCAGAGGTCAGATACACGGAGGAGTAATTGCTGCAATTTGCACGAAGCGATCGACTGTCGCTAGGGGGTGGAAGCGAAATGCAATATTCACTTGGCGTCGGGGTCGGCCACGGAAGGGAAGTGCAAGGGCTTCTGTCAACGTGTCCTAACAACACAGCACCGGTTTAGCTAGCCGTATAACGACTGCTTCAACTGTTGTAAGCACCCGTTGGCGCAGGCCCTGATAGAATTAAGTTGGTGTCCGGTAGACAACCTGAAAGGCTTCGTTAGTATCAACTCAATGATTCGTATCGACAAAATGTGCGAGAATAGAACTGGAAATCGATCTAGTTTCCCCTTAACTTAACCAGGCTGGTATGTGCTCACGTTACCCCTTTTCCAGGCGCATCTTTGTTAAGCCGGTGTAGCCCGCTCCACAGGAGCAAGTGAAAGAGTAAGTGCACATAGATGTGGCCTTCAACGGGAATCGGTCTTTACCTTCCAATCCTAGGAGGGTAGAGTTCGTAAAGAGCACCCGTAAGTTCGCCACTGGGAAAGCGCTTGCGGTCCTCAAGCGTCGTCTGACCAGCTCGCTTGTTGCATCGCCTAAGAAATGCAGTCTTATGAACACGTCTTTCTTTTCTGCGGTGACGGTGGCCGTCTTTTTGGCACGCTCGCCAATATTCCTGAGGATGAATCTTTCCGGGCATCCATTTTTAATTAGTGTATGCTGAAGCTGTTGGAGTTCTGCTTCAACAGTTTCAGGAGAACAGGTCTGTCGTACTTTAGCTGCTAATCCCTGAACCAGATTTCGTTTTATATTTAGGGGAACACAACTGTGAAAGTTGGTGTATTGTCCCATCCAGGTTTTTTTTTCGGAATACCCTACATAGGATAGCTTCATCTTCTTGCCTTCGCAGAAGGACATTAAGGAATGCAATTTTATCGTCCTCCACAGTCTCAGCGGAAAATGTGAGCGATGGGTGAGCGCTGTTAAACTTCGCGACCAAGGCGTCAGTGTCAGCGTTATCGTCTATCAAACAGAAGACATCATCTACATATCGACAGTAGAATGCAAGGTCATTGATGGTGTCCCTAAGACTTATTTTCTCGATCTTGCTCATGGAGACATTTGCAAGACACTGGCCAAGTGGTGAGCCCATCGCCACACCATCTATCTGTCCGTAAACCTGGACACTTTGTGTGCATCGCGTGACACGATCTTTGAGGGTTTTCACGGGCATACCTATCTCGAAGTTCAAGTCCCAAATAAAGTCGCAGAGGTATTTTATAGTTTTTGCCACCGGTACGTTGGTAAATAGTGGTGATACATCCAATAAGAGCATCTTACTTTCACCAAAGTTCATATTCTTTATGGCTTCAACAGACTAAAATGTTGCCGATACAAGCGAAAATGCGTGTCCCAGGAAGCAATTGAGTAGAAGAAGATTCAAGCGCTGGTACAATACGTTTATTCGCCTGACGTTTCGGCATCCACCGCGGATTCATCATCAGAGACATGAAAAATAACAGAAACGGGTAATGCATGCACAGAAGTTTGCAGTATTTATAGGATACAGTCATTACTGAAACAAACAGCGACAATTAACGTTAATTGACTTCTTACACGTGGGTAATTTGTTGGACGGCACGCGGGCTCTGACCTGTTGAACTTTCATCACGGACGGTGGGCTCAGGTGTGATGATTGTTCGGCCATCTGCTTCTCCAGTGTTGTCGTAGGATGAGGCGGTGGCCTGCCCGTTCTTCAAGTGACGACATGCTTTGGACAAATTGAATCTCAGCATTGAATATGGGTTGGACAAATCGTTGCAGTTGTTTATGGATTGGGGGCCCGTGACTCAAGTAGTTCTCAGCTCACCCGATTGTCACCTCTTGCGAGAATTTCGGCCTCGTCGAATTGGAACGTGTAGCCGGGTCTCGTCGAATGAGCTGAAACTTGAGAATTGGCATCATTTCACCGTACTGCTGCCGCGTGTTCAGCAATTCGCGTCTTGAGACGTCTGCTAGTTTCTGCGACATAGTTGCTTTGGCCGTAACTGCACCAGATCCTGTAGACGACCCCAGGTGTTTCTTTCCGTGGCACCGTGCCTTTCGGATTCATTATCTGACGCCTTATAGTTGCCTCCGGCCTGTGTGTGTGACTCCAACTCCAAGTGGTGCGAGAAGGCGGCCGACGGCTTCCGATACGTTTTTGACGTACAAGATCGAACGCCAAATCTTGGGGTCTGTGCGCTTTTGTTGGCCATCTCGTTTGCGCAAGCACCGGTTGACGAAGTTGCGCGGGTACCCATTCTCTCTGAACATCGGTCAAAGGCATTCTACCTGGGAAACTGTATCTTCTTCTTCGCTGCAGTGCGTCTCAACACACCGATAGAACGTCTTTACGCAACTGCATTTGTAACTGATTGGGTGGATGCTGTTGTAATTCAGTACTTGCATCGGGTTTGTTGCTTTCCTGAATACTTAACTCTTTAGACCACCATAATCTTTGCGACCAATGAGGACATCATGAAAGGCCAGCTGGTTGTTCTCTTCTTCCTACAACCTGCTGGCACCAACTTATCCTACGATAACAACGGAGAACCAGATGGCCGAACAATCATCACGCCTGAGCCCACCGCCCGTTATGAATGTTCAACAGGTCGGAGCCCACGTGCCGTCTAACAAATTACCCACGCGCAAGAAGTCAATTAACGTTAATTGTCGCTGTATGTTTCAGTAATGACTGTATCCTATAAATACTGCAAACTTCTGTGCGTGCATTACCCGTTTCTGCTACTTTTCATGTCTCTGATGATGAATCCGCGACGGATTTCAAAACGTCAGGCGAAAAAACATTTTGTCCCAGCGATCAAGTCTGCTTCTTCTCAAACTTAAATGTGTTTCTAAGGTTTCGAGGATAAAGGTCACTCTCTAATGATTTCAGCTTTTCTACCAGCCATTTGGCAATTGTATGATAAAGGGAGTTTCTCATATCCAGGATAGGACGCAGGGGAAGCCATTGTGTGTGAGGTTGCGGGAGGCCATACATTCAGGGTATCGTCATGAGTACAGGTCTCAGTCTTTCAAGCTCTTTTTCAGACAAAAGACCTTCTTTGTGGATGCCTTTGAAAATTGTAGTTAACTGACCCTCGATGGTCTCTGTTCGATCGTTAGACCTTCTCGGATTTTGAGAAATTTGTACGATTTGCTAGGATAGCTTCTAGTTTCGCGACATAGTCATTCTTTTTCATCAGAACTCTTCCGGACCCTTTGTCTGCTCTGGATTGCACGATTTTCTAATTTCTTCCAAGTTCCCTTAGGCTATCCAGATGAGCCTCTATTAAGGGACCTCTGTTTGTTGAAGCCTTTCTTAAGTACCTCTGGCAGCAGTTTACCAATGTCGACTTGAGATAGTCAACTTCTCTAGGCTCGGTAAATTTTGGGTCAGCAGTTAGGTTAAAGAGGCTCTCAAATTCTGTTTCTCGCACATCTCATCGATGTGAATCATCGAGTCGATACTAACGAAGCCTTTCAGATTGTCTACCGGACACCAGCTTACTTCTTTTAGGGCCTACGACAACGGGTGCTTACAACGGTTAAAGCAGTTGCTATACGGCTAGCTTAACCGGTGCTGTGTTGTCAGAAGACGTTGACAGAAGCCCTTGCACTTCCGTGGCCGACACCGAAGCCAAGTGAATAGTGCACTTCGCTTCCACCCCCTAGCGACAGTCGATCGCTCCGTGCAAATTGCAGTAATTACTCCTCCGTGTATCTGACCTCTGATGAACGCCCACAATCTAACCGAATTCCCCCCCCCCCCCCCCCCCTGCTCCCTCCCACAACGCACGAACCTCTACACGCCGACCCCACCATGCGGGTGACGCGTAGACGATGAATTGTAATTAGACTACACTATTAAAACCTGTCTAACTGTACAGTTTTAATTACCCCTGCAAATGTGTGGCCTGATGATGATTTTCTGAAAACACTGAGTTCACTATGAGAAGTTTCTGAAGCTTTCATTAACTCTACTATCCTTTAAATATTATTTTGTTGCCTTGATGATAAATTAATCGATAACACTTGTTGGCCTAACGTGACTCTTTGAATACTCACATGGGTATAATCGCTGAACTTGTTCGATTTAGGTAAGCAAAGTTTCACACTTACCTATTTGGTTACTTTTAGATTGAGGTTTCAGTTAAATATAGGGTTTTAGGGCTACGGCATGGGTTAAACACGAGTCCTGGGGTTAATGGAGAGTTGAGATGTCATGAGATAGTACTCAGATTTAGGGTCACAACGTAGGGTTGTGGAATACAATGTAAGGTTAGGGTAAAGGTTTAGGATTAGAGCTCACGGGTTACGTGATTAGTGTGAAAATTAGAGTTAAGTGGTTTGGGATTAGGGCTGTGTTTATTTTTGAGCCGGGATTTAAAATTAGGATCTAAAGTTAGGCGTGAGCCTGAGCTTAGTTTGATGGCTTCTGGCTCAAATTCGTTTTTCCCTGGAAAACTATCTGCAGGCCAAGTTTGACAGCTCAAAAAATCTGTCATAGGCACGGTCGGTTTTTTGTTTGGGAAGAATTTACGCAAACCTGTTCGGTATTTCCTCAGCGTGGGCTCTGCCACATACGATTAGATCGTGTTCCCTGTAGGATGGCTTCGTACGTTTCCATCAGATGCAACAAACGTGCGCTTTCAACTCCTTGGCAGTCCGTCATTAGGCCTCTTGGAGTATTAAAATACTCCAAGGCTTAATGGTGGCAAAGCTATTTGAAAATTTCCTTCTCTGGAGTATTTGGTTTGCCATTACATTTGCGGCACCCCTAAAATTATTTTATATCACCAGCCCTATCTTATAAGGGTGATAGGTTTGAAATTGCTCTCTGGTGTTACATAAAGGATCCTCATCAAATTAAGTTCCACGTAGCTTACAAATAAATCTACGGATTGCGGTCGATGGTTTTCTCAAGCAAATCAGAAGCACATTTTGCTTTAACAAGCCATAAAATTCTCTAACTGCCTGGGGTGACCTTCGAGAAATTTGGAAATTTTATATGCATTTAAGGTCCAATGCTCTTATTTCCTAACTGAAGGCGAAAATCTTATTAAATGCTGCACATTATTTTGAATGCTAGTTATAACATTTTCGGAATTAGGACATTTTGGTGAAGGAGCTTAGCTTATTATTTTTGCCTTGAAGTTATTTCAGTATCCGTTGTTGGGAGACCTGGCGTAGTGCCAACTGCAGAGTTATGAGGAGGCCCAGATAGCAAATTTTAAAAACGACTTTATGTCTGGCTGCCTATTCTAGCCATTGAATTCTACTTAAACTCTCAAGCTACGGAGACTTTTCTGATTATTATGCGGTGACTTTGAAAATGAGGTTACGGGGGAAAATTGAACTCTATTCTGGAGTATAATTCAAGCATGCTGTTTTGCAAATAAAAATCAACTGGTCAATTTGAAAAATGATCGCAAATAAGATATTGCACATTCTGATCACTTTTCGCCCAATAAACGCGTTAATCAGATAAAAAGAGGTGCTCAGTGACCATGCCGATGTAGGTTAGTGGTATCGGACGCGCACACCTGATTAAGTGATACAACAAAGTATGCTACAGAAGAAAAGTGAGGCTGGTGAACAGGGATTTCGATGCGCAAAACTTGTGGTGTGGGACAAATACATGTACAAACAAACCTTTTGCGATAGAACGGAAAATCTCGGCGAGCCTTCATCAGGCCTGCTTTGGATATTAGCCATGTATTTTTCGGCCACGAATGTTCAATGAGCATTTGTTATGCAGACGGCCGACCTTTTGTTCGCGTAAGCCGTGACAGCGGACGATGCAAGATGGAGACCTCAGGAAGACTTGATAGGCAGGAATTAGTTAACAACGAGCAACGGAGTTTAAACTTAATAAGTTTTTGTGCAGCGTGCAAACCAACTGGGGAAAAAGTCTGAAATACACTGAGTGAAAACGATGCTAGCCTCATTAGGAATAAGAGCTGAATTTAATCCAGCAAAACCTAATCAACGTAAACATGAAAAATATTTGATTCTGAAAGAATTAATCATTCAATTGGTGAACGCTTGATTTTGGTACAGAGTCGGAGGGCTGAGCTCAAACCCATTCATAATTTAATATGCTTATGCAGTGAAGGTAATAAAGTAACATCAACAATAATATTAGTGTTGGGTTTCAAAATCTAGCAACTTCGAGTAAAGTACTTGAAAACTCCAAAGCCTTTGCTCTTGTCCCCAGTGCATCTATTTATCTTGGCATGTAGGAATTATGCGACAATTTTTGAGTCCACCTCTGTTTTATCTTGCCCAAAAAATTTGAACTAAAAGGATTTCTTTGAAGTCAGTTTGACTCTGGCTGGTGATTTTAGAGTATTTTATGGGCTATCTATCGAGCTTCTAATAACGCTCAGGTTTCTTTGATCTGAATGCCATAAAATACAAAGCACGTTTTACAGTAGTGGGCAAAACAATTTATTGTTATCTGACAATGGAGAGGAAATGTTCTGTGTTTGGAATAAATTCAGATGTTTGGAAGAGAAGCGAACAATTCACCTATAGGCCAATCGGTGAGTGCAATTCCATTGTGACGCTTATGTCCCATCACAACTTGCGGGTAAACCTTGAAACGCGCTATGCTATTTTGCATAAAAAGACAAATGAGCAACAAAAAAGCATTACAAAACACAAAACATCTGAGACATTTTTTGATTAAGTGAAGGAACCAGAAAGATTATTCACAAAACGAATAAATTTACTAACAAAGTATGTTTTTTTGCTGAGTGATGATAAATGTGAGAAATTACTTAATGACTAAAAATTTTTGTGTGGGCATTATTAGTTTTGGATACCGTCAGAAAGCTCATTGTCAAGCAGGTTTATTCAACTGCTTCTTTTTCTGTCATGCAAGTTTGCGTCGAACATTTTTGTTGTCAAAATTGGATGCCAAACTCGTTAGTTTTCTTCCCACACGACTGCAATAACCCTGACGATGGGTTAAATGCACACTGAAAGGCAATTTCTGAAGTTAATTTAACGTAGTTTGCAAGTTTCTTTGACGGGGTACGAAAATAATCGTAAATCTTAAGTTCAAGACCAGGGGAAGGTTGAATAGAATGAACATGAGGTTTTAGTGTCGGGACTGTATTGACTGCCAATTGTATCGAACGGCAACAGGTAAGCCCTGACAATGCCCGCATTCAATTGGCAGACACCTTATGTTTTGTAGAATGATGCAGAGTTTATCGATTTTTAATAACCGATTACTAAGGCATATTCTACCGATCATGAAGTTTGATGTTACATGCATTCTTGGGCTTAAGCCCAATCTTGCTTCTATATTGGACTACATACCAACGAAATATTTGAATGTTCAAGCAAATCAGTCGAACATGAAAAGGAGATGCAGGTAGAGGGCAAAATTGAAGATCCTCCATCGAAAAAGGCACGCGACGCACTTTGCTTACCCGCCGTCGTCAGAGGACATCATCCTTATGGTGACTGTGGCTCATAATTCTCCCAAATGATCAAAACATTGTGAATTCGAGGCTCGGTTGGTGCGCCTTTTGAGTCAGGGTATTACTGGCTGACGATAGCAAATCAGCCAAAGATGGCCATTCCAGTATCCTTTGGTTTTGCCGACCATATTATATGCCCCTATAAATAGCTGCTACAGCTGCTCTCAGTGCTCGACAAATGTGCTCAAGGCAAAGAACAAGTGAGCTCAGTAAGCGGTCGGTGAACGATCATCAATGATTGTTCCAACTATGACTTAGGGTCCGCCAGAACTTCAGAAAGGAAACTAAGCTCACAGAAGCCAACAAGAACAGTCGTCAACTATGGAACCTTGCAAACTGCCCAGGTAAGGTCGTTGTTTCACTGGAAAATATGTTAAACCAAACGTTTGACAGCAAAACCCCAATGCCGACGCCGAACGACTTGTCTGTTACTGGCACTCCCCTAACTGATCAAGTTTTTAACATTT
>JAYGXS010000007.1:19985180-20020983 GCA_036362985.1 Ligula intestinalis
ATGCTAGATTTAATTTTTACAAATGATGCCCACCTTCCTTTTATTAATTTTCATCGTGATATTTTCACAAGTGACCATGCCTTAATTCACTGTTGTTTTCCAGCCTCTCTTTCTAAAAAGCCCGCGGTAAAATGCAATGACCTCGACTTTGGTAACGTGAACCTTACAAATTAATAAATGATTTCGTAAGTACCCTAGATTGAAATAGCATATTTTCAACTAATGATCCCTACTTCTTCCAGAAGCTATTGCAAAACCTTACAGAAAATATTCAGGCTCTTATCCCACTTAAGATTTTTAAATCAAATTCAGCTTCTTCTACTGTGCCACATTTTCTCCAAAATAGACTGAATAAATTACAAAAACAACTTAAGGATACGTCTAATAGCTCTTTATCAGTTCACTTAAGAATAGCGTAAATATTTGAATTAGCGCTTAAAATAAGGCTTGCACGAGATAGGTGTAGGGAGGCCACAGCATTAAGTGACGCGAATTCTTCTAGATCAGTTGCTCAAGTCTTCCGTCTTCGGTCGTCGGCTAAGCTTCAGAAAGTCATTCCACATTTACTTAACGGCAACAATCATTTTGTTACAGAGGATTTGGAGAAAGCAGCATTGCTAAATTCATTTTTCGCCAAGTTCTTTACCATCGAAACTAGCCCCACTCCTGCGATACCCCTGCTGTGTTATTCAAATCTCAGTTCCTTTAATTTCTCACCCACTTGTATTCAAAAAGAAATAATTCAGCTTAAAAATTCACATTCGGTTGGAACTGATAACATTCAAAACTCACTCATCAAACAATTGAGAGATTTCCCACGTTTACTGAGTCAGTTATTTTCAGTGTTTCTTGAGAATGGCTTTTCCCGGACTACTGGAAAACTTCTATTATAATTCCCGCATTTAAATCTGGTTCCCGATCAGATATTCACAATTATCGCGGTGTTCATAAAACGCCCTCTCTGGCTAAACTCTTTGAAAAACTAATTGCCACAAATATTGCAGATTTCTGCATAAACAAAAACATTCTCAGCTCCTCACAGCGTGGCTTTTTACCGGACCGATCTTGTGAAACATGCCACATGTCTTTTCTAAATCTACTTACTTCTCTTCGTAATGGTCATTTATCTGTGGTAGTTACCTTTTTTGACCTTAGTGAAGCAGTTGATTAAGTTCCTCACAGGAGGCTCCTAGCCAAACTAGAGGCTATAGGTTTTCGTAGTCCTCTTACTGACTTCATCAGATCTTATCTTTCAAATCGACACCAAAAGGTCTTAGTGGAATCCTCATACTCTACTCCTTCCGCCATTTTGAGTGGTGTCCTTCAAGGTACCGTGCTAGGTCTTCTGCTCTTCTTGCTTTACATAAATTATATCTCAATGAGTGTTGAACACTCCCAATCTTATATTAATGCAGATGATCTCAAGTGTGTTTACTCGTTCTCTAACTCTACGGCCGCGAAATGCCTAGAACAAATTCATTCTGATCTGCACGCTCTTTCGGCGTGGAGCTCAACATGGCAGATGGAGTTTTCACCTTCTAAGTGCCGATACATGTGCTTTGGGCCTAAAAGGCTGCCACAACCTGTTATTTTTCAAGGTTACCCAATGACTGAATGTTCCAGTATCAATGACCTAGGATTAAGCTACGCCAATAAATTAGACCTTTCTCCTCACGCCGATAGAATTGCAGCCAAAGCCGCACAGATTTGCGGCTTTGTTTCATATAATTTCCATCTTCCTGAAATGAAATTAAGACTTCATCGTATGTTGATGCTTCTCATCTTAGAATACTGTTGCCCTTTTTGGTCTCATGAATATAGTTGGCCGTTCAAAAATGGAAGAAATTCAAAAAAAGTTCACACAAAAACTGCTGTATCCGACAGATTCTAATACTTTTTACTCAAATAGATGTCAATTAACGAAACTAAGGTTCCTTTGGGTCAGGAGATTGGAAGCAGGCTTTTGTCTCCTTTTTCGGCTTAATAATTGCACACATTTACCCAGGACTTCTGTCATTACCCCCGTCAGCCGTCCCTACAACCTAAGAAACTCGGCACTTGTTATACCCCCTCCTGCATCTTCCTCATGTAAACGCACTTTGTTTTTTGCATCCAGATAAAGCTTTCTTTGGAATAACTTGCCAATCGAAATTAGGTCGTTTACTAGACCGTCTGCTTTCAAACGGAGACTGCACATTTATCTAAACACTGATTCTATTAACCTTCTATTCTCCTCATCTTTTCCGAGCAGCTTTCTCCATGACTCCGAGAAAGGACCATTGGGAATTTAGGAGATCTGTTTGAAACTTTTCTCTCTGCCTCGTATCCCCCGAGAACTTAGATGTTTCCATTAACCACCGCTGAATCACACGAAGCCACGCGGAAGTACTCAGTCTAAAATGCTGCAGTTTCGTTGAATACTCACTTTCATCAGACCACCCACACCTATTTCTGCTCTACTACTATGTTCCTACTACTATCTTCCGAAGCAGTTTTTTTCTCTTGCACACTTTGTGAACATGGAGGCCCGTTGAACACTGTCTCCATTTTCACTGTAAGAGTTTTTTTAACTGCCATAAGTTTTCGTTTTTAGTTTAAAATCACCTGCAAAACATTGCTTAATGTTGCCCCAAAAGGACAATTTCTGCTGACATTATTACGACTTTCTACGTCTACTTGCACATATTGTCAAATTATTTTTTGAATTTTGATTTTTTCGAAATTAACTTTGTATAGATAGTGCCGTACCGGCGCTGAAAAATATAAATTCCAAATTCCAAATTCCAAAAATGTCTATCAGATGGATTAACATCTTGTTGTAAAATAGTTTTCTAGGATTTTTTCCACTACCGTTTTCGGATGAACATCATGATAGCTTTGGGTATCAGAATGGTTCCAGTTTTTTATGATTGCTGTGATTCTTCAGTGTTCCCTATTTTCTGGGTAAATACCATTGACTGAAGTAAGGAGAAAATATGCAAGGGGAGTATTTGGGACATATATAATATGCTTTATTATGCATGGTGGGATTTTATCCGTTCCTTAAGACGTGGAATTGGATAGTTGATTGGTAGCTATTTTGACGGTTTCGTCGTTGAAAAAGATCTAATTGAGGGTAAATGTTGTTATTACCGATGGTTGAGGATCGATTCTTCCTCGAATGTATAATTTTTTGTGAAATACTTGTTGAATATATTCGCCAGTTGGCTGTCGCCCATCATTACTTTTCCGGAGTCCTCAATCACAATTTGGGTTTCTGGCTTTCGATTATTATTCGTTTCTTTCTGAAAAGTTTGGACTGTTCTTTCGTGAAACACTATGTTCCGAGGTTCAAATGCCGCTATTCTTTGTTTGTTTGTTTTAAAGTAGTTCATGAATTTCTCTAATACGTCTTGGTGTGGATAACTAACTAAGCGACGGATCGTGAAGTTATTTTAAAAAAGTTTTAGCTTCTTGAAGGGGGTTTTCGATTTGTGGCTTCTTAAAAGCAGCTGTCTGGTCTGTTAAGATAGATCGAATCATAAAATAGGTAAATTATACGATATTTTAGTTTAGCTTATTGAGGGAAATAGCCATGCCTTTGAGTATCCTATTCACAACGTAAATTTGTATGCAGTGTACAGATAGCTAATGCGAATGATAAGAATTCAAATGGAACCAGAAAATATGATAACTTTAGGGGGAGAGTTCCCAGTTTGGAATTAAATTCCTCATGGCTCCAACTCATTTACGAACCTTTATCTTTAAAAATTTCCTTTCAAGCATTCCAGCAATGATGACATTTCAACATGTGGTTAGAGGGTGGTAAGGGCAGTTGTATCAGCGAGAGTCTATTTGATGCGTTGGAGAGCGTTTATGGCTTTGGGAGAAAGGAAAACTTGTCCTAGCTTTCGCGTGAATGATTAGTAAAGGGGATCATTAACTTAGTGCAGTGAAAAATTAAACATCAATTAAGACTGACAAGGCCTATAGAAGAGCGGAGTTGTTGGAAAGAAGTAGAAGCAATGAACACGTGCATAGTTGGGGCTTTAGTGTCTATGGGATGACAACCGAAAGTAGCTGAGCAGTATCCCGAAAATAAGAGCGAGAGAGCACAAAAAACGCGCTTAGAGACGTTGATGGAAACAACATGTCCGTTCAGTCGTTCGAAAATGAAACATAGCTATCGTAGGTGTCGTATTCACGGACACTTACGACGAGGACCTCACTGACGAAGGGTTATTTGAGGGAAAGCCGAAAATGTTGAGCAGACGTTCAGAGTCCACAAGGTATCCTGACGACCTCGAAGCGACCTAATTAGGCCATAATCCTCGTCTTGGGATGTCTTCTAGAGCACTGATGTCTTGGTGGAAGACTTTGATTAGGTAAGTGCTCAAAAAGATTGTTGTCCCGGCTACAAATGAAGATGAATCATGGAAATTTCGACGTAGATATGTGTTGGGAACTGCGGAGTTATTTTTTCGTTGGTAATCCCCAAATGAGCTCCAGCAGGAGAGAGACTTTTCGCAACTCCTATGCAGAGGAGCAGCCTGTGGACTAATGGAAAGCCGCACTATGTCCAGTGTCATCATATGGCTGAATACAACCTTTGCAATGGCTAACCTAGAACAACTTAAAACGGGTGCTCCAGTAATTGAAAGATGGTGCAAGATGGAATGACAATCAATAATTAAATAAGTTTATATTTAAGATCCAGTGGGCCTTATCATCACAAACTTTGTGATGGGCTAAAAATAAATACGAAGTTGATAATTACTGTTCTGTGTGGGCAGCCACATAAACAGCAGGAGTGTGTAGTACGATAGGAAGATAATTTCATATCCCTAACATATCGTCTAGTTTAAAGGACGAGTCAACACTTTTTGAAAAAATATGGTGAAATAAGGACAGAGTGAAAAAATGCCTACCGTGAAAGTGGAATAGATTTCGTTGAACCCCATTTTAAAAAATGTAGGAGGAAAACAGTTTCAGAAAAAATTAGTAGGTTGATTGGTATAATTGTTAGAATAGAGTGACATAGGACAGTATTTGTGAGCGAGAAGAATGAGCTTTGGAAACGTTCTTTGTCGTCGAGTGACAGTTTTCCTCCTAAAAACCACAAATGACATTCCATTCTGAATTATGAGCCAGCCTTAGGGATTTTTCGCTGTCTGCTCTTCTTCCTCAGTTACACTGCTGGCCCGTGTAAACTAAGTGTAAGTGTATTACTTGAAACAAGCGAGTAGTCGTTTGAAATTGTGTCAATGCCTTCTTTGGAATGTTTGGCTATGCCGATGCATTTCTTAAATCCTATGTACCAAGAGGGAGTTCAAAGGCATTTGCCTATATTTCCTATAATAGCTTTGACTTGACTTGACTTGATTTGAAAGAGCTACTGTATACCACCGTAACATCGCCCGGATAATCATCCTGAAGTTGAGACAGGAGTAGCTCACCGTGGACAATGGATTCGGGCAGGGATCTATAGAGGGGTGCTCGGAAGGCCAACATGTACAATAGGCGCTTACTTACAAACTTTAAGTAGGTTTCATTTTCAATAATATTTTTGCGCGCCAGTTATTGATTCAGTTGGGTTTGGTGATGATATTGAACTGCAGAAGGTCCTCGGAAGGTGAGCATTTACAATAAACGCATGAGTCAGCTTATTAGCAAACTAGCTTTTCAAATTAACTACGCTAATAACCGCTTACTTACCAATTTTATGTGGGGGCAATTTCCACAGTCTTCCAATTCCTTACTCGCTGGCCGTTAGTTTTCTTGGGGTTGGTGATGCTATTAAAAATGTGCCTCAGTGGCCTTGCCCAAGGTCAGAGAACATCCCCTGACATACACGCGCTCGCCGTTGATTCAGTAGGAGTTCGTGATTATATTGAAATGTGCCTCAGTGTGCTCCACTAAGGTCAGCGAATACTTCCCAACTTACACGCGTAACTTTCTTAATTTGCATGATTATTGGGCACTGATTGCTCCTTTAATATGCCCCACCCATTCCACCTCCTAAAACCACGCGTTCATGTGGTCATGTGTCATGGCGCATCGACCACGTGACGTTCTCTCCAAGGTCGAACGTAAGGCACTGAAAGAACTCAGAGCCGACAATGACCTCGTTATCGTGCCGGCGGACAAGGGGCGGTCAACTGTCGTATTGGACAGGACAGACTCTATTCACAAAGCTCAAACTTTGTTGGACGATCGTCAGTCCTACGTCCCGTGCAAATCCAACCCCATGAAAACGCTGACACGCGAAATCAACACAACGCTGTTGGCAATGGAGAACTCAGGTACAATATCACCAATTGATAGAAGCATGGCGAGAGCGCAAGAAATGGCCCTGGCCCGCTTCTATGTTCTCCCCAAGGTGCAAAAAGAGGGCGCACCCCTCCGGCCAATCGTATCTCTCAAAGGAACTCCAACCTATGGACTGCCGAAGTGGCTGTTTCGACGGCTCAAATTCTTGACCGCTGATTCAGACACAACAGTCAGGTCGTCAACACAATTCTTGGAGAAACTTAAAGGGGTAAGCCTCCAGCCAAATTATATCATGGTTTCCGTTGATGTCACGTCCCTTTTTACTTCTATGCCACAGGACCTGGCCGTCGAGACTATCCAACTACTCCTACGAGAGAAACCCGACGAAACGGAGAATCGCCTCAGGCACGCTCAAATCCTCCAGCTCCTAAAGTTCTGCCTGAAGACGTACTTTATCTTCAACGGAACTATCTACGAGCAGGTGAAGGGCACGCCTATGGGTTCGCCCATTTCCGAACTCATAGCAGAGGCGGTCCTGCAACGGCTGGAGTCGCTGGTTTTCCGACACCACAGGCCGAAACTCTAGTCTCGGTATTTGGACGACACCTTCATCGTAATTGAGCGGGATCGGGTGCTGACATTCAAGGAACGTCTAAACGCCGTCTTCCTGGACATTCAATTTACGATGGAGGAAGTAGAAAACAACCAACTGGCCTTCCTGGATGTCCCCTTTTGCCGCAAAGACGATGGTGGCCTGAAGACTAAAGTGTTCAGGAAGGCAACCAACACTATGCAAGTCCTGAACTACAACGGCAACCACCCAATCGGTCACAAACGCAGCTGCGTAAGAGTGCTATTCCGGCGCGTCGAGACGCATTGCAGCGAAGCGGAAGACGAAATTGTCGAATTGCAATATGTTCGACGGGTACTGAGAGCGAATGGTCACCCGCACAATTTTGTCAACCAGTGCATACGCAAACGAGATAAGAAGCCAAGTCCAGCTGGCCCAAACGTTTGGCGAGCTCTTTCGTACGTGAAGAATGTATCGGAAGCAGTCAACCGTCTACTCACCCCACTTGGAGTTGGAGTTGCACACAGGCCGAAAGCAACCATCAGGCGCCGGGTCATGAGGCCGAAAGACCCACTGCCACGGCAGGAAACGGCTTGAGTCGTTAACCGAATCTGGTGTAGTTGTGGACAAAGCAACTACGTCGGAGAAACTGGGAGATTACTCCGGACGCGAATGGCCGAGCATGCAGCGGCGGTGAGGAAGAAAGACGCCAACTCCCAGGTTGCAGCTCACTCAACTGGACCCGGCCATATTTTCAAGTTTGCCGAGGCCGAAATCCTCGCAAGAGGGGACAACCGCGTGGGCCGCGAACTGCTCGAGTCATGGTTTTCAGACCCCCAGTCCATCAACAAGCGCAACGATTTGGCGTTCCCCTACGGTGTACTGAGACATTTCCTGAGCAAAAGAATCAGTCACGTGGGAAGGACTGGGTGCAACAACAACTCCGACGACAGCGGGCATAATTGTCGCGCAATTACCAAACCCGCATCCGACGCGGACAAGATCGATGTGGCAATTAATGAGCAATCACCGCACTAATTAAGACCTCAAGCGGTGACTACAAGAACTGACAATTATCATACGCATGCGCGTGACCGCTGTGAACTATAAATACCGTGCAATCTGTGCATGTATCACCCCTTATCTGCGCATGTCTCAGACCTGTTTACGATTACCTATGACTAAGGATTCCCGAAGGAATCCGAAACGTCAGGCAAATACAACTCTTGTTCCAGTGGTCGCATCTTCGTCTTCTGAACTACTTCCTGGGACTCGAATATTCGCTACTAAGGACAACTAGCTTCGCCAAAAGTCTGAGAGAAATATTTTCTGCTTCCACTGCACATATGTACAAATAGGGAACTCAAAGGATTTTTCCTGCATATCCCTCAATATACTGATAATGATACACGCGAACGGTGCTTGTTTTTTTTTCGAAGAGACAAGAGGAAGTCAACCGTGAATTAATGCTTCTTTGGAGAGGGGAGCAATGTCGTTTGTAAAAACGGATCTACCAATAATCGGATCTCGCTGAGAAGTGGACCAGGTGAGACCAGTCTTTACCAAAGACTAAAGTCTAGCGCTGTTTTCTGTGAAGGTATACAGGACGATTTACTGCCCTGCCTGGTTAACGAGAGACCTTAATACGCAATTAAAAAAGGACAAACAAGGAATGGAAGTTATTCAGGGAAACCAGGTCATTAGTATACGTCCATAAATTCCAATGCCAAATAAATGCGGTAAATATCGATTTGTCATGCCGGGAAAAATTATGAATCAAGAATCCTACAATAGGCTGAAGAGAAGCCCAACATTTTATTCCGCTTTATTAATATAAGATTAAAAACCAAGGACCCAGTCGCTGTAGTTAAGGATTTTAATGGCGTGGAAGTCGTTGAGAACGGCCAGAAAGCTGAATACTGTAGCCGGTTTATTGCCTCGGTATTCACTACAATGTCAACAATGATGTTGTAAAGGCTGGTTCAGCGATTCAATCTCTGTTATTCCTAACATCTGTAGTTTAAAGAGAGCTGCAAATCATCTGGTCCTGACAATATACCGGCCAAGTTCTTAAAGCTATTGGCAAGCGAGCTCTCAAAGCCCCAAAGCACATACATTTCGTTCTTCATTTGAATTAGGAAGATTGCCATCTGACTGGAAATCAGCAAATATTTACCCGATATACAAGGGTGGGGCCCAAACGAAGGCTTACAATTATTGGCCCGTCAGCCTAACTTGCATATGCCGTAAGGAGATGGAAGCGATAATTCAGAAGGCGAGAATGAAGTTCCTGGAGGATAACAACTTACTGCCAGGGCTCCAACACGGCTTTAGACAGAACCCCTCTTGCCTTTCCAGCTCACTGCTCCCGACTGAGCAGTGGATTTGCGCACTAGATTAATAAACTATCGGAAATTGGAATGAGAGAAAACATGCTAACACGGATCACAGATTTCCTCACAGGAACATCACAAACTGTGTGCATCGGTGACTCGAAGTCAACCCCCCAAATCTGTTCTAAGTGGCGTCCCCTTCTCTATTAGGACTCTGTCTTAGGGCCACTGCTTTTCCTAATTTATATCAATGACTGTGTCGATGACATGGGTGAAAGCGCCATCATAGTTGCTAAAGAGTTCAAACTCTAGAGAGCTATCGGGTCTGACGCCGACCGTTAAATGCTCTAAGAGGGTCTCAATCGACTTAGCAGATGGTCTGCTCGTTGGCTCTTAAATTTCAACGTTCATAAGTGCGTGGTTTTAAGGCTGCGTACTAGAAGAACCAATGAGGAGGATGATCCCTTCTACTATCTTTTCGATGGGCCGCCCCTTTCAAATACTGACAAATGTAAAGACGTCTGTGTTCTAATAAACTCTTCACAGAGTCTAAAGGCAGCGATACGTGCGACACAGGTGCGATTAGGCAAAGATTCGCCCATAGCGACAAGGAAGTCTTCAGAAAAGCGTACAGAGCATTTGTTCGGTCACATTTGCAGTTTGCCATCTAGGTCTGGCGTCTTAAGTTTAAGAAGGATTATCTGCACCTGGAACAAGTGAAGGCGAGGGGTACGAAGATTATTAATAATCTTGATCACGTGCCTTATGAAGACAGACTGACTGAAGTTGATTTATATCCTCTCAATTTCAGAGAACTCTGCGGTTACCTCATCCCAACCTGCCGAATTTTTAGAGGTCGTAAGTGTGCCCTAGTATTTGATTTATTCTTCGAATTGGCTCGGATGGATCATTTGCGGGTCAATCCTTTAATCTACAAGGGAAATCGGCCTATATGGACGTTCGACGGAACGCCTTCTCGCGGAGGGTCATCGGAGCATGGAACGGACTCCTAGGATAGGTGGTCCTCTCAGATACTGTTGACACTTCTAAACGCAAACTTAATTCTCATTTGCTGACAAACTGTGATTGATATAGTGAACGTAGTGTCAATAGCAGCAGTTTGCAACTGGCTCACACCTGTAGCTGATGTTATGCTTGCATTTTTATTATGTACTATTGTTAAGGTTGAACTCTTTTGCAACTTTTGGATATGAATAGGGAGCTCAAGGGCGAAAGCCTTCTTTCCTTAACAAAGTAACTTACTATGAGCTATTCACCACATTTGGTGAAGCTTTCCTAACCTTCATCAATAAGTGCTACTCAAATGTAGCTAGTAATACTATACCAAGCCCACTTTAGGGGACTTTGCATACGAAAGTCCTCGAAAGAATACTTCTTGAAAATCGCTCCACCAACATGCGTTTTATGTCATGGTTTGGAAGATTGTCAACTGCTCGGCCTACCCCAACCCTTTTCAGAAATGACAGTCTGATTGCAACGGTTTCTCCTTAATGTGGCCGCGTGTCAGATCGAAGCCGCCGTTATGGTGCAGGTAATGGAGACCAGGCTCTGAAGTTATCATGCTCTACTGATATGGAACTACTTGTTATTCTCTGTTTTGTATACTTTTGGCACTTTATGGCAAAACGCTTACCGAGGTACTTTTGAACACATGCGACACGTTTTACCGGACCTTATTGTTTACGCAAAATATAAACGAAGCCTGGGTGTTTTTGAAGGACGTCCTTCTACCGCTTATCGACAAGAACTACCCATCGGCAAGTATGCACTAGAGCGAACGTCCTGCAGGGCTCACTGGCACCCTAAAAAGGTAATTGACGGAAAGCATTAATTGTGGGGGAAATACTGTAAGAATATGGAAGTTTTTGCAGAAAGCCAACAATGCTCTCTCAATTTTATTCTCCAAGGCCTGTTGCCACAGATGCATACATCGTCAGAGACAGCTGTTTCCCATTCGCTTACCTTAAAACCCTTGACTTCAATCATCGCACGCATACACGTGCGCAAACTTGCGTGCATATACGCGGCTGAATAAGGGCCACTTGAGCGCTCCCACCTCAACACAGGTAGCATGGACTTCTACAGGCGACTCTACCTCGGACAATGCATTACATTACCTGGAGACCACTTGAACTAACCTCTGCCCAGACCAAACTGGGCTTACTAACCGATGACTACTGTATAAACATTTGGCTTAACCAAACCTGCTCAGACTGCACTTGACACACGTAATCGCCCCCTTCCCCTCTACCCCCAGACCCCCCCTTTTTTGAACGCGTGTGCCCTGAACACGGGTTTTTCGCCCTGGGCGTTTGTCGGCAAAATTTGCCAAAGCAGGAGGCGTGCGTGCGCGTAGGTTTTTCTCAGGTGGACGTGGGAGCTTGTGTGTGGGTGTTAGAACATTGATTTCGATGACGGCTTCAGTATCAGTATCAGTTTATTGAGGGATATGTAGGAAAAATTCGTTTGAGTGCCCTATTTTTACATATGTCCATTGGTGGCAGAAAATTTGTTTCTCAGACTGTTGGCAAGGCCTGTTGTCCTGTGACATAGGATGAAAATATGGGCAGACAGTGAAAAAACTCTTCAGGGATTGTTAGGAGAAAAACTGTCGCTCTCGTGGAGGTAATGCGTGGGATTTAGGAGAAAAGGGGGTTCCAACGGGAAGAGGCCTTGCAAAGGTTCCCAGGATCATCACCGTATGGTAGCCGCGTCCTGATTCTTCCTTGCTGATTGCAGAGTCCGCCAATGGAACTGGAAAAACAGAGGCATCCGTCCAGATCGTCGACAGTCCGCTTCGGGTCGAACCAAGGGTGAATGTTTAGGCCGTCAGGTCTGGCTGATAAGATCGTTAGCGGGGTAGTCACGGTACGTAGATAGCAAAGTAGGGTAGACCGCGGAGACCTTCGCATGAGACTATGCGTGGGAAGGCGTTACAAATCGCAAATGTGAATGGATATAAAAGTATGAAAGTATTATCATCATTATTATTATTGTAAATTGTCAGTTTCGATCCATCGATCCAGTTTTCGCTTAAAACCCTCTAGCGATTCCGACATAACGACATCCTGAGGAAGCGCATTCCACGCTCTGACCACCCTTTTTGAGAAGAAGTGTTTCCGAGCGTCCAGCCTGGCCCCCGTTACCTTTAATCTGAGAGAATGACCCCTCAGACTCGCGGTCGTTGCTAATTCAAAAAAATCTCCTGATACAAGACAGCAGTCTTGAAGACATAATACGCGGAATGCTAGTATCAGGTCCCCCGAAGCTGCCTGTAGTGCAATGGGAAGAGGTTGAGATTCGACTGTCGTGTTTCATAAGGCTACGAGCCCTGCCCCATAACAAGTTTGGTTGCGCGCCGTTGTACCATTTCCAGGATGTTGATGTCTTTCGTGGCCCAGGGTCTCCAAGCTTGGATAGCGGATTCTAGGTGCGGTCGTACGAAGGTTCCGAAGACTTTTGTGAAGCACTCTTCATTGAAGGTAGAAAAAGCTCGTCTTGGCCACCTTTGTGCTATGCAGGGAGGTTTAAAGCGAGGGCGATATCCAGATTCCCAAGTCTTTCTGGGCGTTCATTTCCTTCAATGGTATGTCATTCACTTGGTAAGCCGTGCCGTTTGAAGAACCGGATTTACCGACTCGAATGGTGGTGCACTTGCTCTCATTGAACGGTAAGAGCCAGTCTGCCGACCATTTTTGAAGTCTATGTAAATTTTCTTGTAAGTGCACTTCGTCAGCCGCAGTTCGAATTACGTTCCAAAGTTTTATATCATCGGCGAACATTGTGATACCGCAATCCAGCTCGCGGACACAGTAGTTGATGTAGATAGCAAACAAGATAGGGCCGAGTACGGAGCTTTGAGGAACACCACTCTCAACCTCAACCTTGGCTGACTGTTTTTCGCTGATGTGGACAGTTTGCGAGCGACCGATTAGGAAGCTTTTTATCCACGCAAGGAGCCTACCCCTTATTCCTATGCGGCTGAGTTTATAAAGGAGACGGTGGTGCGGCACGCTCTCCAAAGCCTTTTTGAAGTCAATATAGACAGCGTGCACTGAGTTTCCACTATCGACTGCCTCAGTTCACCGTTCTTAACAGTAGAGCAAGTTTGTTACGCAGGACCTACCGCTACGAAAACCATGCTGAGCATCCCATAGCAGATGGTTTTGTTCCAGGAACTGCATAAGTTGTTGCTTGATAATTTTTTCCTTGATTTTGCAGCAGATTGCAGCAAGGCTGACCGGTCGGTAGTTATTCGCTGAGACCCGGCTTCCCCCTTGTATACCGGCGTAATCCTCGTGG
This sequence comes from Ligula intestinalis, assembly GCA_036362985.1. Taxonomy (NCBI): domain Eukaryota; kingdom Metazoa; phylum Platyhelminthes; class Cestoda; order Diphyllobothriidea; family Diphyllobothriidae; genus Ligula; species Ligula intestinalis. The sequence continues at coordinate 19,998,657 of JAYGXS010000007.1, forward strand.
ATTTCCAATCTACTGGTAGGCATCCGGTCTCAAAGGAGTTTTGGAAGAGCATAAAGAGTGGTTTGGCCAACGAATTTGTGAGCTCCTTCAAAATCTTGGCTGGTACGTTTTCAGGACCTGGTGACTTAGATTCTTTTAACCTTAAGAGTTCCTTAAGAACAACGGCCTCGGGGAATTGGACAGTCTCAACTATTATATCAGCTTCGGTGTCGTCGGTGGGGTGATCGTATGTTGTTTCCTTTGTGAAGACTGACCGGAAATATTTCGAAAGATGATCAGCCTTTTCTTCATCATCTATCAAGTCTCTTCACTCAGCGGTCCTCAGCAAGAGTATCGGACCCTTGTTTTTGTTACTCTGCATGAGGTAACTGTAAAACATTTTGGGGTTCACTGTGGCCCGGTTTAGCCAGTCTGCTTCGAAAGCCCGTCTTGTTTTGATGATAAGACCCTTGACCCGGTTTCTCTGAGCTTTATATGCACTGACAAATGCAGGAATCCTGTCTGCTAGCATTTTTCCCCCAGCTTCCGCTTTTTGTCCATTTCTATTTTTAAGGCCTGTGTGAGCCATCGCGGTCTAGTGGTCACCTTTTTTCGCGAAATTGGACAGTGGTTGTCGATGAGTCTGTGCAGTATGTTTCGGAACGCTTCCCAGTCCGCAGTTATGTTTCCAGAAAATCGAGGTTTTCACTCGGCACGCATGAGTTTGGTCTTCATTCGATCGAAATCACCTCGCCAAATATTTCTTCTGGCTGTTGAGGGTCTCTCCGGTATTGAGAATAACAAGTACTCCCATAGCAGTACAACATGGTCGCTTTTACCTAGTGGTAGGAGACATGACACTTCGTCGATGCTGTCCTGCGATTTCGTGAGAACGAGGTCCAGACAGTTGGACTGTTGGCCATCGCGCATCCTTGTCGGAAAAGTGACGTGTTGCGTGAGAAATAACTTAAGAGTCATGCGCAAAAGGCAGCTGTCGAAGGTTAGATCGGATCTATGTGCACAGGCCGCACCCCAGTCGATGTGAGGCGCGTTAAAGTCCCCCACAATCAGGATATCCGATCGTGCAGTAATCTGTTTCAGCTCCTCTAGCAAGGAGGCATCCAATACGGGCTCTCTTCTCCGTGGTCGGTAGTGTCAGAATATCGAGGTTGGGAGCACCTGGTACTTTAATGGACAGCCAGATGGCCTCGGAAGTACACGCCTGTTATCCGCTTTGTCTAAAACTGAGTCCATTCTTTACGTATGTTGCTACGCCACCGCCTTGACGACCTTCTCTGTCTTTTCTGAAGAGCTGATAGCCAGGCATGGAAACCTCGCCGTCGGCTACCTGTTCAGACAGCCAAGTTTCCGTTATTTACACTATATCTGGTGATAATTCAAAGGCATGAATCTTCAGCTCGTCTAGCTTTCATAGCATACTCTGTGCATTTGTGTACATGAAAGTTAACTTTCTGGCTTGTTGATTACCCCGGCCAGTGCACGGAATACCGCACATATACGCAATCACGGCACAGAAGGACCGAAGTGGGACCATTGGTCCCACTGGAACCATTATATAATTTGGTTCCGGAACATTGCTATTAGAGCAACTCGACCGTAATGTATTGCTTTCTCTGCGCCACTCCCGTATCACTTGTGAGAGATAAGTGGTCACTGAGATCCTGGGTAAAACATTTGTCAATTTTTAAACAACCTTATAACTCTTTGAATTGTACGATGTCCACACATATGACTCAACATCCTTGGAACATCGAGATTGAGTTTAGGTCAACAGCGCTTGATTAAAAACCGTGTTTTTTCAACCGGGCCACATGCTTTATGAAAAGATGGAAAAGAAACAGCGACAGCCAAAATTTTGGCAAAAAAAGAAGAAAATACCAGCTTCTAAAACTCAAACCGATTCTTTTAATAGAAAAAGTGCCCTGACTCAGGTATTTGATATATTCAGTGTAATTTTTCTAGCTAAATGAAGAATCTGTTGAAAATTTCTCACAATTCCTGCTCTCTGCAGCAACTCTGAAAGGACTAAAGCAGTACTCCTTCTTAAAACCTACCCTGGTTCAACGTCTTTCCTTAAAACATGCAATTCTCGGGAAGGATGTTATTGTAGAAGCCAAAACCGGCAGTGGCAAGACCCTGGCTTTCGTCATTCCTGTTTTGGAGTACATATACCATGAAAAAATTACCCAGTTCGATGGTCCAGTGGCGGTCATCCTTACACCGACTAGAGAGTTGGCCCGTCAAATTTATGATGTCTTTCGTCGTGTGGGCAGGTTTCACAATTTTACAATTCTCGACATCATGGGAGGAAAGACACGAGTAATTTAGTTAGTTGTTTTCAATAATTTCTCACTTTCGGCTGCAGGTCATTATTTCGATCTTGTGCGTGATTTCAATTACAAGCAAAAGTTGCCTATTTTCTACTGAAAATTAATTTCCATGGAAAGAGCTTTTTCTGAGTCCTACTCCCGATAACAGGGATAACATAGCATTGAAAAACTTTTTCTCATATCCAGAACGACTCGGGGTCTGTGTTATTTGACTGATTAAGACGACAGTCCCTATTCGTGTAGGCCTTGTCCAAATTGGGGCCGCTCACGCGATTTACACTATTCCGCAGCTAAAACGACTTCGGTGCCACTGTGGCACACAACTCGGCATCTTGCAGGTGGTAGAAGAAAAAACCTCTCCTCCTGATAAAGGTCAACATGTGTGTGTGCGTGTGTGTGTTAGTTCGACCATCGCAAGCGAAGATGTCCACCATTTGCCCGAAAGCCGTACCCTAAACTAACCGCTTTGACCGGTGGCAAGACCGAAGTCGAGATGATCGAAGCAGACTTCGGGTGGAAACCGCTTCATCCAATGCAGCCTGAAACACCGCCTAACTTAGCCTTTTGTAACGGGAGACTTTGCGCTAATACTACTGCACTGTCTACCCTCACTCACTTATAGTAGGTGTCTAGTCAGACTTTGGTAAGCTAGGACTGTTACTGCTTCTACCAATACTGCTACTTCTAATACTACTTACTAGAATGTAACTTAGTGATAGTATTTGCTGGTACTATCGCTGAGTGTTTTGTAAACACAACTGATGCTGATTAAAATCAGCACTGGGCTCACATCCCCTCAAACTCGGCAAGAAGTGTAGTAGTACTAGTGCTGGCACTGACGCCACTATTTGTCAGATGTGACGCTGATTAAGCCAACGCTAGGGTTCATATTCCCTTGGCCTCAACAAGGTGTGCGAATCTGGGTTTACTATTCCGGGTAAATACATGCTTGGCTCCTGAGCATGATAGCGTTTGTCTTGGTCTTCGCACTCTAAACTCTATCCATCGAGCTGAATTGACTAAGATACTGCTGCTATAGGTACGTGCCTATGTTAGAAGTGCTAATTTCTAGTAATCCTGCTTACTAATGCCAGTAGATAATATACTATATGTACTGCCTGTGTGTGCTTTTTAAGGAGTCGCACCCAGCATGCACTTCTAATCTGTGTGAGGTAATGGTGCTTAGCAATTGGATAATAGTAAAGCCTTTGTAGAGTAATTTAAAAGTCCTACCATGCCTTTATGTCGTACAGTTTGCCTCTATAGACTACCTATAGGCCTACTACAGTATCCATCCGTAGCTTGGACAGAACTTATGCTTACATCCCTTTGATCCCTTCAGGCAGTGTCAGTGTGGTTTAAAGCTATTCCGAGTCAATATCCACCTTCAGTAGCTGTCAAACAAGAGTTCTGGAAACCAAGACTGGTACTGCTACTTATATTTCTAATTACTGCTGACTAGGGATGCAGCTGAATGATACTGTTGCTGTTACTATTTCTGGCTGTATTATTAGTCAGAAAGTGACCCTGATTAAAGTCAGAACTGGGCTCATATCCCCACAATCTCAACAAGAAGTGCAGTCATGCTGGTACTAGGACTGACGTGACCATTTTTTAGAGGTCAGACCATCATCCTTTTGACTAGGGGCGCTATAAGTACGGTACTAGAGGACAACAGTGTTGCTGAGACTGCAATAGGCTAAAACTTTAGACTAGGCTTTGAGGACTAGTCTACACTATCAAAGCTAAGAAGTTCGACTGCGTAAACTAAGAGGTATATTTGTGCCTAAACTGAGTAATGCAGTTATAGCCAGGTATATTTTAAGGTAAGCTAGATTAGAATTTTGTGTAGCTAATAAAGCAACTTAAATGCTGCTGTCACATTTTAGGAGTCTTGGACTAGGATAGTGCTGCTACAGGTAACCTGCCACTGCTAAGAGTGCTAATTCTAGTAAGCATACTTACTAATGCCAGTAATTGGCAACTACAGTGCGATCTGTAGGAAATTTTAGCCTAGCATGCGGTGGTAACCTGTATGGCGATTTTTTAGTAAACTGAATGTTTAAAGAAACGTGTATTTTAATACTAGCTGAAGATCTACCACGCAGTTAGGTCGTGACAGAGTAGCAATATAATGACAATATAGCATCAGGTAGATGATAGTTTGACCACCGGTTTCGATTATGTCTACCATGTGCCTTTCTTTTCGTCACTAGGTGTAGCTTTCGGTAGACATTGCAAAGCCCCAGGTACCGTCTTTCTGCATGATTAGCTCACTGGTTACCAGGCCTTTATCTCACAAGGTACTGGCATTTACGCTCTTCAGGCTAACTATAGAATTGTCAGCGTATCCCGCTATAGTTGGGAGTTACGGAACGTCTCCTGTCTAAAGAAGGGTACAATATGTCATAGAATTTGCTTATCATAATAGCATGGTAATTCATACATTGTAACAATATCTGAATGGTAAGACATGCATCTTATATTTGCGATAAGCATAGCCGATGTGAATATGCGTTTGCAGGCTTTCTTGTCCTCCGGAAGTGATCGGAAGAACATGCTGCTTATTCTAGGTTGATTTTTGTCGCTGTACGGATGACGCAGACCAACAGACGAATGATGTGGCCGTTGAAAGTCACTTGATATATCTTTGCGTTGGTCGAGTGCTCAGATTGGTTTGTGCGCGCACAATAACTCTCGGTTTTTCACGTGACAGTTCCGCCATCTATTTTGTTGATGCCCACTTTTCGCTCCACACAGGTTGGTATAGTGGCTTGAGCACGAGTTAGGTTTTAAGTGATAGTCGACTCTCCGCAGCAGCAACCGCATTCTCGCTCATCCCTCGTCCATCTGAGCCCTGTCTCAACGTGTGTGTAGTTTTTGGCAGTCATTTTACAGAATTTTCATTCCAGCGTTTGCAATTATTTATGTGAGTCTGAAGCCAAAACGGTTGCTGAAAAGTCCTAAAAACTGATTTTAAGAGGCGAATATCAGGGAAATCCCTCATTAGCTGCGGTTAGCGGAGATATCAATACACTAGCACATAAATAAATGTAAAGAAATGTAAACGTATACAAATGTAGAAACAGCTAACGAGAAAGGCAGACACGCTGTTTTTTGCGTTCGAAAATTTTCTGCGACAACACTTTTTAGCCACAAAAGCGAAGACAGAGAACGGCCAACATTTTTGATTACCGTCAACAGAGGTGATCTCAGTAGATTATGTTCCACCTCTCCGCCACATTTTGGGAGCAATGACCTGTGTTACACCATCGCTCTTTCTATGCTGGCTTTGATTTTTTACTTAAAAGCTAAATAAATTGGCAGCTAGATTTGCGGGTGGCAGATTTTATGTATAAATGTCTCAAAACTAAGGTTTCGGAACAAAATCGATGCGATGGATCAGAGTCAATGTAAATTTAACAAAATTTTTGTTTGGTTAGGTTTTGTAAAAGTTATTGATCAAGAAAAAATGTTGATTTGCCTTTTTAGCGATCAGGTTTGCTACGACAAACAGAAAACGTTAGAGGCTATCATTTCCAATATTCTTACGTAATTCAAATTCTGGTTTGCGGTGGGAAAGTATAATGACTGCACATGTACTGCTGTAGCCCTCTTATTAATCAGCCCTAACTCTTAAGTTATAAACATGTGTAGAAACGTAACTACTTGCTTGACTCGACATTTTACTTTCCCTCACAAACAAGAGACCTTTTTGATAATGCATTCAGCCGAACAACTTTAATTTTCACGTCTCAGTTTATGCCTTCTTGGGTGTAGTTACGTGATGGCCTGTTCAGTAGAGCCGACTGGCTTGAATAGATATCATCTAACTCCTGCGATTCTGGAAATAAGGACCCTTGTTGTTGTCAAATTAATTTGTGATTGTTTACTATTCAAGCAGCCTTGCTAAGATCAGTAAGAAAGTTTTAATCTCTTGCTATGGTGCCTATTTAATTAGATCATTGTGAACCACACTAGTGTCCGTTGCCACTAAATCTGTTGTAACGCGATTCCAGAGATTTATCATAGTCGAATTAGGGAATCCCAGTCTTAGATTTCAACATTATATGTGTATGTCAATATTGTCAGAAAGTTTGTACGCTTACTTTCTTTGCTTTGCCTTGTAGACGGACAAGCGCGAAGAGTGGCAACGCATTGCAAAGTCCAATGTTCTAATTGGCACGCCTGGAAGATTTGCCCAACATCAGTTGGAGAACCCCACCCTTGACATGTCCAATCTGCGCATTTTGGTACTAGATGAGGCTGACCGCTTAATGGACGCCACATTTCGTCATGATATTCAAGTAATTGTGGACAACTTAGCTGCCGACCGCCAATGTCTGCTTTTCTCCGCCACCTTGGTTAAGTAAGTTGATGTTTCATGAGTACTTCTGCATCTCCTTTATGTTTCGGATTCCATCGGGAATCCTTAATCTTAGGTAATCGTAGAAAAATCGGCGACATGCGTAGATACATGCACGGATTGCGGTCAGTCGTCTACTAATCCCACTTAAGGTTGGAGTTGCGCACAGGCCAGAAGCAACCATCAGGCGCCGGGTCATGAGGCCGAAAGACCCACTGCCACGGCAGAAAACGGCTGGAGTCGTTAACCTGATCTGGTGCAGTTGTGGGCAAAGCAACTACGTCGGAGAAACCGGGAGATTACTCCGGACGCGAATGGCCGAGCATGCAGCTGTGGTGAGGAAGAAAGACACCAACTCCCAGGTTGCAGCTCACTCAACGGGACCCGACCATATTTTCAAGTTTGCCGAGGCCGAAATCCTCGCAAGAGGGGACATCCACGTGAGCCGCGAGCTGCCCGAGCCGTGGTTCTCAGGCCCCCAGTCCATCAACAAGCGCAATGATTTAGCGTTCCCATACGGTGCACTAAGAAATTTCCTCAGCACGAGAATCAGTCACGTTGGAAAGGCCGGACGCAGCAACAACTGTGACGACAGCAAGCAGAATTGCCGCGCAATTATCAAGCCCGCATCCGAGGTGAACAAGAACACTGTGACAATTAATGAGCCATCAACGCACCTATTAAGACTTCAAGCAGTGGCTACAAGAACGGACAATTATAGTACGCATGCGGATGGCCGCTACTAACTATACATACCTTGTGATCTGTGTACCTATCACCCTTATCTGCGCATGTCTCAGACTTTTCTACGATTACCTATGATTAAGGATTCCAGACGGAATCCGCAACGTCAGGATAATGAAACTCTTGTTCCAGTGGTCGCTTCCTCCTCTTCTTCTGAACTGCTTCCTGGAACTCGCATATTCAATTCTATTGGCAAACATTGTCAGGTTGAGTCCCTCTGGTTTTTTGGCGCCACTGACCTCCCTTTTCGAGCCATTTTCAACCTTCAAGAATCTGCGAGAAGGGCATTCCTGTTTGTCAACCTAGTTATTCTACACGTGCGCAGACGATGGATAATAAAACGGCCAGGGACAGTGGTGTGCTCGCCAATCACGGTACGAAACAGATGAACAGGACGCTGAAAAAAACTCCAGATTGGTCGATGAGTGCTAACTGATTTTTTGGGGAGCCAACTCTGGAACCCTGTCAGCAGCCGCACAGTTAATTAGTATCATAGTCAGATTAAAATGACCGCCAAACAAAAGGGTGGCCAGAATAACCATTTCTAGCGGCTCAATAAGCGCTATCGGCCAGCCATACCCAACCCCAGGCCGCGCACCACTCCAGTCCACGACCTGTTGAGTAAAAGTTCATTACCTTAAATATTGCGCTACCTTCGATTGCTTTTGGGAAGGAGAAGAAGAATTATCGAACACTGGGATTATTATATAATTAGCCTGAGCTTTCGGGCTCCTGCAGGAGCCCATCATCAGAGTAAGGAAAAGCAGCAAATGAGGTAGCTAGTTCTAGCGTGTGCACAAAACAGCTAAAATTTGAACGGGTAGAAAATCAATAATTGTGTGGTTTGGCCGTCGTCTCGCTACTGTGGACTTTATCAGCATATGCTAGTAGGCGAGGTCGGCGTGGTGGGTGGGAATATTTACAGGAATTAAATCGTCAACGAAAACAAGCAATATTGTATATGGGGAAAGGTCAATCATAAGTCATAGGGAAGGGGGGGGAAGAGGGAGGTACAGGACCACCAGTGCCGTGACTCTGGAGATACCTGCGCAGGGCAACATATGAGGGCGCCAGCTCGATGCATCAGTTAACTGAGTTGTCATCCAACGCCCAGGCTTCAATAAGTTCTCGGCCCGTTTTGCTGCTTGCGTGGGCAATTATCCTCGCAGCTGCGAATTCGAACTCGTGACCCGTCTGGTAGGTGTGGGCGGCCACTTGCGAACATTCATCACCCCGTCGAACAGCCGACTTGTGTTCGTGTATGCGCGAACCCAGCATGCGTCCAGTCTGTCCCGTGTAATTTACAGAACAGTTTACACATGGTATGCGATACACTACACCTGACTGCTCACTGGGATTTAGTCTATCCTTGATCCTCATGATCCGGCTGCGCATTGTAGCCTTGGGACGATGTGCGATTCCAACGCCTTTTCCCGCGGCAATACGCTCGGTCGCTTCCGACACGTCTTTGATATATGGCAGCGTGTGCCAAATCGTGGGGGGTGGTCCTGTTTAGGCCCTCGGAGGGCGGGCACGCAGGCATCGGCTTACGAAGGCTTTAGGATAGCCATTCTGTATAAACTGGTCACGCGGATGTCGGGCCTCACGTGCTCTTTCTTCCGGATTACTGCAGTGAGTCTGAATTCTTTTGAACAGTGTTCTCACACAGCTTCGTTTGTGAGCCATCGGATGGTTGCTGTGAAAACTAAGAATCTGTTTGAAGTTCGTTGCCTTTCTGTAGGCCTTCGATTGCGTATTGCTGGCTGATAATGATGTCCAAGAAGCCAGAAATGGTTATTCCAGTCTCTCTAGTTTTTTGTCGGTAAGGTCATCCTGCCACTGAAATGGTCCTCAGTGAACTAACCTTATTGCTCGTGTAGGTCCTGTGAATTTAGTTAATCCCGAAGGTCTTTACCACTCTCATAGAAACCATCACGGTATAATCGGTGTGCAGGTGTTAAAGAACTTTCATACTACTTAAATAGATAGTTTCCTCTAATCGGTTCCGTTTGTGTTTACTAATCTTGCCTGTTATTTGTGCTGCAGGTTAGTTCCTACAGTACGATGCTCAATTTCATTGTCATTTCCCGCACCAAACGTTGTTTCTATCGCTAAGATGTTTTTTTGACCTCACAACCCGCAGATCGCATGCACTAGCGATGACTGGGGTCGCCAATATGGGTGTGGTGTCCGTAGCGTTTATGTAGTTGGGTTTGTAAATATCTTCATTTCCCAGTGTCAGCCAAGGCCACTGAGACGTACTTGTGGGCTTTTCCCTGTGCGTGCTGACTGCATCCTGTCGCCAACCTCCCGTTATTGACTGCGCTCACAGCGCTCCCACGCGATCTGATTTGTCAGCAACTGCAAAAAGTTGTTCGGTTCTTGACACGCGGATTGAACAGAATCTCAGCCAATCTAAACGGGATGATATGCAGTTTTTTTCAGTGGAAAACATATGGTTCGTGCCAGATGAAGGTGGGTTACCCGTTAGCCAAGCTGCAGGCTACCTGGCGCGTCCACGGGTGGCGGATAGTGGCGCGGCCTTCAGTGAAGGTTAGCTGAGAAATAAGCAGGCTCCCGGGTCTGGCGAATAAGCAGTCGCGGACGCAGCAGCGACAGTGTTACCAGGGCGCGGTGAGCTGAGGTCTGGTGCATCGACTGCCCAATGACGACACTGTGACATGGCAAGCGTGAACCGCCATTAAATAGGTTTGCTTGCCACCAACACCACTGCCTTGTGGTTAGGTTCTTGAGCCAAAGTGCTAGAGGAGACAACCTCGAACAAAGAATCCGAGCGGCCGTTGGGGACCCGCCTGTATTCAAAATTCCCAAGAAACCTTATGATGTCTCCTTACCTTACTACGACCACTGCTACGGCGTCCGCGGGAACCGACGCGCTCCGCAACCCTTGTCCGGTGGTGCGGGCGAATAATGTACAAGCTGGACTGCTAAACAAAAAACGGACTCTTGGTATTGGATGCTGGAATTTGCGAACATTTCTGGAACCTGGTACTCAAAGTCTGACAGCGCACAGTCTCCATGAATATCACGTGGATGTTTGTTGCTTGTCAGAGGTCCGACTCCCCGACTCAGGCGCCCGAGAAATCAAAATCCTGGGGGTTGATTCTCATTTCACCTTGTATCACAGCGGTCCGAGTGACTCATCTGGTAGACACGGTGTGGCTATTGCCCTCTCGGAAGAAGCTAACCGTGCACTACTAGCATGGGAACTAGTCAACGACCGAATGGCCTATGTTCGACTAAAAGGCCATTTTACGAACATCTCGATCGTATCTGTGTATGCACCTACGTCGGCGGCTGAACAGCAAGAGAATGATAATTTCTACTCGCAGCTGCAGGAGCTAGCCGAACGACTCCCTCGCCGAGATCTGCTAATTGTTGCCGGGGACTGGAATGGCCGAACTGTGCCCGGTGACCCGACAAACATCCACTTTCTTGGTCGTTTTGGGCTTGGATCTCGAACGGACAATGGTGAGAGGATGCTGCAGTTTGCCGAACAGAACCGATTGTTTGTTACCAACACATGCTTTGAGCATCGTCGCAAACATCTGCTGACTTGGTATTCGAACGATGGCCGTACCGCCAGTCAAATCGATTACATTCTAGTTGGTTCACGGTTTCGCAGCTGGGTCCACGATAGCAGGTCGATGCGAGGTGCCGAAACTGGTAACGTCCACGGGTCTGACCATGTTCTCGTTCGCACGCGCCTGAAGGTTCACCTCTCATCTGTGCCCAAACTGCCACATGCGAGACGCCTTGATGTCGCAAAGCTCCGGCAAACAAACACTACCGAGGCTCTAAGCACAGAAATCCAGTCCCGTCTTATGACCCAGGCTGACAACGAGGGCAGTAGCAAGTGGCCATCACTGAAGGCATCCATCTATGGAGCAGCTGGGAAAATTCTCGTATTCACTCAGCGGCGCCGCAGTGACTGGATCAGCAGGAAAACCCTGCAGCTATCGGCCGAGACGACTCGAGCCAGGTCCCGGAACGATGTCTCCTCTTGCCAGCTTCGAAAGCTGACAGCAAAGTCGGCTAGAGATGACCGGCAGAAGTATTGGTCCGAAACGGCGACTTCTATGGAGCAGGCTTCTAATGTTGGTGACACCTGAAAATTGTACCAAATCATACGCCAGGTTAGAAGTAAGCCCTCAACACTCTGTGATTCTGTTCGCGATGTGAATGGAGGATTTATTGCCGACAACTCGGCCAAGGTCGATCGCTGGCGTGAACACTTCGAGCACATACTCAACTTTGACGAACAACCCATCACACCCTCCCCTCCTCCACAGCGGAGTTTCAATCCTCTCCTGCCTACACAGTGTCGTGTGATATCCCTTCCGAAGACGAAGTTACCGATGCAATGCAGAGGCTACGCAACAACAATCGTACGGAGAGGACGGTGTTCCTGCAGAAATCTACAAGTCCTATGTCGACACCCTGGCTCCTTGGCTCCATGAGGTGATTGTACAGGCTGCAAAGATCTTCGCTGTTGTTCCTCTCAGGCGCTTCCAGTTTATACGTGACTCCAGGAAACGACCCAACCAAGCCGGATTCCGAGCTGGGCGTGGATGTGCGGATCAAATATTCACACTGAGGCGCACTCTAGAATTCCGCCATAGCTACCAGCAACCGACGACCGTTTGCTTCGTAGACTTTGCCGCCGCATTCGATTCCATCCATCGTGAGTCCCTGTGGCGAATCATGGAACTGGATGGAGTGCCGACCAAACTCATTGCGATGATTAAGAACTACTATCGGTCTACCACCGCACGAGTCCTGGTCCATTTCAATCTCTCTCGTTCGATATCCGGTCTGGTGTCCGACAGGGCTGCGTCCGTTCGCTCATTCTGTTTAACTACGTCATTGACTGGATTCTCGGCAAAGCCCTACATGAAGAGGACGGTGTTGAACTTGCACCCGGACGCCGACTAACTGATCTTGACTACGCCGATGATATTGCGCTGTTAGCCTCAAACTTTGATGGTCTACAGTCAGTATTGTCGCGGTTAAATAAGATCGCTATGTCGGTAGGCATGTCCATAAATTCCGGAAAGATGAAGTTGTTCCCGAGCTGCATCCCTGACCAGGAAAAGGCACCCCTGGGGATTAATGGCCATCAACTTGAAGAAGTAGATAGCTTTAAATACCTCGGGGCGAGGCTGCTACCGAATGGACAGAGCAAGGACGACATTGTCTCCCGTATCGATGCTGCTCGCTGGGTTTTCTCAATCCTTCGAAAGCGCCTATGGATCCGACGTGACATCTCCATCGCCACGAAGATTCGTGTATACCGTGCATCCATCCGGTCAGTCCTCTTCTATAGATGTGAATGCTGGGCTGTTGTTCGCGCTGAAGATGAGCGAAGACTGGAGGTCTTTGACCACCAGTGCCTGAGGACGATCCTGCGAGTTAAGTATAGCGACTTTATCTCAAATTAGGCAGTCCGCATCCGCTGCGATCGTATCACGAGGATATCTCAAGCCATTCAAGAAGGGCGACTGAGGTGGTTTGGACACGTTCTCCGTCGTCCGCCCCACCAGCTTACCAATGCTGCCCTCGACCCGGCACCGCAGCCCACCTGGAAACGTCGAAGAGGAGGGCAACTGAAGACCTGGCTAGACACCGTCCGTCGAGACATAAAAGCAGTTCTTGGACCTTCGACCTTCGGCCTCCGTCGCTGGAGAAGGGACTGGGTGGAGCTTTCGAGATCCACTGCCACCAATCGCCACGCCTGGAGAGGTACCGTTCGTGACATCATTGGGGCCGGCTAGATCAGGCATGATCACAGCCATAACAAGTACAAGTATATGGTTCGTGTGCTTTCTCAGTATCAGGCCGTCATAACAATTTGATGACGCGACTGCGACTGCTGACGAGCACACCGACTGGAATCAGAGCACCATGATCATCAAGCCAAATTGCAGGATAACATAGGCGATTTAATCGTGCAAAAAAACTGTACCATTGTTTTGGGCGGCAGTGGCCCCTTGATGCGGCTAGGTTATATGCTCGTGAGAGAGAGAGAGAGAGACTGTAGTGTCATTTGCGTTTCGGTTTTTTTGGGACCTGGCTCAAGTGGTTTTATGTCCCAGTGGTGTGCCGCACATTACCCGAAGGGTGGTGGCCATTTCGAGGACCACGCGGTAGTTGCGCCGCACCCAGGGCAGATCAGGGCACTTCTAGGCGCATGCTCACACCGCGCAAATCACCCGCACCCGATCTCGCCTCCGGTAGTCTCTCTGGACATCGGGCCCAAGTGACTGAGGGAGGCGAGAGTGCGGTAGGTGCTTCGAAAGTCTACTATAAATTAAAGCTAATCCACGTTTAAGTTGCTGACCCTTGCATCCACCCTGCTGTGGGACGCATGGCGGTTATCGTCGGCAATGACGGTCAAATTGTTACTTTAGCTGAGAAATGGATTGTTCAGTTGGGGGATATAGGTGGCTGTGACTAATTAAATGCCTGAGCTCCAGTCATCAGGAACGGTCTCGACTCTCCATGCTTGTCCAATCACCTCATGGAGCCAAGGTGCGAGAATGTCAACACAAAACTCCATCCTCTTCAAATGCCTTATTGTTGCGCAAACTTTGTATGGCTTCGGTGATTTCTCTTTCAAAAGGTGGGTTGCATGACACTGGGTAAGTGAGAGAGGGAGCAGACTCTGCTGTAGATGGGAGCGAGGAGGTTCTGGGTTCGACATCGAAATTGAGGGGTTGTTCGAAGTGCTAATGCTAGCGCTCTACCTTGGCCGAGTTGTCAGCAATAAAGCCCCCATTCCCACCACGAAATGTGTCAGTCAGTGTAGGGAGCTTACCACTAATTTTTCCACTATCACCAACATTCTACGTCTGCTCCATAGAAGCCGCTATTTCAACCCAGTATTTCTTCTGGTCCTCCTTAACCGATCTTTATGTCATATTTCTGAGTTGGCGAAAAGAATCATCACTAAGGCAGCCGACTCGAGTTATCCGAGTAGACAACTGCAGGGTTCTTTAGTTGATCCAATCACTGCTGCGTCGCTGGGTGTATCCAAGAATTTTCTCACCTGCCTCATAGACCGATGTTATCAGTGATAACTATTGGCTACTCCGTTTTCCGTCGGTTCGGGTCATAAAATATGACCTGATTTCTCTGTTTAGAGCCTCGGCAGTGCTGGGCTGCCCAAGTTTGACGACATCGAGGCGTCTAGTGCGTAGTATTCAGGGCGTGGATGAGAGGTGAGCTTTCAAGCGTGTGCGAACGAGAAGGTGGTTCAGACCCCTGGGCATTACTAGTTTTGGCACTGCGCAGCGATCTGCTATCACGAACCCAGCTGCGGAACCCGGAACTGACTGAAATTTAGTCAATCTGGCTGGCCGTATGACCGTCGTTTTGGTATCAGTTAGAAGTTAGAGCTAGTGTTGTAACCGCGTGTGTTCCTGTGTCAACACCGGTTATGTTCTCCCAGTGCGTGTTAGGAAGGGAAGACAGGATAGGATAGCAACTAGTACTTTACTGTCACTGGTACTAGTACATGAACTCTGGTCCGTGTGTCCAGCAGTAGCCTTCTGTGGTCGGTCTCGTCTAGGCAGCAGTGTCGTGTAGTCGCAGCGTGTTCTACAGCAGAGTCCGCTTCTGCTGGCAGCCTAGCTATTTAAGGGGCAGTCGTCCTTGCTCCCCATTGGCTATCCAAGTGGCCATGCGCACTCCGCTAACGCGTGCATGTGCGTCTGTCCTCAACGTGACCTCATTCGGCTCGGCTCCCAGTGCAGTCTCGCTCACGCATGCCTGCCTGCTTTGTCCCGGCATAATGTCCGCACTTTGAAGGTCGCTTGTAACTGCATGAACCGGCCATCAGTCCTGTTCCTTTGTTCTGGTAGTCTCGGAATCGCCCGAGTGATAACTCGCGTCCGGGTCATCCCAACAGTTATTTATCGTCTACATATCCACATTTGGAAGTTGGCTGTTTTCTTCCCTTCTAGGTTATTTTTTTATTCTGTAGGCTATGATAGATAATCTTCATTTAACCTGATCCACACAGTCCAGCTGTGAATGTTCATGCTGGTTCGGGAGGATGCAGCAAAGGCGTCACAGCCCATTTGACGACTGGTTTTTTCCCTACCGTCTTGCAGATCTCCCGACCAACTGGCGTTCCTCAACCTCAAATCTCCCATAATGATATCAACTAACAGCGCTGTAGCTCCCGTCACACCCGCCCACTTGATCCAATTCTACTCTGTAGTTCCACTGGAGAGGAAACTGGACGTGCTCTGGGCCTTCCTACAGAGTCATTGCAAGAAGAAGATAATCGTTTTCTTCTCGACACAGAAGCAGGTAAGTGGACTCCTGCCTGCCTACTGTGCCTAACTGCCTTACTCTGGTCGCATCTTGCCATGATTAGGTATTTTCAGTAGCGTTGTATTTTGCTTGGAACAATACTCCCTTTTTAGTCACTTCTGATTAGATATGCAGTATGTGCTAAGCCCCACGCACTCTCACAGACTTGACCTCACGAACTTTTCGCAGCTAATGGGCTCCATCCGTGGGTTGAATTCCAGCGCTGGCATCTTTGAGGCACTCACTTTGGCTAACTCGTACACCTGACCCTACGGCAGAATACACACATTTTGACTGGCCTCGATGGAGTGCGGTTTGGGGTGCTAACGTTGTTCTTTGCTTTATCGAAAAATTAATTGCTAAAGTTCGCAAAAGGGAGCGTTCCGAGATAGAACTCAGCGAACATTGTATTGCTAACTGGAACGGATTTTTGTTTTTGCTGACCTTTCAGAGCGCTGGGCCGGCTGCCTTCGTCAAAGCGTCAACTGCCACTGTTGATCAGCGATTTAACTTTGTGCCCAAACTTGTCTCTAACAGTCGGAGCGCCCTGGGGATTCTTGACAGCGTGACTTTCTTTTAGCTATGCCAGCACCCAGTTATCCGACTGTATCCACTGTCTTCTGATTGTATCCACATGCTGAAATTCACTTGGAGTCTTTTGAGCCGTCATAGTCATCCGTCAAGCTGAAGCGCTGATTCATTAAAGATGTAGAAAACAGTCAACGATTGGATAGCAATCATGCACAAATTTTACTGCGACAATCCTGGAAAGGTGGCGCTGAAGGCTACCACTGGGGTAAGAGAGTACTCTGTGGGGCCCTCGCAGGAAGAGCAATTGTTGGGGATGGGGGCCGCCACCAGGGAATGGAAAACTAATATAAACCTTACTCGCGAGGGAACATCACCTGCATCATCCTTGATCAAAACCGAACTGCCCGCACCCAACAATTCAAACAAGACTGCCTTTCTTTCCTCCTCGCGAATCCTACAGTCAGCATTGGTCTGATTGATTTTCTTCCCTTGTTCGCTGCCCTAACCCTGTTATAGATATTGGTAAATTACGCCGTTAGTGTTGCGCTTCATACCCCCATGGAGGGTCCTGATAATCCTGCTTCCTATTCCGGTGGATCCGTCGCGGAGCCGTCTCCGCTCTTTACGCATGCAATGGCGTAGGATGTTGTAGGCCGCGGGAAGGTCTACATGCCTCAAGCGCCAGTCTTTCCGCTTTTTACGTGCCTCGGCCTACGATGGTCTCTCCTTGAATATCGAATTTGTGGCCAGTCTATCCTTTATGAATTGCAAGCTGCGAGTTTGGGTCTAGTTCCCCAGCCGTCAGTTTGTGTTCGTGTAGGCGCGTCTGTAGTTTTTGCCTTTTTTCTTCAACATACTTACAGTCCCCATCGTTCCAATGTATTGAGTAGACAACTGCAGAAGTTTTAGTAGGGGGCAGCCTCTCTTTATGTTGCACCACACGACGGCATATTGTTGCCTGAAGTTGATGGCCTCTGCCTACTCCAGCGGGTTGTAGGGCCGTGGAGTGGACCTACTCGGACGCCCAAGAGAGCCTCTAGCGTTGCGGACAGCAAGGTTAATCGTTTAACCGTTCAAGAGCTGTTTGGCTCAACGTGGACCCATCAGCCAGAATTCACTCTATGTAATGTCATGTCCAGGGGATTTGGCATGGCAACCTGGACGAAATTATTTTTTGTGGTACATGTTTATTAAATCTTCCAAATCTCAACAACACAAGAAAATGCACGTTTCCCGAACTCGACCACCGCTATCGGACAGATTTGTTGCCCTTCAGTCGTTATACCGTCATTTTTGTCGAGGACTACCTCTTATAATCGGGATTTACTTGATTGTGTTCTGAAAAATCAGAAGGAAGGAGTACCTTAAAAGTGGGCTCTATTCATATTGCAATTAAAGTATTGGAACTAAAACGAAAAAACAGCGTAGCAGAGGTGTATAAGCCAGTCAGCGTAATAAGTTAGCATGAAACTAACAGCGCCACTTTGCCTTTTTCTGGAAAAAAATGTATCTTAGCATTCTTCCGAGATTATCTAGAATGTCTTGTAACTCGGTAGCTCGCTGAACTTTGCCACCGATGCAGGAGTTTTTACTGCCTAATGACAAGGGGTCCGTTCTTACTCGGATCTGACTTACTGTCTTACTACGTATAGCATATTACTCCTTCCTGTTCCTATACAGTTGCTTACGCGCAGCTGTGCTTACCAAATTTGTATTTATTTTTACGACAGCACCAAGTTTGTAATGAAAGGGCCCCTTGGGCCTTAAATACACACTTTATTTATTTATTAGATGTACTTATCGTTGGTTTTCGTTTGAGGGCATCCTTAAAACTATTTTTTCCTGCTGCATTATTTATTTCACGACAACTATGAAAAAAGCTGCTTTCATTCAGTCGATTTCTGCTCGATCTCAAGGTCGGTAGTTGGAGTTTTCTCCAGGAGAAACGTTTTCGGCCCATTTGGGTTCCTCTTTTCAAAGGTGGCATTATGGAAATTGTTTATACCCATGCAGAATCGTAACTGTGATTAGGGTCTGCAATTAAACTTTCCTTAAATTCCTTTATCGGCGTGCTATCTACACGAAAAATCGTTGAGATTTTTCCATTCATAAATCAATGCCCCACTCCCGTCACTGTTATTTTCACATGGAACGACTACTCGTTCGCTTCGTTTGCCTGCGGGTTGATTGTGACTGGTTTGGATCCCTTTCTTTCCTTCATATTCCTTTCCCAAATATTCTCGTGGCATTAGGTCCTCGCTTTGCATTCCGAAAGTTCAACATGCCTGTCAACACATTTTTCCTGTTGTTTTTTTATCTTATTAGGTACGCTTCGTGCATGACCTGCTACTTCAAATCCGCCCATTTTTCAGCGTCATGCAGTTACGTGGGAATATGCTGCAGAGCAAGCGTTTTAAAATCTACGAGAAGTTCTCCCAGACCCCTCGCGGAGCCGTTCTTCTGGCCACAAATGTCGCAGAACGTGGTCTCGGTCAGTTCCTTGCTGGTTTCCCTCTGTTGTATTGTAAAACGCAATGCTACTGTGCTTTATTAAGTAGCATCGTGATAATCAATAATTTGTTTTGTTGTCCAGACTTTCCGGAAGTGCACTGGGTCGTGCAGTACGACTGCCCAAAACAGCTCGACGACTACATACACCGTGTTGGCAGAACCGCGAGAGCAGAACGCATTGGTCGCGCGATTACCTTCCTTCTTCCCTCCGAAACCAAACTGGTTGATTTGCTTGCTCAGCGCAATCTCACTCTGAGGCAACAACAGTAAGTTATCAGCGTGGCGTGACGTGTTTAGATGCTGAGTCCTTTTTTTCCCGATATCACTACTGTCTGTGGAATATTGCATTCTTTCTAATGCAGTGTAATGATCTTCCCTCTGTTGCCGTTTTGCCGCAGGATTCCAGAGTCGCGTATAAAGCCTGTGATCTCCAACCGCGCCCCACTTCTGCTCGCTAGCCAACCGGAGTTGGCGGCTTCCGCGCGTTCAGCCTTCACTGCCTACCTTCGGGATTACTGTTTCACACGCAAGCAGTCTACTGCCTCCAATCGAGCATCGGACATGAGCTTGGTCTTTCAACCCGCGGAGTTGCCGATCGCCAAATTTGCTGCCTCACTGGGTAGGTCTGGTGTGAGTCTACGTCTACTTCAATGTTGCACGCAACACTAAAACAGTTCAGAAAGATAGAAGATTCGCTCGCGGAAGCAAGGACTTTGACGGCCTGACGTTTCGGGTTATCGTCCGAACTTATCATCAGAGACAGTCACAAATAAGGGTAAGGGAGGCGCATGGCCTAGCATACAGCAATGATGAGGTTGGTTGGTAGCCCATGTTGGATCAGGGGTTCCCACCGGAGTGCAAACTGGGTGCAGTTGGGAGACGGAGAAAAGCCGCGATTTCGGCCGGCTTGAGCCAAAGGTCCTCGGGGGTGAGTTGGGTGCCTGGCCGGGAATTGCAGGCGAAGAGGTGACGGCAGTCATGCGGCGAGACGCCGCAGTCGGGACAGCAGTCGGGTATAGACGGGTCCAGCCGGTGTTGTTACTGGCGAAGGAGCATGCAGTAGCCACTGCGAAGCTGCACCAGGGTACAGCGAGGGGTTGGGTGTGGTGGAAACATGCTAGCTTGTAGGTTGCAAGCCACTCGAGGCGATCTGGTCATATTTTCAAGCATAAGGAGGCCGAATTCTACGCAAGATGGGACAACCGGATGAGCCGCGAGCTGCTTGAGTGATGGTCCTCAGTCCATAGTCCATCAATGACCTGCCGAACCCATATTTTGTACCGACTCAACTTCAGTAAATCTGCCAAACCTTATAATTAAGTCAGTCTACTAGTCATTCTAGTGGATTCTGGATGATTGCTTAGGAAATCCTGCTTGAGCAGTCAGCTTGCTGTTCCGTATTGGTGGATTTTATACGAGCGGGAAAGTTGGGTGGGTAATATCGACCTAAGTGTAATTAAATTCGTGGGGCGTTTGTAGCTTAGTGGTTAGAGCGTTGGCCTCCGGCAAAGGCCTTTTCTTATACGCGCGTTAAAATCCCGCCGAACGCCTCGAGTTTTTTCACAATTGACTTGACTCAAAATACCAAGGCTTTGTCTGAGCAGGGAAATTAGTCAAGTAAGCAGGACGCGGACGACTAATAATTTCAATGATAACTAGCCACACTGCTGCGTAATTATCATGACAAATCCAACCCGGGTGACGAAATCGCGGCAATTAACGGCTCTGATGTGGACTGTCAAGTGGCTATCGCATCACGAACACCCCTTCGCATGTGGTCGTGTGACCACTACGGACTATAAATACCATTCACCTTCTGCCTCGATCACCCTAGTCCGCTATTGTATCTGAGGATGGGTTCAAGTGAGTGCACGAAACGTCCTGCTGATGCGCGCTTTGTTTCAGTGATCGAATCTCCTCCTGAATTGCTGCTGCTGCTTCCTGCAACTCACCTGTTCATGTCTATTAGCAGCAACACAAAAGACATGGTTGGTTCCTGTCTGATGCGTTTTTAACCTATTTCCTGCATCCGTTTTGAGGGCTTGCTGTGACACCCGAGATCCCGAAGCTTCTGCAACAAAGACTGGCGGAGGCCGGTGTCGCTGCGCCCAGTCGACGACCCACCAATGAGGGAGCCACGGACTTTCGACGCTCAGCCGTGTGGTCTTTCGCGACGCCAGTGGAGGAGGGAGAGCAAGAGAAAGATGACGACGACGACGACGGTCTCCTGAAACGCAAGGCCTTCTCTGCGCTGGATGCTAATCCTGAGCTGAGAGCGAAGCTGGAGTCAAAGGGTGGCAAACTGCTAGAGGTCGCATCCTCCTCCTCCGACGAAGAGGAGGAGGGAGGCGATGACGACAATCAGGACATCCGTCAGGCAGAGGGAACCGTCGTGCCTCAGTCCACAGTGTCTGACACAATGGTCAAGCATATCAAGGTACTGGCCTATCTCTTAGTATTTTTCTTCCCAAAGTTTTGATCACTTTTTTTATCGTCAGCGTTCCTGTTCACTGCTGTCACACAGGTGTATGGAGTAAGAGTGTGGCGCAAGCGGCCTGAGTAATTTTCACCGACTTCGATGAACGCTCACCTGAACTCCTCCGTTCCGCTCTGCCTCTGGCCCGCCCTGACAAGTGGATGTTAACTTACAGTATTGTCGGCAAAGACAGTGAGGACTGAAATAACCATTTCTGGCTCATTAGCTGTCGTTGGGCAGTCATTCCCAGGCCCAAGTGTCCTCCCACACGAGCTTCGAACTCGCCACCTCTATTATCAGAGCCTAACGCCCTAACCATTGAGGCATGAGCTCGTTGTCGTGCCGGCTTAGGTCAGGGGATGCTGACGCTCATTGATAAACGTTAGGTCGTTTGACTCTGCTCAAAAGGGTCGCGAGTTCGAGTTTTGGGTGGAAAACCGGTTGAGCCTGAGTCTGGCTGGCTGACGACGGCTAATGAGCCAGAAGTGTTCATTCCAGTCTCCCTAGTCTTTCCTGGAAATACCGTCTGCCTAGTTTCATTAATTAATTTGAATTGATGTACTGGAATGTTTTTTGCGCATTTGCTATCCGAATTCGATTACAGGTGAACAAAACCTATACTTCATTGGGTTTCATTTTTCTGTGGCGATCGTTGTACTGCACGCTAACCACTATCCAAAGCCGATTGGCTTGTGCAGCACAGGGGTGGGTACCGGTCTTAGTTCTAGATGTTATCCGAAACAATAACCTAGAATCAAAAAGAATACTTCCTCGTTTGAGACGTTTTGATGGTTCCACCCCTGCAGTTTGGGTTGACTTTTTTAGTTTTCTCAGAACACGTAAAGTCCTTTTGTGTTCCAAACCTCCTTCACGACTACCTTCAGGAACTGGCCTCAAACCCACGTTTCATTTAAGCCAAAACTACCACTTATAGATGTGCTTCTATCGCGAGATTGGTTGTGCCTTCTTTTTCTTTGAATGCTAAAGAATGTTCTTAGTAGATAGGCGTACACAGATCCGTTAGAAGGC
>JAYGXS010000007.1:20025983-20041831 GCA_036362985.1 Ligula intestinalis
TGTAAATCAACAACACTTCTAAATACAGTAAAACAAAAATGCATTCAGCATTTATTAAAGTATAGTCTACTGCGCGTCCTAATTTCCCGCCCATAAAACCCGCTAACAACTATTTTCGTAGGAAAGCATGCAGGTTGTAGGGATTAATGAGTGGGGCTACATAAGCTCTTGTTGCCATTTTGTCTTTAAAGTATGCAACCTGATCAACATCCATTGCAAGCGCTATGTGATCCCTTCCTCCTCCTCGCTCAGTGGAATGTGTGATCTTCTCTTGGCAGAATGCATGCTCGTTTGTAAACCATGGTTTCATACGTAAAGGCCGGTAGGTTTTACAAATATTCGATTACTTTAAATTTTTTTAAACTGAAAGATGCTCTTTAGGAAGCCATAATCTGAGACCAAGCAAGTAAAAGAAAGAATACTTTGTGCATTTGTATTATAAAATAGATGTTAATTTATGGCATCATCAAAAATGAAATCAATGCATACTTCAGACGAGTAATTGGCGAGCGTACGTAGACGTTCGTGTCCGACAGTCACTTAGTGACATGCACTCTTCCGCGTTTTTTCGTCTCCCCAGCCTTCTCTCCCACAGCTCACTTGTACGAAAAGGCGAGCACGTTTTAACTTTAACGATAGTCAAAATTACTGCTCTATTTAAGCACTAGGTTCGAATCGAAAATACAATATAATGGACTAGGAGGTCTACTGTAAAATCTCTGGAGTACGTATTTTGAAAAAATTCATTTGAACTCGTTTGCGATACATTGATAACTTCCTGAGGTAGAGCTTCCTCATAGGGCCGCCCAGGGGTAAAATTCTCCCAGTCCAAGTGTCATACGCGATTTGTGGTTGGAGGTTTAATGCTTGATTACTGCGTAGGTAATATGTGTTTAATGTGTGATACGTACGCACTCGGAAGTAAATTAAAGCCGCTTATAATTGTTGTGCTCAACTAAAATATATGTGAAACACATGTGGAAGTTGTACTTCTGAAGTAAAACTTAAATGTAAAGGCTGTGCAAAGAACAGGAACAAAAGCAACTACTTTTGGTTATCAAAGGAAGCTTATACGCCAAGAAACTCTTAAAACCACTCCTATTGGTTAACCAACTCGAAGCACTTGTTCCGCGCTACGAATTTAAAACAAGCTTAAACCGCAGGATTAATTGAATTCAACAAATTTTGCGATGGCTCTTCAACTGGATCCCGTTGTTGCATGAGACAGCTAACGGTTAGAAGTATACAGGAAATTTAGTTTTACATAACGTCAGAGAATAACAGCAAGAGTCATAGCTCAATGTAAATAATGATCAACTAAAGTACACTACATTAAATCATCCCATAGGGGAAAAAGGAGGGCGAGAAAGTTGATGCAAATCAAGTCGTGATTAAAACTAGCTGTCCAATTACCAAGGAAATTGCAGATTGACCTCGTGGTCTAACTGCTTGCACAGATCGGGTTTCTCCCCTCGTATGTACACTGCTTCCAAGCAGCGCAGATTTCGATTTGTTCGTATCCGGAAAGCTGTTTTGAGGTCGACCTGCCAAACAGGTGTTTAATACTTGAATATCATTGGTTGAAAGGCCAATTAGGCAAGTGCTAAGCGGCCCTGGCTGCCAGTTGCGTTTGCGTATGCCCAGTTTACTTGTATCTGCAAGTGCACGTGAATTCATAGGTACAATGTGCGGGGGGGGGGGGTTGGAATGGCAAGGCATCCTTTGTCGCTTTTCCGGGAAGGCTTTTAGTAGGACTGCGTTGTACGTCTTTTCTATGGTACCCAACCGTAGCTAGATTGTATTCAAAATGCTATCACCCTCAAAGGTTAAGGCTATAATTACGGGCTTTTCTGGAACCGACTGTTCTAAAAAGTTTGTCCATATAGGATTACTATACATGCAGGATAGCCACGGTTAAGTAGAACTGATTTGCTGCGGGAAATCTCTGCCGGCAGAGTCTCACAAGAGCGAACATTCCTCGCTCTTTGAAAGAGAGTATTTACGAGATTTTTTTCCATTGTACGGGCACAAAACTGGTAAAGTGTCGATATTGCCTCCTCTCTATGTAATTTTGTGCAATACTGAGCGCCCCCTCTAAACATGAGGACCCCTGGGAAGGGTAACTTTTTGTACTGCTCCGTTTCCATTTATTAAAGCAAGTCCTATTGCCAGTTGGCGGCCCCACTAAGACTCCCTTCGCTCTCTCATTTCCATCACCAGAACCACGAGGTGGTGTCGCGTCACTTGTCGTGTCCGACGTAAAACGTTGCCCGTCCTGTTTGTTTCTGCTTGAAGATGACCGCCGTAATCGTAGTAAATTCTGGGCGCTCTCGTGTGCAGGTGCTTCACGCTAGCTGCTTAGGTATTTTTAAAAATCCCTTCCCACTTGAACCTAACCATAAAGGGCTTGATTTTTCGACACTTATGTGCGTAGGCTGGTGGTTTGTGTTATTCATTCTCGGTTTGACCTGAAACAATTGTTTATTGTCCTACACAAATAAACTGTCTGGTGGTGACGCGGGGGAGACATCAGTGTATTTTCAGTTTATTTGGTTACGGTAGTAGGCAATATCTTTGAAAACTGGTGCGACATACACATCTGTACACGCATGCTTAAGTTCTTGTCACTATGTAAATAGTATTTACAAAGTGTAAGTAGTAATGTTTTTTTAAAGTAAACTCCGCTCGTCTGCAGCCGACTTGAGACTTTGTTCGGGTTCAGACTTTTCAGGAAAAACAACAGACACATATATTTATTCAAGCGTTTTGGTTAAGACTTCTAGGGACGTCGCCTCCTGACCAGAGGGAATTATTTATGGCCGCCGATGTGGGATGCTTCAAAAAGGGCCGAAAAATCGGTCGTCTATAGGTGTGTGCGTGAGAAGCAAGCTCTTTCTCTAAGGTAATCGGAGGTGGGAGGAGGCACTGAGGGCACTTACAGTGATGCGTTGATGTGCATTCGGTCGTAGTTTCCGGCCTGGCCTATAGCTGACTGAAAAAGTCCAAAATCGGGGACTTTTGACTCTCCGGCGTCATTGCTGGCTCCTAAATGGTAAATAATTTTAACTGGAGCTCGCACAAAAGTACAACCTTAAAGTCCGTAATCTCGATTGGCGTGTGTGGTCAGCTGTGACCTGCATTTCCTTCTCTGCATTATAGTAATCCGCAAGTCAGGTCTTGCAGGGCCACTCCTGTTCCACCCAGCACATGTTTCTATACGGGTTACCTGCTATAATGTAGTGACAGCAAAAAGCCTGGTTAACAGCCCTGCCTAGCCTGGACTGTAGACCATTGACCTCTGAACACCCTCGACCCTCTTCCCCATGCTTGTCGTTTCTTGGAAGTTTTTTTATTCTACCCTTCTTTATGTTATTGTAAATAGCATTGCCGGCAAAGAAAAGGGAGACTGGAATGACCATTTCTGGCTTATCAACCCTCGTCAGCCAGCCATACCCAACCCCCAAGTGGTGCACCACCCGAGGTTCGAACTCGGTATTACCATTGAGCCACGGGGTCGTTGTTTTGCCGCTTTAAATCGAGCGATATTGGCACTCCTTGAAGGTCAGGTCTTCTAGACTCTAGAGGATTGAGGCGAAACAGAAGGGGATTTTTCTTGTGTAGTCGACATCCGCTCTGCCGCCGGCTGATTCGATTTGGCAGGACTTGGTCAAGTTGTTAGCGCACTATTGAAAATGCACTTAAGTGTCCATTCCAGGAGACCGAGTTTCTCGATCCCCCCAAGGCCAAGTAAATCAAGGTTCGGACGGTTGGCGACGTAGCATTTTTCTTTGAATTGTATGCCATCAAAAAAGGCATCACATTCAAGCTCACTCGTGAGTCGGAGAAATCCTCCAGAAATAGGCTTACCGTAAGATACTTCCCCTGTGCCTCAAATTCAGGCTTGACCTACACTGACTAGACAACGAACTCGTACCTCAGTGGTTAGAGCCTTAGGCTTCTGATCAACAGTTCGCCGGTTCGATCCTCCGGTGGCTGACGGCGGCTAGTGAGCCAGAAGTGGCCATTGCAGTTTGCCTTGTCTTTGCTGGCAATGTTTACCTGTCTTCACTACTAGCGGCTGTACGGCTGATGGCGAGCTTCGAGAATGAGTCCCATGACACAGCGGGACGAATGAGTCCGGTTGGCGATCGGTGAACGGTAATCATCTGGTATTATTGTTGTAACTGCCTAGCGGGGAATAATCGGAAACTTACTTTCGCCAAAATTGATGTCCTGAATTTTTAATTTCACCATTTATTAATTGCTAGCTTGGAGGAAATAACTCTACTTGAGACTTAATTGGTATAGACTGACTCAAATCCCCGGCATTAGTACTATACAGTGGGAGAATGTGGGCGAAATACGTTTGTCTGGGCTTTTAGTCAATACCTGTGCGCTCTGGTTTCACATGAAGGTAATTCTGCGCTTAGCCAAGTATTAGACTAACTAGAAATATGGGCCCCGTTGCCATTCTGACAGCAATTCGCTTGACACGCATGCATGCCCAACTAAAGCCCGGAAGGTCCGATAAATCAATAAGAGTTTGACAGTAGGAAGAGCTATTGCAGCAGCTCAACGTCCCCTACATCGACAGTCTGACCGTCGATTTCGATTATGTCCACCGTATTCTCCATCACAGGATGATGCAGGATCAGTGACTTGTGCATGAATTAGTTTGAACTGATAGATGACTTGCGCTGCATCGATCGCACTCTCCTTTCACCCACCTGAACCCGGTGTCAAGACACAGTCAAGAAGACCGGAGGCGGGATCGAGTGCAGGTGGCTGGCGCGGCCGAAAGCGTCTTCCCCCATGTTCGGAGTCTGTTATCGGCGCGCTACCCGAATAACGTCTGCTATACCCTTATTTGGCCCCCATTTCCGTCCAACTGTCCTTTCGTGCGGCCCGTTTAGGGAGCGCATACCTACCCCCCCCCCCCCCCCCCCCACACACGCACACACACACACACACTTCCCCCGTCGATTTCGACGATGGAAACCACGCGCTCCGACAAGCCGCAGCAAACGCTGAAGCAAGCCGCAACTGACACAAAGGCGAGCTGGCCAAGCAACACGAAAGCGGCGACAGCTAGCAGGAGCAACGCAGAGAACTGGCGCGAGGAAAAAACAGGAGTTTAGGCAGACTTGCGCCGAATCTACCCACTCGCTCGCCACTCCCACCTCCGTTTCCGGTGTAAAGACAAAGTCAATAAGACCGGGGATGAGGGAGGGTGTAGATGGCTGGCGCGATAAACACTCAGCACACGCACACTTGACACAGCCATCTCGCTAGGTATGCTCCCGACTGCGCGGGAGCGCCATAAAGGCCACATTAAGAGGGCGCCATTGCAGCCTGACTCTCGGTCCTCCCTCTCCTCCTGTACGCACACACAGACACACGCGTACAGTAGGAGCAGCTACGTAGGGGGCCCGAGATTTCCCGTCAGTTGGCAGACCTTCCAAGCCACGGCTTTTAGCGCATCGTGATAGATTCAGACGCATTCAGATTTATTATAGTGAGGGAAGAATCGCGCCGACGTCGACCTCACTCTCTCCCTCACCGCATAGTGACCGCCTAGCTTTTCGGTCACCTGCAGTGGGGCCTGAAACCCAGTGGGAGCGCGAGCGCAGTCACCAACAGGGCATCAGAAGTGAGAGAAAGTGCCAGCGCCTTCCAGGCCGCAGGGACCGTGGTTGGCTGACACTGGCATTGCATGTGCATACAGACCATTGGATCTCAGAAGGGTGAGAGCAGCCCTGCATGGAGCCTGGGCCAACACCCTCCTGAGAGGGGTAACCAGTCAGTCAACGACTGAAAGGCACTACCCATGCTCCGTCGTCGGTTGGCGTCCGTGGGCGTGGCTGAAATTTTGGTTGTGCAGAAAAGACGAGGAATAAGGAGTAGAATAAGAAGAAGAGGAAGAAGGAGGGCAAAAGACGCAGTAGAAGAGTAGGAAAAGGGATAGGAAGAAGAAGAGAACGAAAGAGGGAGATAGGGAGAGGAGGTGAGGGGAGGGGGGAACGCAGAAAGGCCGAGAGAGAGGAGAGGAGATGAAATATAGAAAAGAACAATGACAGCAAAATTTCAGCTTACCTTGCAGCAGAGAATCTTCAGTAGCTACTGAGGCTGTCGTTTGTGCTAAAGACAGAACTTTAGGCGCAGCTATTATGAGTGAGTGCGGTAATGAAGCGAGTAATATAAATACAATATGGTAGAAGTGTGGCAAAGAAGCAAAAAAATAGAGTCAGTAAGCCCTGTGCTAATTTGACTGATGCGGCCGACGTAGAGAGGTGTGATGTTGCTAATCTTTTCAGTGCGCTAGCACTCTAAGAGCGCTTCAGTAGGATTCAGTCCAGGTGGCGTTACCCCCTGAACGAGGGTACCATGAGTCGCTGTGTTTAGCCACCCTCCCCCCAATCTCATAGCGATGCAGCTGTATACTAAATCGACTTTCTGATTTTTCCATGCCGTCGTATGAGAAGCGAGCCGTCGGGACGTCCGACAGCGTGCTTATTCGCCTGGGATTTGATAGCAAGCGGCTGCTTTTAACGCGAGCATGCCAGTGATAAGTTGACGGCGCAGTCGAGTACGAGAAGAAGGAGAGTACTTCAGGAAAGGACACGGTACCAATACGGTTATTGCCAAGAGTCCGACACTAAGTTGGGTGACGACATACATGTCCTGTGAGAGGCGATACTGCCACTAAACCAAGCTTATTAATTCTAGACCGGAGCTATTATGGGGTAATAAAAGGCAAGACAGTATTCGACCAATTCTGCAAGAACGGCCTCCACTTACCTGAGGGAGGAGGCACTCACCTATGTTCCCGATAAACTTGACGACGCAATCGTGACGCGAGGCGACTGGTGAGTGGGGCTGAGGCTGGTGGTGGGGATGTGTGAGGTGCTGGGTGTGTCGACATCACGGTCAGTGCCGCTGTCGTGAATGCGCATGTGACCTAGTAGGCCCATGCGATGAGCGAATGATCGGGGGCAGTGAAGGCGGCGGTCTCGTCTGTGTGTTGGTACTCCAGCCACAAGTTCACCAGTCTCTGTGCGATGGATTCGCAAGTGACCGATGCGTGAGGTGAATGTGCGATTGCAGTGAGGGCGTATCAGGCCCTCAGAGCTGGTGGGGGTTCAGGTGTGGGGATGCGAGTTGTGGCAGGCAATGATGTGGAGGAGGTTGCGGACAGGTTGGAGTCAGTGGATGAGGGCAACGAGGCATCGCTCCCGTCGTTGATTGCCGTCGAGGTGGAGGATGGAGTGTTTGGTGTAGTAGACGTTGATGCTGTCGGAGGAGGGTTGCATGGCTTCCGGAGGTGACCGACCAAGCCAATGCGTGCACGGAAGGTGCGTTCACAGCACGGACACGTTGGGAGGAGTTGGGTGGTGGCAGCGTGCGTCCGTGTGTAGTGAGACTTGCGTGCCGTCCGTAATGCCTTGGCGGCCGTGATCCGACCGGCTTCGTAGATTGCGGCGCCTGTTTTGACCGCTCTGCGCCTCGCCGTTCGGTCCAAGGCAAGCTCCTCCCAGTTCAACGTGTTGATTTGGAGACGCTTCAAGGAGTTCATTAGAGTTTCCTTGCAGCGTCTCTTCTGTCCTCCTTTGTGACGAGTGCCTACGGCGACATCACCATAGAACAGTCGCTTGGGTAGCCGTTCATTGTTCATACGTATCACGTAACCGCTCCAGCGCAGTTGTATCTGCCTGAGCGTGGCCTGGATGCTGAGAACTCCCGTTTTTCTCCAGGACACATCGAAACAGTTAATTCTCATTCCGCTCTAGGGCATTTAAGAAATCTCAAATAAGTACACTGACATGAGACACTTCCACCAACGTTTTAACAAATTTGGACTTTACTAAAATGGGATTTTACTGGAGGTTTTTAACGCAGTGCAGCCGGAAGACAGGCCTGCAGGTGATTGCCAGCTTTTGGCTGAGATTATTTTGACTTGATCGACTGCAAAACCTGCTTGTTGCAGTTGTTTCGGTAGGGATTTGTCGTAGGGCCGTCCAATGACACAGTGCCCCCCAGCTCAAGTTTCTTACTGAATTCTTACTTGAAGGCGAATGAAGGGGTTTCGCACACCACGAGTCGTGCAGGTACATGTTACCTACACAAAAAGAAACAAATTAAAAACCCCTTGTTATTGTTTTACTGAATCAAACGTAAGCCTATTGGCCAAGAAAACTATTAGAACGACTCCTATTGGTTAACATAATCCAGGAAGTATTGAGTAGGCGTAAATTAAACCTACTGAAAATTTAGAAGTAGTTTATTATTATTAATACCTCCCCTCAGGCGGATCTGCTGTAAATCCCTACCGTTGTTTCTTACGCCGTCACATTGTCACACTTTACACCTCTTTCCTCCGCCCTGTGTATAGCCTCTGTTTAAGACCATCGGTGGCGTTCCCGTATCAGATCTACCGCGGGCGCCAAAAGTCCACGCGGATGACGAGGAGCAGGAGGAAATGGACGCGATGGCCCTGCCCGTGCGACAACTGAATGTCGAAAATGCGCGCCGGCAGCTGAAGACAGTTATGGACGAGCAGGATAAGGCTCGTTGGCGAGAGCGTGTTCGTCAGAAACATCGGCTGGAGCGTCAAAAGGCCAAGGAAGCCAGAAAGACCCAACAGACTGAGCGGGTCTCCGCAACTAATCCCACCCTTGGTTCCTCCGCTTCTGCGTCTCAATCTGACCAGGTAATTGTTGTCTTTTTGTGTGGCTGCATCCTCCTACTGTTTGAATAATATTAGTAACGCTCGTAGTAGTTGTAGATGTAGCAGTCATGGTATTGGTAGTAGTAATATTTATAGTAATATTAGTATTATTGCTTACAATAGTAGTAATAATAATACCAATAAATGTTGCTGTGGTAATAGTAGTAGTATTAGTAGAAATAATAGAGTGATTTGATTATTAGCCGTACTGGTAGTAGTAGTAGTAATAGTAGAAGTGCTACTTATTGTACTAGTTGTGGTAGTATTAGTAGTTACAGGCCAATGGTAGGATTAATAATATTATTGCTTATAGTAATAACAAAAGAAGTATTAGTAGTGGAAGTGGTAGAAGTGGTTTTAGTAATGGTCATACTGTTAGTAGTATTATTAGTAATAGTAATAGAAGTAATAGTAGTGGTGGTAGCAGCAGCAGTAATAATAGTAGCGGGAATAGTAGTGGTAATGGTATTACTAGCAGTGGTGGTGGTAGTTGTATAAATTGTTGTGATAGTAGTGGTAAGAATATTATTATTAGTAGTAGCAGTAGAAGTAGCAGTAGTAATAGCAGTAGAAGTAGTAGAAGTAGTAGTAGTAGTAGTAGTAGTAGTAGTAGTAGTAGTAGTAGTAGTAGTAGTAGTAGTAGTAGTGATAACAATGATACTATTGGTAGGAGTAGTAGTAGTTTTGGTAACAATACTAGTAATAATAATAGTAGTGGTGGTAGCCCTATACCTAAACCGAAGATTCGTGTCTTTGTGATTGCAGTCAGAGCAGGAGGACGCGCTGGAATCAGCAGATGATGATGATGATTCAGCCGTTGAAGTCGCCCCCTCGCCGTCTCCTCCCCCCTCGAAAAAGGCTCGTCAACGTTGAATCGCTTGTGAATTGTGATAAATATTATATGCGACCCTTGTCTTGTGTTTTTGTACATCGCATTTGCTGATGGGACCCTGCATCTTGTAAATTATTACGGTCCCCAGGTCAGTTGACCCGTTCCTTTCCTTGTAAGCAAACATTGCGCTCAAGAACACACTTATCTTAGGGGAAAACAGAATACATGAGGTGATATATATGATGACATGTTCTCCGAAATTCTAGAAGGGGTTATTTACGCGCAACCCAATCCTAAGATATTTAAACGCACTAGAATGGCAGCGTTTGAAGGCGCCTCTGTCCGGTAATCTATTTTCCACTTCCCCAGCACAGAATGCACCATTCATCCCACCGGGCCTTAAGATCGCAGCATGAAAGGTTTCGCCTATTAACTTAACCCACCGCGATGCCCTCTTTGTCCAGATGCCTCGTTGTATCCCGCTCCACAGGGGGTAGTTGAATAAGTAATACACATTTATGCCGATAGTATTGCTTGCAAAGACAAGGCAGACTGGAATGGCCATTTTTGGCTTATTAGCCAGCTGTTAGGGCTGACAGGGCCCCTGGCGAGACCCAAGGCAGAGCGGGACAGATGAGTCCCGTTAGCGGTCAGATGAACGTTCATCAACGCGTGTCAATAGCTCCTGACCTAAACCGGCTAGACAACGAGCTCGTGGCGTTTGACTCTGATCAAAGTGGTCGCGAGTTCGAGGCTCGAGTAGGGCACCACTCGCGTCTGGGTATGACTGGCCGATGACGGCTAATAAGTCATTAATGGTCATTCAATTCTCCCTTGCACTTCATGGCAATACTATCTGCCTATAGTACCCGCTGTTAGGCTGTCAGGGCCTCTAGCGAGACCCAAGGCAGAGCGGGACAGATGAGTCCCGTTAGCGGTCAGGTGAATGTTCCTCAACGACACAACGGGCCTATTTGACGTACAGATAGCGCTCATGCCTCCGGCAGTCAGTTGACTAACGGCGTGGGGCAGACACATGGGCGAACACTGAAACACATTTAGCGATTATGTGTACGTGTAAAAATGTTCATGAAACAAGTTTTCACAATGGCCAAAGCCAGTTTTATCGGTAACGTCAAATGTCACTGAAGTCTCATGTATCTATCGATTCGCTAAAGGCCTCCATAGGGGAGCCATACTCTACACGCAGTGAGCAAGCTCGACAGTTTGGCCGTCGTTTCGGACTACCACGAGCTTCAGCAACTTGAAGGCAAACGTGGGGACTATAGCTGTGAAATTAGACTTGCTGAATCCACCCCACTCTCTCACCTCTATCCAATGTCAAGACAATAGTCGAGAAAACCGGCACGTGCCCCAACAATAACACCTTGCTGGGTAGGTCATTGCAGCCCGATCCTCAGCTCGCAGTAAGCCACTCTGCACAGCAAGACACACTGGGCTGAGTGCGCTGTCCGAGGTATCCCGTCAGTTGGGGACGCTCCAAGCCAACCCGGCTTTCAGCGCACCGTGATAGCTTTAAGTGCATCAAATTGCTTTTAGTGAGGAAAGAAATAGGCTGAGGGCCGACCTGCCTCCTTCCCCCACCGCCTAGCTGATCGGTCGCCTGAGGTGGGATGGGCGCATTGGCTGACAGTGCCGGCGCTGAGTGTTGCTCTCAGGGCTTGGGTCCTCGGTTGGCTGCGTTTCGCAAGACAAGTGTTTCACGGGGCGAGCTCGGTGCTGGAACGGATGAACTTTATTAATCGATGTACTACTGTATTAGGCTTCATTGGACTAAATTGTGAGTTTATGTTTGACTACAGGCATGCCAATTTGCTTGCCGTTGTGGTTTCAAATCCCATTGCATTTTTCACAAGTTAGTCAAATCTGTCAAAATACTGTTGGATATACAGTGGAGCCTCGGTTAGCTAGGTTTAATTCTTTCAGGCACCGAACTCGTCATGTGAAACGCTTGTTTAGCAACACAAATAATGTAGAAGACAAAAACAAGGGCGACTGAAATGACAATTTCCGATTTATTGGCCACCGTCGGCCAGTCATACCCAGACCCAAGCGGTGTACCATCAGAACCTCGAACTCGCGACCTTTCGACCAAGGTAGAGCGGGAAAAGTGAGCTCTGTTAGCGGTCGATGAATGTCCATCAATGAGTGCCAATATCTCTCGACCTAAACCGGCAATTCAACCAGCCCGCGGCTCAATGGTTAGGGCGTTAGACTCTGATCAAAATTTCGCGAGTTTAAGGCTCGGGTGGGACGCCACTTGGGTCTGGGTATGACGGCCTGAAGCCGGCTAATAAACCTTTGTCTTTTTCCGTAATACTGTCTGTCTACACTACCAGCTGTTAGGGCCTCTGTCGAGACCCCAGGCAGAGCGGGACAGATAAGTTCTGTTAACGGTCGGGTGAACGTTCATCTGTGAGGATCAATGCCGTGTCGGTTGAGAGGGTGGCGTGTTCAATTGGCCCTTAGGCTGCCGCTACTACCTGGAGGGGCGTGTGAGCGTGCGCGAGTGAACTACGGCCAAGCGTCTGCAGGTCGGAAAGCGTTCCCGTGCGAATTTGCGTGACCTTGAGACAGGGGAGCATTGTATGGGGAAGTCCGACACCAATGTTCGTCACAGCTCCCCGTCACATAATGACCGCGACGCAAATGATGAAGTAGTAGAGATAATCCAGTGCATAGAATCGACAGCCTCTCGGCAAGGTGCGCTGGCGAGTTGGCACGTTTATATGAGAAAAAAACATTCAGGACATAAGGCCCCTCAACGAGGGCGGAGTCGAAAGTTACATCAGTGAAATAGGCTCACTTTCATCCAGACGAAAAACTGAGATAGAATGCGGTCTGAACTTTCATCATGCATTTGCGTTAGCAGACTGAGTGCATGAAAATAACTCATGGATGATGTTTCGTTAGCAATAGGGGAGGAATCTCTCGTACGCAGGAGAGATGTGATAGCAACACAGTTACCTGATTGCTCCAAAATAAGTTGATTGAGGTTTGACCTAGACTTGTACGGCTGATCGGAAAACGTCAATCTCGATTCGCGACAGGGTGTCGGCACGGTGTTTTCCTATCCGTGGGCACGATGCATAACGCAGGGAAAATAGTACGATGAAGTCGAAGAGGAATTTCTTGAAGAGGTTCTGCGTCGGATCAGAAGGATTGAACAGTTTTCGTGCTCTGAAGAATGCGTTTTCAAGTCATATCTGTGTCACAAGTTTGTAGCGGTCAAGCATGAACGAGCTGCTGTAACCACAAAGCGCAGTGCACTCGCCGAGGGCTCAGGTGCCATTGTCAGCGATCGTGTTTTTTTGCGAAGGACTAAGCAGAGAATGTACTATTGCCGCCAATAATACGAAAGCATGGAGGAGTCACGGTCCATCAACCGGTGGTCCGCTATTAGCGGTTCCCCTTTTCTGGTTCTCACACACCCACGGAAGGCATGGACTAGACCTCGAACAGCCCCAACTCAAAGCCAACTCAACGTTACGCTTTTGGCAGTAACACAATGGATAGAGATAATCCACGAAAGGTCACCATATTAACATATTACTCATTCCTGTTGCTATACAGTTGCTTACGCGCGGCCGTGATTACCAACTTTGTATTAATTTTTACCCCAGCACTAAGCTTTTAGTGGAGGGGCCCCTTGGGCCTTAAATCTGCAATTTGTTTTTACCTATGCTATGCGACTGTCAGGGTAGAAGGTAATGTTTCTAAAGCAAAACAAAGCAAGTCTGTTAAAATATTTTCCTACTAAGTGAGTATTAAGTACCTTCTTATTTTTTACCTATTTCCTGATGAAATATACTATGCGTTCGATTGTAGCCTTTTATGGCGGTATTTTCTCTGGAAATAGGGAGCTCCCAGAGCACTGCCTTAAAGTTTATGCTCACCTAGTTCCTACGTATGTTCTTTCCGTAGTCCGGATGTTTAGGTTATAACAGTTCATGCAATTGTGCATCTTTCTGTACTATTCACACACATATGCTTTTCTATTGAATATCTGATAGAAAAGATGCGGGTTCTAAATCGTACTTGGTTTTGGTTTCGTATTGTCGAAAAATTACACCGGGATTATTTTTTACGACATAAGTGGTATGTCGACCTCATTTGTCTATTCCTACGGCACTGGCGTATTTGTTTTCCTATGCACGTTTTCTCTATAAAACGGGTTATATTTTTGAAGTACGTAGACTTTTTCACATTTCTTTGTTGCTTTCTTTGCAAACCTTTCTTAATTTTGCGCTTATATTTTTGTATTTTATTTTACAGACTGTGCTTTCTAATATCATTAAACTTGCAGTTGGGTTAGTTGCTAGATTAGGGCTAAACTTTTGCTTGTTTTTCGCCTTCGATCTTTGATGTGCGCCGTCTTTACATTATGGGATTATGTTTATTTAAGTAAAACATTTGTGGTCATCCGATTTGGGGATATTTTTAGGTAGAAATGTTATCTTTGGGAATCTTTTGGTAACATCACCTCAGAGTTTTCAGTTCAACCGCTTGGGCCTGATTTTTTTCGTGGGGGTTTCTTAAACTTCTCTCCAACTTCTGTGTGCTGATAATTCAAGCTGCATACTCTGAGTTTGGTGGAATTTAGTTTTTATAGTATACAGGGTCTAATTCAGAACCCCTGCGATCGAGTCATCCAGAGCAACATCCGAAAATGTGAATCTTTGAAACTCAGGAGAGGGAGCATACCTTAGTATAGTTATACCGTGTTACTGGCTCTATTCCTGCCCCCAAGTGATCGGCATGCACATTTGTTAAAAT
The DNA here is from genome assembly GCA_036362985.1 of Ligula intestinalis. NCBI lineage: Eukaryota > Metazoa > Platyhelminthes > Cestoda > Diphyllobothriidea > Diphyllobothriidae > Ligula > Ligula intestinalis. Next base: position 20,040,338 of record JAYGXS010000007.1, read on the forward strand.
CACTTCCTGCTGACATACTATGCAATGTATTTTGGGACTCTTGAAAGGAATTGTTTGTGTTTAACATATTCACTGACGCAGTAGACGTTATTCGCGTATTTTCTTTTCCTTCACGCCAACAACACTTTTAATAACTATAAGCGTTACTTAAACCCATTAAGTAGCATAATTGTTATAAATCTGCCATCATTAATTGCATCTGACGTCGAATTTATCCCAAAGGCTCTGTGTTCCCCCTTGTTTCGCGTCTGTCACCATATTACAGCGTTTTCCTACCGCAGTAGACGCAGTATTTCGAATTATTAGCGCATCAGGTTCACTCAGACAACCCCCTGCGCAGATTCGGGATGCAAAAGAAGAAGTGCATGGTTATAGTCCCCATTAATTTTTTCTAAAGACAAATAAACTAATTGGAAAAATTAGAGTTATGGGGACTGTGAATTTTCGTAATTGGGAAATAATGGACCTATATCAAGTAACAGGGTCGTGTTACTCTTTCCTGTCTTCCTTTCGTCCAAGTAATCTGTCAACCTGGTTGGACAGACTCTTGGTTTTCTGCTGGTGTTCCCGACTGCGATGGCCCTGTCGGTTCCGACTGCAACAGCTTTGGTCACGACTGTGATGACGATGATGGCTGTGATGGTGACGGTGATGATGATGACCATGGTGATGGCTTTTCTGCCGTATCGGTTGACTACGCTTCCACAGTACCATCACTCGCTCCTCCTCCTCCCCCACCTCCGCTTCCACTCTTTCACTTCCCTCTCCCTCCTCACTCTCCTGTGCCTCCACAGATGTCTTGAACCAATTGGCAAAGTGGCCAGCAGACTTAGGCAAGCTTACTTTTCTGTGTGATGAAGCAGAAGGTAACAAGCCACATCTACAACCGTGCCGGGAGCTACGGTTGCAGGTCGGACAGGTGCTAACGTTTCTCTTCACCTCCTCCTCCTCCCCCTCTTCCTCCTCACGGTGTGAGGTTTGCTTCTGGCTTGGTTCCTTGGCAGCCAGAACTGGGGACTGAAGCGACGACGTGGACGCTATGTCAGGTCCGGGCAGCGGACCCAATTCCACTGTCACGTAGGCGTTGGTTGGTAGGCTGGCCATACTTTGGGACTGGGCCGGCTGCCGGTCACGCAGTTGCCACTGAACGGGCAGACGATTGAGAGATGACTGAGATTGATAGCACTGGCAGTGAGCAGTAGGCTGCTGAATACCACCATCCCCAATACTGTGTAGTGGACACCTGCAGACCAGTTGATTATTGAGTCTCAGGTCCTTTGCGGATGACGAAAACGGCTGCACACCGTTGACGTTCTGCCCCCTTATAAATCGGGCCAACTCCTGCAGCTCCGAGCGCCGGAAATGGTGCCGCCTTCGTCCTCCTCCTCTGCAACAGGTCGAGCATTTACACGTGCGACAACAGGCCTCTCGCGTTTTCGGGCTCTTCGTACAGCAGGACTTGCTTGCAGGCCTCTTTGAATGCGAACGGCTGGT
>JAYGXS010000007.1:20041841-20064543 GCA_036362985.1 Ligula intestinalis
GCTGGTCGAGCATTTAGGCGTGTGACAACAGGCCTCTCGCGTTTTCGAGCTCTTCGTACAGCAGGACTTGTTTGCAGACCCCTTTGAGTTTGAACGGCTGGTCGAACATTTAGGCGTTCGACAGCCTCGAAACCGCTTTTTGAAAAAGGCACCTACTGGACAGAGCTCCGAGTCGGATGAGGACGAAGAGGACGAAGACGACGAGGTTGAGGACGAGCTTTCACTGTCCTCAATTGGCTCTGGCAGTCTAACCACCTTCCTTGGCACCTTCTTTCGCACCACCTTGGTTACTGTCTTTTTCACTCTCCGCAACGGTCGTTCTCTGCTGCTGCTACTGCTGCTGCAGCAACCACGGCAACTACAACTTCTAGTGCAACAGATGCTACTGCTGCTACACCGGCTGCTTTGCCCGTCGGAGTAATTCTCCCTGGCTTCCTGCAAAATCTCGCTCATCCTCTTCAGGGTGTCCTCATCCAAGCTACCAGAGTCGCGTATTTTGTGTTTTACCTCTGGGGAAGGCTCATCAAACGCAACCGATATCTCTGATGTCTCCTCCTCCTCACTGACGCCGACATTCTTGTCACGCTGGTCATGTTCGCGAAGGAGGTCTCTCAGCCGCCCTTGTGTTGCCTCATCCAGGCTAGCTGGTCGCAGTACCTTCTTTTTGCTCTTCGGGCGCCTGCGAGGTCTTGTTGGCCTGCTGCGGTGACTCCTGTGGCGATGATGCTTTCTGTGCTCATAACTGTGATCTGGCCTGCAGGTATGATGGCAATCATCAACGCATCGGCAGCTCCCTGGCCTGCTTACGCTCGAAACAACCACATCGAGTGCCATGGGCGCCATCAGAAGCATACGGCGCTCTTCTTGGGCTCTTACGTAACCCCCTCCACAAGTGTGCGAAAGATTTGGGCATGATCGTTCTCTCCACATTAGGTCTTTTTGGTCGCCCTCACGCGTCTTATCTTCTTTCTCTTGCTGACATCCTTTGGAGAAAGCAGACTTCATACTCTTGCACCAATTTGACCGCGATGATGATGATGATGATGCAGATCGACTTGATGTGGCAGACCTTCTTCCACTGCGACCTCTCCTGCTATGATGGGAATGCCCCCGTGAGCGTGAACAGTCATCTCCGCAGTAGCCTCCTCTTCGGCTCCGGTGGTCACCTCGTCTTCCGTAATCGCTCAGTTCGCTGTCAGAGGAGCTCGATTCTGAAGACCTGCTCCGTTGGGACTCATCATCTGTGCTGGCTTCCTCTCCGAAGATGCTTTCTACATCAGAGTTCAGTGAACTGTCATCCGCGCGGTAATTGTCATGTATTCTGTTGACCTTATTCTTAGTCTTGTTTAAGAGGTCTTTGCCCTGGCGAGACAGACCATTGTCTTTTAAGCCACTCTTGTCTTTCTTCTTTCTGTCCTTTTCTGTTTGTCCCGATTTGGGGGCAGTTTTCGCCTTCTCCTCCTCTTCCTCCTTACGGTCCTCTGGGGTGGAGTGATCTTCCTCGTCCTCCAACTTCTTCAAGACCTTCTGCAGAACCTCTGCTTGTTTCGCTGGAGGAATTTCGTCCAGATCCTCCAAGCATTCCTCCAGGACTCTATCTCGTTTTCTATGCTTCAGAATCGCCTGGATCTTCTTTCGTAGGTCTTTTATGTCCGCTAAGAATGGGTTTTCAGCCACTGGCAATGACTTACGTGGGGTAACCGATGTTTTCCTTGGTGACTCGACTGGGCTGTCCTTCTTTGGGTCAGGTTTGTCCTCCGTAGTATTACCACCTAGGCCTATCCAGGAGAGGAGTTTGCTTAACCTGCCCTGAACGTGGGGTGGTTTGTTCTCTGCGGCCGGTTCACTCTCCGGCACTTTTGCCGCCTCCACTGGGCTGCTTCCACCTCCCGTCTTCTCTGATGGCTTTTTGTCATCCCACATCACGCCAGTCTTTCCTCCCTTTTTTGGTTCTGCCTCCTCTTTTCTCTTCTCACTGTCTTCCTCCTCATCAGTACCAGTGTCAGGAGAATCGAGCTGCAATCGTTTTGCCTTCTCTCTCAGAGATTTCTCCAATTTTCGTAGCTTGCGTTTTTCATCACGGTCCATCGGACTGTCCACCGCGATCCTCTCTCTCACCGCCTGAGCCAACTCCTTCGGAGCTGTCAAAGCTCTACTCTTGGGCATTTTTTGCTGTTTCCGCTATATGCGTTCGCTCTTGATTCCGAGGCTGGGACTATCACCTCGGGAAAGTTATCTGGGGCTTTTAAGCGAGAATTCTGCGATCACGCGGGATGTCAGCCTGCCTGCCTGCTGGTGTTGTGTTGTTGTTGCTTTTGCGGCGCGAACAACGTGATCCGCTCGGAATGCACTCCTTTTGCACCTCCTTCTTCAGCCACCCACTGGTCTCGTGTCCGATGAAAGCACATTTTACGGAGTACTTTTACCACATAGTGAAGAGCAACGACTCGTGTTTCAAAAGTGCACACCACGTGCAAAGTGTTTGCGAGACCTTACGTTTTATCCGTTGGATTTTCTATGTTCGAACAGTGGTGTCCCTGTAGGTTTTTTTGTTGTAAATGCTGGTACCCGCAACTGGCAGCTGTTGTCAGATTGGTTCGCGCATATATATGAAGACACGGCCCGGGCTGGTGAGAGGTCTACTACTGACCTCTTGTGTTTTTGTCCTCAGTTCTCGTCTGATTCGGTTGAAGCGTTTGGCACTTGTTGATTAGCCTTCACCGATCGCTAACGGATGATACTGGCCCCGCCCAGCCTTGGAGTTTATTCTCAAGTTCTGCCAGCAGCCGCACGGCGGCTACTGTTATAGGTTGATGAACCTTACGAACAAAGACCAGGGAGACTGGAATGGCCATTCATTCATTTATCAGCCGTTACCAGTCAGTCATACTCAACCCAAGTGGTGCCCCACCCGAGGCTTGAACCCACGGCCCTTTAATCAGAAGTCTAAAGCTCTAGCCACTGCACCACGGGCTCATTGCCTTGGGAGATACTGACACTCGTTGACTAACGTTCATCGACCGCTTGCACAACTCACTTGTCCCGCTTTGCCTTGAAGCTCATTCCAGAGCCTTGCCAGCAGCCGCACAGCGGCTAGTAGTCTAGGAGGATGACATGCAGATGGTCAACTATTGACCTCTTGCGTTTTTGTACTCATTTCCGGCCTGGTTTGGTTGGACCGGCCGATAGAAATTTCATGGTCCCTAAATCCCTTCAGTAGTTGCAGAGAGGAGAGGGACGACAGAAAATGTGGGTAGATGGATACAGTAGTCTGCTTATTTGGCCTTTCTTTCGACATACTATTTGGTTACCGGTTTTTGACCTCTGCTAACCAAAAGGAGTTGACTTGCTTCAGATAGCCAACAGATCGGTGTGTGCCTTCTCCCGTTTGAATAAATACCCCTATTTGAAGCATTTGTTCCCCGGTTCAAATTTAAAACAGGTGTGCAGGGCAGGATTTATTGTTTTCAATAAATTTCGTGACAGCTTCTCAGCTGAATTTTGTGGCTGCATGAGGTTGATAATAAATATGCAACAGTTTGTTATTTCACAGAATGACATAGCATAATAGCAAGGATCATAGTTCGGTGTAAATAGTGATCAGATGAAGGACACTGTCTTAAATCAACGTACAGGAAGGAAGGGTGGAAGGGGGGCTTGTGGGAATTGAACGAAAACAGCATTTCGACTACTTATTCGAGTACGAGCAAATCTAACTCTGCGTTACTTGGAAACTGCCTACATACGGTGGGAGAAACCCGACCTATAAAAGCAGTTCTACCGTGTGGTCAACTTCCAGTTACCTTGATATTTGGGTACTTAGTTTTAATCCCAAGTGATTTTCGTTAACTTCCCTCAACTTCACCCTTTCCTTCCTATGCGTTGGTTTAAAGCAGTTTCCTTTTATCTTATCACTATTTACACTGAACAATGTTACTTGCTGTTATGCTATGTCATTCTGTGAAATAACAAACTGTTGTATGTTCCATGCATTATCAACCTCATGCAATGACAGGATACATTTGTGAAGCTGTGTATCGGCGAACAAATGCTTCAAATCGGGTAGTTATTCAAACGGGCGTAGCCACACCCATTTGTTGGCTGTCCGAAGCAAGTAAAATCCTACTGGTGAGCAGAGATCACAAACCGGTAACCGAATACTAGGTCGAAAGAAAGGCAAACTAAGCAGACTGTATCCATCTACCCACATTTTCTGTCGTCCCTCCCCTCTTCAAGTATAACTTGGCTGCCTGCGGCCTGGTAGTTGGCTGCCTGTTTGTTGCGTTTGCTACCCAGAATGGGTTCGTTTGCCCCAGAGAGCCAATGGATCGGTGTGCGAATCTTCTGGATTTAATAAATCCCTGATCTGCAGACACAGAGGATGACAGGTGGTGAGGTCCTGGTGCTCAGTTAGACAGCAAATGGATTTTCTGATTATACCCTCGGCTGCTGCCAACGTCTTCGAATTTCTAGTCTACACTGTGGTTGGCTGGAAACCAAAGTATTCAGGCACTTCTTCGAACTAATTTTCCACGAAGGGACTCATGGGATGAATTTCTACCCACATATAGCAAAGCGTGTTAGTTATCCCAGACATGGCTCGTCCGTAGATCGGAGTAAAGAAACAAGGAGAGATCCAGTTGCCACCGTTTGTTGGTAAGACATCTTAACTAACAAAGATTTGAGTATTTAAGATATCGGCAGCACAGGTATCAACTAGGAGTCCAGACACGCATGTATCACCGATCTTGTGACACTGGATGAGGTAACTGCTAGGGGTTCGGCTTATCAATACGTCTCTTCGGGGTTCTCTAAGCATTTTTTGCCATACATTTGTGCTTACAGCCTCAGCTGGTCGTCGGATTTATGGTCGGCCGAATGAAGGTTGAATAAGCCCGAAGGAGGCTCTGTAAATCTACCAGCATTTTCTGGCATTCCTCCTTTCCAGTGGTAACTTAGTCGACTTCGGCCCGGTAGTTGGTTGTCTGTTCGTGAACTTTGCGACCCATATGGAGTTGTCTTGCTTCAGACAGCCAGTAGGTTGGTGTACGAATACTATGCGGTGACAGAGCGTGGCAGATCGTGACGCACTGATGGACTTCGGTTCGAGGAAGTGCTGATGACCTATCTGTTAGTCTCAATGTATGAGGACAATCTACCTCGTCCTCGAGTTCATGTTGACGTTTCTAGTCCCAGTCAGGGTAGCCAGGATTATGAATAAGTGAAGGAAAGCAGAGCAAGCTCGAAGCAGACTTTACTCGCCTTTTCTGTCTTCCCTCCTCTCTGCAATTACAACTTGGTCGACTTCGGCCTGGTACATAGTTAGTTTGTAAATTTTGACACTCAGTTGCATCGTGTCTACTTCGGGAAACCAATAGATCGGAATGCGTCTATTCCTACAATGCAGTCAAACGTCCTATTCGTTTAGCCACGAGCTCGTTGTCTTGCTGGATTGGGTCGCGGGGTATTGACACATGTTGATGAACGTTCAACTGACCTACTCCGGTAGAAAAACGAGCTCGTGGCACACTGGGTAGGGCGTTTGACTATGATCAGAAAGGTCGCGAGTTCGAAGCTAGAGTGATATATCACTTAGGTCTGGGTATGACTTGTTATCGACGACTTATAAGCCAGAAATGGCAATTCCAGCCCCCTTGTATTTGCCGGCAATATTATTTGCCTTTACTACCAAAGAGGCTTTATCTCGTATCTGCAATAAACTGCCCTATCGGTCTTCAGGTGAGTAAGTGACTCAATGGGACAAACACAACAACGGTTACTTCTCACCTTCAGCAATGACAGTTCAGCTTGGTTAAACTTCTATTCTGACGGAGCCATAGTGATAGCCAATTCCTTTGATTAAACCTGTCCCCGAAACTTATAGCTTGAATTATGTTGATAGCAAAAAAATCAATATATGACACTTTTTTAGCACTAGTCGAGGTATATATTGCAGATGAAAAGTCTCTCGCCCAGGTCTTGGTAAGCCCCGTTGGCGAGCTCAGCGTACGCACACAATAACACGCTCCTTCCAGGGTTTTGGGGGCCACAGAAGGCCATGAAGACTACCTGCGATGGGCGATGTTACTTACCACAATATTATACAGATGACAAGGTTACTGGTCCATAGGAATAAGAATCCCCATTGAGCCAAGTCCCCTCTGGTGTCCCATATTTGACCATTTGCGTTAAAACCATCTGATTATGACCAGCTTTGGGTTTGCTTCACATAGTTACCATTTATTCAGACGGTTGTCTGTTTGCCCATCGTCTTTCAACAGGAATATTTTGACCATTAGCCATTCGTTTCTTTGTATTTTATCAAGTCGAACTCCTGATTAGGGCAAAATGATATATCCCAATAGCACGAAGGAGTTTAGGTCTTGTACCTGCCTTTAGATTCGTGTTTGGGCCTTACTAGTAGGACGCGCAGCCCAAACTACTGAAGTAATTAAATTTATTCACACATAAATGCCAACTTAAATCTTTTTGAGTAGCAGTTTAAGCAGCATTTAAAGATTAATCAAAGCTTGTGGTGACAAGCCAGAGCTAGGAAGTCATCATTTCGTTGAAAATTAAGGAATACTCTGTGAGAAGTCCATTTATGTCAACTTTGCCCTCGTAGTATAGTACAGACTTTGAATTTTACTCACCAACAATCCTAAGCAACATTTGACTTCTTTGCAGAAATTCTATGTTTTCTAACAGATACCATCTCGTGATGAATATTTTTTTCTGTTAAATGCCGTTAGCACCAGACATGGTGTTGGATTCAATGGGGCCTATACCCTACCTACTAATAATCTACGAGCAGGGGAAGGGGACACCGATGGGTTCACCGATTTCGGGACTCATAGCCGAGGCAGTCCTGCAGCGGCTGGAGTTGCTGGAGTTGCTGGTTTTCCAACACCACATACCGAAATTTTGGGCTCGGTATGTGGATGACACCTTCGTCGTCATCGAACGGGATCAGGTGCTCACGTTCAAGGAACGTCTCAACAGCGTCTTCCCAGACATCCAATTTAAGATGGCCTTTCTTGATGTCCTTGTCTGTCGCAAAGATTTTGGTGCCCGAAAGACAAAAGTATTCAGAAAGGTGACAAACATGATGCAGGTACCCAACTTCACCACCAACCAACTAATTTAGCCACAAATACAGTTGCGTAGGGATGATTTATCGGCGTGTTGAGGTGCAATGCAGCGAACAAGAAGATAAAGTTGCCGAGGTGCAATACCTTTGTCGGGTGTTCAGAGAGGATGGCTAACAGCGCAACTTCGTCAACTGGTGCTTGCGCAAACAAGATGGCCAACAAAAGTGCGCTGAACCCAAGATTTGGCGTTCTATCCTGTGCGTTAAAAACGTATCGGAAGCCGTTGGCTGCCTTCTGGCACCACTTGGAGTTGGAGTCACGCACAGGCTGGAGGCAACCGTAAGCCTTTAGATAATGAAGCCGAAAGACCCACTACCACGGCATGAAAGATCTGGGTCGTCTACAGGATCTGGTGCATTTGCGGTCAAAGCAACTATGTCGAGAAACTGGCAGACCTCTCAAGACGCGAATTGCCGAACACGCGGCAGCGGTGCGGTGAAATGATGTCAATTCTCAAGTTGCGGCTCATTTGACGAGACCCGGCCACACGTTATAATTTGATGTGGCCGAAATTTTCGCAAGAGGTGACAATCGGGTGGGCCGAGAAGTACTTGAGTCATGGTTGATGGGCCCCCGATCCATAAACAAGTGCAATTATTTGCCCAATCCATATTCAATGGTGAGATTCAATTTGGCCAAAGCAATTCGTCACTTGAGGGACGGGCAGGCCACCGCCTCATCGTACGCCAACACCAGAGAGTCAGACGGCCGAGCAATCATCACGCCCGAGCCTACCGCCCGTGATAAAAGTTCGACAGGTCAGAGCCCGCGTGCCGTCCAACAAGCAATCCACGCGCAAGAAGGCAATTAACGTTACTCGTCGCTGTATTTTTGCAGGAATGACTGTATCCTATAAATGCTGCAAGCTTCTGTGCATGCATTACCCGTTTCTGCTACTGTTTCCTATTCATGTCTCTGATGATGAATCCGCGACGGATGTCGAAACGTCAGGCGAATAAACATATTGTTCCAGCGATCGAGTCTTCTTCCTCTCAGTTGCTTCCTGGGACACGCATGTTTGCTTGTATTGGCAATACCAGACCTATTTTCTTAACTTCATCGGCCTAAAATCAAGTGTTCAAGGGTTAGGACGTAGAACTTACATGGGAGGGTTTTGTTTGGAATAAAGGCGTCTTGACACATCGACAGTTCGATCATAGATTTCGATGAGGTTCGCCGTGTTCCCAATAGAAGGGAGTTGCAAGCATGGTGACTTATGCTGGATTTTAGCGAGAGCAAACTTTTGATACATCTACCTCACTGTCTGCTCCTCTCCACACCTCTGTCCAGTGGCAAGGCAGAGTTGAGGAGATCGGGGGTAAGAGTGGCGCGGCCGGAGCTGCCCCTACGCATGTCAATGTAACTGGTTAGGATCCCAGCTGAGTGGGTTTAGCGCCTAAGCTCTGTTTGTGTTTAGAGCACTACAATCCTCAGATCGAATCCCAGGTTGACGTTAGAAAGGCAGAAGTCACCAAAATGAGGGCTGTATTGTGCACAGAACCCGATGTTGCTGCCCCCAGGCAGCATTGGCCGCTGGCGAAGCCAGAGCTGGCGTTGACTGCGTCCAGTCATGCCCAAGAGTGTGTGTGTGTGTGTGATGTGATGTGAGAGATGTAGTAATTGCAGCTGCTTTTACATAACTGTGAAGCGAGTTTATGTGCTTTTGCTATAGGTGAGTTTGTATTTGCCCAAAGGGCGTGTCGAGTATTGAGGCCCTCCCTGCTTCGGTTGAAGGAAGCGCGTTGAACTGCCCCCTACACAATCGTGCTTATTTGGACGCACGTGCATAGTTAAGCTGAGGTCAACTCAGGGAGGCGTCGGACTATGGCGGAACGCCTGTTAGTCAGCGGGTGTGTCTTGGTCGTTAAGATGCTGAAGGACAGGGGACACTGACGCAAGTGCTGTCAGTTAGCCAGAAGGGGAGCACTGAAACAGCTGCGAGGTCAAGCCTCGGGAGATGGGAAACATTGGAACAGTATCATGTAACGATGCGTGACTTTGGACAGCGGGCCATGGAGAACGAAATGGGGACAGTCATTGAGGCCGTCTGCCACACGGGAGTACCATGCAGGCCCCATGACTTAGGAGGCATTTCGGCCTGACTCCCAGTCCGCCAGTCAGTGACTCCACACAAACACAATGGGCTGCTCACACGGTCCGAGTTATCGCATCAGTTTGCAACCCTCCAACCCGCGGCTTTTAGCGCACCGTGATAGCTTCAATGGCATTAGATTGCTTATAGTGAAGTGTTTTCCCGAGGTTATGAATGGCATATGTTGAAAGCTGATTTTTCCAATTTATGTTGAGCGTGAACTAGAACAAGTAACGATCACTGGATAAGCGAGTGCCTAATGGTTTAAGATGAAACCTTTAACCTCTCTTTGAGTGCTGCCCCAAGATTGAACATCATTTTTGCGTCAGATACTGCCAATTTTTATTTGTAATCTTTATAAGGTTAGTCCCATAATAAGACGAAATGGTATTTTTTTACTCAGATCCACTTTACAAAGAAGAACACGATGGTGGAAATAAGAGGTAGATTTATCGGAGCATGCATACTGTTCACGCCGACGTTTAGGCTCCGATACTTTCGTAGATACTGTTACACACCTCGAGCGTACCCTCGATCTGCCCGCCTACCCAAAACACGATCTGGTTTTCTTTCGGTTTGAGAGCTTATTCATGCTCACTGGAAGGAGCTTTATTGTCTTCGCTGACGTTTCGGAGCGCTAGACCGGCTCTCCGCTGTCAAAGCGTAAGCTGATCAGCAATTTAAATATATGGCTGTACTTGTCGCCCATTGGCCGATCGATTTTTATTCTCGTTCACCGCCTTGCCCCTCGTATGGATGTTAGCACAGGTAGACGCCAGTTAGTGTTGCGCTTCGTTTCCACGGTGGAGGACGTTGGTAATCCTGCCTTTTCTTCCAACGGGTCCGTCGCGGGGCCGTCTTCGCTTGCGATTCTTATGTTCGGCATGACTTTGTCCTAGCCTTTATTCATGCAGTGGCGCAGGTCTTGGTAGACCGTGGCAAGGTCTAGATGCCTGTTGGCGCAGTTGGCATCCGAGTACCATGCCTCAAGCGTCAGTCGTTCCACTTTTGACGTGCCTCGGCCTACGATGGCCGCTCTTTGAAAATCGAAGGTGTGGTTGTGGAAGTTTGCGCGCCCAGCGCCACCACGCTGACTCATCCTGACTTCGCACTGCCAAGACTTACACTCACGCGCACTCTTGCTCCTTCTCATCCTCTCGATCGACTCGCCGCGTGATACACGTGTAAGCTCGAAGCCATTCGATATGCCGCGATTCACCTGATTGGCTGGGCAGGCGACAGAACATATATCAGTCAGGGCAGTCAAGGCATCCAAACAGCGCACATTCATGGACACACTTTGCCTGAGGACACAACTGGTAGCTAGTGGGTGGCAGAGCTTTTGCATAGCTCATTTTCTTACCGTAAAAGTTTTCCAACCTACTCAGTCTTCGCTGACTTTTGATTTGGGAAACCTTCACTCCGTCGACACAGCCATTTTCGGCATGGCCAGTCTCTCCAATATGCGCTGCAGGCTGCGAGTTCGGGTTTCGTCTCCGGGCCGCCAGTTTTTGTCTATGCAGGCGGGTCTGTAATTTTCACCCTGTGTCCTCAGTGTAATTGCAGTCCCCATCGTTGCAACGTATGCTGTGGACAGTTATGGAATTTGCAGCAGGGAACAGCTTGTTCGTAAGTTGCACCACATGACTTACGCATCTCGATCCGATGACAGGGCTGTTTCGGAAAGTTAAACTCTCCAGATGATAGAACGGTACGTATATGTGCGTATATTTGTAAATATCAGTTATTGTCGATCCTATACAAACTACGCCGAGAGGTGCACATTATCGTCAAACTTTTCTCCGCTATCCAGATTAGAACTCTCATGATCGTTCGAATTGCGCCCCTGGCTTTGAGTGTTTCAGCAGATCACTGGGACGGTCATGATGAGGATGAGGATGATGACAATGATGCTGATGATGATGATACCAAGGAGGACTGTCTCGGTCGCGACAAAGGCCATAATGTCACAGGGGTTTCTGAAGTCATTCGTGAAAGTGAGTTCTCCTCCCAAAGGTTATGACCAATCGCCTACTACCATACGTCAACTACTTGAGTTTACGCCGTAGTTCATTTTAATTGCCATTTTACCCCAGGCTGTCTTATCTTCTTTTTTAGTCGAAAGATTCACAACGTTTTGAGGGAACCACAAAATTAAGGAAGCCGAGATGGGGGCCTAGAACAGTTTCCATAGTGATACCAATTTGGTTATTTGCAAATAAATGTAGAATTACTTGAAGTGTCTCCTGTCTCCGATCCCATTGGCTTTGTTTTAAACAATGCTTGGAATCAATTCTTTAAAAAACTCTGTTTGAATATCCTATCTGTACATGCAGTGCGTCGACCTACTTGGTTTCACTAGAGTGGATCCCTCCAAAAAGTCTGGTCTTAGCCAGAGACAAAGGTTTTTGTCTATTAATTTTGCCATGACGACGGGGACACGTTAGACATTAAATGTATTTCATGTAGCATGAGCGTCGATGTCTCGTAGGTCCGGCTATACATGTCAGTCTCGGTCCGCGCCGGGGATGAGAGCGGAGAGAACCAAACAAATACCAGGCTCAATTACGCTTTGCAGCTGTAGAAGTGGTGTCGTCTGCACCGAAACTCAGTGGCGCTCAGGGACCCCAGTGCGCGGAAATCTGTGTGTGTGCGTGTGCGCCCATCTGTCCGCTGCGCGAATAAACGTCAGTCAGTGTCTGCTTTATCAGCTGATTGGCTGCGCCTTGGGCGCCTATCATTGGCTATCGAGGACTGAGATCACTAGCCCGATAGGGGGCGATAACCTGTGCGCCCGCGTGCACCTGAGTGAATAAAGGTCATGTCAGCATCGGTCAGTGGCATGGCCAACCGCGTCGCTTAGCTGCATGCACTCGTACACGCTCTCACTTCGTGCCCTCTCCCCCCTTCCATGGCCTGGCTCAAGTAGACCCTCCCGGCGTACCAACCTTATCTTATCGACACCCTTCCTCCCCCCAATCTCCACAACTCAGTTGTATTAAAAGACGAATTCCTACTTCAACAACATGATATCAATCAAACCCTGTTTTGGCCGATATTGCGGGATTATGGCGCTTGTGACACAATAGAGAGGCAATAATAAACTGTCACGCAGAAACTGGCTTGAATGCATCTACTCGTCATAGCTTTATCGAGAACACTCCCTGTGCTAGAGTATTTCAGACGTTAAATTACTTAGATCCCTCTGTTGTACCTTGAGGCGCTAGAACGAATTTTATAGTTAAACTGCGTATCATGGAGGAAAGTGGTAGCAGCTTAAGAATGTTAAATACTCAGCATACTGGAAATGTTTGATCTAATAGTAATAATCGAAGAGTATTCAGCCATAAATTGGACAGGAGCCAAAATCAGGCTTGGTTGAGGCTGTTGGATGGGGAAATGTAGGTAGACGTATCTGCTAAACACTAGACCAAACATAGAACATATTTCCATTTTCGTTCGTTGATCGTATTACGATTTCCGTAAAGAAAAGACAGTCAGTCATCGTGAAACCCACTGTTATTTCCAGCTGAACAAGTTTTAAATTCTCCACGTTCCTCTAGTGAAATTTCTGTCAGAGCGACATTCAACTGTCCTCCTCCTCCTCCTCTTCCTCCTCCTCCAAAAATTGTTCTTTTCCTCAAAGAATGCTGCCACCCTACCCGGTTCACTTTTTTTCAGTCGAATGCACGCTCGTGCCAAAACCAGCCTCCCGGCCAAGTAGTACTGGAATACTGTTAGCAGCCCCCCCCCTTCCGGCTATCCTGCTTTTAATCATTTCTTCCCAAAATTCTGTCGGCCCCCCACTGTCTCAAGAGACAACTGTTTTGACCAGCTAAGATGAAGACTCGTGAGGTGACTTTGCGACGGAGAGCCAGCTGTCCACTCCCTACCCTTCTTGACCCAGTCAAGAACCAGGAACCACTAAAATCCACTACCCCACTTGCCGGTGCAGTATTGCCTCTGTACATGTCCGCCCACCCCCCTTCGCGCTGGCCTTTCAAACCAATCCTGATGTCACCTGAATTGCCTTCTGAAATCACATAAAAGACCAGCTACGACCCCTCTCCCACTGACATACACATGCTCTCCCAAAACTGCCTTCACCCTGCGTGGCGGTTGAACTTGTGTAGTTCCTTTGTATTTAGTCAGGCGAGTTGGCCGACGCCTTTCTTGCTTGACTCTGTGCATCCATTGTTGAGGTTTGTACATTGTTTATCCTCTACTATTTTGCTTAGTGCTACCATACTGCCTTGAGAGTTGTTATAATTGACTTTGACGTACGTGTGACTGCTGGATACAGAGTCAGAGAAGTCAAGAAGGCCTAAACACCCACTATTAGTTCTCCCTTTGATTATCAGTATCTGAGAAATGTGGCCAAAATGAGGTTAAAACGGCACACCTTTACATCCCGCGTCCCGCGTGGCTGCACCTCCATATTAAGCAACGTTGACATTGCATAATTGGGACTTCAGAGGAGCTAGATAGACCAGAGTCGCTGCATTTTAACCCATGTGCTGGTGACTAGAACCTTTAGCCTGGAAAGTATCTGCTACGTGCATGACAGCTGCGCAGCCCTCGGTCTGGATCAAAAATAGTGCCAGCATTTGGCTGGCAGGTGGAGTATTGCACTTGACTCGCCTTTGATAGAAAGTTGGTTGGAAACCTAGTCAGGTCTGGAAAGTTAACGACAAGAAGGTAAGTAAGGAGGGACAAGTAAGCGAGATCGCGAAAACAAAGACAGCTGCTCAGCCCTTGTTCTGGGTCACAACATACATTCTAGAGAGTGCCAGCATTTTGACTGACAGATGGAATATTGAACTTGGCTCGCTTTTAATATAAAGGAGTCTGAAACCTAGTAACATTCGTCTTTTTAGGTCAGAAAAGTAAAACATACGTAAGTAAGTAATTATTTAAGCACAAGTATTTGAGGTTGTGACACGTGTTTGATGCGTACTCTGTTGTTGCATGGCACATTAACGAGCGGTTCGATTCATCACTGTGTCTCCCCAGTATTTCCAGTGCGTGCTTTCTGACCCGATGCCTTGGTTGATATTTGGTGGACACTGTTGCAGGACCACGCCAACCATCAAATCTGACTGGTGGGGGCCTTTAATTTTTTCCTTGTCAATGAAAGAATTCATCAGCCCGAAGCAGACAAACAGGCTATGCCGTGCCAGTACTGAGTCTGTTCGATAAATTGCAGGCAACGCTTTGGCACTGGTGGGGCAACCAATAGCTGCGAAGTGTGATCATTTGAATCGTTTTTGTTTGTTTTCGGTGAATTTGTGGTAAGAGTACTTGTCTGACTCTGCAGAATACAGTCTAACACCATATATACGGTTAACATAATAGAGAAGACAAATAATGTATGGTATGTAAGATATTAAGGAAAAGGCTTACAACCGTAATAGTCAGAAACACGAGGATAAACTTGTACCGGTGTTGTTAGTTCATTCAAAGTCCAGGAAGGTAAGAGTTCAAGGAGACGAGAATGTTTAAGGTCACAAATAGTCGAGGACCACCACAGTACCCCCCGCCTACACCGAAGGCGGCGTAAAGAAACGATGCCGAAGGAAAATATACACGTTTTAAAAATGGTGAGATACAAGCCGGTCAGGAAAGTGAACGTGGCGTCCACTGCGGGTAATGTATGCAGGAGGCGCTGGGCAAAAGTGGCTTGTAACTAGAATGCTGGATGGAGAGCGGAGAAACTGTCGACGGCAGAGATGTAGGAAGAGGGAACAAACGGGATGGAGGAATTGAGGGTTGGGGAGCATGGGAAGTAGAAGCAGAGGGCTCGTCCGGCGGAATGTCCGGTACAGCGGCTTTGAGGCGGTCCATGCTTACGACCTCCTCTCGTGTTCCGCGAAGGATGCGGAAGGTCTTATCCCCGCGAGAGAGATATACCGGAACGGGCCGTCATAGGGAGTTTCCAGTGGTCAGCGAATCCGATCACATCGTAAAAAGACGGGAGAGCATGTCGCCAAGTCTTTTTCGAGGTAAGACTGGGAGACAGCAGGCCTTGGTGGAACCGGGGATAGCGTCCGCAGAAACTGCCGGAGGCGATGCAGGAGGTTTGCATAATCCTCGACCGCACCTGGAAGGGATGACGAAATCATCTCGCCGGGAAGTCGAACAGGAGCGCCGAACACCAGTTCAGCGGCGGAACAGTCAAGGTCCGGCTTGAGGGCGGAGCGGATGCCCAACAGGACCAGTGGAAGATGGTCTGTCCAGTTTTCCGGATCGACTGCAGCGCGGAGGGAGGCTTTCAAGGTCCGATGGAAGCGTTCCACCATTCCGTTGGCAGCCGGATGATAGGCTGTTGTGCGAGTTCGCAAACAGCCTCAAAAGGAGAGAAGAGTCTGAAATAGAAACGAATCAAATTGGGCACCTCGATCAGTCGTGATGGTAGAGGGAGCACCAAAAATGGCAACCCAACGACTAAGGAAGGCCCTGACTACTGTTGGAGCTGACATATCGGGAATTGGGATCGCTTCGGGCCACCGAGTGTATCGATCCACACTAGTCAGAAGGTAGGAGCAGCCATTGGATAGAGGCAGGGGACCTACAAGGTCGAAATGAACATGGCGGAACCTCGCATCGGGGCTGGGGAAGATTCCGATGGGTGCCTTATTGTGCCGGTGGACTTTACTTCGTTGACAAGCAAGACAACCTCGAGCCCAAGTCTTCAAATCCTTACGCATTTTCGGCCACACAAAGCGGCGGGAAACCAGCTTGTCGGTGGCTCGACTCCCAGGGTGAGAAAGGTCGTGCAGGAAGGAGAAAACATTGCGTCGAAGGGATGGCGGCACAAAGGGACGATGAGAGGAGGTAGAAACGTCACAAAGAATGGTGCCGTTGCCAGTCGTCAGCGGCAACTTCTGGAGTTTGAGTCCGGAAACATATTCGTCACGGGGTGAGCCAACACGGCGTTGTTCGGCAGCCATCTCAGTGAGGTCGATCCCAGGGGTAAGTTGCAAATGACCAATAGAGGGCATGGATAATGCCTCAGCCACCTACTTGCGTGACCCACCGATGTGGCGGATATCTGAGGTGAACTGCGAAATATGGTCCAATTGGCGAATCTCCCGGGGATTCAACTTGTCTGACTGCGACTTCAGGGCAAAAGATAATGGCTTATGGTCAGAGAAAACTGTGAATTCTCTGTCCTCGAGTGCGTGTCGGAAGTGTTTCACGGCGAGGTAGACGGCAAGAAGCTCCCGTCCAAATGTGCTGTAGCGCGATTCGGCAGGTTTTAACTTCCTAGAGAAGAAAGCTAAAGGCTGAGCCTGACCTGACCTGAAAGATGCTGCTGGAGAACCGCGCCGACTGCAACATTGGAAGCATCAACCACGAGTGAAATGGGAGCATCGGGAACTGGGTGCATCAAGAGGACGGCGTCGGCTAGGGCGACCTTAGTCTTGTTGAAAGCTGCGAGGGCATCTGCAGATAGCTCGAACGAACCTTTTGGACCCGAAAGGAGGTTCGTGAGTGGCAAAATAGTGTCAGCACAGTTCGGAAGAAACCGGCGGTAAAAATTCACTATGCCCAAAAATCGCTGCAGCCGACGCTTTGAAGAAGGAGGTGGAAAATCTCGAATAGCCGCAACCTTAGAAGGGAGCGGATGGACGCCGTTGGTATCAACGAGGTGTCCAAGAAACTCGAGAGAGGGAACGCCAAAGACACACTTGGACGGGTTAAGGACAACGCCAAATTGTTGAAGGCGGTCAAACACCGTTGCAAGATGCTCCATGTGGTCCTCGGTGGTAGAGCTGGCAACCAAAAGATCATCAATATAGGCATAAACGAAGGAAAGGCCACATAGTACTCTATCAACAAACCTCTGGAAGGTTTGGGAGGCATTGCGAAGTCCAAACGGCGTTCGCAAGAACTCAAAGAGGCCAAAAGGGGTAGTGACGCCTGTCTTGGAGACATCTTCTCTGGCTATCGGAATTTGATTAAACGCGCGGACCAGGTCAATCTTTGAGAACATACTTTTGCCGTATAGTGTACCGGCAAAGTCCTGAAGATGCGGGATTGGATAGCGATCTCGGATGGTAACGTTGTTCAAGGCCCAGTAGTCACCACAGGGACGCCAGTCACCAGAATCAGCCTTAGGTACCATGTGAAGGGGTGAAGCCCATGGACTGTCAGATTGGCGGACAATGCCCATCTGAAGCATGTGCTCGAACTCGGCCTTAGCAGCAGTAAAACGTACAGGCGCGAGGCGATGAGGGCGAGAGAAAACAGGAGGACCTGTAGTTCGGATATGATGAACAGCATCATGCGGCGGTGTAGAAGAACTAAAGGTTGGGCAGATTAAACCAGGATATCTCGCAAGAAGTTGGCGAAATGGACAGCCAGGATCAGGGTCCAAGACGGCGAGTTTGCGGGACTTTTCAGATGAAGGAATACCTGGAGAGGTCAACTTCGTAGTCCCGTCAAGTATACGGGAACGACAGCAGTCGACAATAAGACCAAAAGCCCCGAGAATATCTGCACCAAGGATAGCGGTAGGAACATCTGCAACCACAAATATCCAAGGAAAGAGACGCCTCAGACCAATGTCAAGGGGAAGTGAACGGAGTCCAAAAGTTGTAATGGGGAAAGAGTTAACAGCCTGGAGCACAAAACCAGGATTAGGGGAACGACAGTCGGCTGGCGAAGGCGGGATAACGGATAGTTGAGCGCCTGTGTCAATTAAGAGGCGTCTGCTACTTTTGCTGTCGCAAACGTAAAAGGTACGACCCGAAGTGTTGCCAGAGAGCTCGGTCGCGTTTACTCTCCGACCGAGGAGTTTTCCGAAGAAGACTTAAAAGAGCAAGGTGGGATACAGTCCTTTGTTCTAGTGCCCCAATTGGCTTGATACCAACAAAGGTTATCCGTTTTCGAGCGGTAGCGAGAGCTATGGCGGTCACGACTGGTCGAACGAGTCCGGTCGCGGCTGCTGGAACGCCGAGATTGACGAGGAGAGTTGCGCAGTTGCATCGTGGCGATAGTCGCTACTAGTTAAGCTACCTGTGCTTTGAGGTCAGATAAATCCGAGCTAGGGGCAGCCACAGGCTGTGATACTTGAGCAATAGAAACGGAAGAGAAACGTTCAACCTCCATCATCTTCTCAGCCATCGTGGCGAGTTTCATAACATCGCAATCGTCTGACCCAGCAGCCAGAATAGTTTGAATGGAGGAAGGCAGGCGCTCTAAAAACATTTCTTTGAAAAACGTTGCGTCAATTGTCATATCGCCCTGAAGAGAAAGCATCCGGTTTAGAAATACGGACGGCTTACGATCGCCTAAAGCCTCTTCTTTTACCAAAGCGTGGTAACGCTGCCGGTCAGAAACAGAGGTTAGCCGTAAAAGCTCAGACTTCAATTTCGTGTAGGGGTTTTCCAAAGGAGGATTACTTAAAAGTGTTTGAACCTGAGCTAAGATAGAAGGAGGAAGAGCCTCTATCAACTTGTAAAATTTGTCAAGTTCTTCTGTGATTTTAGCAGTGAAACGATGCTTCAATGTGGAAAAAATAAAGTTCAGGGGCTTGCTGCCAGAATACCGGTAAAGGCACTGTTGGTTTGGTCATAATGAGGGCAAAATAAAAATAGTCTGAGAGCCCAAAACGAAAATGTGTATCAGAAGGGTAGCAATAAAATCGTGTAAAGTCGGAAAAAGTCACCAGTGTGGTAAGAGTACTTGTCTGACTCTGTAGAATACCGTCTAACACTATATATACGGTTAACGTAAAAGAGAAGACAAATAATCTATGGCACATAAGATATTAAGGAAAAGGGTTACAACCGTAATAGTGTAACGGCCGAGTCGAATGCGTTCAATCGGTGGGGACCAGAGGTTATCGGTACTCTCAGCCTTGGTTCGACGAATAGCGTCTCATCGAATACACTACCGAGAGGTCCATCGATCTCATTCAACGCTGATGCGAGCGAGTTAGTGGTAGAACTCATAACGTAATAAAAGGGGGAGACGAGGATCTATAAAGGTATATTGTACTGGTACAAGGAAGGGTATCGGTAATGGGAACGGTAACGGAAACGGTAAAGGAGATACGGTAAACGGTAAGCGAGAGGGTCGGAAGGGATCTAGGGTCGGGCTTATCGGAACTTCAGGTCGTCACGTGTGTGTTCTCCTGGTCCAATCAGATCACTGTTCTAGGGAAAAAGGACCGGTCACAGTAAAACGATGATTAAAACAAGGAAACAGGGTTCGGTTTAGGTTTGGTCCATTACACAGCCCTCCCTACAGGTGCAGCACTGTCCTCAGTGCTGGTGTTGTCAATGGGGGAGGGGACTGTCACCTCAATGGCAACGGAGGTAAGAAGAGTGTCTGGCAGGATTGGAAGGGTGTCTGCGGTACAAACGGGTAGTTGTCCCCGAAATGGTTTGAGTCTGGCAAAGTGTGCGGTGAAGGGGGCTAGATTAGCGTGGTTAGCGTCGCGTATGAGGAAAGTGGTGGGGGCTAAAACTTGGAGAACACGAAAAGGCCCTCGCCAGGGGTAATGGAACTTGGAAGATGTGCCACGTGGCGGGAATGGGTAGTGGTGCATTACGAGGTCGCCAATTTGGTGGGGAAACCCGGAGGTCTGCCGATCAAACTGTTCCTTCTGGTGGAGGGTAGCTGCTCCGGGAGTAGTGCGGGCTGCGTTATGGGCGCAGCGGGTAATTTCGCAGAGTTCTGAGGCATAAGTATGGGTGGAAGTCCTACTAGGTGCCGAAAAAGGATTGCGTAAGTCGGTCGGAATACGTAGATCGCGTGCAGTCCACAAGTAGTGGGGTGTGAACCCGGTAGATGAGTGGACCGTACCCCGGTAAGCTAGGAGGCAGAGGGGTAGGTGTAGATCCCAGTCTTCTTGGTGGCCGTCACGGACGAAGGCGAGCAGAAGATTAAGGAGGGTACGATTCGTCCTTTCGACCAAGCCGTTGCCCTCGGGATGGTATGGGGTCGTATGGGTCTTGTTGACCGCGAGGACTTCGCATTCCTCATGGAAAAGTTGGGACTCGAAATTGGAAACGCAGTCGGAGTGAAAGGATAGTGGCAAACCCCAACGAATGACCCATTCACGAGTGATGGTGCTTGCAACTGTCTCCGCGTTTTGACGTAGGATGAGGACAGCCTCAACCCACTTCGTGAAATAATCAATCACTACTAATATGAATTCGTAACTGCGGTACGATATTGGTAAGGGGCCGATAATACCCAAGCCAACACGTTCCCCAGGGAAACCGGTAATCATAGATTCCATCGGCGCCCGAGGTGATTTGGTGGGTGGCTTGAAGGACGCACATGTCGGGCAGGATTGGCAGGATTGGCAGAAGTGATGGATTGCGTTACGTAACTTAGGCCACTAGAAGCGCGCGCGGATCGCCGATTCAGTCTTGTGCTGGCCACAGTGACCTAACTCGGAATGGAGGGTGCCTAGCACGGCTTCAATGAGACACCCTGGCACTACAGGGCGAAGATGTTGGTTGTGGGGGTCACGCCAGAATAAGACATCATTTTCGGTGATAAGATTAGGCCACTGGTTTAGTAAGAGGCGGGCATTCTCACTACATCCTCTTATGTCGCGCTCGGCCGGTTTTTGTAGCCCTTGCGATGTATGACGGTACACAACTGCGGTATCTGGGTCGCTACCTTGAGATGTCGACCACGTATGACGGGTAGGCTTGGACATGTAAATAGCGTTTACACTCGGTTCGGGGGTTGACTTATCGGTCGGTGGGCTAGTAAGCATGCGAGAGAAGGCATCGGCATTACCATGGTTACGTCCCGGGCGGAACTGGCATTTGAAGTCGAAATCCTGCAGGAATTCCTGCCATCGTGCGACTTGATTCACGGGGTCTTTGATGGACGCAAGCCATTCTAGGGCACGGTGGTCTGTACGAAGGACAAAGTGTTGCCCTATCAGAAAGTGCCTAAATTGTCTTATGAATGTGACAATCGCCAGCATCTCCCGACGGAACACGGTATAATTGCGCTGGGTTTGCGAGAGAGTTTTGCTTGCGAAACAGACCGGGCGTTCGATCTTGTCGCTACCTTCTTGAGAGAGAACGGCACCCATCGCGAAACCGCTAGCGTCGGTGTCTAGTATAAAAAGAGGTGCCCCTGGCTCGAGGTTGGGGAGTGCGAGGAGTTGTGCAGAATACAGGGTGTTTCTGAGATTAGTAAAAGCCTCTTGGCACTCAGTGGACCAAGTAAATTTCCGGTCTTTTTCGGTCATCCTTAATAAAACGCCTGTAGTAGGACGCCAGCCCCAAGAAACTACGTAACTCTGACGCATTAGTCGGTGTAGGCCAGGTACGAATCTGTTGCAGTTTTTCGGGGAGTGCGGCTAACCGTCCATGCTGCCCCGCCTAACGTGTCCAGCGTGTCGTCGAGACGGGGAAGGGGGAACGAATCGCGGACAGTGACTGCGTTCACGCGACGGTAGTCGATGCAGAGTCGAAGGGATCCATCTTTCTTAGGGACCAGTGCGATCGGTGACGCCCATGGTGAAGAAGACGGTTAGATAACGTGTGCTTTGAGGAGTTCACCCAGGATTTTATCCACTTTGGCCCGGTGCTTGTGCGGGATACGTCTAGGTGGTTGCCAAACTGGTTTGGCGTCTCCGGTATCGATAGTGTGTTGCACCAGTCGGGTCCGACTGAACGTCGTGGGAGACCAAGTAAAGAGCCCGGGAACTGAGCCAAGTATGCCCTTTCATTGTGCATGAGCCACAGAAACTACTGTTGCTAACGGAGGGAGGATGTCATCTAGGTTAGTGGGTTCGAAGGCGACGACCGCCATGACCGAATCATACATCAGGTTGAGATCGAAGATTGGAACTGGCCATGGGCTCTTAGTAACCTTGGGGCCAAGGGTCACGCGTCTTTCACGAACGTGGATGACGCCCTCATGGTCAGAAAGGAAATCAAATCCAAGGACGAGAGACCAAGGACTATCCGGAGCAATCAAGAACGTGTGCGTCACGTGGGCATTCTCGAAAGTAAAGTTTAGGGTAATCGTGCCGAAATAGGGATGGCGGTGCCGTTAGCGGCTCGTAGGCTTCGTGACTCGGATAATGGTTTACTGACCGTAGCATGTGTTGAGGTAAACATATCATCGTGACGAGAGAGACGTTAGCTCCGGTGTCCACTAGGGCTTGGGTGGTTATGGTTGCTAACGTAACGGGTACGAGAAACGCGGTAAAGTGGGCTACGTTATGCGCAAAAAAAGAATGAGACGGAGGTGACTTACGGGGTGGGTTGTGTCCGCATTGTTGTGCCCGGGGACCGAAGGCCGAACAGTATTGACACTGCGGGTTGTGATTTGGGAACCGGACGGGTAGGGATCTCTTGACAGTCGTTTGGCCTGGGTTTGAAAATGATACCCAGGGAGTCGACGAGACTGGACCGGGATGGGACGGGGCTGGATAGGGGCTGCAACGGTCACCTTGCGTTTGTCTTCTTGG
>JAYGXS010000007.1:20074473-20101672 GCA_036362985.1 Ligula intestinalis
TCATCATCATCATCATCATCATCATCATCATCATCATCAGCAGCAGCAGCAGCAGCATCATCAGGCCTCAGGAATGACTTCTTGCTTTGCTCCTCATCCTCGTCCTCCGCCTCATCGTGTGGCTTCTTCACTTGCCCCTTTACCTCCGGAGGCACCAACTTCTCCGGTGACGTCCACGGTTTGGTGATAACTGGCTGATCCCCAGTTGGTATGCATTTTTCAGCCTCGCTGACGTGGTGGGAGGGGTGATGGCCGTGGTCATCTTGCGGCACTGACTCTTCTTTGAACGCAGGGTGATGGTCGGACTCCGCATCCCTTTGCGCGTAAACAGATACATAAATTCTTTTAGGCAGCTCTCGTATGGGTACCTTGATGCTTTGTATAATGTGCGTTTTTTCCTCTCCTTTTTCTTTTTTGGATTGTATTTTGGCGTTTTTTGTATCTACCGCAGGCAGTGGGTCAGCCAACCTCATCTCGGTGGCTCTTTTGTCTGCATAGTGATTCCTTTCAGCTGCCTCATTGACCTGCAAAAACTGCTCATGTTTCTCCATCGTCCTAGCGACATTGGAGGTGTCATCGACCGGCATGCTGTCCTCATATTCGTGGTGGCAGAATCGATAGCTATGTTGATTTTGGGGGTTGTGGTTTTGGTTTTGGTGACTTTGGCGCTCGGTTGAATCGGTTCTGGCCGCATGCCCTTCCGAATGACGCTCTTCATCCGCATGCAAACTAATACCGACTAATCTTTTTTCCTTTAGCATGCTTATAGGTACCCTCATGCTTTTGGTAGGCTGCAGCCCCTCCATTTCTGCCACCTCCTCATATGGTATCAGGGTAGTGGGTGAGCCTGTCACCAAAATTGTCTCAGGGAGGCCTTCATGCATGCCTGACTCGGTCACCAAATAGGCTGCCTCTGCCTCGCGCGGCTTCATCACGTCCTCCCCTACCTTAGCAGGCACCGACTCGGCCATAGGCGTCATTGGTGTGCTGCCGAGAACTGGCGTGTCGCCGGTTGGTATTGCCTCAGCCTTAACCTGCGGATTTTTCTCTTTTTTGTTCACCTCCTCCCCAGTTTGGTGCACTTCTTCCTTTTTTGGGTTTGAGCTTTCATCCTCTAGCTCACCCATCTGTTCCCTTTCTGCGGATTCCTGGGCAGTTGTGAGTGCAATTTCGTACTCCTCTTTCAGTACAGACTCATTTGCCAGTGAGGGGCCTGTTCTGGAACTCGTGCCATCGACAGATCTCTCCATCGTACCTGCAGTGAAATTACTTCTTCACTCTCTTACTCAAGTTCGCAGAGTAGTCGGTTATTATATGAGGGAGGGGGGGGGCGTCTGTGGAATTCTAGCGTCGTTCAGGAGACAGCTGACCAGCCAAAAGCACGCGAAAACAGGCCTGACTCTTTGTTTTTTCTGCGTTGACCAGTCAGGCGATTGATTAGGAGCAGGAGGCCTGGACTTTTTAAGCTGTACTTTTAGGTGAGGCTTTGTTTAGCACAAACACTTAGGTGTGCATCTCATTTCGTCTTATTTTTTGCTGATCTTGAACGATTTTGATATAGGGATAAAACGGACAGCAGAAGTTGAGCATCTTTCCAGGCAGCAGTGACCATAAGATATGATTTTAGTTTTATAAAAAGGATAGATTGGAATTCATCCATCATGCTGAGATCCCTTTCGTCATTATCCAAGTCACAGTCATTGCTGTTACCTTGCAGTTCACGGAAGATATCGGTTTTCAGTTAGATAAAGTACCGGCGAAACATTCGGAGCTCCTGCGTCAGCGGATACTTGCAACGGCAGAGGCGGTCGCCATACGGCTCACTAACCCGATCTGATGCGCGCAAAGGGCTTTCGTGTAGGCACTAAGGCTCTCGTGGCTGACGAACAATTCCTACCACACCACGAGACGGGGAGGAGACAGTGACAGCAGGCGTCCCCATGCCACAAAACGGTGACGAGGTAGCGACAGCAAACATCCCCAGGCCGCCCACGCCGTCAAGAGACGATGACACTGTGCGTCCAACAAAACGCAAGACAAGGCCGACGAGGCGAAATTAACTAATTGTCGGACTCCTTCTGCCTCCTTTCCCCTCTCTGGTCCTTTATTATGACTTGAATGTGACCCCCTTCAATCCCTTTACACCTCTCCCTCCTCCTCCCCCCTTTATTGCTCAAACTTTTGTTAACTCTACCCCCTCTTGTATTATCGTATTTGTTTGGTGATTAATTAACAGATGACGCACGTTCGCCTAACTTGACTTCCTTAATGCTTACATGGATCTCGTCGCTAAACTAATACCTTACTCCAGGCATCCACGATCCATTGGTAGATAGTGGTGTTAATCGCCCAGAGCTGTCGCCCCATCTTGAGGAATATCTGTTCGCCTTCTGTCATCCGCTACTCCCCTGCAACTCGCAGTTTAACTTTGAACGTCCTGCTGATACCAATATTTAGCGGCTGGATTTCTTTGATTAATCCACCTGGAATGATGGCAAACTCCCAATTAGTTTGCTACACTCGGTTATTGACAGTATCAGTGAGGTATGTGCACCGAGAAGGACCGCCTCGAAAGTCATCAACATTCATGTCCCGTGCTAACGTTGCCGCTTTCATTCGAATTGACTGCGGAAACACTTCTAGTTGCTGCTCACTGTTCAATGTTTTCGTCTAACTGTGGCCACTTTGTTCCCTCTTTTCTCGCTTCCGTACCAATCATTAATTAATGATGAATTCTCTCGCAGGTGCTCTATTCCCATGTTCTACGGCATAGCGGATAACCTTAAGTTTGAAGGTTGCGTCATAAACACGTATCTTGAAAGGTGTCAATTTAGGTTGCACACACACACACACACACACACACACACACACACACACACACGACAGTTCCCCCGTCGATTTCGACGATGGGCACCACGCGCTCCAACAAGCCGCAGCAAACGCTGAAGCAAGCCGCAACTGACACAGAGGCGAGCTGGGCAAGCAATACGCAAGCGACAGCTAGCAGGAGCAACGCAGAGAACTGGCGCGAGGGAAAACAGGAGTTTAGGCAGACTTGCGCAGAATCTACCCACTCGCTCGCCACTCCCACCTCCGTATCCGGTGTCAAGACAAAGTCAATAAGACCGGGGATGAGGGAGGGTGTAGATGGCTGGCGCGATAAACACTCAGCACGCGCACACTTGACACAGCCATCTCGCTAGGTATGCTCCCGACTGCGCGGGAGCGCCATAAAGGCCACATTAAGAGGGAGCCATTGCAGCCTGACTCTCAGTCCTCCCTCTCCTCCCGTACGCACACACAGACACACGCGTACAGAAGGAGCAGCTACGTAGGGGGTCCGAGTTTTCCCGTCAGTTGGCAGACCCTCCAAGCCACGGCTTGTAGCGCACCGTGATAGATTCAGACGCATTCAGATTTGTTATAGTAAGGGAAGAATCGCGCCGAGGTCGACCTCACACTCTCCCCCACCGCATAGTGATCGCCTAACTTTTCGGGCACCCGCAGTGGGGCCTGAAACCCAGTGGGAGCGCGAGCGCAGTCACCAACAGGGAATCAGAAGTGAGAGAAAGCGCCAGCGCCTTCCATGCCGCAGGGACCGTGGTTGGCTGAAGACTGGCATTGCATGTGCATACAGACCATTGGATCTCAGAAGGGTGAGAGCAGCCCTGCATGAAGCCTGGGCCAACACCCTCCTGAGAGGGGTAACCAGTCAGTCAACGACTGAAAGGTACTACCCGTGCTCCGTTGCCGGTCGGCGTCCGTGGGCGAGGCTGAAATTAGAGCAAGAGACAATTGGTGAACTTTGCAATTGTGGACGTGCAGAAGAAGAGGAAGAAGAAGTAGAGGAGTAGAAGGAAGATGAACTAGAAGAAAAAGAGGAGGAAGGAGGAGGGAAAAGGATGAAGGGGAAAAATAGAAAAATGGAAAGAGGGAGATAGGGAGAGGAGGCGAGGGGGGAACGCAGACAGGCCGAGAGTGAGGGGAGGAGATGAAGATGAAGATGAGGCTGGTGGTGGGGATGTGTGAGGTGCTGGGTGTGCCGACATCACGGTCAGTGCCGCTGTCGTGAATGCGCATGTGACCTAGTACGCCCATGCGATGAGCGAATGATCGGGGGCAGTGTGAGCAGTGAAGGCGGCGGTCTCGTCTGTGTTTTGGTGCTCCAGGCACTAGTTCACCAGTCTCTGTGCGATGGATTCGCAAGTGACCGATGAGACCGATGCGTGAGGTGAATGTGCGATTGTAGTGAGGACATATCAGGCCCTCAGAGCTGGTGGGAGGTTCAGGTGTGGAATTTGTTGCGGGTGGTAATGTGTCGGAGGGAGTGGAAGAAGTTGTGGGTGAGTTAAGTCGGTGGACGAGGGCGACGAGGCATCTCTCGCGTCGGTGATTGCCGTCGAGGTGGAGGGTGGAGTAGGGTCTGGCGGAGTGTTTGGTGCACTCGACGTGGATGCTGTCGGAGGAGGGTTGCACGGCTTCCGGAGGTGATCGACAAGGCCAATGCGCGCAAGGAAGGTCCGTTGACAACGCGGACACGTTGGAAGGGCTTGGGTGGTGACAGCGTGCGTCCGTGGATTGTGAGACTTGCGTGCCGTCCGTTTTGCCTTGGCGGCGGCGATCCGACTAGCTTCGTAGATTGCGGCGCCCGTTTTGACCGCTCTTCGCCACGCGGTTCAGTCCAGGGCAAGCTCCTCCCAGTTCAGCGTGTTGATTTGGAATCACTTCAGGGAGTTTTTCAGGGCGTCCTTGTAACGTCTCTTCTGTCCTCCTTTGCGACGAGTACCTACGGCGATATCGCCATAGAACAGTCGCTTGGGTAGCCATTCATCATTCATACGTACCACGTGTCCGCTCCAGCGCAGTTGTATCTGCCTGAGCATGGCCTGGATGCTGAGAACTCCCGTTCTCTCCAGGATTTCCGTGTCCGGAATCCTCTCCTGCCACTTCACCTTCAATAGGCGGCGTAGGCAGCTGATGTGAAAATGGTTCAGTTTGCGCGCTTGGCTAGCATAGACAGTCCAAGTCTCCGCTCCGTACAAGAGTGTTGACAGCACAACAGCCTTGTACATCTTCAATTTCGTTGACAGTTGAAGACCATGACGATTCCATACGGAGGCTTGGAGCCGACCGAAGGCTTGACTGGCTTTGGAGATTCTGCGAGCAATCTCGGCGTCTATTTTAGTGCTGTTGGAAAGCGTACTGCCGAGGTAGGTGAAGTTGTCCACGTTCTGCAGTACGGCACCGTTGACGTTGATGCGTGCGAGGTTGAGGTCAGCACCTGGCGGCAGTTGATGCATAACCACCGTCTTGTCCGTGTTGATGGTGAGGCCAAAGTTGGCGCAACCTGCTGCAAAGAGGTCCATGCTCATTTGCATGTCTGCTTCGGTGGTGGTGTTGAGAGCTCTGTCGTCCGCAAACAGTAGCTCATGAACAGTGGTTGTGGAGACGCGCGTGGGGGCCTGCATCCGATGAATGTTGAGGAGGTTTCCGTCCATTCTGTAGTTGAGGGGGATTCCGGGACGCTCGTCACGGTAGGCGTCCATCAGCATGGCAGATAACATGAGACTGAAGAGGGTGGGTGCGAGGACACAGCCCTGCTTCACTCCATTGGTCACTGCGAAGGCTTCAGACAGCGTTCCGTAGTCCGTGACGCGCGCCATCATCCCATTATGAAGTTGTCGAGCCATGTGGGTGAAGTGTTCCGGACAGCCAAACTTCTGCATAACCTTCCAAAGTCCGGGCCGGTCCACGGTGTCGAAGGCTTTTGTCAGATCTACGAACGTAGTGTAGAGGTGGGTCCGCATCTCTTGACATTTCTCCTGCAGCTGACGTGCGGCAAATATCATGTCAGTGGTGCCGCGGTGACGTCGAAAACCACACTGACTTTCAGGCAGAAGCCCTTGTTCAAGGTGGCTATTCAGACGATTTAGGAGGATGCGTGCGAAGATTTTTCCGGCAATATTCAGCAGTGAGATGCCGCGGTGGTTGTCACAGACCTGGCGATTCCCCTTAAGCTTGTAGAGGTGGACGATGGTGGCGTCCATGAAATCCTGGGGAACTTGGCCCTGTCGCCACATCTCTTGGAACAGGGTGGTGAGATAAGTTATGAGTTGGTGGCCACCATATTGGTAAATCTCCGCCGGGATCCTGTCGGACCCTGGTGCCTTCTCGCTGGACAGCTGCTGCACAGCCTTCATGGTCTCCTCAGGGGTGGGTGGGAGGTCGAGATCAGCATTAATTTCGACTTTGGGCAACCGTTCAAAGGCAGCCTCAGAGGTAGTAGAGGGCCGGTTGAGTACACTTTGGAAGTGCTCGGCCCAGCGGCTCAGAAGTTGCGTCTTCTCTGTGATGAGGGTGGTACCGTCCGCGCTGAGAAGTGGGGCTGTGCCCCTCACTACGGGGCCGTAAACTGCTTTGAGCGCAGCAACGAAGTTCTTCCATTCGTTGCGATCCGCGTAGCCTTGGATTTCCTCACCCTTACGAGCCATCCAAGCGTCCTGCATTTCCTGCAGCCGCTGCTGTACAAGACGGCGACTTTGGTAGTAGGCTGCTTTCGTGGTGTCGGTAGGGCGAACGACATATACGTTGCGGAGGCGATTCTTCTCAGAGATGAGAGTACTGATGGCTGCATCGTTTTCGTCGAACCAGTCTTGGTGTGGGCGGGGCGCGGGCCCAAGGATGCGTTTGGCAGTGGATTGTACAGCATCCCGTATTTGACACCATTGGGTCTCCACGGAGGTGTTCTCTTCTGCAAATGGGAGGCTATTCAGCTGTTGGGTCAACTCGTTGCTGAAACGCATGCGGTTGGCAGGCAAGTGTAACAGATCAGTATTCAATTTACCTGGGAGTCGCTTACCTTGAGGTCTCCTGCAAGTTTGAAGACGCATCCGCATCTTGGAGATAATGAGACGATGATCGGTTTCACCATCGGCACCTGGCATTGCCTTTGTCACCAACACGTCCTGCTGGTCACGTCGCCGCACAAGGACATAATCCAGAATGTGCCATTGACGAGACCTGGGGTGCATCCAGGTCGCCTTGTGCTGCAGCGGTTGGCTGAAGTAGGTGTTGGTCAGTATGAGACGGTGCACCGCGCAGGTGCGAAGGAGGAGTAGGCCATTGTCGTTGAGTCCTCAGAGGCCATGGGGTCCGAGCACTCCTCTCCAGGTGGCGTGGTCTGTGCCGACGCGGGCATTGAAGTCACCAAGGACAATCAGTTTGTCCGCCTTCGGCACAGAGGCCAGGAGGGTGTGCAGATCCTCGTAGAACTTGTTCTTTGTCTCGTCAGAGCTGTTCATCGGAGAAGCGTAGACGCTAACGATGGTGGCGAATTTTCCGCCCCAGAGAGGCAGGCGGAGACTCATCAGGCGTTCGTTGATACCCTGCGGCGTACAGGGTAGTCGTCCCACGATGTCCTTCCGGATGGCAAAGGCGACGCCGGCCTCGCGTCGCTCTGCCGTCGGACGGCCCACATAGAAGAAGGTGTAGCCGGCACCCACCTCTTCTATGGAACCTTCACCGGAGAAGCGGGTTTCACTGAGTGCGGCGATGTCCACCTTGAAGCGCGCCAGCACCCGGGCGATGAGCGCTGTTCTCCGTTCCGGTCGAATGCTCCTCGGGTTATCTAAAAGGGAACGAACATTCCAAGCGCCGAAGGTGATAGGACTTACCTGAGCTCCCTGAGCTGTCGTCCTGTGAGCTCTGGGAGCTGTCCTGCGGGAAGGAAACGGGTTAGAGGGAGGGTGGGGAAGAGAGAAGTTTTGATTTGCGTCTGTTGTGTTTCGACCGCGTGTTTGCATTCTGTCAGCCACGGTCAACTGGCAGATGTCGCAACCCAGCATGTTTGGAATCCACCTTTTCTAGGTCCATCAACCCTCTTGCGAGGGGCAGCAGCGCTACTCCACAAAGGGACTGCCGGTCACCCACAACTGCTGCCGAACTGCACCATGGGCCGCGAGTGTTTTGATGTTGAACGACCACTTGGTTACGAGCCGCCTACAACTTTGCTGTCGCGCCGCCATAGGACTTTTTAGACCGTGGGGGAAGGTATTTGGGGAGTAGGGGGAGGGAGCAGCAGTACCTGCCTTAGTAGCAGTAGCGGTGAACACGACAGTCTCTCTATTTATGCTGCTACGCATTCTAGTGCTGTGACATCTGACTGCTGTTAAAGTAACTGCTTCGGGTATTATCGTCACTGATGTTACTAAGGATGCAAGCTCTGCTAGGACTAAGAACGCTAATCATGACGGTGGAACGACTATATGGGTAAACATCGTTACAATGAAGGTGACTAAGTGTAACGAAACGAAATAGTGAAGGTATGACAGTAGAGACAACATGGGAGAGATAGTCAGTAGAGTAACAGATAGCAAATATCAATTGGACAGAAATTAGTAAGGTAAAATAGATGTGGAATCAGGCATATATAAGCATAAAGAGCAAGGGATGCAATGTTAAGACTACCGGATATCGAGTAGATTACACAGATACAGCAACGTTACGAGAGTACTGAAATGCTTAAGCTAGTGATGTAAGCACTGATCGCGAATGGTTGTAATAATGGTAGTAACGATAAAGCAACTAGTGATAGCAAGTGGGTAATAAAGGGTAAGGTAAAATAAACAATAAAATACAGATGGATGGTCAAGGGAACGGTATAAAGATAGAAACTTACTTCCACCAGCTGCGTCTGCTAAGGTACTTACCGCTGCAACCCGGGGGCATACCGGGCGTGGGGACACACACACACCGGAGACCCTCACTTGGTTTGGCCCGCTGATCGAGGTGGGGAGCCGGGGGGTGGCCGCCAGGCAAAGCCTGGCTACGGGGAGCCACAAGTGAGAGCTGGATGCCAGCCAGGGACGCTAGCCGTAGCCACCACCTACGCGAGGAAGATGATGCGATCTGCCACGACCTTCACGCTCAACTGAGACTGAACTGAACCCGCGCGGTTTGAATTTTCGAGCAACACGAAGGCGAAATAAATTCAAGTTTTACACTGAAATAAATTGTCGAAAGACAAAAATTGGATCAAAAAACACACTGTTTTGCAACGATCCTTCGTTCAATTCCCTGCGATACTGTCACTGTTCGACCAGGAAATTTCTCCAAATCGAGCATCCTGCTGGAATTATTGGCTTGGATTACACAGTCTACCTGTCCAAATCAATCTCGTTAGGATTTCTGAGGAGTATCCACGGAGAAAACGACAAATGCTGAGTCGCTCAATTATATTATATCACATTTGTTGATACCAGTATTAAAATTACCTACTGTATACTTAGAAACTAAACTAGCTCGGTTGCTACGCCTGTTTTTATCAACCCTTTACTAAGTTTACAAGTTTAGACAGTTACCTAGTAGTCAGTTAAAGCTCTGCTGCTTAAATTCTAACCACAATCGTCTTCAGTAAAAAGATTCGACTCCTAAAGGATTATTGTATCAACAAAGCGTAGCCTTAGGCTTTCTATCTCGTATATAAGACAAAACTGCATATCTTAACCTTTTGTGTTGAAAATACAATTGTTGTACGCAGTTATGCAGACCAGAAGCCAAATGCAAAATTTGACGCGAGGTGGGCTCGAACTCCAAACCGCTTCTTCACGAGGCCGCGTCTCTTACCATTACGCCACTAACTCACGGCGTCAGACAAGATCCAAAAGTCTTACCAATTGGGTGCGACCGCCGCAAGTAGTAGACTATTGCGACGGATATGATGTGCTAGCCTCTAAGTTTGATAAACTTGTCGACGTGGTAAAAAATATGCAGGAGTTTATGCTGCAGACCCTCGTTTCAAAGGAAAAACTCGAAGAAGAAATGAAGGGCATGAGAGATTTTATCCAGCAGACCCACGTGTCAACAGAAAACCTGACAGCTGCCGAGCTTACGTGTAGAACACCTCAGAAACCTACGCGTGTACCTATACCTAAAGTACAGGCCCCCATAGTTGACCATGCAGCCACAGTGGAGGCTAATTCGAACACCCCCGCTGTGGACAACAAAGGGACGGCTGGGCCACCACCAAAACCTAAGGCTCTCATAAAAAATTGCAAGACTGGGCCAACACCCAGCGTGAAGGTGCCTAAAGCTGCCGTGCCTGACCTCGCGAGCACCCCTAGCGAAAACAGCAAAGTCAATACTGGCGAAATATTGACTCCAGCCAGTCCGAGCTCGAGGTCCACTGCCAGCCCAAGCTCCCAGATCGCAGACACGGATTCTGAGGCCAACTTAGAGACCGTGTCCAACATCGAAATGACATGCAACAACGAAGGGTTTGGCTTCCCGAATACACATAGCAACAGAAATGAGGCCCATGCTGGGGAACCATCTACATCGGCCATCCCGAGCTCGAGTCACACAGAGCCCAATATGACAAACACTGTAGAAAAAGTTTTCCAACACCCACAGGGACGACAGCACTGTATTATTGTCCAGAGCCTAGAAGAATGTACTTCAGTCAGTTCAGACCATAACGCGGAGGACATGGCATCATTCAACCGTGTTCTAAATGATCTGTTCGAGCCAGGTTTGGAATTTCCAGTTCTGAAATCCTTTCGGATCGGAAAAAAACCTGACGAGGCCACAGGTACGCCGCGACCACGACCTCTAAAAATTGTGATGCAAAATAACGAACACGTTAAACTGATCTTATCAAAAAAGACCAGCCTTCGCCAGTCACACAAAGAATTTTTTTCAGCCGGAGTACTCTCTAGCGGAACGGCTCAAACGTCGGGAACTTGTGGCCGAATTACTTTCGAGAAGAAAAAATGGCGAGACCAGCCTGGTAATCTCGAACGGGAAGATTATTCACAGGAATATGAGGTTCTTGAACCAACCGATAATACTTCGAACAATGGCCTGAGCGTGGCTTACACAGCCGATGTCAAACAAAGTTCAAATTCCACCGAGACAAAATTCGTCAAAAATATGTTACTTAAATTCTTCTACACCAACGCACAGAGTCTGTTGTCCAAGTTAGATGAACTAAAAGTGCAGATATATGACCTTTCTCCCGACATTATCTCTCTGACAGAAACCTGGCTGTCTGAAAACGTGGATGACCGCGAAGTGGCACTACCTGGCTTTAATCTGTTCCGGAGAGATAGAAGAGGGCGCCAAGGAGGAGGAATTATAACTTACGTCAAACATGGACTGCTAGTCTCGGAAAAAACAGAGCGGTTTCACTGCAGCACCGAGGCCATCTGGCTTACTATAAAGGTACCGGAATCACCCAGCCTGGAAGTTCTGACCGTGTACCGTCCGCCTAGATATGATCATGAGGCTGACACTGGTCTACTAGAAGAGTTAGCGAGATTAGCTGCTCGGCCCGACGTCTTGATTATGGGAGACTTCAATCCCCCGCTTATCGATTGGGGTTCATTATACGCACGAGGCCCAGAGCAAGCATTCGACTGGCGTTTACTAGCTCTGACACTTAATGCATCTCTCAGTCAACACGTTCTATTTCCCACCAGGGTGCGTGAGGGGCAGCAATCAAACTGCCTAGACCTGGTACTTACGAAATCGCTGGACAGCATCGACGAGGTGCAATCTCTACCTCCTCTAGGTAAAAGTGATCACATCGTACTAAATTAGGACTATTCTATATTTTCGGTACCCGAACAATCCACCAAGGTTAGAAGGAATATTTGGCGTGGTGACTTTGATCAAATGAAGGCCGAAATAAACAACATAAATTGGGAATTGGTTTTTTCTGGCAATATAGCCGATGATTGGGGATGGTTCAGTGAGTTATTGCATACTCTCCTGAGAAACCACTGTCCGATTACACGGAAGAAGCTAAGCAACAAACCTCAGTGGCTGACTCAAGCGCTGAAGAAAGAGATAAATAAAAAGGGGAGATTGTTTAGAAAGTATAGAGCAGACAGAAATCCGGTATCCCTAAATGCATACAAAACGCAGAGGAACCTCGTGAAGCGACTTATCTTCAAAGCGCGTAAAGACTTTGAAAAAGATTTACTAAACCGGGCAGTTAAAAATCCGAAGCTATTTTATGGCTACTTACGAAAGACCACACGAAACCGGGACCCAGTTCCCCTTCTGAAGGCTAGCGATGGAACAGAAATGAGTGAGGATGGAGCAAAAGCTGAGCATCTTTCACAATTTTTCAAATCGAACTTTACAACTGAAATCGGATTCATTCCTCCAAACTATGGCTTAGATGACGGTCCAAAGATTGAAAATGTGGCCTTCGCCGAAGCAACCGTTCTTCAGGAGTTAATGGCACTAAACGACTTGAAATCATCCGGTCCCGATGACATCCCGCCTAAATTACTGAAAGAACTTGCTGGGGAGCTAGCCAAACCGCTTTCTATGCTTTTCAGTACCTCGTTTAACGCAGGTTGTTTACCCACCGATTGGAAATCCGCACGGATCACACCGTTGTATAAAGGCGGCAGAAAGGTTTCTGCAAACAGTTATAGACCAATCAGCCTCACTTCGATCTGTTGCAAGATTATGGAAAAAGTAGTAAAACGAGAGCTGATGCGTTTCTTATAGCAGCATAACCTTCTATCGGATGCGCAACATGGGTTCCGCAGAGGCAGGTCCTGCGTGACGAACCTGCTCCATTGTTTGGAACGCTGGACTCGGGCAGTTGATGGAGGAAATCCGCTTCATGTAATCTACATCGACTTCAAGAAGGCTTTTGATAGCGTCCCACATCAACGACTTCTGCACAAACTCAGCCAAATAGGTGTTCGAGGAAATCTGCTGAAGTGGATTCAAAGCTTCTTACTTGGTCGCTCTCAAACTGTCCATATTGGTGACCAGCAGTCGGCAGACGTTGCAGTCGAGAGCGGTGTCCCCCAAGGCTCTGTACTTGGCCCTATACTGTTCATTATATGCGTCAATGACTCCGTCCGTGAACTGGACTGTGATGTGGCTATGTTTGCCGATGACATTAAGATTTGGAACGTCATCAGAAATTCAGCTGACGAAGAACATTTGCAGCTAAACCTAAACCGTCTTCAAACTTGGTCTCAAGACTGGCTTTTGCCGTTTAACGAGAACAAATGCAGTATCCTACGAGTTGGCCGACCCAGCTCTCAGAACCCCATGGTTTACAGCCTAAATGGCATCCAACTGCAAGAAGTGGACGCGCAGAAAGATTTGGGAGTATGGATCTCTACGTCTCTTAAGCCCTCGCTGCACTGCGCAAAAGTAGCCAAGTCTGCGATGTCCGTCCTATATCTTGTCAAAAGGGCTTTCTGTGCCTTCGATAAAGACTGCTTTGCTAAGGTCTTTGGAACATTTGTGCGGCCGAAGTTGGAGTTCGCAATCCAAGCATGGAAACCCTGGACCGCGAAAGACCTAAATTCCCTCGAGAAGGTCCAAAGGCGCGCGACCAAACTGGTTACCGGTCAGAGCTTTTTACCCTAAGAAAGACGTTTAGCTAATCTCGATCTATTTCCGTTAAGTTACAGACAGCTACGTGGTGATCTGATACAAGCATTTCGTATAATGCGTGGGCAGGACTGCTGTCTTCTACCTGGCGACTTCTTCGAGTTAGCAACAACGACCAACTTAAGAGGGCATCTCTTCAAACTACGCATAACAGGGGCCAGACTAGACACACGCAAGTTCTTCTTTGGTAATAGAGTAGTTGAAGCTTGGAATGCACTCCCCGAGGAAATTGTCATGTCCCCATCTGTGGATGCATTCAAGAGAAATTTAGATTTTCATACCCGAAATGCCCACTAAAATTGGATATGGTGAGAATGAAATTATATATATGTATATAAACATATTACTCACTGATTTTCAGTAATATTTTAGTTAAGAATAACAAGAATTGCAAGCTTCGAGTCCACCATACGTTGTGATCCGAGGCTACGCGGATTTGTAAAACTTTTCCCAATTCAGGCCTGGAATGCTCTGCCCGCGGACATTGTTATGTCGCCGTCTGAGCACACGTCAGACGCATCTGTAGGCATGTTTACGACACTATTAAGTTAGAACAAATAGCCACTGAGCCCCCGAAAATAAACTGCCAGTTGCCGAATGCAAATTGTGGAATAATCACATTATAAAAAACATACTACTCGCTAATTTTCAGTAATATGTTTGTTTAGAAAACTACCGATTATATTTCTTCTGTCAATTAGCAGGCAGACTCGTTAAGCCAACAATGGTGCACGATGGGCGCATCGCCGACACTCGATGAGGTTCGCGTGACCTCCGCAACCTTCTCTTCGTGGGACCCTTGGTATTATGGCGAAAACCGCGATGGACTCTCCCTGACATGCTTCAAACACTCTTAGCACAGGCCATCCGCTTCGAATATACTCTGCACCCCCCCCCCTCCCCCAGGCGACAGTTTTTCTCCTTAAATCTCTCAAATGGCATTCAAACCCCTAGACTTCTGAACAATGCCTAAGGAGTTTTTTCACTGTCGGCCCTCAAATTTTTGGCAACGCCACTGATCTGAAATGTTCTGCAGATCAAATGCATTGAAAAAAACTGTACCAATAGGGAGTTCAAAAGTATTTACCTATATTTCCCTCAATAAAACCTGACCTGACCTGACCTGAACCCCCAGCTGGACACCCCACACACACATACAAACACACACACACACTGTTATATTATGGTCATGCATAGGATACATATTACTCCGCAACGCTCCTGACTACGGAATAACGCAGCGCCAAACCAGATCGCTTCGAGGTCAGTCACCAAAAGTAATAGATAAATAAATGGATCTCTGAAGGCGCACTGTCATTTTTGAGCAACCTAGAGGCTTTTAAGTGCCCCTAATAGTGCGGAAAATACTGCATCCTATTTCCCTCCGAACCGCCGAACAGCGGCTAGTGATTAAGGCCGATCGAAATGACCGAAAAAGATGCGGGAGACTGGAATGGCCCCTTCTGGTTTATCAGCTGTCATCAGCCAGCCATATCTTCTCACACAAAGTGTTGCGGCGCCAGAGGCTCGAAGCCGTTACCTGTTGGATACAAGTCCAACGCTCTTAGTCACTGCGTTACGCGCTCGTTGTCTTGCCGGTTTCGGTCGGGAACACTAACAATGGTAGATGGACGCAAAACGATGGCTGTCCACCTATGAAAAGTGGCTGGCTGTTTTAAACCTCTTTCCCCTCCATTATAGACAAGACAGAGGGGACCTTATAGCAACTGGTCTGGATGTCAAATGGGAGGATCTCTTTCAAAGGAACCTCCGAAGACATGACTGCCAGTTGAAGAAGGAACTAAGCCGAACAAACCAACGTTCATCCTTCTTCTCTCAAAGGCTCGTTCGACAGTGTAACTCCTTGCCCGAGTCTATTGTGCATGCACCCACGGTTGACGTCTTCAAGAGACGTTTGGATAGCATGTTAACACCTTACACCTATTTGACATAACATTACAAACAATCACACTACTCATTTGATTTCAATAGCGTCTTTATTTATACTAGAAGATCACAGAGACTGGATATTCAGTGAACATTTGTACGCTGCCATTCCGCAAACGCCTCACCTCTTCAACAATTCGTTTTCCAAATTATTTCTGTGCACTTTTGCACAACAAAAGCGATCTGCAGCAATATTTGCATAGTTTAAAAAACTTATGCATTTCTGTACCATTTCAATGAACTTTTTAAGGGTTTCGGTCATTTACTACAAATATACTGACTGATTGGTTACGGAATACTCTCCTTCCACGGTTCACTCTCCAGCACCGCCAGCTGCTACATAGCCGCTAGTGATAGACTGGCTGATGACGGCTACTATGCTAAAAATGGCCATTTCTTGTCTTTTTCAGGAATGCTATTCGCCTTTTAATTATTAAACTTCCTGACAAAGAATAATGAGTAGCAATGCTATCCTAGTGCGTTCTTCATCTCCTGAAGACAAAAAAGAATTGGGGGCCAGTTAGTGGATCGAAATGCATATGTGCTGACGTTTCGGCAGCCATCTCGCCTCCATCATAGGAGAATTGTATTTGCTGCGTCTGGTGATCTTGAGTTAGTCAGTTTTGCCGCCTGCCTCTTATTATAGCCGTGCTGGATGCAGGAACTTTGACCTATCCATTCGTTGCTGACTGCATTAGATCTTCCTAAGTCAGCCGCCGGCGGGCTTGTATGAAAGTTGGCCCATTTCGGGTTAGCTTAGTTGTAGGCGAGTCAATGTGCCTGCTAGTCTCCTCTGCATCAGTCGGCAGACTGGTCAGCCGTTGCTGTTCATTTGAATTGTTCTCCGCTGCGCGAGCACATCAGTAGAGTATTGTTGGGTGTTGGTTGCATGACTTCCGACCACCAACCCTAGCTAGCCATTCACGGTTCCGCGAACCCGTTTGCCCTACTGGCACTGTCCTAAATGATCCTAGCCTTGTACGAATATCCTGGTAGGTGAGATGCAAGTCTACAGTGGAATGTGCCAGTCGGCGACTAAATTTTGAGCACCAATCTGACCATCTTTCATTGGTTCGGCTGGTCACTGTCGATTTATCAAAAGCGAAATCGTGATACAGGTGTTGTCTGTCACCATAAACTAAAGGCAGCTTGTCCTTACGGTTGATTGCAAGTTTGTGGTTGTGCAATCTTGTGCCGAATCGTTTGCCATTTTCGCCAACGTAACTCGCATCGCAGTCTTCGCACGCTATGCTGTGGCATATAAATTAAAAAGCCAATTGAGGAATGCTTCAGCTGAGTGCATTGCTTTCGGGAATTTCCGGTATTTTCTGATTAGATAAAGGCCAACTCTCCGTGTGTTCTGCAACGCGAATTTCTGACCGGTTTCGGTGCGTTCATGGCCACCTTGGCTTAATGGTTTCGTCTTCTGCTGCGATCTGTCGTTCCCAGCTCACTCGCCGCACCCACAAAGTCACAAAACTCTTATATGGACAAAACACTCAAACGCCTAATGGGAAAGAAGTCTCCGAAACTCTCGCTAAATCCTTAAAGCAAGATGAATCCGTCATTGCCAAAACTTTTGCCTTCCGAAAATCCATAACAAAACCAAGTACAAGTATTTTCGCCAGACGGTAGCGTCCGAAGGAGCGCTTGTCGAAAGGAAAGTTAGAAGGGACAGTATAAAAACTTTAACAGTTTTGTACCTTGGACTGTTTTTAAAGTTGCAAAAATTCCCATGATAGAATTTGTAAGAGTATTTGGCGAGCATACGTAACTTTCGATAAATTCTCCTCGGGCGACTATATTTATATAGTGAGGGGGTAAAAGGTAACATACGGGCAGTCATGTTCATCATTGCAGGTAAAGAAGTAATAGAAACAGGAGTGGACGGTTGGCGTTGGGGCTGATAGTACTCGGCTGGTTACGAGAAAATGAGGGTTCGTTGAATCCGGACGGGGGGGGTGGAAGGAGGAGAAACTGGCTATGTCCAGCTCGGGCCATTTAGGAGAGTCGCTTGCCCGCAGAAAACCGGCTTCCTCAACCGGACCGCGATTACTTCTGCTATTGCTAGCAAACGCTGACCCAGGAACCTTAGGTAGTTTGGTGGAACCTTATAAATTACCTGAAGGCTTCCTTAGGGTACACACAATGTCCAGAGTGAATCATTTTGATGCTTCCGACTTCAACTTTGCTCAGCTATGCTGGAAGGTGCTTCTGTATTCTTTTGGATAAGCTTCGACTCGTGTGACCGTTAAACCTGCTCCACAGGAGCAAGTAAATGGGAAGATGCACATAGAAGTGGTCTGAGTGGGCAGCGATACTTACCTTTGCCGTGCAGGACCTGGAACCGCTGGGAAGATTCGTGATTCGGTTTTGTTGAGACATCTGCTTATGAGTTCGTTTGCCGTATTCCCTTGAAAGGGGACTTTTAGCACTAGGGGCTTCTTTTCCACAGTGGGTGTGGTGGGTTTTGTCTCTCTCTCTCTCTCTCTCCCTCCCCCTCTCTCTCTCTTTCTCTCTCCATCGTATTCTTTATGATGAATCTGTCCAGATATCCATTCTCTCGGAGCAGGTTCTGGATTTTCTGGAGCAATATTTCAAAAGTGTCTGCCGAGCAACTTTTTGGGCTCTTGGCTTTTAGTAGCTTCTGTTGGATACGTACAAACTGTTGAGGTTTTTATGCTGTCTGGACGAGGATTTCTTGAGATTAATGCTCCTCCGGAAGCTACCGTCAGGTCTTTGACTTAGGAGGACATCCAGGTTTAGTATCAATCCAGCAGAAAAATACTTTAGTCGGCTGCTTAACGTAACAGGCCAATAAGATTGCTTGGCGGACACTATTGGAATGGAGCTCAGGAAAATCTGGGACCTGCTTCGTGTGAGCGGGTATCCTGACAGATTCATTATTTTCTCGCTCCTGTGAAGCACACATAACGGTAGCACCAGTCGGCGCTTATCCAAAAGAATACGGGAGCGATCCGCGGAATGGCTGAGCAAAGACGAAGTCGGGATCATAAATAGCCCACACAGTTGTTTCCGGACATCGTGTGGACTCTAACGAAGCCTTCAAGGTGATTTATAAGAACCCACCCAAATTATCCAAAGTCTCTGTGTCAGCTTTTGCTAGCAACAGCAGAAGCGACTGCTATCCGGCTGAGGAAGCCGGTTTTTTGCGTGCAAAAGAAATTCCTGCAAGCTTCGAACTTGGCATGGCCAACAGTCACATAACTGCCTGCAATTTCGCGCGCTTTCTCTCCCCCTTTCCCCTCCTCTGCTGCGTAACCAGCCCCTCTGACCCACTCCCCTATGGTCATGACTAATTTGCATGTGATAATGAACGTAATTGCCCACATGTTTTCATTTTAACCCCTTCCCATCGAACTGCACTGGCCCGATGACAATTTATCGAAAGTCTACGTAGGCTTGCCAACTACTCTTCCGAAAACACAAGAGGTATTGTTTTTTAAACAAACTCTTATCTGGAG
Source organism: Ligula intestinalis (assembly GCA_036362985.1). Classification (NCBI taxonomy): domain Eukaryota; kingdom Metazoa; phylum Platyhelminthes; class Cestoda; order Diphyllobothriidea; family Diphyllobothriidae; genus Ligula; species Ligula intestinalis. The sequence goes on from JAYGXS010000007.1 coordinate 20,093,334, forward strand.
TTGGAGTGGTATTTATTTCGGTTTCAGACTGTCAGGTAGAACAAAGGACACTAATTCTTGAAGCGATTTTCCAGCCTACGAACTTAAAACAGCCATAGACAGCAGGATCTATTGATATCAACAAATTTAGCGACGTGTTCTACCTGAAACCCATAGCTTCATAGCATGTAACGAATTGAATAACACACCAACTTGGATTCGCACAGAAATTTTTACATAACAGCAAGGTCATTGTTCAATGCCGAGAATAAATAATGAAAATTTTGCCTTCAAATTTGAATGCAGGAAAGAAAAAAAGGTGGGAAAGGATGTCAACACAAATCGATGTGTGAGTAAATCTTGGTCCCAGATGACCAGGGTAACTGAAAATTGGCCAAACGGTCCAACTGCTTAAATAGGTCGGGTTTCTCCCGTCGTATGCAGACTGCTTCCGTTTAGCACGCTGTCCGATTTTTTCGTGCCCGAAAATGCGTTCGGAAGGATGTTTTAAGGTCAACCGAGTGACCATGGTCTAGCAGATGTTTTGTAATCGAGAGCCGTGGTGCTCTAAATTCTTCCTTGCGAGGCCAATTAGGGAAATGCACAGCGGCCCTGGCTGCCAAGTGTCTTTGCGCATACCCAATGTACTTGTATCCGCAAGTGCGGTATTCATACGATGCCATTAAAGGTCGCATTACGAGGGCCTATCTAAGACTTGGATACGTGCTAAGTCTTTTAATATCATGCCTCCTAAAATAACATCAATAGGTATGTCATAGAAGACGAAAACAACAGGAACGGGCGATGACTCCTGTTAAATGTCCTAAATGTTGCGATGCATTCGAGTTGTTACCTGTCGCAATTTCACTACCGACGTCTGGTGGTGGTGCACGGGATTATTGGTCGCTGATTATCTCACTTGAAGCGGCATTTCCCATTCATTCTTTGTGATTCGTAGGCAAAATGTCAGTGCCCAATAAGGAGGCGAGAGATTATTGCGCTCGTGGCTGGACTGCAGGCCAAAGCAGAGAAATTCGAGGCTCAAACGGTTTACGACCTGCGTGGGGATTTCACCTGCATCAAAATTAGGTCTCTAGTCGGGTCCCATCGAATGAGCTGAGACTTGGAAGGTGGGGAAATTTCCTTGCACTGACATTTCGTGTTTGGATATCCGCGTCCATGACGTATTTGGTGTGACTGTCACTGCACTAAATCCGGTTATAAATTCCAGGCTTTTCCTATCGTGACAGAGATCCTTTTACGTCATGACTTAGAATCATCTCAAGCGCTGGCCAAAAGTAAGAGTTGATGAGACTTGGGCTCTTATCTCATTAACAGTAGGTTTTCTATCTCATAAAAGGTCTGAAATGTGTTTTTGATTTGAAAATAGTACTTAATTCCGATTCTAGTCTAACTTATCGTACAGCATACTCCCAGATTACATCAGTTACGTCAGGATGCCTGCTTTCGGACAATCTTCTTTCTTATTAGGAGGTTTGGCAAATTTGTTCAATTTGAGTTGACCCAATTGTGAAATACCTCGAGGCTTTCGGCGGGAGGTGGGGTGTTTGTAGCTCAATTGGTTAGAGCGTTGGCTTTGCTTAAAGGCCTTCTTTACTGTGCGGGTTCGAATCCCGCCGAACGCTTCGAGTTTTTTTCACAATTGGGTCAACTCGAATCTTCTTTCTGGCCGACAGCAAAACCTTAACTCTCTAATAATTGTTAGTTGCTGAGCATGAATTATCTTTTTTTGATTTTCGATGCCTTTATAAAGTCAAATAAACTTGTTGGGAATCCTAGACAAGATATGGCTTCTTGAAGTTATTTCCCCGCAAAGGACTTTCTTCCGTTAGCTGAACTTCGTAAACAGCTTCCGCACCATCTAATCCAGGCAGACTCCTAAAAGCGATCCTCTTCTTGCCGTAAAATCACGTTTACCCTCATTTCTACTCAAAGTTCGAAAACGTGATTGAAAACGGCACATTAACCAGATAAAACAAAAAACTAGTTGGATGGACTACAACGAGAAAATGTTTGCACCTCCAGTGATTTCATCGTATACTACAACTACTAGGTAACCATCACGTGACACAGTCACTAATGGTAACCGCGCATTTCATGTAGCTCAAGGCTTCACACCAAACCAATTCTGAGTTCAGCCAAACATTTGACTAGCGAAGAATGTGGGCCCCACTATCAAATCGGCCTGAAACGCAGAGATGGCAACTCACTTACAGGTGATCGTCTAACTCATGAAATCCAAGGATTTTTACAAGTATCTCCCTTTTATTCAAACGCAGCCCAAGCTGCGGCCCCCAAAATTTTTACAGTAATCAAGACATGTTCGTTCTTCAAAATAGGGCATATTGCGACTTCTCAAGGAATATTATGTTGTTTAGAAATACCAGTATTTTTCGAAAAAGGGAAAATTCCGAAAAGTTTAAACTCGGGCATGCTAGGTACACTTAAATTTTAAATGTAGAGGAAGCCTATTCATGCAAAATACGTGGGAATAAGGTGGCACAGGTAGAATCCCCTTTGAAAATAATCATTTTTAAAATTTCGGACACATAGGCTTCCCTATTACGTGCAATGTAATATATGGTTGTTACCGAGGAGCCGTAATTTCGAGTATGTATTCCAAGATGGGTTCATGAAAAGAGCTGGTTGTTTCTTGTGTTTATACTTTGCTTGATTTAGGTTGAACTAAAGCAGCCAGATATTCGCTTTACTTTGCCAATTTAAAGCTCACAGGAAAATTAAATTTCGTAAACTCACTTGTGCACACGCCAGTCAGGGACTAATAAATGTAAATTAAATTGTCAGGTGCAATCATAAACGTTCCATCTTTTGTAAACTAAGAAAAATTTCCTTCCGCCACATTTCTTTGTAATTATTTTGGAATTTTGATTATGACGAGTTACAGATCTTTATTGAAATGGTAGTTAATACCACAATTTTCACTGGCTTCAGTCTTTTGATCATAAATAATGATTATATTCTACGTGCTTTCAAAAACCTTCAACATAGCAATTTACCTAAATAACGAGTTTTCAAACATTCTTTCTTATGCAGCTGTCTGTTTGGATCATGGTCTAAGAATCATCCAAACATGTCAACTAGTTGCCGAGAAAAATGGACGTCCACAGCAAAAATTACGAATGAATATGCCTAAGGTAAATTAAAAAGCTTTTAAAAAATAACCTCTTGAAAAAACGCTCTATTAGATATTTCGGCGTCGAAAGTTTGTGTACTTTACCTTTTTTTAGATTAAGTCAAGGTCAGAATTGGAAATTTTGGCCAGTTTTTTGCCTTACCTAAAAATAAGGGATATATCTTCTGCAAAGAATGAAAGAAATAACTTTTTAATAGATACCGGAGCAGTTTTGAGGATTCTGATTAGTCGGAGGATAACCGAAAATCCCCAATCAATAGCAGCGGCCCTGACAAGGGCAACTGCATCATAATACAGGGACTACCCGAGTCCTCTGCCGAAACACCCAGCGAAAGAAGCGAGGCTGACAAAGGGTTCTTCCAAGAACTCCTAAACGAGCTGTTACAACCATCTGAGGAGATCTTTTATTAAAGATATTTCGTCTTGGAATTCGCCCAAACTCAACTCAGCAGACTAGACCACGACCACTAAAGATCCTCCTAACCAGCGACACAGAGCAGAACTTCTACTGTCAAGACGTTTTTGATTGAAGTACTCTAGAAAGAATGTGTTTTTTCAGCCGGATTTCTCTCCTGCTGACAGGCTGAAACGCTGCATGCTAGTTCTAAAATTGAGGGAACGCAGAATCAAAGGAGAACCGAATCTCGTGATCTTCAAGGACCAGATAGTCGAAATAAATTCTGCCCCCTCATGGACCATGGAAAGGTTTTGCATACTTCTTGACAGAGAACATTGACGGCATGTCTCGAGTGTTTGTATGGCTACAAATGGACCACAAAAGAATTCAAAATTGACATTTATGTATAGCAATGCGCAAAGCGTACTTTCAAAAATGGATGAACTAAGGATCAACGTATCCGACCTCCTTCCCGATGTTATTTCGATAATAGAAACCTGGTTCTCGGACCAGATTGACAATCTCGAGATTGGAATCCCCGGCTTTCAACTGTTTCGGAAAGACAGAGACAACCGAAGAGGCGGAGGCGTAGCAAACTTCGTGAAGAACGGTTTGTATGCTTCTATAAAAACGGCGAATCTGTCTTGCCAAGAAGCGGTATGGTTAACTGTAAGAGCAACGGGTCTCCAAAGCCTTGATATCTCAACTGTCGACCGACCACCGAGGAACAATCCTGAGGCCGATGCCCTATTGCTGGATGAACTTATAGCCCTCGCTACGTGACCAAATATCCTTATTGTTGGGGACTTCAACGCTCCTACCATCAACTGGAGCTCCTCCTCAGCTGATAGCCCTGAATCGGCATTCGACCACCAGCTCCTGAATATTACCAAATCCCTTTTTCTCACCCAGCACGTCACAGTTCCCACAAGAATTCGTGAAGGCCAGCGGATGAACTGCCTTGACCTTGTGCTCACTAAGTCGCTCGACAATATCGACATTGTGAATTGCTTACCCTCACTAGGCCAGAGTGACCATGTAGTTCTCATGTGGGAATACAGTTTATTTTTCTTTGCCTGCCCAACCACAAGACCTCCGACCTAATATTTAGTGTGGTGATTTCGAGCAACGGAAACATGATCTCTGTTTCATTGACTGAGCATCCACACTCCCCGGCAATGTTGAAGAAGCTTGAGAACAGTTCAAAGGGATATTCCATAACCTCATCTCTAGCCACCGCCCTATCACTCGCCGAACACTTACGAACAGGCATCGCTGGCTGAATCCATCCTTAAAAACCGAAGTTAACAAGAAGGGAAAACTGTTTAAAAAGTACCGAATTGATAGGTCACCTAAATCTCTTAATAGGTACAAAAGGCAGAGGATCCGGGTCAAACTTTTCATTGTCAGAGATCAATAGAAGTTCGAAGAGGATCTGTTAAATCGAGCCATGGTTAACCCCAAAGTCCTGTACAGTTATATAAGACAGAGCACGCGGAATAAGGATCCTATCCCCCTACTGCGAACTGCCGAAGGTGCCGAAATCTCAGAGGAAAAGGATAAAGCTGACCATCTCTCTCAGTTCTTCCAGTCCGTCGAGATGACTGAACCCGGTTTTCTATCCCACACTTATGAAGACAATTCGATCCCATCTATTGATACAGTCCTCTTCACCGAAGATGTAATAAAGAATGAGCTTCTTAATTTGGAAGAATCGACCTCCCCAGGCCCGGATGCAATCCCGGCCAAGCTGTTGAAAAAGCTAGCTTCTGAAATGGCCAAGCCGCTAGCCCTAATCTTCCAAGCGTCATTTATTACGGGCTGCCTTCCATCTGACTGGAAGAGAGCGACGATCATCCCACTTTTCAAGAGCGGAAGCCGAGCGTCCGCAAATAACTACAGGCCGGTGAGCCTTACCTCCATTTGTTACAAAACCATGGAAAAAATCATTAAGAAGGCGTTGATGCAGTTCCTCGAGCAGAATCACCTCCTTTCCGATGCCCAACACGGTTTTCGCAGTGGTAGGTCCTGTCTTACCAATCTGTTATTCTCACTTGATAGCTGGACCGAAGCACGTGACGAGGGCAAAACGGTGCATGCGATCTACATTCACTTCAAAAAAGCGTTCGACATCGTCCCCCATCAACGCCTGCTGCTAAAGCTGCGCAGCGCAGGCGTTCGTGGGAACCTCCTCCGATGGATCCAACACTTTTTGACAGGAGGGTCACAAAAAGTCCAAGTCGGTCGCCAGCAGTCCTCGGGTTTACCTGTTGTGAGTGGTGTCCCACAGGGCTCAATTTTAGGTCCCGTATTGTTCCTCGTTTTCATCAACGACTGTGTCAGGGATCTAGACTGTGAAGTCACCTTGTTCGCCGATGACATCAAATTATGGAACGTTGTCCAAAGTACGGCAGACGAAAACCATCTACAAGTCAGCTTGAACAGATTGGAGGACTGGTCAAAGCTTTGGCTAACGCCTTTCAATGTTAGCAAATGCAACTTTCTTCAAATCGGCAGTTGTAGAGCATCCAGCACGAAGGTCTATTCTTTAAACGGTACACCGCTGCAACAAGTTGAGAGTCAGAAGGACTTGGGTGTGTGGATAACTTCTTCACTCAAACCAACGCTGAACTGTAAAAAGGCGGCGAAATCGGCTAGATCTATGCGACAGCTGATTAGACGAGCCTTTATGGGATTTGAAAAAGACAGCTTTTCCAAAATCTTTGGAAGCTTCATTCGGCCGCACCTGGAGTTCGCTATACAGGCATGGAGACCATGGACTGTCAAAGATTGTACTGTCTTAGAGAAGGTCCAGAGGCGAGCGACAAAGATGGTTAAAGGTCTAGGAACATTGTCCTATGAAAGCAGACTGTCCATTCTCGACCTATTTCCCCTTTCCTACAGACAAATCCGAGGGGACCTCATATTAACCTTCCGTATCATGAAAAACCTGCATTGTTGTTTCGTTCCCGGTGACTTCTTTGCCCAGGCTAACATGCCAACTTCGAGCGGGCATCCTGTTTAACTACGCCCCGGCAAAGCAAGAATCGACAGCCGAAAATTCTGTAGCGGGTCGTGCCTGCCTGACTTGCTCGCGTCGAAGTGCAGTTTCCCAAACGCTCACCGGTGTGCTTCTTCGACGTCTCGATCAGCCAATCATAGTTCTCGCATCTATGAGACATCCGTGTTCATCAAACCTGCACATATGCACACCTACCTCACTAGAGAGAGGAAGAGGTTAGATGTGAACCATCAGGAATAAGAACCTACTCATCATCAGCAGCCAAGGCAACAGCCACCGAGCAAACAGAACCAAAAGAGAGACCTTCATTTCGACGGCAGGTGACACGGATAGGTTTTAGCCATAAACTGACCTTCTGTCATATTTATGTGGCCAGAATTCCAAGTGTGATGCGAGTGCTAGTCGGCAGACCGGAAGATGGCGTGCGCCCCTGGCCTGTTCGCTGTTTGGTGCGTGAGCCCATTAGTTGTACACATTTGGGGGGTATGGGGTGTTCAGCTGGGGGTTGAACGCGAAGGTCGTGGCAGATTGCATCATCTTCCATGCGTAGGTGTTGGCTACGCCTAGCGTCCCTGGCTGGCATCCAGCTCTCACTTGTGGCTCCCAGGAGCTAGGCTTTGCCTGGCGGCCACCCCCCGGCTCCCCGCCTCGGTCAGCGGGCCAAACCAATTGAGAGTCTCCGGTGTGTGTGTCCCCACGCCCGGTATGTCCCCGGGTTGCAGCGGTAAGCATCCTAGTAGACGAAGTTGGTGAAAGGACGCTACCTACTGTACACGGTACCATTGTCTGTTTGTACTTTACTGTTTACTTTCCTTACTTTTTATCACTCTTGCTACACGTGCTATCTACATTTTCTTTTATCATTGTTACCACTGCTGCGATCATTGCTTACCTCACTAGCTTCAGCATTTCAGTACTCCTGTAACGTTGCCGTATCTGTGTAATCTACTCGATATCCGCTAGTATTAACATTGCATCCATTGTTCTTTATGCGTATGATTGCCTGATTCCACATCTATTTAATCTTATTATTTTTCCGTTTGATATTTGTTATCTGTTACTCTGCCTGATATTTCTAATGTTGTCTCTACTACCATACCTATACCATTTGCTTACCATACTGCTACAGTAACTTTATTCCATTGTAGCGATGCCTACTCAAATAGTCGTCCCACCGCCATGACTAGCACTCTTAGTCCTCGCAGAGTTTCCCTCCTCAGTAGCATCAATAACACCTAATCGTAGCAGCAATTCCAACCACAGTTAGATGCCGAAGCACTAGAATGCGTATCAACTTTACGTGAGACACAGTCCCTTTCACCGCTACTGCTACTAGGATACTTACTGCTGCTCCCAACTCCTAATTCCCAAATACTCCGCCCCCCTAAAAGTGCTCAGCCGCACGACAGCAAAGCTGCAGGCAGGCTCACAGCCAAGTGGTCGTACGGTACCAAAACACTCGTGGCCCATGGTGCAGTACGGCAGCAGTTGTGGGTGACCGGCAGTCCCTTTGTGGAACAGCGCTGCTGCCCCTCGCGAGAGGGTTGATGGACCTAGAAAAGGTGGATTCCAAACACGCTGGGTTGCGACATCTGCCAGTTGACCGTGGCTGACAGAATGCAAACACGCGGTCGAAACACTACAAACGCAAATCAAAACTTCTCTTTTTCCCACCCTCCCTCTAACCCGTTTCCTTCCCACAGGACACCTCCCATAGCTCACAGGACGACATCTCAGGGAGCTCAGGTAAGTCCTATCACCTTCGG
>JAYGXS010000007.1:20111672-20121904 GCA_036362985.1 Ligula intestinalis
CTGTCCTCGTGGTCGCCGTGGCTGCCGAGTAAGTCCTGCCTTTTGAACACCGGTCCTCTAACTCACCTCTCTCCTTTTTTCTCTATTTAGACAGGTGAGTCTTCGTTGTAATTTTCCATTCCGACATTCCCTTTTAACAAGCCGCCAGCGTGGCAGTTAGGTTAGGTGTTAGGAGGCTTGATTAGTCCATTTAGGTTGAGAACTTGCCTTCATACTTTTTGTAGCCCAGCAAAACAGGAGGCAATCCAGCGACCATAAGGTCAGCATAGTTCGCAGCGGTGTTAGACAATACTGTGTCTTTACTAACCCGCCAGGTACGTCCTCAGAAAGTAATTTTACGTATAAAGTTAGGAATGCCACCAAAGAATCATAGCCAGATACTACGGCACCACTTTATGTACATTTCTTCATGACCTCAGCATCCTTGTGCTTGACAGTTCATCTACTATTATTTATGAGCAGGTCAATGGGAGGCATGAGCAGATAATTAGATAATATTTGGTTTATTAGGTACTTGATGTGGCGGTAGACTGAGATAGCTTACAACAGACCAAAGTTGAACATAAGCTAACTAAATTATCCGCTTAATACACCAGTACAACCCAATTCGTGCTATCCGTCAACGCCGCATATCCACGATTGCCGCACTTGAGGACTACTTCGACAACAACCCCCTTGGACAGAAGATTGCCCATCACATTCTGAAGGGCAAGGAACTCTTCGCTGAACGTTTGTTATTTTTACTGTGCTATCAACTAATCCAACCTTTTTCTTTAGTTCGTCAGAGACTGCGCAAACACCTTGCTGACTACATCAAAAAGGTCCAAGGTGAGGATTAAGATGCGGAGATGTCTCCTTTCCAGCGTGTGATCATATGCTTGGAATAGCTTAATTAAATAAAAATAATCTTTTTCAATTTCCCGTCTCCTCTGTTATATCCCGAAACTTCGAGTTTGGTCATCCGTTAGCGTTCCAGTTCAGTAGAGTGCGCCTTACTGACAGATGATGAGGATGAAAGGTTTCAGCAAATCCAACTCTCTTCAGTGTTCGCCAAACTCCTTGCTGACACTGAGATAAAGCTCAAGGTGGAGGATAGGGATGAGTAATTATATTGGATGAGTGAAGTAAGTTGCACTCCGAGATGACATGATGAAAAGAACGATCTTCGAAAAATTGAGCTGTACTCGTGAATTTTTGAAGAGGTATCATTTTTTCGTCGCCAGACTAAATGAAAAGTGAGGGTTGGTAAGGTCGCACTAGAGGTTTTGAGGGCAGAGTTTACAACGAGCGGGGTGCGATTTGGCGGGAGGGTTATGGTCAGGTGACTCCTGCGGTGATAGGTCGTGCTGGTGAGGGCATAGAGGTGTTAACGTTTGGATTGTGAGCCAAAATTACCTTGAGGACTAATAAATTGATCCTACCATCTGACTGCTTTCGTTCATCAGGAGGAATATTCTTAGTGTAGTGGTTTTAGTAGATCACATACCTTTGAGCGCTACACTCTTTCTCATTTGCACAAAGTTAACCTCTGCAGCAAAGAGGATGGCGAAAAAAAAATGTGAGGAGTATCGTACATTTCAGGGCGAATGGGCTGACGAATTCGCCTTTGTATAGAGAGCAGGTTATGCGGTGTGTTTTATCTTCAATTACGAGATTACATCGATGAAACGGTCGAACGTAAAGCACCATTTCAACACACGTTATGATACATTTGCATCAAAATACCCTGCGGAAGATAGCTGAAAGAGAGAATGCCAAGAGCTAGTGAGCAGGATGCAGACCAGCCAGAAGCAAATCCGGGTATGGACCCAGCAAGGTGGCCGTAACTCCGCTAGCTTTGGTCGATCTTAAGCAATAGGTAGGAACGGAAAACCATTCACAGATGGCGAGTGTGCTAAAACCTTCATGCTGGATGTAGCCAGTAAACATTTTGATGATCTTCCGAACAAAGACAATATAATCAAACGGATACAGGACATGCCTTTGTCGGAAAAAAACTGTTTATGAGCGTACCATAATGATGGAAACCCACCTCGAGGAAACACAAGTGAAAGACATGAATGCAGCGCCTTTCTTTTCCCTGGCTTTGGGTGAGTCAGCAGACGCAAGCCACTTGACGCAGTTCAGTGTGATTTCAAGATATGCTGCTGGTGATACACTACGCGAAGAAAGTCTTGCTGTTTTGCCAATAAAGGGGTCCACAAGAGGTGAGGATTTATTCAAATCTTTCATGGATTTCGTTCAGAAAAAAAACTACCCATGGATAAACTTATCTCAGTGGGAACTGATGGTTCTCCGTGTATGTTGGGGTAAAACAAAGGATTTGTGGCGCTTCTCTGTGAACATAAAGATAGACTCATCCTACGTTTCCATTGCATTCTACACCAGACATTCCTTGAAATGAAGGGCGTTGAGCATCGTGACCGAGCCAAACCTGAGTGGCTCCTCATGTTTTACTATCTCTTGGATATGACCGAACAGTTGAACCAACTCAACGTTAAACTGCAAGGCAATTGTAATACAATATTATTCCTTGTTTGCTTTATAAAACAAGCTGGAACTCTTTATCATGGATCTTGAAACAGATCTTTTACGGAGACAATATAAAGATGCATGCACAGTAAGTGAGTCCACTCAAAACTTTGATCTCTACCAACTAGTTGGCTTCTCATCCAGTCTCCTACAGTCGTTTAAAGCATGATTTGGAGCCCAGTCGTCTTTTTAAGTTCATAACCCATTCAGTGTGCATTGAAAACCGCCGACCTTAGTTTTATTCCTGGTATCTCTGTTAGAGAGTTCGAAGAAGAATTGGCTAACCTGAAGGCCTCAGACATATAGGTGAATGAGTTAAAGTCACTCAATGAAGATTTGGAAAGAATCGCACGACTAAACCGGAGTTGTCAAGCAAGCACATGTGGACAGAAATTCAAAAACTTCAACCCGAAGACCGGCTGATAATCAAACTTGGAACACGGTTCCGGTCACATACCGCACACTGTAGCGTGTGAGCATTGCTGTTTTGACCCTATTTGGATCTACGCATCCATGTGAGCAGTCATTCTCACACCTTAGGTACATAAAGTCCACCCTACGATCACATATAACGGATAAAAGCCTCAAAGCTTGCATGAAGCTTAACCTCACCGACTACCAGCTATACTCTTAAGCCATCAACGAATCCATACAGCACCAGAAGTCGCATTAACAATGAGTAATAGAAGAACATTATTTAAGAGAATAACTTCAGAGGCTTATTATATTCGCATTTAATTAAATTTTATCGTACAATATACAATATGGCTCTGATTGAAAATCATTCTCAAATATTTGCTTTGTTGGTTCTCTGAGTAAAAAAGGTTGCCAACCCCTGCAGTAGACTCTTGAAGGGTGTCAAAACATTTCCGCAAAGCGTATTCTCCAGCTTATGGTTGAAAGACCGGTGAAAAGGGATCTTCTCGTAGTGCGATATCGTGGATTTGCCCTGTTTTTCGGGTAATCACTTCATTTATCGAGGGTTTTAGATTTTGCAGGTCAAACTATTCATGCGTCAAGTCAGAAGGTGATGCCAACTCCTTATGCGTCCGGCACACACGTTTATGCAGCGTGAAAGTAACAGCTTCGGTTTTAGCAGACGCCACCGCTAACGAAACCCAAGCAGAGAGTTACTGAAATGACTAAAGTGCAAACAAATGGCGTATTTAACTTTAATATTATGTCGGTATTTGCTGAAACTAAGTGTGTTGTCTTCGCAGAAGAAACGCCAGCCAACTCCCTTTTTAAAGTAAGCTTTTTTCGCTCCTTTCGTGCCCCGGATGGCTCTGTGGTCGGTGGTAAGCAACTGGCCATAAGGATATTAAGCAGGCATCGATCATTAATTGACCTAAGTATTGAGGAATGTGTAGCCGAAAAGAGCGTTGAAATTGACTCATTTCTTTTCCACATATAAATAATAACCAGGTGCATCTCATTTGATTTCTTCTATTAAAACACTTCATGTACTCTAGCCTCAATCCCAGGTCCTTTTTATATAAAACTTTACTGCAAATTTAATTAAAATTAATTTATCATACCTTCTAGGTTTTATAATTGCAGGATAACTTCGACACCTGACGTACTCATAAACATAGTGGACTCTGTTCCGTCGACGTTCTTAGATTCTTAATGATTAATCAGTCATCTTTTTTTACTATTACATTTTTCAAAACAAGACGGAGACTCGATATGTGAAGTTTCGGAAAACATTTGATTCCTAAAAGATTTTTTCTTCATCCTGCGGAATTATTTCAATTGATTTTTAATGCATCTGATTAAATGATTGTGATATTTCAATGAACTTACAGACGCAGACTGAATAGCTCAAATCACCAATGCAACCTGACTTGTTAAACCAAAATTTGTAAATATGAACTTGAAATGTTGGTGATCTCCTTCTAAACAATATAAAGACGTTTTCTATATGAAGGCTTAATGAAAAATGTGATGTCAGCATACTATCAAGGTACTGGAAAGAGGATGCCTCGTTGAATAGAATGTCCAATTAGGAGAGGGCCGCAACCAGAAAACGCACTACAGTAACTTCTGATTATTCAGTAAAAGATCATTGGCTAACGAGTATGCTGAGACGTGGTCCAGCCCGCATTTTAGCCCATGGAAATGTGTTTTCCTGTTTACAGGATGACCAAAAATAACATCATCAGCATCGTTTGCATAAACACATTTATCGGACGATCATAGGCCGTCAGTGTGGAGGCGGAAGAGTTGAGGAGGTCAGATAGATCCTTAAAGAGCTCCTCAGCGGTTGGAAAGAATCGTTGATTTTTGTTTGCAGCAGTGGACGAATTTACTATGGCAAGTGAAAGAGCCCCTTAAAAAAGGAACAACCCACCTCTTCGAAGAAATGCCGTTAGTTACCAGAACTATCCTCACAATATTGATTATTAGAGGATGCTAAATGGAAGCGATGACAGAGTTACACCGAACGGGAAGGGCTAGGGGGGAGCTACTGTGACGTGAATCCCGATGTGATAGGTTCTGCAGGTGAGAGGAGGGAGGGAGTGGGTGGGTGTTAACGTCTAGATTGTGGGTCACGTGTCCGGGGAATTGCCGAATCAATAAAGATAGACTGTTGTTGTTTCACGCCGGGCACACATTAGTGGAGCATGCGCGCAAACCACCATAGGGTAAATCAAGATCCACATGCCTGTTAATGTTGGCCGGGCTCGAGTGCCACGCTTCAGAGAACTGTTTCGCTTGTCTCGTGTTAGCCTCGGCGATCACCTCGGTGCCATCCCAATTGAAGGGGTGATTACACTCAAGAGTGAGCAAAAATGATGGATAAGGGCTTACATATGTTCGTTGATACGAGTCTCGAGACGTCGGCCTGTGTGGCCAAAATAAACGCAAGGACAGCTGGCGCACGATATGTGGCAAATAATGTTAACTAGTTCTTCAATGAGTAGGGGGTGCTTTAATCGACATAGATTTGCGTGCAGTGAGGATGCGCGCTTGTGGGTGACGGCGATGCCGAAACGACTTAGTTGTCGTGAGATGGTTGCAGAGATTCCATTCATGTAAGGCAGGGAGTAAAATTTCCGTGGCACTATATCTCCGCTTGGGAATGAGGTTTTGTGCTTGACCCTGACATCTGAGGCTACTTTTGGTTAAGATAATTGGATATCCACTGGACCGGAAGAATTTATACAAGTACACTAGTATTCTTTTGAGCAAACCATCATTACTGTAGTAGTGGTAGGCCCGTTGGAAAGGAATACGAGCACAGTTTCTTTAATGGGTCACGGGGTGGTGTTGCTCCTACAGAAAAGTTATGAGTTATAAGTTATTCCCTTCTTTCCCGCCTAGACGCTATGCTCTGAGTGTCTTAAATGAATAACCATCCTCTATTTAAATGGTTTTGTATGCTCTGCTCCAATCTGGGTATTGTCATTTCAATTCGGATGTGTGTGTGTCCTGTTGTAATGGGTTCCCAGGCTATTTAGTGCCGCCAATCTCTTTGTGTCAGTTCAGCCGAGAGAACAACGAACAAGGTCGTAAGGGAAAGAAAGTCGTTTATTGCCTCCCTTAACGGGTACTATATGGAATGAAATCTATAGAAGCGACCAATCAGATTGTGCCTTATTCGCATAGGGGCTTGATTGGTCATCTCATGCGCGCGTAGGCGGTGGCTGCATCGGGTGACCTCGCAGGGGTGCGCGCATGGCTTTTACCCGCCGGCTTGCGTGGTCTTTGTCCTTTGTTCCTTATCTGTAGGGAGGGGGCCGATGACGTGACCCGACAGTTCGCTCGGGCTGCCTGTTAGGAATAATCCCAACATGTCCCACCTCAGGTGTCCGAGTAGCGAGGCGGTCACTATGCGGTGGGGGAGAGAGAGGGGTCGACCTCGGCACATTTCTTCCTTCACTATAATAAATCTAAATGCGTCTGAATCTATAACGTTGCGCTTAAAGCCGTGGCTTGGAGGGTCTGCCAACTGACGGGAAAACTTGGGCCTCCTATGTAACTGCTCCTTCTGTACGCGTGTGTCTGTGTGTGCGTATGGGAGGAGAGGGAAGACTGAGAGTCAGGCTGCAATGGCTCCCTCTTAATGTGGTCTTTATGGTGCTCCCGCGAAAGCGGGAACATACCTAGTGAGTTTGCTGTGTCAAGTGTGCGCGTGTTAAGTGATAACGTGCCAGCCATCTACACCCTCCCTCATCTCCGGTCTTATTGGCTTTGTCTTTACACCGGAAACGGAGGTTGGAGTAGCGAGCGAGTGGTCAGATTCTCCGCGAGTCTGGTTAAACTCCTATTTTCCCTCGCGGTATTTCGCTGTGTTGCTCCTGCTTGCTGTAGCCTTCCTGTTGCTTGCCCAGCTTGCCTCAGTGTCTGTTGCGGCTTGCTTCAGCGTTTGCTGCAGCTGTTGGAGCGCGTGGTGCCCATCGTTGAAACCGACGGGGGAACTGTCGTCGTGTGTGTGTGTGTCTTCTTCTGCACGCCCGCAATTGCAAAGTTCACCAATTGTCTCTTGCTCTCATTTCAGCCCTGCCTATGGACGCCAACCGACGACGGAGCATGGGTAGTGCCTTTCAGTCGTTGACTGACTGGTTACCCCTCTCAGGAGGGTGTTGGCCCAGGCTTCATGCAGGGCTGCTCTCACCCTTCTGAGATCCAATGGTCTGTATGCACATGCAATGCCAGTCTTCAGCTAACCACGGTCCCTGCGGCCTGGAAGGCGCTGGCACTTTCTCTCACTTCTGATGCCCTTTTGGTGACTGCGCTCGCGCTCCCACTGGGTTTCAGGCCCTACTGCGGGTGCCGGAAAAGCTAGGCGGTCACTATGCGTTGGGGGAGAGAGTGAGGTCGATCTCGGCGCGATTCTTCCCTCACTATAATAAATCTGAATGCGTCGGAATCTATCACGGTGCTCTAAACGCCGTGGCTTGGAGGGTCTGCCAACTGACGGGAAAGCTTTGGCCCCCTACGTAGCTGCTCCTACTGTACGCGTGTGTCTATGTGTGCGTACGGGAGGAGAGGGAGGACTGAGAGTCAGGCTGCAATGGCTCCCTCTTAATTTGGCCTTTATGGCGCTCCCGGGCAGTCGGGAGCATACCTAGCGAGATGGTTGTGTCAAGTGTGCGCGTGCTGAATGTTTATCGTGCCAGCCATCTGCACCCTCCCTTATCCCCGGTCTTATTGACTTTGTCTTTACACCGGAAACGAAGGTGAGAGTGGCGAGCGAGCGAGTGGGTAGATTCTGTGTGCGTCTGTCTAAACTCCTGTTTTCCCTCGCGCCAGTTCTCTGCGTTGCTCCCGTTTGCTTTCGCTTTCGTGTTGCTTGCCCAGCTTGCCTCTGTGTATGTTGCGGCCTGCTTCAGCGTTTGCTGCGGCTTGTTGGAGCGCGTGGAGCCCATCGTCGAAATCGACGGGGTAACTGTCGTGTGTGTGGTCACGACTGATAGTTGAAAAAAGGCGAAACATGTTAGAAAGATCCCGATTAAAATATTTACACGTTAGGACTGCCTGCCTGCTCGCATTGTATTCGGTTATATGTCGATCAAAACTAGCTGATTGTTGACGTAACTCACTCGTCCCGTTTTGCCTAGGGGCTCACTATCAAAACCCGCTAGCAGCTGCACAGAAGCTAGCAGTGACTGCCGGCAGAAATACGGGAGACTGGAATGGCCGTTTCTGGATTAGTAGCCTTTATTCGCCGGTCATACCAGACCCCAGATGGTGTACCATCCGACGTTTGAACTCGCGAGCTTTTCGATCAGAAATCCAACGCTTTGACTACAATAGGTTCAGTTTATGCTTGTGCTTAGTAAATTCAGCCACATGATAGACTTCTCCTGTTATCTATCTCTATTTCAGTCGCACAAATTAGCGCAAATCATCAACTATAATGGCAAATCAATTTCTATGAGATGTGAGTCTCTACTGTTGACTGTCAACTTCTATAATACGTGATCCATCTCATACAAACTGCGGAAAGGTCCGAATCACTCGCAACGAATGGACCAAAGACGTTAAACAAATTGCAAAATTAAAGTACATATTATGAGTACTACCAAGTTATTTAGAAATATCAGCATTTTGGAAGAGCGGGAAATTCCGAAGACGTCAAGAAAGCACTATAAGCTGTACAGAAAGGCTGCCCATGCAAGAATCAATATGTAATTCAGTAGAGATAAGGAAGATAACCAGTGCCTTCGAAACCACTATTTAAAGCAACGTTCCCCTGGTGAAAATTTACATATGGCAATAGCAGCAAAATGATTTATTGGATCCATATCATTTCGAGAGAGCTCGTCAGTTACCGCCTCTCATTACTTAACGTGAATCACTAAAGAGAAGATACACAATGAATTCATACAGAAAAATCGATGTAAACACAAGGTCATAAGGTGTGGCCAAGTGGCTAATCAATAACATGAGAAGTTCAAGCGCTATGTAGTGAACCTAACTTTGCCTGGGTAACATTGGCTCCCTGTTTATGCATCTTTCTTCCTAAGTTGTTACCTCAGATGTTTTTCCCTGTTATTTTTGCTGGCCATAGCGTTTGAACTTCTCATGTTGTTGATTAGTCACTTTGCCACACCTTATGACCTTGTGTTTATATCGATTTTTATGTATGAATTCACTGTGTATCTCCTCTTCTGTGATTCACGTTGAGTAATGAGAGGCGGCAACTGACGAGCTTTCTCGAAATGATATGGATCCAATCAATCATTTTGCTGCTATTGCCATATTTAAATTTGAAACCACTATTGGCAGATAAATTCTGGCATAGCGTACATACTTTGCAGAGCGATATGCAAACATTATATTAGTCGTTTCTGACAACCAAAATATATGAACATCAAGTAAATTTTCAGCAAGGCTTCTTAGGAAATTATAAGCATAATCCTGAAATGCATTTTGGATAACTGAGTAGTACCTTGGCATCAAAGTAGGCGGTATTTCCGGTTGAACACGTTTGAAATTCTCTAAGTCCCTTCTCTAGCGAAAATCCTGTCCGACTCACACATGATTTTTTCCCTCTTACGAAGGTTGTCCCCCCTTCTCTGAGCTACGTGCCCGTATTCCCCTCCTATCTCGAATGCTGGCCGCCCCTAGTATTTACCCTTTTCACTCCATTGCACCTGACTGAATACTGCTCCCAGCCCCCCGGTTCGCCTCCCATGTTTGTTATCACCTTGTCCCGCTGACGCCAGAGTCATTCGCTTCGAATCCCGGGGATGAAATTCCCTGAAGTGTTTTTTTAGTGGAAAGCCAACTGTCTATCACCCCTCCCCCCCCCCCCCCCCCCTTCTTGACCCAGTTGCCACGGCTACTCCGAGAGCCACTCGCCCAGCCACCCCTCGCTGCTGGCACTTTCACATTGGCTCTGTTCACGAATTCACCCCTATTCGCGGTGGTGTTTCAGGCCGATCCTGATGCCACATTAATTGCTTCCTAACTCATATAAAAACAGAGCCACGCCTCCTTTCCCGCTAACACACATCCACGCTTTCCCAAGACTACTTTCGTCCTGCGTGGCGTTGTTGTTGAATTGTTGGCAGTAAACGCTTTGAGAATCGAGAGCTGGCAAACCTCTCTGAAATGTCAGCAATAATTCAAAACTATGAGCAACGTACAGTACATGGTACAAATTAGAAGTTACAGCATTCCCTACAATTAATCTGCGTTATTTCCGGCTGTACAAGTTTGAAATTCTCCACGTCCCTGTCTGACCT
>JAYGXS010000007.1:20121914-20133475 GCA_036362985.1 Ligula intestinalis
AATACTGCCCCTAGTCCCCCGGTTCGTGTCTCTTGCTTTTTATCACCATTTCCCAAGATTCTGTCGTTTCGAATTCTGGAGGTGAAACCCTCGTGAAGTGACTCTGTACTGGAGAGCCAGCTGTCCAACCCCTCCACCTTCCCCCTTCTGGACCCAGTTGCTGCGGCTAACCACTCGTCCAGCCACCCCCGCGGCTGGCACTTTCATATCGCCACTATAAACCAGCCCCCCATTTCCGCGCTGGTATTTCAGGCCAATAGGATTCCTCCTAGAATCGTATAAAAACAGAGCCACGCCTCCTTTCCCACTAACACACACCCACGCTTTCCTAAGACTATTTTCACTCTGCGTGGCGGTTGAACTTGTGTTGTTCCTTTGTATATAGTCAAGCGACTTGGCAGACACCCTTCGCTCTTGCCTTTGTGTATCCATTGTTGAGGTTTGTATTTGGTTTATACCCTACTATTTTGGGTTAATATTACCGTACCGCCTTAATAGTTTTCATCATTGGGTTTGACTTACGCGTGATTGCTGGATGCAGAGTCAGAGAAGTCAAGGAGACGGAACACTGAGATTGTGTCTGCGCTAAATAGAGCATAAATTTGTCATCGTTAAAGGGAGTCAACTATAAGTACTCCATCAAAACTTTGACCCTGTATTCTGAGGAATCCAATTCACCTTCGGAACAGAAACAAACGACCAACTCCCATTGGTAGATGTCCTCGAACACAGGAAGGCTGATATAATACTATATACGTCAGTTTATCGTAAAGATACACATTTCGAAGCTATCTTACCTATTAGAAGTAATCACCCCATGTCTGACAAACACAGCTCTATCAGCAGTCTGCTAAGTCAAACGACAACTCACTATTCGGATGAAGGAGTATATCGAGCAGAAACAAAATATATTTTCAAACAATTTTCCCAAAATTGATTTTCTCTTGACTTTGTTAATCGATAAACTTGGCAATAAAAGGTCAAAGGTCAACAGTAGCTCATTAAGGTCCACACATTAATCCCTACTCCCTGCATGTCTTCCTACGAAAGCTGTGGTTATAGGGTTTTATGGGTGGGGAATTAGGACACGCAGTGAAATATACTTTATTAAATTTTAAATGCATTTTTATTTTACTGTATTTGGAAGTGTTGTTGATTTATATCTGTAGATTATCTTAATCTGCATTATCGTTTAACTTTTTGCGGAAAAACCTGATTATCAAATTGCAGGTTTCTTGAATTTCCCGAAAAATCAAAATGGTGGTTAGGAGGTCCTATACTTCAACTTACCTGAGGTCCAACTAAACGTTCTGGAGTAAGATTAATATAGTCCGTGGCGCTAAGCGCCGCGCACACCTTCAATTTACATGCGGAAAACCTTACTCCCAGCGGCCGTGGGAACTAACTTCGACTTATTTTTTTCACTTGACACTAACGTCTAAAAATTTCCTTCTCTGCCTATCCTATTGCTACACCCCCGAAACTCTATCACCACCGTTTTTGCAGGACAACATGCTGGGACTAGGATTATATGAGTGGGCCCACATAAGCTACTTTTGCCGCTCGAAGAGAATGCGTTTTCCAGAGCTACGTCAATTCAGGAGCCGAAAACAACGAGCTGGCGTACCCTTTTAATGTGGAGAATGTATATGAGGTCATCGGAAAATATCTTTAAAATGCCGGATACAAATAGAGCACAAGCCTACAGCTACCTTGCGCTTCCAGTTTTTACAGCCTATGGATGGGTTTGGCTATTTAAAAGCAAAGCAATTGTCTAAAAAAGCCTACACCAGTTGTTGTCCAGTCTATTGTGGCCAGACCGATAATTCTCTATTTGAAAAAGTCGTGTTGGCAAACGATCGTTTTCGGTCATTCATCGTCAGGCCAGTAGATGACATGGGGAATAAAATTGGTCAATTAATTACAGCTTTTATATAATCTTCAGGTTAGGGAAAGGGGAGGGGGAGGAAAAGGCTGAGGGTAATTAAGCAGCTGAGTTTTCCCTCGTCTCCTAAACATGGGCGCCTGCGCGGGCAGGACGCTGGTTGCCATGCCCAGATGAGACAGGGGCGATGTTCTCGCGGTCAGCGGGTTGAGTTCTGTATGTCAGCCGCGCAGCTTGCGCTTGACTATTCTCCGTAGCTTCGTCTTCTGTGGCTTCAATAGGTGTTGCATTTCTACATGCAGTCGGCCAAGGGAGGCCGATGGCTTGAACTAGCATCTTTTGGCAGCATAGAGTGGGCTTTGCTAGCCGGATTGCCACTGCTTCTGCTGTGGCTAACACCCGTTTGCGCAAGCCTTTGGCGTAGTGTTTTGGCGTGCAGTATATGACCCGAAAGGCTTCTCTCGCGTCCACTTGGCGGTTTGTATCAATTAGGTGGGTGAGGATTGAGCTTGAGATCGGTCTATTCTCCCCTCTGCTGAGCCAGGCTGGTATGTGATCGCGCATTCTCTTCTCCAGACGTCGCGTTGTTCGGCCAATATAGCCCGCTCCACAGGAACAGGTGAACGAATAGATGCACATCGATGTGGCCTGAAACGGTAGTCTGTCTTTACCTCCCATTTGTAGAAGGGGAGAGTTAGTGAAGAGAACCCGCAAATTTGCAGCCGGGAAGGCATTCATGACTGCTGTCCTCAGGCGCCTTCTTACAAGTTCACTCATTGCATCGCCCATAAATGGCAGTCTTATAAATAGATTTTTATTTTCCGCCATTGCAATTGCGACCTTTGTGACACGTTCCTTGATGTTCTGAAGGATAAACCTTTCTGAATAACCGTTTTCATGGGGTGTGTCCTTTAGTTGCTGCAACTCTACTTCCACTATATCAGGGGAGCAGATACGGCGTATTCTGACTGCCATTCCCTGGATTAAGTTCCGTTTGACGTTCAAGGGGACGAAGCTGTGAAAGTTAACGTATTGCCCAGTCCAGGTTCTCTTTCTAAATACTCGGCGTTGTATCGAGCCATCTTATTGTCTGTGTAAGAGGATGTCTAGGAAAGCGAGTTCCCCACTGTTATTGTGAGTGCTGTGTTAACCGTATTAAATTTTTGGACTAGATCATCGATATCAGTGGTCTTCTTTGTCAGGCAAAAGATGTTGTCCACATATCGAACATAGAACTTAAGGTCATTGGTAGTGTCTTTGAGCTTCGTTTCCTCGATCTTGCCCATAAAGACATTTGCCAGGAATAGTCCAAGTGGTGAGCCAATTGCCACTCCGTCAATTTGCCTGTATAGCCGGCCATTACAGATAAATCGTACATTTTGTGTGCAGCATGTCAGTAGTTCTTTCAGTATCTCCACTGTCATCCCTATCTGGTAGCGTGTTTCCCGTATGAAGGCGCATAGGTATTATATGGTTTCAACTACCGGGACGTTTGTGAATAGTGAGGATACATATAATGACAGCATCATCGTTTCGCCAATATTAGTATCCTTGACAGCCTCCAAGAATTCAAACGTGTCTTTCAGGCTTCTGGGGTACAAGCGGCTCTGAAGTGGTTTTAACTTTTCGGCAAGCCATTTTGCCACGGCGTTGTACGGTGAGTTTCTCATGTACAAGATAGGACGGAGTGGCACACCTTGTTTATGGATTTTCGGGAGGCCATACATTCTTGGTATTTTAGTACCAATCGGCCTTAGTCCCTCCAGCTCCTTGTCTGATAAAAGTCCTTCTTTGTGCAACTCTTTCATTAACCTTGTCAGTTTGTCTTCAACAGTTTCAGTCTCTATTTACCCGTTTACACGGGCATTGGTTAGCTGGGAAGAGACAAAACCACTTATCGGATGTTGTCATGCGCTCACTGGATACAGGATACATATTTGCATGGGAGAAAACCCGCATCGTTGGCGTCTGTCCAACTAAGAAGGGCCGTGAACTCCCGGAGAAAGTGCACTCAGATGAGGCGTGCATAATCAGCATATAGATTTGGATAGAGCTTACAAAATTATCTAGGTCAGCTGGAAGCGAACACGGTCATTGTCGATCGGATAACTGAATGAAGTGGACGCCTATTGGCTTATGCCCTAGCCAACCACAGACTCTTCAATATGGCATCGTTTAAAGCTAGCTGGTCGTTTTTTCTACACCTACATTTGTCTGAAGACAAATTGGGGTACCAGACTCGAACCTTTACGCAATAAAATATATTTTGTTACCGAAGAACTTCGCCTTTTTCTTATTATCTTCCTTGGGAGGCCAACATTTGACTACATACGGTACTTCAGCTCGTTTTACTTTCCTTTTTAATTAATGCCTGAACATGAAGTAAATCCTTCGGCTCCAGATCCAAAATGTTAGCTGATATCCACCAGTTTAACCGTACCAGGTCAGTAGATGTCTTGCAGAAAGTGTTTACAGGGCCAAGTTGAAGTGCTAGCCTGTAATCGGGGTGGAGTAGTGTGCGAAGAGCTCAAGGCTGAGAGACTAAGTTTTTTCAAAGAGAGATATCTAATTAAGCGGCGGTGTGGCGACGGGGAGGATTGTTATTTTTCAAATCTGCACCGGGCTGACAGGTGCGTGTTATCAAAAGGTGCAAGCCCACGGAGCGTTGGCGAAATTGAAAGGGCATCGTAACGCGAGGCCCTCATGGCAGACAGGTTACCTCCTGTTTATACTTCCTAGGTTGGTTTCCTACCCCCTTATCCGAGCCCATCCCGACTATCAAGCTATGCGTATGGAACACACCAGTGGAGCCACAAGCACTGGCGACACCCGCAGAAAAAACGTTTCCATCAAATGTGTGCACGCCGGCGGCGGCATAAACATTTTTCGTTTTCGTTGATTCGACTGACCGCTTCGGAGGCGAAGTCGGGGGGAGGGGGAGGAGGGAGGCATTGTTAACTCACACGCAAAACATGGTTCGGTTCTGGTGTTTAGACGTCAGGGCGGGCATTTAGAGCCGGATATGCGCGCGGCTGTGCTTACTGCGAAATAACTTAGGACGGCCTCTGGAGCATCAGGGAAGCATCCCAGACGGGTGCGGTGGAGAGATGCTTGACGGCTCTATGCCCCTAAGGGGCTGTATACACGCGGCTTCTAAACCATCGACTGTGATTGACATTTCCTGTTTATTTGCGGTCGTCAGTTAGCCGCGACCCGATCACAGGCTCGCTATACCCAGGTGGTGGACAAGAACATTTTGTTTCTGGTGCGGGCAACTTATGCCGGAAATAATCAAAGTCTAATGAGACTACTATTTCCGGATCAAGCCTGTATGCAGGTTAGAAACGGATGGTTTTGCATGGCTATTTAGCGCTGGATCTAGAGTGCTCTTAGCCAGTATGAGATAATTATGACAAATAAGCCTGACACGTTTCTATATTTTGTGCTGGAAAATACTTCTAGATCTGACATACGTAGGTCACACCAAAATCTCCTCCTCCTTCCCTTTTACATGCGGACCCGTTTAGTGGACACCACTTGTAAGAGACTTAAGTATGCCGTTAGGAGAACTAACTAGCTTTATTACTGATTATGTTGGCGGTTACCTACTCTTAGTGAGGTTACTTCCTTTAGCGTGAAAACTGACTAGCGGCCTCCCTTGATAGGTGTTAGTTACGCAAAATAGAAGGCGGATTATAGGCAGGATAAACAGATGCGGCAAGCTAGTTGGGGGAAATGTTATAAGTTAGAGGGTGGCCAATCAGCACATAGGATTTCTGAACGCGTGCCCGTGACCTTGACCGCTCGCGTGTGCCACGCATGTGGCGTGCTGTAGTGTTCAGACCCACAGGCGATCTTGCGTGTTGCGGCACACGGCTCGATAGGGCGGATGACTGTCAAATTCCCGGTGATGATATAACCGATATATCTTCGAGTTCCACACACGCTAGACACATCCATAGGCTTCTTACTCATCGTAACCAATGCATAGAAAATAGGAGAATATAACTTTAGATTGTGAGAATATAAGTTTTATGCAAACAGGATAGAAAATATGTATCGACAGAAAACCGGTTATATCTATGATCTAACTAAATGAAAAACGATAAAAGATGTGGGGATGGAATGTGGTATGATAGGCCGAAAAGAGTTATCTAAATGGGTAAGGAAGAGGAATGGTCGAGCACCGGATCACTTAGTTTATTATCCTGAGCTTTCGATTTCTTACAGGAGTCTATCGTCAGAGAAAAGAAACAGCAACAAAATAGGGGGTAATTATAATGTGTGTAAACCAATCAACTGTCAAGGGTCATCAGATCGTGAGGGGTAAGAAACAACGACGAAAGGGGAGCAATTAATCGTCAGCGATCTCAACGTTCATCGGGGCGTCAGCAACGAAAATGGGGGCATTTATAGAGGATTTGGACCCAATTAACTATGACGGACGTCCGGCCGTGACTGTACATAATCGAGCAAGTCTCTGTACGCCGGCGCCAATTCGACACATCGGTTGAGTGAATTTCCATCCGGGGACCAGACTTAAATTAATTCCTTGCTGGTCTGGTTTCCGGCGGGGGCGAGTACCTTGACGGCCGCGAAGTTGAACTTGTGGCCTATTTCATAGGTGTGAGCAGCAACTTGTGATACTTCGTCGCCTCGTCGAACGGCCAACTTGTGTTCATATATGCACGATCCGAGAATGCGTTCCGTTTGGCCTGTATAGGTACAAGGACAGCTTAAGCACGGGATGTAATGCACTACCGCAGATTGTTCATTCGGCGTAAGCTGGTCTTTTATTTTCATCACCTTGCTGCGCGTGGTTGCTTTGGGTCTGCGTGCAATTCCAACACCTACTCCCACAGCGATGCGCTCAGTCGCTTCTGAGACGTCCTTGATCGTGCCATATCCTCGGCGGTTATTTTATCGCAGGGGGTTAAGTGAGTTAAACCCTGCAACTGCGATCTTCAGACCCTGGCTACGTAGTAGAGAAGAGAAGTCTTTAAAGGCCAGAGTAGTAGGAAGAGTTTATTGTGTACACAACGGAAGAGGAGAATAGATGAGAGTTGATTGACTCGGGAGAGACACGTTCGATCAGTAGGTTGACCGGGTCCCAAGTGAGGTCTTAGAGTAGTCAGGCCAGAAGACAGAGGGAGGGAGATCTTTCATTGGCTAGGTTGGCCTGGAGATTTTGGGCAGAGAGGTAACTTGCGTCGGGCACGCGTGCAAGCTCCTCATTCGTCGCCTCATAGATGCGAGAACTATGATTGGCTGATCGAGACGTCGAGAAAGCACATCGGTGAGCGTTTGGGAAAGTGCACTTCGACGCGAGCTAGTCAGCCAGGCACGACCCGCTACAATTTCGTTTGGGTCCTCCGGGTCCGAACGCGTAGGCGTTGGTTTATGAATGCTTTTGGTTAACCGTTCCGCATAACTTGATCGCGGAGATATCGGGCTTCACGTATTTTTTCCTCCGGCCTTCTGCAGTTATTCTGAATCCGTCTCAAGAGCGTTTTTACACAGCTCAGTTTGTGAGCAGCTGGATGGTTGCTGTGAAAACACCTACTAGCCCCTCTTTTGTTGCTGTTTCTTATCTCTGACGATGGACACCTGTAAGAATTGGAAAGCTCAGTATAACAAACAAAGTGATCCTGTGCTCGACCATCCTTCTTCCTTACCCATGCAAATACCTGGAACTTGAACGTTCTTCTTCATTACATATATACCTGTACAAAAATAACGGTGAAAGTGATTGTCAAAGGGGGAGCCAAATGTTAGTGACCAATAGGAAGTGCATAAGTGGTACGGGATGCGGGAAAAAAAGGAAGACCGGTGTCAAGACGTGAAGTCCAGTACGGGTTCTGAAAAGTGAAGAGTTAGAGATGTCCATTAAGAAAACTGGGGTTGGATGGTTCGGGTTTGCCCATTAAAGCTCTGTTCAGATGGTCTGGGCGGCATACAGCGCCTCTCTGCGCCCGGAATTGGACAGTATCGGGGAAGCAGGGAAGGGGAGGGAGTGAGAAACACTAATGCTAATCATTAATAAATAATCAATTTTGGTGCTGTGACATCGTGCATCCTACCATCGGTATCCTCTTCTAACTTGATTCCTACGCTAATACGCATTGGTTAAAAACTATGCCGTTTATCCTGGGAAAGTGAAATCCGAACTAAATAACAGCACATTAATCAGCAAATACTTCTTTAATATCACTTAATATTGCTGTGATCGTCTGTATTTCCTTCAAAACGCACCAACAGTGTTACCCTACGTGCCCCTAAAGTAAAAGGTGTGAAGCTCCACAATTTTTCCTCAAAATCTCAATGTTGCTGCCTAACCAAGTCCTGTCGATTTACTGGACGTGCGCAACTGTATTTGGATCGACGTAATTTTCCTAGTAATTAACGGTTTTTTGATTGAACCTAGCTGGAGCCGCGAGATACGCGAGTCGTGGTTTATGGAGCCCCAGTCCAACGATCTCCTCAACCAATATTCGGTGCTGATACTTGGGATTTCATGTTTCTTGACTCCTCCGACTCTGTATCCAGCAGTAATGCGTACTTCGAGCACCAAAGCTAAAGTCTATCAATGTGGTATGGTACTATTAAACAAATCATGAATGAAAAGTTGTGTTGGCAAACAGCTGTTTTCGGTCATTCACTTCAGGCCGTTACAGTGACAGTGAAGTGAATGACCGAAAACAGCTGTTTGCCAACACGACTTTTCAATCTTAAACTAAATGGGAATTTTTGCCGAAATCATGAATGACAAACGAAGAACTAACTTCAACAATGGATACACACAGTCAAGAACAGAGAGAATCGGCCATACTGCCTGACCCGAGCCAAGGGAACAACGCACGTTCAACACCGCCACGCAGGGCGAAATCAGTTTTGGGAGAGTGTGTGTGTCGGTCAGTGGGAGAGGGGCGACAGTTGCTTTTAGGTGAGTTCATGATGCAGTTCATGAGGCATCCGATTGGTCTGAAACAGGACACAGGAAGAGGGAGGTTTCATATACGGAGGTCCCTAATTGTCTCTGTTCCAGAGCTTTTTAGTGCAGCCGCGGCTAGATAGGTCAAGAAGGGGAGGCAGTGGACAGCTGGCTCTCCGTCGCAAAATCACTTCACGGGTCTTCATCGTGCCTAGTCGAAGCAGTTATCTCTTGAGGCAGTGAGAGGGGCGGGAGGAGGCGACGTAATTAAAAGTACTTAAAAGCAAGGGAGTCAAACGGTGACTGGGGAGAATATTCAAGCGGGTCAACAGGGTGAGGGTGGCCACCAGAGCAGGTGGCAGAGCAGTCATCACACTGATTTTTAGTAGGGGTGGCACAATTACAGCGTGCCAAACATCAAGAAATTAGCGCACCAGAGAGCAGTCATCCTCGATAAGGGGAGTCGTTAACTGGCATGTGTATGTGCCATTATAACGACTTCATCTTGTAAAAACTGCAACCCCGTGTTTACGAATTAACTTCATCGGATAATGTCTCTAAACTGGGATCCGAAAAGTAAGGCGAAAAGCGTTCTTGTCCCAGTGATCGCGTTAACTTCTTATTAAGTTTAGGATAACTGACAAACGGAACGCGACACCTACAGATCCCTTATGCATGGGGCGAATGAAAAGGTTTACTTTATTCAATTAGTTGACCATCTGCTAGCTATTAACGCAGGTATGCATAACATCCGTGACTTTAATAACCAAGAATCTTGGGGCTGTTACTGCCAATCATATCCATTTTCTACTAGCGATGCAGTTATCCCCGATTTTTGGTGCAATTGTGCAGGAAGCGAACGAGCTTTGCCAAACGGGGACTAAAATATGATTGCAATTATAATTTCACAAGTGGATTGCAGTCATGTGTGGTGGGCTAATTAGAAAACATTTGTTTGTGACTTATAAACATATGGAGCCGGATAAAAACCATACCGATGTACAACGAAGATATCGTGCGTAAATAAATAAATAAGTTTTTCTTTCACTTACTCCTATTGAGCAGGATGCATTGACAAAACAACACGGCGCTTGGAGAAGAGGGTACGTGAGCACATATCGGCCTGGCTAGGTAAAAGTGAAGATATATGCATCTCGACTTATATTCTTGCACACCTTGTCGATACGAATCCCCTAGCCTTTCAGGTTGTCTACCGAACACCAGCCAACCTCCTCAAGGGCCTACACCAACTGATTCTAGCAACAGCCAAGGCAGTGGCTATACGACTTGTAGGGGTCCTTTCTGCCAGACGCCCACCTAACTCTTGACGTAACAGACAAGGCCACTCAGAACAGGCCCTTGCGTGAATGTACTTTTTGGTCTGCCTCCGACCAGACGCAAACTGGCACATGAGATACTCACCACCAGTGTCTACCTTCGTGCGGTCCAACCAATAACCATCAAGGCCGCGAGACAGGTAGATGATTCGGTGGCCGCCCGAGATTACTAACGCTAGACTGACTTGGCATTCTACCCCTTGCGGGGTGGACGCGCCGCCGCTGCTCTCTCACACGGCTCCCACGGTCGAAGAAACGTCAGACCGAGTCAACCTTCCTATGAACTATTCTCTAACTCCTTCTGTTAACAATATGTTGTTTCTACTGTTCTGGCTTTCCAAGACTTCTCTCATCTCCTAAGGAACCGGGCCTGGAAGATCGCAGCCGTTAGGATTAAACCTGGGTAGCCTTAACACCGTCCGATAGACTAACGAACTCAGTGCTGCATTGTAAAAAGACGCTTACATCACTATCCCTTCCGCAGCCGATGCCAACGCCAGGTGCAATCGTGTATTGCCCTCACATCCTGGTGACAGTGCTTTTCATTCCACATACTCGATATCTGACCAATACTCACCACCTATCCCAATGCCCCCCACCTAAGCATAATGGCCTGTACACGCCGAACTCACCATGTGGGCGGCCTGAAAACGATGAATGTCAATACAAGCGAACATGCGAGTCCCAGGAAGTAATTGAGAAGAATACGACTCGGTCACTGGGGAAATACTTTTATTTGCCTGACGTTTTGACATCCGGTATAGATTCGTCATCAGAGACATGACCAGAGAGCAGTAGCAGATAGGGTAGCACAGGCACGGGAGTTTGCAGTTTTTATAGGATACAGTAATTACTGCAAACATAGGCCGAAAATGAACCGTAATTGCCTTCTAGAGTGTTGGCAGTCTGTTGAACGGCATGCGGGCTCTGACCTGCTGACCTTTCATCATGGGTGGTGGACTCGGGCGTTATGATTGCCTGGTCATCTGGCCCTCCATTAGTGGTATAGGATGAGGCCGTTGCCTGTCCGTTCCGCGAGCGGCGACTTGCTTTGGCCAAGTTGAGTCTCAGCACCAAATATGGATTGGGCAAATCGTTGCACTTATCAATGGATTAGGGGCTCGTGAACCACGACTCAAGTAATTCTCGGCTCACCCGATTGTCACCTCATGCGAGAATTTCGGCCTCATCAAATTTGAATGTGTGGCCGGGTCTCGTCGAATGAGCCGCATGGCACAGGCCATTGTGCTTAGGTGGGGGGGGGGGTCGAGTATGTGAATGAAAATCACTGCCACCAGGACGTGAGGGCAATATACAATCGCCACCTGGCGTTGGCGTCGCCCACGGAAGGGATAGGGATGTTAGTGTCTTCTGACAATACAGCACTGAGTTTGTTAGCAGTATAGCC
>JAYGXS010000007.1:20142956-20164604 GCA_036362985.1 Ligula intestinalis
AATACTGCCCCTAGTCCCCCGGTTCGTGTCTCTTGCTTTTTATCACCGTTTCCCAAGATTCTGTCGTTTCGAATTCTGGAGGTGAAACCCTCGTGAAGTGATTCTGTACTGGAGAGCCAGCTGTCCAACCCCTCCACCTACCCCCCTTCTGGACCCAGTTGCTGCGGCTAACCCCTCGTCCAGCCACCCCCGCGGCTGGCACTTTCATATCGCCACTACAAACCAGCCCCCCATTTTTGCGCTGGTATTTCAGGCCAATAGGATTCCGCCTAGAATCGTATAAAAGCAGGGCCACGACGCCTTTCAAACTAACACACACCCACGCTTTCCTAAGACTATTTTCGCCCTGCGTGGCGGTTGAACTTGTGTTGTTCCTTTGTATATAGTCAAGCGATTTGGCCGACTCTTTTCGCTCTTGACTTTGTGTATCCTTTGTTGAGTTTTGCGCATTTTTTATCCTTTACTATTTTTGTTGAGAGGTACCGCACTGCCTTGATAGTTGCTATCTATGGGTTTGCTGTACACGTGACTGCTGGATACAGAGTCAGAGAAGTCAAGAAAGACGAAACAGTAGGCCTTCCCCAGCGGAATAGTAGATTGAGGATTCAAACCTCTTTTTTCAGTTGTGGAATAGGTTTGAGTCCGCCTCTGCGTTTAGGGTTTTCAGCTAACAATCTCTAAACGATCTTTATAACGAAATCCATATATTTCTGTGTGGCATTTGGAAGACACCATATACTGGCCGTACGTCCTTACGATTAAATTGTACACCGGTTCCATAAACGTAGATTCCTTTTCTGTTACAGTGGCGCATTTTGGCGGTTTGTGGCGCAAGCTGAAAACCACAGACAATAATAGATTAAACCACAGTAATCCAAGGAAATCTAGTGTGTTCAACTAAGAACAGTAAGAAGCCAGCTGAGGAAGTATATAGCCATGGTTTTTTTTTTCATAGAATGCCAAATACATCGAAGGTGATAGGTGGTGACTGCTCCTTTATAACCTGCGGTATGTATGACTGCCGGGAAGGGGAAGAAGGTTGTTTTGCGATAAATTTCAGGAAGAGTGAATATTTCCGAAAATAAAACTAAACCGTTGCCTTAAGTTTAGCCTAATACCTACAACTAACACAAACCCGAACCTAACCCTATAAGGTATTCCTGACAGTAACTCTCAATTCTTAGATTAACCCCAACCGTAAACTTTATCCCAGACCGCACCTCAATCCTAGACCTAATTTCCCCAGAATTCGGCACAAAACCACGTGTACTGTGGGTGGTTCCTTCTCCCGTGTCCTGTAAAGGCGGCCGTACATAAGTCATCCTTCCTGAAAATAATTCAAGGACATCAAAGTGGTATCTGACGGGCTGACCTGCTTGAGCACAGATTCCTGTCGCCCCACTAAAGTTCTGCGAAGCACTAGGCCACTTATGTATGCGGCTGTGGGTTTTCAATTATAGAAAGTCTCTGCCATATGGTCCTGTAGTCCAGTCATCCCATCAACCAACTGGCCGGCTAGGACAGTGTCTGGGTAGTAGAAAAGGGAATGAGTTCAACGAGTCAACGCAGTTCCCTCACTACAGTCCTCTTTGTAGTGCCTGGGACTATCACTGTGCACTAAAAGCCGGGGTTCGGATGGTCCCCACTGAGAGGATAACTCAGAACGTGCGGTCAGCCAAGTTTGTGGAGTGCTTGACTGAGCTTCAGGCTGGAATGGTTCCTTAGCGAACTTTCAAGTGAACTTCATATATTTGACCAATTCGAGGAAACATCGACTCACTGGAGACCTAGTTTTCGTACATACATCACGTACGTCAACTGTATGGCCAGTATCCACTAGGTGCTTCGTGAATGAACTCTTAGGTATTTTATTTTCCGCCCTGAGCAACCACGCGGTCAGCTGGACATACGCCAAAGCGGTTGCTCAGGGTGGCCTTGTTGCAGCCACTTGCAGCCCAAGACCAATCGCTGACGCATGGCGCCTTTAGCCTGCCTGCGCGCCCACTGCTAGGCTAGGCGCTAACTGTCCTTGACCGACGCGCACATACTCCTCAGCGTGAATGCGCGCTCAGGCTAGCCAGCGTTAGCCAACCTCAAGGTCGTGCGCACGCGCTAGGCTAGACATCAGCAGCCTCATTGGCCCCCGGGACAAAGTATTCGCCGGCGGTTCCTGATGCTCTAGTCACTCCGGAATTGACGCCCTAGCAGCCGGACTGCGGTCATCCGCGAGTCAACACTCTTTCCATCTACTCTCCGTCCTGTGTACACAATAAAATCTTCCTCCTACTTTGGCCTTCCCAAGACTTCTCCTATCTCCTAAGGAACCGGGCCTCGAAGCTTGTAGGTGTTAGGGTTAATCGTCTTAGCCTTAATTCCTATAATACCTTAGAGTTCAACCACGAAGCACTTAGTGGATGCCGGCCATACCGTTGACCAAAAGACCGCATTTAAGGTCGTAGTTTGGGCGGCGATCGGACGTCTCCTGCGATTTGCCGAGGCCGCTGCAATACGCAGAGGAAAACCAGAACTCTGTGAACAGCTGGATCATGTGATCAACCTCGCATTGCCGTGGTAACAATCGATCACCTCAGTCCCTCTCACGCCTTCTCCCTTCACTTACCGTTATGACCGAATGCTGCCCCGTACTTTGCCCCCCCCCCCCCCCTTAATTACAGATGAATTCGAGGTCATGAAATTTTATGGCGTCAATAAATTCTGCTCAACTCGTGATCTTCGCCTTGTTCGAACTGGTAAATGCAGCCAAATGATACTAGTACCGGCGCTCTTTGTAATCTTAATACTGTCTGGATGGGGCAAGGTTCCGAATTCTGTATAGACTGGAGGCAGCTGGGTAGCAATAGTGACTTATTGAGATTCTTACTTCTACTGCTGCGACTCGTACTCTTACCGTATTGTTAGTGCTACTATGTAGGTCTACATACTGATACTAGTTTTCGTAGTAGTGGTTTTACTATTTAAACTGATAACTGGAGAGTGCAAGTACTCTTTAGATAGGGATCATAAAGATAGCAAAGTAAGAGCACACTACAAGTACGGTACTGAAGGACAACAGTATGACAATAAAGTAGTAAGTAAATGCACTGAGACAATAGCACATTCTAATACAGTGCAACAGGAATGGTGGTAACGCTAGCGATTTCGGTTCGTATAGTTGAGAGAGGAATATTGCCGTGCACGTATGTATGCACGTAGGATGGAAGCACAGCATAGGGATGACCGTGGAGACGGCCGGCAACTAAATCTAGCTTTTAGAATGCCCAAATACCTGATAGGGCATTCAGGGATTTGTCTGTCCGAACAAATAACAGTCACCTTTTGTAGTCACTATACCCTTACCCCAAAAGGTAGCGTCATTTGCCCTTTTCGGGCTAACTATCGGAATATTACGGTATCAAGCTATATTTTGGAACTTACAGAACATTTTCTGTCTAAATAATGGCACAATATGCTCCAGAATTAGCTAAACATGACAACGTCCTCGTGTTTAGAGAGAGTGATGGTTCCATAGGGCGCTCGAATTCCCACAAAAAGACCTGGAAAGGGCAATATCTACACTTCATGAGCTTCGTGCCAATTCAGTGGAAGCGTAATCTGGTACATAACCTCTTTCACGAGCAAGGAACATTTGCTCTAGTGAGACTCTACCAGAAGAGCTTTCTCGTCTTAACTCAGCCCTACTCAATTGTGGCTACCCGGCACGCTTTATTCAAAAGTACAGCAATCCCCTACGGCCAACATTTATGGAACAGTCAGTTCCAAAATAGCCCGTCATGATATCCTTACCCTTTAAAGGTGACGGCATTTCCAACACAATCAAACGACGATTACGCTGTACGATAGAATGGACCTACAACGCGACAAAATTAGTCTTCTTAATTTCTACCAAGAGTATTCCATGAAAACGGCCAAAGGATACTCTGCCATTGCACGCCACCTACAATTGTGTTTACGAATTCACATGTAAGTGCGGATGCAAATACATTGGGCGCACGCAAAGGCAACTCGCAGCCAGGGCCGCTAAGCACTTGCCCAATTGGCTTTTGAAGCAAGAAGACAGAATACCAAGGTCCTCCATTACCAAGCATATATTAGGCAGCGGTCATTCTGTCGACGTTAAAACAGCGTTTCGAGTACTTGTTCGGGCCCAAACAAACCGAATCCTGCGCTATTTAGAAGCTGCATACATACGGTGGGAGAAACCTGACCTATGCAAGCAGCTTTATCATGTCGTCAACCTCCAACTGCCCTGGTGATTTGCCATTTAATTTAATTTCCCACATGTTTCTCGTTAACTTCTCCCATCCACTACTTCCCATCTGTTGACTTAACCTTTCACGTCCTTCATCGATTAATTTTTAAACTGACTCAGTTTCCTTGTTGTCACCAGTAATTCTGTGAGATTCACCACTCCTGTATGTGTTTTCGTTATCCTTCTTATGCAACGACAAGAAGCAGCTGATTAGCTGTCTCGAAATTTGTTGATATCAATGAATTCTGCTGTTTTTGCCTGTTTTTGCCTGTTTTCAACATGACAACATGGTATGTCCCATACCAATGGTGCGAAGTGCATCATGTAGTTGCAATAAGCATGAATGGTGAGAATGTGTAGAGCCACTTCCACCGATGGATGCTGTGTATCACTGGCTGGAAAAAAAATAGAAAGCATGTTTAAGGTCACTTGGAGGTGGAGTTTCAACAGTTATTTTTTTCGGTTATTTGTCTAGCTTTGCCGCATAGGGGCCTACTGATTTTTAAACGCGCTGATTCTACCAAGCTTCTGTGCACTAGCCGGTTATATCGGAGACACGAGTTCAGTTTTTTGGCTCATTGAATCCTTACAGCAAACGTTTAATGCTCTGAATAGGACATAGCGTGCATCCCGTGGCTTTTGAGAATTTTAAAGACACATGGCAATGGAGTTTCACTGATCAGAAGATTTCAGTAACGAAACTGCGCTCTTATCAGGTTTACATGGCGCTACATTCAATACAACTAAAATGGTGCGTCATCAATAAAGAAAGGATTCAAACAAATGATCTCCACAGGGGAGGGGGTGGGCAGCTGGAGGATGAATTGACAGCAGCTAGAAGCGAGAAACCAAACGCGCACTTTTTTGGAAGAAGGCATGAGTGCTACACAAGTCCACAGCCTACTTTCATGTGAGGCGTAAAACAATTACAAATTATTACGAATCCAGATAGAAGAGCAGAAAATACAACATAAAATGGCCAAATCATAGCTGCATACACAAACATGGACAAGAACAGAATGGGTGGCCAATGTAGAATGTACAGAATGTAAATTAGGAAAACTGCACGTAAGTCATCCAGATATCTGGAGCTGAGAGGGAACTGAGGACTACGGGCATTAACAACGCCGCAGGGTGGTTAAAGCTCAGCCGCAAAGATCAAGCTGTTTACGCTCGTACCGATCCAAAGACTTGTGGCGGGCATCCAACAATTCTGTCCCCTTCGTTCTCTGAGGCCCGCTGCTCACAAAGTCACAGGCAAATTGTTCCAATGCTCCCTTTCACTGGCGCCCCCTCCCCCGCAGCTGCTTCAGTTTTCCTCTCCTGGCTAACCGATAACAGCTGCGTCAGCGTCCCCTGTATTTTGGCATCTTGACGGCCAAGACAGTCCTGCTGACAAAAAGGCGTTTCGTCGAAGCACGGCGGTCCCCAGAGTTGACATCAGCTTATTCATACACACGTGCGCACGCACGCGCGCATAAACGCCCGTCCAAATAAACGCGCGTGTCTGAGGGCCGTTTAGATACGCCACCCCTCGGCCGATGCAGGTGGCATCCCCTCGGTCAACTACAAACACACCAATAGCAAATCACTCATACTCGCTTCACAGTCGCGTAAAAGCAGCTGCCTCACATCTCTGATGCAACACTCGTAATCACTCCCGAGCACGACTGGATGCAGTCAACACCAGCCCTGGCTTTGCCAGCGCCCATTCTGCCTGAGACATCAATGCAGGATCATGTACACAATAGATACCTCACTCTGGTGACTTCTATCTTTTACCTTCAATCTGGAATTTGACCTGATGATTGTAGTGATACGAGTACAGCCACTACTTGGACCGCTACAAACGTCATTCTTGAGAGTTTTCACCCATAAAAACCAGGGAGACTGTGATGATAATCTTTCAATTTAGGCAATCAGTTTTCCCTACCTATCCAACTTTATGACGGGAAAAACAACGAACGCTCTAAACACTGGGCCACAACGTTACGCACGCATGCACGAACTTCCATCCTGTTGATGGTGATCGGACGTATTCAGAGTCACATGAAAGTGGCACTAGTCGAGCTACCCTAAATAAACGATGACGTACGAGCGGTAGCCTCAGACAACTGAAGAGTAAACACACTGTCAACAGGTCAAACGAAGCTGGGGGCAGATGAGGGGGGCCTGAGGAGTAAGGCGAAACCCACAGCTGGCGGCCGGACCTCCAAGGCTAGCGGTTAGTTACTGGCGTACCGACTAACCCCATACAACGACCAGACTAAGTTCGGAGTGGTAAACTGTTTAGCGTTTTCATTGTTGGCAACTGGATGAAAAATTTCCAGACAGATGGTATCACACATGCGATTGTCATACCAACTGGCATGTGATGTGTCTCGTCCGAAAAGTTAAACTTTCGCATGGTAGCTGTTATTGTGCACTTCAGTATGAAGGGGGCCGCTATGTAGTCTCACCGTAATCCATTTTGCTGATTCTCTCACAAATTCTACTACGTTGAAGAGACTAACAACTGGGGGACGTGGATGAAGCAGCTGCCCCCCCCCCCCTCCCACCCTAAATTAATGCCCAGTTTGCGTAGTACCTGTCGAATGTGGCATCCCTAAACACCATTCTAACCTCTGAGTGCATTGCTTCCAGGAATTCATGGCCTTTTCTAGTTGGATAAGTGCCAAGAATCAGTGTGTTTTCCCAAGCAAATTTGTGGCCAGTTTCCAGTGTGTGCATGGCCACTTGGGATAAATGGTCTCGTCTTCTGACCACTGACTGATGTTGATGTATGCGGGTTGAGACGCATTTCCCAGTGTGGCCACGTAAACTGCACCACAACTGTAACACGGGGTATTATAGACAACTCCTTTTCTTTCAAGATAGCCAACTCTGTCCTTAGGGTGCACAAACTGTGATCGTAAGGTGTTTGCAGATTGGTGCCACTTGTATCTAGTATTTTTAAGTTTTCTTTCGACAAGCTCAGATACATTCCTTACGTATGGGAGCGTACGCCAGGCTAGTGTTTTCGATACCTCGTTGGCCGTACCAGTTGAAATGCATTTTTCTTTTCCTTTGGATTCTTGTCGTTTTATGCACCGGAGCTTGAAATTTCGTGGATATATCGCAGGGGGTCAAGTGAGTTAAACCGGGCAACTGCGATCTTCAGACCATGGTTACTTAGTGCAGAAGAGAGAAGTCTTTGAAGGCCAGAATAGATGGAAGATTTTATTGTGTACATAACGAAAGAGGAGAATAGATTGACTTGGGAGAGATACGTCCGATCAGTAGCTTGACCGGGCCCAAGTGAGGTCTTAGAGTAGTCAGGCCAGAAGACAGAGAGAGGGATATCTTTCATTGGCTAGGTCGGCCTGGAGATTTTGGGCAGAGAGGCAACTTGCGTCGGGCACGCGTGCAAGCTCCTCATTCGTCGCCTCATAGATGCGAGAACTATGATTGGCTGATCGAGACGTCGAGAAAGCACATCGGTGAGCGTTTGGGAAAGTGCACTTCGACGCGAGCTAGTCAGCCAGGCACTGCCCGCTACAGATATCCATTTTGGAGAATAATTGGAAAAGGTATTTCATTTATTTCTGGTAGCCTTCGTCAGCAGAGTAGTACGTTTTAGCTCGACTAAGGAGGCTGTAGACAGAACTTATTTTTTGAGAGACTGAGTGGTTGCTCCCAAAATGTTGGATTACTTCCGAATATGCTCATTTACGGTAGACAGAGGAACGGAGTGATCCATCAGTATTTCGATGTACAAGGACATCTAGGAATGGGAGCTGTCCGTCAACCTCCGTTTCGAATGTAAATTCAATTCCTGGGAATGTGGAATTGAGTTTCTTGTGGATGAGGTCTAAATCTGTCTTCCTGATGTTGACAAATGTATCATCTACATAGCACAGCCAGAATTTTGGTTTGGCTGTAGATAGGGCTAGTGATTCTAACTTCTTTTTTACAGCTTCGGCCAGGAAGCCGGAAATCCAAGGAAATCCAATGCGTTCAACTAACAAGAGTTGGGGGGTTCCGTTTTTTGCACAGACTGCCACGCGGTAGGTGCGTACATCGAAGGCGATAGCTAGTGACTGTTCCATTATCACCCGCGGTAAGGTTTACTAGTGTGGCCACTTCAACGGCACACGGGAAGAGGGAGGCCCGTCCACGAAATTTTAAGAAGCGTACGCATTTCAATGCCTTTTACATGATACTAAACCTCATACCCTGAACCCAAACAATAAGATTAATCATAGCCCAAACTCAGCGCTATTTCCCTTGGAATTTCGCACAAAGAATACGGCATTTCGGGCGCATTTTGTTCTCATGTCGTGTTTAGGGCGGGTGGGAATGGTATGTAAGTCATCCCCACTCTTCACCCCCCCCCCGATGTACGCATCGCCACGTACCCTGGCATGTACTTTATCATTGTATTCTTGCGGAATCATATCGTTAAAAACTGCCTTCGTGCTCTTGTAAACAGGAAGTGGGTGATAAGTCCTGGCCAGGCATATTGGTTCCTACTACGTCCCGTTGTTTATCTCTGTGAAAAAAGGCACTGCGGAACTTGTGGACGGTGAATGGCGCCAGGTGACCTTGAACGTCCATCAGGCCTGTTCTAGGTGATTCGACTGCACCTCCCAGAGAAACCTGTTCAGCAACTTTCTGAATGGGGCTCTCGCATGAGCGTTTGGTGATTCCTTATCCACTAAAAGACAGGTTTGCGGTCTCGCCATCGCGGGGTTCTCTGATTAATTTGGATAGTACTGATTAAGAGTTACTGACAAAGACAGGGGGAACTGGAATGACACTTTCTGGCTTATTAGCCGTCATTAGCCAGTCATATTCAACCCCAGCTGGTGCCCCACCCGATGCGCGAACCCGCGACCTATTGATTAACGCTGAGCCACCAGCTCTTTGTACGACTGCCTCGAGGATGAGTCCCGTAACCGATCGGTGAACGCCAATCCAACAAGCTGAAATACCAGCGCTGACGACGACAAGACGAAATCTGGCATGGGTTTTGGCCTGGGGCTACATTTCACAAGACCACTGATTCCCCATCCATAATTCAACGGCTCTGATGATGCCAGTTTTAAACACTCACAAAGCTCATGTTGAGACTTGTCTATTAAGTTCCGGTCTGCTGATAGCAAACCTCTCCTGCCTCAGCAGACATCTGATTCGCCAGGCCGGTCTGTGGAACTCCTGCTCCACATCGTAACTGCATGCTGACGTGATACAGCTCCGAATACTGTCTAACGATGACTGGCTGAGATTGGGTCTCGATGATACTTTTAGGCAACAATTATGTCGATTTTTCGGAAGGTCAATACATCTAAATTTTCTTCGAGCTGCTTCCAAGTACCTTTTCATTTACGACAGTTTGACCATAATTACTGACGATATCCACCGTGTGTCCCATAGAGACAGTGAGGTGGACGTGATTTAGTTTATAGAAATTATAGACTTGCACAGCTTCTAACGCGCTCTCTCCACCTCTCCACACTGGGACCCTGTGTCATTAACGAGTCAGGAAAATCCGAGGTAGGGACAGACACAGGCGTGAACTTGCACCGACTTAGTCCACGAAAGCCCCCTTCCGCCGAAATTAAGATCGCCCAGATCTCGCCTAAGTGAGAGTGCCACGGAGACCACAGTAACAAGAAGCCACTGCGGCCTAATTCTTCGTGCTTATTACCAAGGGGCCCATTTAGCTCGTCAATTAGCGGCCTTCCAGTCCACGGCTGTTAGCAAACCCTGGTATATTCAAACGCGTTATATTTTAAGGAGTATGCGCTGAGATCTAACCACACTCTCTTTTCCCCGTCAAAGGCACCAGTCCATTGTCCTAGCTAGCTGATCAACCGATCCTCAGAGTTAAACAACTCGTCTAGTGCTTTCTGCATATATATGTATGCACTATAGTAGACGGGTGCGCACACATCAGTACGGAATTCGCTCGTCCTGTTGTGCCTTTTGGCTCGCTCTCGAATCCCGCCAGCAGATGCTCAATGGTTAGCATATTTTAGGCAGAAACACCCTACCAACAAATACAAGGGAGACTAGAATGGGGACCCCCCCCGAGGTTTGAACCCGCGATCTTGTTAGCTAGAAGTCAAACGTTCTAGCCTCTGCGCCATGAGCTCGTTGCCCTGTCCGTTGCCATCGAGACCATACACAATGGTAGACGGGCCGTAGAAGGATGGATAAGTAGAGAGGAGCAATCTAACGTGGGTTTCGGCGGTTCAGGTTGTTCGTCTCATGGCCTGCCAATCCAAATTCGAAAAAAGTAAGAGCTTCAGTTGAAAAAGATGAAATGGGAGCAGGCGGCATCTTCAGTCATCAAGCCTGGACAATGCTGTGCGTTTCTAATGCTTAATAAAAGACACCTAGCAACCCATGAAGAGCCTGAGAGGTGCCTAAACAGGGGACTGCATATAACTTTGTGTTGAGTCCAATGGAAGACTGTAAAGGGATGTGTTTTCATCTTTTTCACCGCAACGTGTGATTCAAACAGAAGGCCGGCCTAAATTAGTCATCCGAGCTCTTAATCTTTATTGTGATTGCTTTTTTATTTCGTTATGCCTTGATAAAATTTGGCAAAGCACGTACACTAAGGTCGGTTTTGAATAATGAATAGCACAAGATAGTGGAGTTACTTCAGACTTAATGTGATGTGTATTTGCAGTGACCCCACACTCCTCACACAAAGACTACCCCGTGCGGCTGGTAGCACATGCGCACGCACTAATGTCTACCTACACCAATCCGATCTGGTCAATCACCTCCCTGGGGCTAACGCACACATTTCTGCGTTGTAGTTGCGGTGATGACTCCCGCACTCTTGCCTTCAGACGCCGCCCTATGGGATCTGGACGCCTGTTCGCCCAGCTGCCAACTTCAGCATACCTATTCTCCACTAGCTCTGTACAGGATATACTATCCCTTCCACTTGGTGTCTTACTTCTCTTCCCATACAGAACCGCACATGTAAATTGCAGCGGCGAAGATTTTCCCTATTTACTGAAGCCACTGTGATAGATTTGACTGACCTCTGGACTACAACCTTGCGCTCAATCCCACCCAACCAGTAAGCTGACACCACAAGAAGTACATTCCTGGATTGTTGACACGCTATGGCTTTTGAGTGCGCAACTGGAGCCAGCAGAGACCAGTCAATCCAACGTCCATAACAGCACCTGACCTTAACGAGCCCAAGGATCACACATTTTTCACGTGGGCTCACGGTCATCTTTTAAGTGGCTCCGCAGGACGTGCTCTTGCTGTCGCGTGAAACTTCGCAAAAAACATCTTGTGAACTCACAAGGTTGTTTTTATCCGCACGTCCTTTTATGCAAAGAGTTCGCAAAAACCGAGCAAATGAATGTACGGGGACGAGAAGAAGGCGAAAAGCCTGAAGACGAAGATGAAATTATGCGAACAGAAAACGGGCTCGATGAGAACCGTATTCAGTTGTCACATGGCAGCAAACGGCTGAGGATTGAACATGGCAACGAGAAGCACCTTCCGGGGACATCGACCTCTCGTGAGGAGGCCCCGGCGACAGTCGGAGACGGAGAGGAACTGAAGGCTTTGCGAGATAGGTCGCTGAGGATAGAGACTGTGCGGGGTGACCGTGAACTTGAATTAATGGTCAAACTCACCTTAGGAGCGGATTTGGTTTTCCAGCTGAATCTCAACTTTTCTTTCGTCTTGGACGCTGAGGGGTTGAGCAAAGGCGTACTTGTCCATGATTCGGGAACTACAGCGTCGCCTCCGCGGTCTGCTCTGGTTACCAACCAATCAGCTGTTGATGAAAGCATGCCAAAACCGATCCCAATACCAAAAAAGGGCACAGACCACAAACACTCCGGCCTTTCTGCACAAACTGACATTGGGCATATAAAACTGCGAATCATAGGCCCAAACCTGGCGAACACCATCGGGACCATAGATGACTCAGCATCCTTAGATCAGAAGTCCCGTCCACTGATGGCAAAAGAACACCAAGCTGTGCTTACTCTAATAGAGGACAGTAAGGCAGTAGAAAAGGAGCAAAGGGGACAGGAGACCATAAAAGAAACAAATATAAAATTAAAGTGGAGGGCTAGATATGCGCGAGAGGATGGAGACTACTTACAACACACTCGGCTGAAGGAATTTGGGGAAAGGGCCAAACTTATGAAAGACCCTGGAGAAGAGAGTGTGAAGGAAAAGGGCAACGAAATACCTCTCAGCGTAAATGTTGCTGCATTAGACACAATGGTTAAACCCCACGTGTATATTCCTCTTTTAAATATTCCTCCAGAGCTGGCGGAGGAGGAATCAGAACTTGAGGAGAAAATATGTGAGCCAAAAAAGGAGGAGGTGGAACGGAGACCAATTGGAAAGGGATTTGAAATGGACAAAGATGGAGCGATATCTGTGCTTATGGAAGCTCTAGAATTGTTTCCCGTCGATGCATTGTTACAGGAAGTTGATGAAAACGAGCAACGTTTGAAGGAGTCTGGAGCAGAAGTCGGGGAGACAGCAAACAGCGATACACATCTCGACATGAATTCTGCCGCATTAGACACAGGCATTAAACTCTGCGTGTTTATTCCCCTCTCAGGTCGTTCTCCTGAGCTGGTCGAGTTGGAATCAGAACTGGTGGGGAATGCGGAAATCGAAAGGGAAGGAACTCAACAGGATGAACCTAAACAGACAAACAAACTTGAGAAGTGCTCAATCGGGGACACCAAATTACTCGAAAATGAGCATAGTCAACGGAGGGAACATATAAAAGGACACATAAAGGAAACTGATATGAAAGTAGGAGAAGGTTTGAAGACTGAGGGCAGCGTCGGAGACTACTCATCGCAATTTCGGTCGAAGGAAGTCGCGTCAGAGGAGGAGAAGCATGAGGATGTGAGTAAGCCTTCCGTCGAGATGAAACCGTCGATTACTCTTCATGACACATTGGGACAAAGGGACACGGCGGAAAAACTCATCAGAAAGTCAATGAAGGAGTGTGAGAAGGTGGAGGTGAACGAGCAGGCGATATCGCCAGTGTTGGATGCGTCGACCACTAAAATCCCGGACATCCGCGAAGATGAAAATGTTATGAATGGGAATCTGGGGAAGGTGAACTTGGACAAGGAGGAGGCCAAGTACGTGTCTGATGCGTCAGAGAAAAAGAGCCCTGGCATTCCGAAGGATGAACATGATCAGCAGGACGAGACAAAACAAATAAATGAACTTGAGGAGATGGCAATGGAAAACACTTTGCCTGCTGGTAGTAATGAAATAGATGAAGACGAGGTTGAAGGAGATGTGAAGTTGAAAAAGAATAATGATCGGAAAGGGAAAAAGAAAAGGAAGAGCTTTTTGCGAAGAGCTCTGGACAAAATAATGCGAAGAGGAGACAAAATTACAAACGAATCTGATTCAAAAGAGAATGGGCGTGGAAGGACTGAGGAAGACAACTTACAGCACGGCCAGTTCAAGACAGGCGTTTTAGAGGATTGTGTTGATGATGAGAGTAAATCTGCCATAGGGGTGGGGCTGTTGAATACTCCTCAGGACACAAAGGGACTACAGGAGACGATGGACGATATGGTGAGGAGATCATTGAAGGAGTGTGAGAAGGCCGAGGTGTACAATCATGAGGCCACGTCTGTCTCGGATGCATCAGGGAGTAAAATACTGGACATTCACAAGGATGAAAATGTTATCGATGGGAATCTGGGGGAGGTGACGACGAAGGATGGTGACCCAGGCAAGGATGATGTACGCGGGAAAAAGGAAAA
The DNA here is from genome assembly GCA_036362985.1 of Ligula intestinalis. Taxonomy (NCBI): domain Eukaryota; kingdom Metazoa; phylum Platyhelminthes; class Cestoda; order Diphyllobothriidea; family Diphyllobothriidae; genus Ligula; species Ligula intestinalis. Next base: position 20,157,006 of record JAYGXS010000007.1, read on the forward strand.
CGTGGAAAGGAGGCCAAGTTGGTTTGAAATGGACAAAGACGAAGCAAATTGCGCACCTGCGGAACCTGTAGAAGGGTGTCCTGCTGAGAAGTTGCTGCAGGAAGTTTATGAAGATGAAAAGCCTTCTAGGGAGGACGGAACAGAGAGCGGAAAATCAATGAACGAGGACAAACCTCTCGACGTGAATGTTGCTGCTTTGGATACGAAGGTTAAACCTTGGGTTCTTGTTCTCTTTTCAGATCTTTCTCCAGAGCTGTTGAAGATTGAATCAGACCTGAAGGAGGGGCTCAGCAGGACGATATTAAACAAGTATACAAACTTGAGATGGTAATGGAAGACAATTTTTCTGATGTTATGAATGCAATAGACGAAGAAGCATTTGAAGGGGATGTGAAGATGAAAATGAATAATGAGGGCAAAAGGAAAAGAATAAGGAAGGGCTTTTTGAGAAAAGCTCTGGACAAAATAATGCGTAGAGGAAACAAAACCACAAACGAATCTGATTCTAAAGAGAAGGAGATTGGTAGGACTGAGAGTAACTTCCCATTGCCAGCCCGGTTGAATATGGACGTTTCAGAGGAGGAGGAGAAGGAGGGGGAGGAGGAGGAGGAGGAGGAGGAGGAGGAGGAGAAGGAGGAAGTAGAGAAGGAAGGGAAGGATGAGAATGATGGTGATAAGGGTGTGCCTGCCATGAGGATGGGGCTGTTGAATACTCCTCAGGACACAAAGGGACTACAGGAGACGATGGACGATATGGTGAGGAGATCGTTGAAGGAGTGTGAGAAGGCCGAGGTGAACAATCATAAGGCCACGTCTGTCTCGGATGCATCAGGGAGTAAAATACCGGACATTCACAAGGATGAAAATGTTATCGATGGGAATCTGGGGGAGGTGACGACGAAGGATGGTGACCCAGGCAAGGAGGATGTACGCGGGAAAAAGGAAAACGTGGAAAGGAGGCCAAGTTGGTTTGAAATGGACAAAGACGAAGCAAATCGGGCACCTGCAGAACCTGTAGAAGGGTGTCCTTCTGAGGAGTTCCTGCAGGAAGTTTATGAAGATGAAAAGCCTTCTAGGGAGTCCGGAGCAGAGAGCGGAAAATCAATGAGTGAGGACAAACCTCTCGACGTGAATGTTGCTGCTTTGGATACGAAGGTTAAACCCTCCGTGTCGTTTCTACTTTTAGATCTTTCTCCAGAGCTGAAGGGGAAAAAGGAGGAGCTGAAGGCGGGGGCTCAGCAGGACGAGATTAAGCAAGTATGCAAACTTGAGATGGTAATGGAAGACAATTTGTCTGGTGGTATTAATGAAATGGACGAAGGAGCGTTTGAAGGGGATGTGAAGATGAAAACGAATAATGAGGGCACAGGGAAAAAATAAGGAAGAGCTTTCTGTGACGAACTCTGGACGAATGAACGCCTAAGAGCAAAAAGTAATTTTCGAATATCAATCGTCGCAGCATAGGGCCTAGTGCCACAGACCCAATTTTCATTGTTATTTCCTATGCGGTTGCAATTTTTCGTTTGCTTACTTTTTGAAAATAAACCGACATTCATTTTGTTGGCTATGACTCACATCGTATGGGCAGGTTGGCGGGAGAATGTCGATTATGTTTTCACGAAACACTTGGAAATTACCTAGATACAGTAGTCACCGGCTATTAAGCCCACCTCGGGCCCAGACCAAATTGGGCTTAATAAGTGGCGGGCACACTAACCGGAGAGTCCTAGTTCTTGATTAGCAAACGCAGGATTGGCATTTTAAATTACATATGTACTGTATTATGTGTAGAGCTTGGTTATGTACAAGAAAAGAATGCTGTTTGTCTGTATTTTACGTAATAAAAAAGCAAAAAAAATTATTTGCAACACGTTTAAAAAAGCGGTCTAGTGTCAGTTGTTTTGGAGGAAAATTCACTCGCAAGTGCTCTTCGATGTCCTTCTGCAGGCCCCAGAAATCGTCGAATTTTGTGAAATCTGATGCCTGTAGACCGCGTTGCGCACACAGAGAGATGAGAATCTCACTCGATCCTGGTGGCAAACTGAGCTTTGTAGCCGGCGAATGGGCTTATTAGCCGGTGGATTTTGCTATGTAAAATTCCGCCTCAAGCTGATTTAGGCTTTATACGCGGCTGGGCCTAGTAACCGTGGGCTTAATAAACGGCGACTACTGTAGTAGGCTGCCACAGCGTCAAGCCATCCCACGACATTCCTGTCAAGTAATAAGATCTAGCAGAAGGGGGTTTTGAAAGGGGAGCAGTACAGATAAAAGTCGATCTCTCACGAAAGGGTGGCACTGAAGAAAAACTACCAAGTAATTAGGCCACTGGAAATAAATACTTGATGGCAGCCAACTGATGCTGTAGCTGATAACCACCATAAAGATGTCCAGCACGTTTTTTTATGACCAGGTCAAAACAAAACCGGAGGCGAAGAGGGCACCGATGGCCGGCATGGCTGGAGCCACTCCAATGTTTGCCACTGCGACTTGTTCAGATCCCAGTTGAGTAAGAGTGCCCTAGACGCCGTCATAAGTGATAGTGTCGACAAGAAGTATGTTCCCCCAGCTCACAAGTTAGGGAAGACAGTGTTGGTAGACAGAGCTTTACTGCCGGAAAATGCAGTGTACAAAGGCTGCGCCACTTGCCAAATATATCTGCATGCCAAGCGTGTATCCGTGACGTTGTGTGTTGTTGTGTAGCTGAGCACTCTGCCAGCTGCGGCCAATCACGGTTTGTATTTGTGCTTGGTGCATGTCCAGTCTACTATTAAATGAATTAACACAAGTGCAGAGGACAACCTCTTCAGGAAGCGCGTTCCACGCTGAAACTACTCTGTTGGTACAGAAGAATTATCGCAGGGGGATAAGTGAGTCTAACCGTGCAACTGCGATCTTCAGACCATGGTTACTTAGTGCAGAAGAGAAGTCGATGAAGGCCAGAGTAGATGGAAGAGTTTATTGTGTACACAACGGAAGAGGAGAATAGATGAGAGTAGATTGACTCGGGAGAGACACGTCCGATCAGTAGGTTGACCGGGCCCACGTCCGGTTTTGCAGTAGTCGGGCCAGTGGACAGAGAGAGGGAGATCTTTCATTGGGTAGGTCGGCCTGGAGATTTTGGGCAGAGAGGTAACTTGCGTCGGGCACGCGTGCAAGCTCCTCATTCGTCGCCTCATAGATGCGAGAACTATGATTGGCTGATCGAGACGTCGAGAAAGCACATCGGTGAGCGTTTGGGAAACTGCACTTCGACGCGAGCTAGTCAGGCAGGCACGACCCGCTACAGAATTTTCGTCTGTCGATTCTTGCTTTGCCGGGGCGTAGTTAAACAGGATGCCCGCTCGAAGTTGGCATGTTAGCCTGGGCAAAGAAGTCACCGGGAACGAAACAACAATGCAGGTTATTCATGATACGGAAGGTTAATATGAGGTCCCCTCGGATTTGTCTGTAGGAAAGGGGAAATAGGTCGAGAATGGACAGTCTGCTTTCATAGGACAATGTTCCTAGACCTTTAACCATCTTTGTCGCTCGCCTCTGGACCTTCTCTAAGACAGTACAATCTTTGACAGTCCATGGTCTCCATGCCTGTATAGCGAACTCCAGGTGCGGCCGAATGAAGCTTCCAAAGATTTTGGAAAAGCTGTCTTTTTCAAATCCCATAAAGGCTCGTCTAATCAGCTGTCGCATAGATCTAGCCGATTTCGCCGCCTTTATACAGTTCAGCGTTGGTTTGAGTGAATAAGTTATCCACACACCCAAGTCCTTCTGACTCTCAACTTGTTGCAGTGGTGTACCGTTTAAAGAATAGACCTTCGTGCTGGATGCTCTACAACTACCGATTTGAAGAAAGTTGCATTTGCTAACATTGAAAGGCATCAGCCAAAGCTTTGACCAGTACTCCAATCTGTTCAAGTTAGCTTGCAGATGGTTTTTGTCTGCCGTATTTTGGACGACTTTCCATAATTTGATGTCATTGGCGAACAAGGTGACTTCACAGTCTAGATCCCTGACACAGTTGTTGATGAAAACGAGGAATAATATGGGACCTAAAACTGAGCCCTGTGGGACGCCACTCACTACAGGTAAACCCGAAGACTGCTGGCGACCGACTGGGACTCTTTGTGACCATCCTGTCAAAAAGTTTTGGATCCATAGGAAGAGGGTCCCGCGAACGCCTGCGCTGCGCAGCTAATGCAGCAGGCGTTGATGAGGGACGGTGTCTGACGCTTTTTTGAAGTCAATGTAGATCGCATGCACCATTTTGCCCTCGTCACGTGCTTCGGTCCAGCGAGCAGATTCGTAAGACAGGACCTAACACTGTGAAAACCATTTTGTGCTTCGGAAAGGAGGTGATTCTGCTCGAGGAACTGCATCAACGCCTTCTTAATGATTTTTTCCATGGTTTTGCAACAAATAGCGGAAATTTGATGTGCTGGGCATCCGCCTCAGGATCGATCCTTCGTGGTCGGTAGACAGTAAAGATATCAAGGCTTTGGGAACCCGTTGCTCTTACAGTCAACCATACCGCTTCTGGACAAGACAGATTCGCCGCTTTTTCAGAAACATAAAACCATTCTTAACGAAGGTTGCTACGCCTGCACCTCTTCGATTGTCTTTGTCTTTCCGGAACAGTTGAAAGCCGGGTATTCCAAGCCCGCGATTGTCAATCTGGTCCGAGAACCATGTTTCTGTTATCGAAATAACATCAGGAAGGAGGTCGGATACGTTGATCCTTAGTTCACCCATTTTTGAAACTAAGCTTTGCGCATTAGTATACATAAATGTCAGTTTTGAATACTTGCGTGGTCCATTTTTAATCCCTGGCCCATTTTTACAACCTGCGCTTCGCTCTAAGTCACATCCACTCTTAAATGAGGACCGTACAGGAAAAAAAAGTTATTTGTCCTCATTCAGGAAATTACAGAAAACAAGCACGCATTTTTTTCAGGAATAGCACAGGATGCACAAAGTAGGATGCTGAACAAGCTCGTAGAAATGAGGCATTTATTCAAGGAGGATGAACTTGACATGAAGATGAAGGAGCTCGGTGAAACATTCCATGAACTCATGGCAAAAGTTATGTTTTCGCAATTTGCAGGCTGAAGGACACCATGAATAATGACAGCTCTCTAGAAAGACCTTTGTGGCGATTAAGGTGATTTCTCGACTACTTTAAAAAAAACGCCCCATTCTCGACGTATCTATATGCCCCTGAAGGAACAAGCACACTTCTCTTCCCGAGTGGTGTTGAAAAGTGCAACGTGTGACAAGACAGGATTGAACATAAGACGTTTCATCTGCGAATGGCCAAAATTGCAGAGTGCTCTTAGAGCGGATCTATCGAGTGGTGTTAAGGTTAATTAGGCAATTCTCTGTCACTGCGACCTTCCAGGCCGGGTTTCTTAGGAGAAGAGAAGTCTTGGGAGGGCCAGAGTTGTAGGAACAGTTTATTCTGTACAGAAGGGATGGAGAATAGGAAGGGGGAGATTTGATTGTCAGACTAGCGCACGTCCGTAAGCCGGCGGGCTATGACTGAAGTGACAAGAGCGTAGAGCATTGCCGGATACCCAGAGCATGCTTTGTTTCTGCAGCCAATTAGAAAATGGGTCACCCTGATTGGCGCTATCGGGCCGCTAGAAGTGGACGCAAAGCATCTAAGATATTGCTGACCGGGGAAGAATAATAGCGCCATTAACACGGAGGCCAGGAAGGTGCGTCACGTTGGGCATTAATATCATTCGCAAAGATGTATGCACGAGCAAGCCAAGACGTACGAGAGGACACCTGCACGGATAATTGGTAAAAGGGTGTTCAATCAGTAATATTACGCTGTGTGCAATGTTTAACAATTACTCCTAATAATTTGACCACATCTTTCAGTGAAATTAGGTCAACATGTGTAAACCACTTGCTTATTATTTAGAAAAACAGCGCCTCTAGAGGACGTGATTCCGACAAACAAACACAGACCGTCCGAAGACACGAATATCGGAGAGCCAGACTATACACCACTGCTAAAATCAGACAGTCAACAGGAAGCGAGTGCATCAGCGGGGTAATAACCTCCAGCCGACTGGATACACAACAGGAAAACAAAGGCGGCGGCATGGGGGCAAGGTAGTTAGAAGATCGCTTACTGAAATGATGCTGTAGTGGCCCAAGTTCGCGCAGACCCTTCTGATGGCAAGCTTTGACCCACCTATTGGACGGCTGCTGACTACGCGAGAACCCCCACACTAGCCTAGCTTCAATCTCTGTGGTTATTGGCTCTGAAGGCCAACTAACATGGACCTCAATGCGGTGACTGTCCTCAGGCCGGCTGTTCAGACCAAGCCGCCCTAGCGGAGGGACTATAGGAGTTAAGGCTAAAACGATTAACCCTAACACCTACAAGCTTCGAGGCCCGGTTCCTTAGGAGATAGGAAAAGTCTTGGGAAGGCCAAAGTAGGAGGAAGATTTTATTGTGTACACAGGACGGAGAATAGATGGAAAGAGTGTTGACTCGCGGATGCCCGCAGTCCGGCTGCTAGGGCGTTAATGCCGGGGTGACTAGAGCATCAGGCACCGCCGGCGAATGCTTTGTCCCGGGGGCCAATGGGGCTGCTTATGTCTAGCCTAGCGCGTGCGCACGACCTTGAGGTTGGCTAACGCTGGCTAGCCTGAGCGCGCATTCGCGCTGAGGAGTATGTGCGCGTCGGTCAACGACAGTTAGCGCCCAGCCTAGCAGTGGGCGCGCAGGCAGGCTAAAGGCGCCATGCGTCAGCGATTGGTCTTGGGCTGCCAATGGCTGCAGCAAGGCTACTACAGGACGTGCAGTTCGAAAGTCGACTTATTCCTGCCTATTTTCCGTTCCTTCTGTACAGAATAAACTGTTCCTTCCACTCTGGCCTCCCATGACTTCTCCTCATCTAACGAACCGGGCCGGAATATTGCAGTTGCTGAGGTTTAAGTAACTTAAACCCCTGCGATAATGCTGCACTAACAAATCTCTGTTATTGTGCCGTTCACGACCGCCATGATCGAATGAGAGTGGCCGTACTTCCAACATTCGCGAAGCGGCCACCTTAGGCTGAGGCACATCAAAATCGGAAAGACTGACGCTTGAGGCCTGTCATTCAGATGGCACCTCTGTTAACAGGCATCTAGATCTTCCTGCAGCCCATTAAAGTGCTGTGCATAAAGGTGCATAAAGATCAGGTCACACGAGGGTCACACGGGACTTAAGAAACGGCCCCGCGAAAAACCCACCGGAGGAAGAAGTAGGCTTACCAGCAGTCTCCGTCGAGATGGCAAGGCGCAAAACAATCAGCCGTCGAGCTACACAATCATCCATAGGAGGGCCGAGACAGCCAAGGGGAATCAAATAGATCAGCCCAAGGCCGAAAATTTGAGGCAGTCATGCAAAACTCTCATCGATATTGGCTGTAAACGCTTTGACAATAGAGAGCTGGCAAAGCTCTCTGAAATGTCAGCAAGAATTCAAAACTATGAGCAACGTACAGTACATGATACAAATTAGAAGTAACAGCATTCCCTACAATTAATCTGCGTCATTTCCGGCTGTACAAGTTTGAAATTCTCCACGTCCCTGTCTGACCT
>JAYGXS010000007.1:20175994-20209218 GCA_036362985.1 Ligula intestinalis
GGTGGGGAAGAGAGAAGTTTTGATTTGCGTTTGTAGTGTTTCGACCGAGTGTGTGCATTCTGTCAGCCACGGTCAACTGGCAGATGTCGCTACCCAGCGTGTTTGGAATCCACCTTTTCTAGGTCCATCAACCCTCTCGCGAGGGGCAGCAGCGCTACTCAACAAAGGGACTGCCGGTCACCCACAACTGCTGCCGAACTGCACCATGGGCCGCGAGTGTTTTGGTGCCGAACGACCACTTGGCTGTGAGCCTGCCTTCAGCTTTGCTGAGGACTTTTAGGGGAAGGAGGGAGAATGTGGAAAGTAGGGGGTGGGAGTAGCAGTAATTATTCTAGTAGCAGTAGCGGTGAAAGGGGCTGTATCTTGCGTATGAATGATAGGTGTTCTAGTGCTACGGCATCTGGTTGTTGGTAGAATTGCTGCTACGAGTTAGGTGTTATTCATGCTACTGTGGAGGCAAACTCTGTGAGGATAAGAGTGCTAGTCATGGCGGTAGGACTACTATTTGTGTAGGAATCGCTACGATGGAATAAGGTCACTTTAGGAGCACGGTAATGGAATGGTATAGGTATGTTTGTAGAGTCAACACTAGAAATATCAGGCACAGTAACATGTAACAGATAGTAAACAGCAAAGTAATACGATAAGATAAACTCGATGTAGAGCCACGCATACATACGCAATGTTAAGGCTAACGGATATCGAGTGGATTGCGCCGATAAGGGAACTCTACGGTAGTACTGCAATGCTGAAGCTAGTGAGGTAGGCAATGATTGCAGCAGTAATAACAATGATAAAAGCAACTAGAGATAGCAAGCGTGGCAGAGTGTATACAAGTGAGGAAAGTATGCAGTAAAGTACAAACAGACAATGGTACCGTGTACAGTAAGTAGCGTCCTTTCACCAACTAAGTCTACTAGGATGCTTACCGCTGCAACCCGGGGACATACCGGGCGTGGGGACACACACACCGGAGACCCTCACTTGTTTTAGCCCGCTGATCGAGGCGGGGAGACGGGGGGGTGGCCGCCTGGCAAAGCCAAGCTCCGGGGAGCCACAAGTGAGAGTTGGATGCCAGCCAGGGACGCTAGGCGTAGCCACCACCTATGCGAGGAAGATGATGCGATCTGCCACGACCTTCACGTTCAACCCCCAGCTGGACACCCCATACCCCCCCCGCCCACACACACGACACGACAGTTCCCCCGTCGATTTCGACTATGGGCACCACGCGCTCCAACAAGCCGCAGCAAACGCTGAAGCAAGCCGCAACTGACACAGAGGTGAGCTGGGCAAGCAATACGCAAGCGACAGCTAGCAGGAGCAACGCAGAGAACTCGTGCGAGAGACAACAGGAGTTTAGGCAGACTTGCGCAGAATCTACCCACTCGCTCGCCACTCCCACCTCCGTATCCGGTGTAAAGACAAAGTCAATAAGACCGGGGATGAGGGAGGGTGTAGATGGCTGGCGCGATAAACACTCAGCTTGCGCACACTTGACGCAGCCATCTCGCTAGGTATGCTCCCGACTGCGCGGGAGCGCCATAAAGGCCACATTAAGAGGGAGCCATTGCAGCCTGACTCTCAGTCCTCCCTCTCCTCCCGTACGCACACATAGACACACGCGTACAGAAGCAGCAGCTACGTAGGGGGTCCGAGTTTTCCCGTCAGTTGGCAGACCCTCCAAGCCACGGCTTTTAGCGCACCGTGATAGATTCAGACGCATTCAGATTTATTATAGTGAGGGAAGAAACGCGCCGAGGTCGACCTCACTCTCTTCCCCACCGCATAGTGACCGCCTAGCTTTTCGGGCACCCGCAGTGGGGCCTGAAACCCAGTGGGAACGCGAGCGCAGTCACCAAATGGGAATCAGAAGTGAGAGAAAGCACCAGCGCCTTCCAGGCCACAGGGACCGTGGTTGGCTGAAGACTGGCATTGCATGTGCATACAGACCATTGGATCTCAGAAGGGTGAGAGCAGCATTGCATGAAGCCTGGGCCAACACCCTCCTGAGAGGGTAACCAGTCAGTCAAAGACTGAAAGGCACTACCCATGCTCCGTCGTCGGTTGGCGTCCGTGGGCGAGGCTGAAAGGAAAGCAAGAGACAATTGGTGAACTTTGCAAGTGTGGACGTGCAGAAGAAGAAGAGTAGAAGGAAGATGAAGTAGAAAAAAGAAGGAAGAGGAGGGGAAAGGACGAAGGGGAAAAAATAGGAAAAGGGATAGAAAGAAGAAGAAATTGAAAGAGGGAAATAGGGAGAGGAGGCGAGGGGAGAACGCAGGCAGGCCGAGAGAGAGGGGATGAGATGAAGTATAGAAAAAAGCAATAAGAGCAAAATCTCAACTTACCTTGCAGCAGAGAATCTTCAGTAGTTACTGAGGCTGTCGTTTGTGCTAAAGACAGAACAAACCGCTCTTATGAGTATGATTGCGGTAATGGAGCGAGTAATATAAACTACAGGAGCTATTATGGGGCAGTAAGACAATACAGCATTCGACAAGTTCAGCAAGAACGGCCTCCACTTACCTGAGGGAGGAGGCACTCACCTGTGTTCCCGACAAACGTGACTACGCAATCGTGACGCGAGGCGACTACTGAGTGGGGCTGAGGCTGGTGGTGGGGATGTGTGAGGTGCTGGGTGTGCCGACATCACGGTCAGTGCCGCTGTCGTGAATGCGCTTGTGACCTAGTAGGCCCACGCGATGAGCGAATGATCGAAGGCAGTGTGGGCAGTGAAGACGGCGGTCTCGTCTGTGTGTTGGTGCTCCAGGCACAAGTTCACCAGTCTCTGTGCGATGGATTCGCAAGTGACCGATTAGACCGATGCGTGAGGTGAATGTGCGATTGCAGTGAGGGCATATCAGGCCCTCAGAGCTGGTGGGAGGTTCAGGTGTGGAAGTGGTTGCGGGCGGTAATGTGTTGGAGGGAGTGGAAGAAGTTGTAGGTGAGTTGGAGTCGGTGGACAGGGGAACGAGGCATCTCTCGCGTCGGTGATTGCCGTCGAGGTGGAGGCTGGAGTAGAGTCTGGCGGAGTGTTATGTGCAGTCGACGTGGATGCTGTCGGAGGAGGGTTGCACGGCTTCCGGAGGTGACCGACCAAGCCAATGCGTGCACGGAAGGTGCTTTGATAACGTGGACACGTTGGAAGAGCTTGGGAGGTGGCAGTGTGCGTCCGTGGATTGGGAGACTTGCGTGCCGTCCGTTTTGCCCTGGCAGCGGCGATCCGACTAGCTTCGTAGATTGCGGCGCCTGTTTTTACCGCTCTTCGCCACAAAGATCGGTCCTGTGCTAGCTACTCCCAGTTCGTCGTGTTGATTTGGAGATGCTTCAGGGAATTCTTCAGGGTGTACTTGTAACGTCTCTTCTATCCTCCTTTGCGACGAGTGCCTACGGCGACATCGCCATAGAACAGTCGCTTGGGTAGCCGTTCGTCGTTCATGCGTACCACGTGACCGCTCCAGTGCAGTTGTATCTGCCTGAGCATTGCCTGAATGCTGAGATATCCCGTTCTCTCCAGGATTTCCGTGTCCGGAATCCTCTCCTGCCACTTTACCTTCAATATGCGGCATAGGCAGCTGATGTGAAAGTGATTCAGTTTCCGCGCTTGGCTAGCATAGACAGTCCAAGTCTCGGCTTCGTACAAGAGTGTTGACAGCACAACAGCCTTGTACATCTTCAATTTCGTTGACAGTTGAAGACTATGATGATTCCATACGGAAGCTTGGAGCCGACCGAAGGCTTGACTGGCTTTGGAGATTCTGCGGGCAATCTCGGCGTCTATTTTAGTGTTGCGGGAAAGCGTACTGCCAAGGTAAGTGAAGGGGTCCACGTTCTGCAGTACGGCTCCGTTGACGTTGATGCGTGCGGGGTTGAGGTCAGCACCTGGCGGCGGTTGATGCAAAACCACCGTCTTGTCCGTGTTGATGGTGAGGCCAAAGTTGGCGCAACCTGCTGCAAATAGGTCCATGCTCCTTTGCATGTCTGCTTCGGTGGTGCTGTTGAGAGCGCAGTCGTCCGCAAACAGCAGATCATGAACTGTGGTTGTGGAGACGCGCGTGGGGGCCTGCATCCGATGAATGTTGAGGAGGTTTCCGTCCGTTCTGTAGTTGAGGGGGATTCCGGGACGCTCGTCACGGTAGGCGTCCATCAGCATGGCAGAGAACATAAGACTGAAGAGGGTGGGTGCGAGGACACAGCCCTGCTTCACTCCATTGGTCACTGCGAAGGCTTCAGACAACGTTCCGTAGTCCGTGACGTGCGCCATCATCCCATCATGAAGTTGTCGAACCATGTGGGTGAAGTGTTCCGGACAGCCAAACTTCTGCATAACCTTCCAAAGTCCGGGCCGGTTCACCGTGTCGAAGGCTTTTGTCAGATCTACGAACGTAGTGTAGAGGTGGGTCCGCATCTCTTGACATTTCTCCTGCAGCTGATGCGCGGCAAATATCATGTCAGTGGTGCCGCGGTGACATCGAAAACCACACTGACTTTCAGGCAGAAGCCCTTGTTCCAGGTGGCTATTCAGACGATTGAGGAGGATGCGTGCGAAGATTTTTCCGGCAATATTTAGCGGTGAGATGCCGCGGTGGTTGTCACAGACCTGGCGATTCCCCTTACGCTTGTAGAGGTGGACGATGGTGGCGTCCTTGAAATCCTGGGGAACTTGGCCCTGTCGCCACATCTCTTGGAACAGGGTGGTGAGATGAGTTATGAGTTGGTGGCCACCATATTTGTAAATCTCCGCCGGGATCCCGTCGGACCCGGGTGCCTTCCCGCTGGACAGCTGCTTCACAGCCTTCATGGTCTCCTCAGGGGTTGGTGGGAGGTCGAGATCAGCATTAATTTCGACTTGGGGCAACCGCTCAATGGCAGCCTCAGAGGTGGTAGAGGGCCGGTTGAGTACACTTTGGAAGTGCTCGGCCCAGCGGCTCAGAAGTTGCGTCTTCTCAGTGATGAGGGTGGTACCGTCCGCGCTGAGAAGCGGGGCTGTGCCCCTCACTACGGGGCCGTAGACTGCTTTGAGCGCAGCGAAGAAGTTTTTAAATTCATTGCGATCCGCGTAGCCTTGGATTTCCTCACCCTTACGAACCATCCAAGCGTCCTGCATTTCCCGCAGCCGCTGCTGTACAAGACGGCGACTTTGGTAGTAGGCTGCTTTCGTGGCGTCGGTAGGGTGAGCGACATATTCGTTGCGGAGGCGATTCTTCTCAGAGATGAGATTACTGATGGCTGCATCGTTTTCGTCGAACCAGTCTTGGTGTGGGTGGGGCGCGGGCCCAAGGATGCGTTTTGCAGTGGATTGAACAGCGTCCCGTAGTTGACACCATTGGGTCTCCACGGAGGTGTTCTCTTCTGCGACTGGGAGGTTATTCAGCTGTGGGGTCAACTCGTTGCTGAAACGCATGCGGTTGGCAGGCAAGTGTAACAGAGCAGTATTCAACTTACCTGGGGGTCGCTTACCTTGAGGTCTCCTGCGTGGTTGAAGACGCATCCGCATCTTGGAGATGATGAGACGATGATCGGTATCACCATCGGCACCCGGCATTGCCTTTGTAACCAACACGTCCTGCTGGTTGCGTCGCCGCACGAGGACATAATCCAGAAGATGCCACTGACGAGACCCGGGGTGCATCCAGGTCGCCTTGTGCTGCAGCGGTTGGCTGAAGTAGGTGTTCGTCAGTATGAGACGGTGCACCGCGCAGGTGCGAAGGAGGAGTAGGCCATTGTCGTTGAGTCCTCGGAGGCCGTGGGGTCCGAGCACTCCTCTCCAGGCGGCGTGGTCTGTGCCGACGCGGGCATTGAAGTCACCAAGGACTATCAACTTGTCCGCCTTCGGCACAGAGGCCAGGAGGGCGTGCAGATCCTCGTAGAACTTGTTCTTTGTCTCCTCAGAGCTGGTCATCGGAGGAGCGTAGACACTAACGATGGTGGCGAATTTGCCACCCCATAGAGGCAGGCGGAGACTCATCAGGCGTTCATTGATACCCTGCGGCGTACAGGGTAGTCGTCCCACGATGTCCTTCCGGATGGCAAAGGCGACGCCGGCCTCGCGTCGCTCTGCCATCGGACGGCCCACATAGAAGAAGGTGTAACCGGCACCCACCTCTTCTATGGAACCTTCGCCGGAGAAGCGGGTTTCACTGAGTGCGGCGATGTCCACCTTGAAGCGCACCAGCTCCCGGGCGATGAGTGCTGTTCTCCGTTCCGGTCGAATGCTCCTCGTGTTATCTAAAAGAGAACGAAGATTCCAAGCGCTGAAGATGATAGGACTTACCTGAGCTCCCTGAGCTGTCGTCCTGTGAGCTCTGGGAGCTGTCCTGCGGGAAGGAAACGGGGTAGAGGGAGGGTGGGGAAGAGAGAAGTTTTGATTTGCGTTTGTAGTGTTTCGACCGCGTGTTTGCATTCTGTCAGCCACGATCAACTGGCAGATGTCGCAACCCAGCGTGTTTGGTACCATCTTTTATAGGACCATCAACCCTCTCGCGAGGGGCAGCAGCGCTACTCCACAAAGGGACTGCCGGTCACCCACAACTGCTGCCGAACTGCACCATGGGCCGCGAGTGTTTTGATGTTGAACGACCACTTGGTTACGAGCCGCCTACAACTTTGCTGTCGCGCCGCCATATGACTTTTTAGACCGTGGGGGAAGGTATTTGGGGAGTAGGGGGAGGGAGCAGCAGTATCTGCCTTAGTAGCAGTAGCGGTGAACGCGACGTTCTCTCTTCTTATGCTGCTACGCATTCTAGTGCTGTGACATCTGATTGCTGTTAAAGTAACTGCTCCGGGTATTATCGTAACTGATGTTGCTAAGGCTGCAAGCTCTGCTAGGACTAAGAACGCTAATCATGACGGTGGAACGACTATATGGGTAGACTTCGTTACAATGAAGGTGACTTAGAGCAGCGAAACGGAATAGTGTAGGTATGACAGTAGAGACAACATTGGAGAGATAGTCAGTAGAGTTACAGATAGCAAATATCAAGTTGGGCAGAAAATAGTAAGGTAAAATAGATGTGGAATCAGGCATACATAAGCATAGAGAGCAAGGGATGCAATGTTAAGACTGCCGGATATCGAGTAGATTACACAGATACAGCAACGTTACGAGAGTACTGAAATGCTTAAGCTAGTGATGAAAGCACTGGTCGCAATGGTTGTAATAGTGGTCGTAACGATGAAGCAACTAGTGATAGCAAGTGGGTAATAAAGGGTAAGGGATAATAAACATTAAAATACAGATGGACGGACAAGGGAACGGTATAAAGATAAAAACTTCCTTCCACCAGCTGCGTCTGCTAAGGTACTTACCGCTGCAACCCGGGGGCATACCGGGCGTGGGGACACACACACCGGAGACCCTCACTTGGTTTGGCCCGCTGATCGAGGCGGGGAGCCGGGGGTGGCCGCCAGGCAAAGCCTAGCTCCGGGGAGCCACAAGTGAGAGTTGGATGCCAGCCAGGGACGCTAGGCGTAGCCACCACCTATGCGAGGAAGATGATGCGATCTGCCACGACCTTCACGTTCAACCCCCAGCTGGACACCCCATACCCCCCCACACACACGACACGACAGTTCCCCCGTCGATTTCGACGATGGGCACCACGCGCTCCAACAAGCCGCAGCAAACGCTGAAACAAGCCACGACTGACACAGAGGTAAGCTGGGCAAGCAACACGACAGCGGCGACAGCAAGCAGGAGCAACGCAGAGAACTCGTGCGAGAGACAACAGGAGTTTAGGCAGACTTGCACAGAATCTACCCTCTCGCTCGCCACTCCCACCTCCGTTTCCGGTGTAAAGATAAAGTCAATAAGACCGGGGATGAGGGAGGATGTAGATGGCTGGCGCGATAAACACTCAGCACACGCACACTTGACACAGCCATCTCGCTAGGTATGCTCCCGACTGCGCGGGAGTGCCATAAAGGCCACATTAAGAGGGAGCAATTGCAGCCTGACTCTCAGTCCTCCCTCTCCTCCCGTACGTACACACAGACACACGCCTACAGAAGGAGCAGCTACGTAGGGGGTCCGAGTTTTCCCGTCAGTTGGCAGACCCTCCAAGCTACGGCTTTTAGCGCACCGTGAGAGATTCAGACGCATTCAGATTTATTATAGTGAGGGAAGAAACGCGCCGAGGTCGACCTCACTCTTTTCCCCACATCACATCTCTCACAACATACACACACAGTCAGACACTCCAGGGGCACGACTGGACCCCATCAACATCAGCCCTGGCTTCGCCAGTGGCTACTGCTGCCTAAGACTGCACTGCAGGGTACCGTGTACAATAAATCCCTCCCCCTCGGTGTCACCTGCCTTTTAACTACAATTTGGAAGTCGATCTGATGTAAGTAATGATCCGATCACAACCACAGCTTAGGTCCTCTACAGTTTTGATTGACATTATTCCGCTCAATTAATGAGTTTTCAGGGCGTGTGTGTATGTGCCTGAGTCCGCCGTTGAGTCAACGACCCTTGGTCGCTTGCAGCCACTCGGTGAACTGATGTTGTTTGGTTGGCTACGTTTCGCAAGACGTGTGTTTCATATGACGAGTTCGGTGAGGAAACGGATTCAACTCGTTAATCGGGATTCCACTGTATTGCAAAACATTCAAATTGCGCTAACTGTAAAGGTGCTTACGAAGGAGGACACATGAAAAGGAGGCGGGGTAATAGGAAATAGAAAAGGTGTACAAGAAAACTCGTACTTTGTTGATTGGCTGTTTACGTTTAGAACATCACGACGTTTGTCAGTGGTTGACCCAGTAAGTTGGTCAAGCTTTTCTGGCCCAGGAAAATCCTCCCTTACCTTGTGCTTCATTCTTTTGATAATTGCAATAGTTAAGGGCTGAAATGTTGACCGGAATGCTGATAAGCTGGAGGCGTAAGATGCTGCCTAAAAGGCTAGATTATATTTGCAAGCCTTATGAGATAAAGCGTCTATTCAGAGTGTTCAGCAGGAGCATTTCAGTAGTAGAGGCAGTGGGCAACCAAGAAATGTTGGCTTTCGCCCAATGCTAGCCAGTTTTCCTTCCTTAAAACAGATTTAAAGTGTGAGAGAGAAATATGCTTTATTTTAGAGGTAAATATCCAAATGTTTAGCGAAATTTGGCTGCATTCACTGAGAGAAAGGGATTAAGTAAGGTGAAAGGACATCGAATACTCCGAATTCAATTGTTTGCAGTAATATTAGTGAAAATTCGATTCCCAGGTCGTAAGTCTGTCAATCTTCAGAGCGTGAATACTGTGGCTCATGGCTTTCGCTATATGCCGCTCCTTTCTTCCGCGTGCGTATTTTAGCAATCCAGTTTGAGCCGCTCTGCGTGGCTCACGTCTCGAGGCGTTAACCGACCGCCACCCCAACAGCCTGGTGACCGTGACCCGCACTCTGTTTGGTGTTGATACTGTCTGCAACTGGGGTGTCAGTGTTTATTTGGTCCCCCCCCCCACGCGCCAGTAATCTGTGTCGCATCGCCTTACCCCCGCGTCTCGCCATAGCCTGTCTCGTGGATACGCGGGTTAACCGGATCGCTGGTTGAAGGCCCCAATTGTTCCGGGTCGTGACTGTCCCTTGATAAGCATGTCTTTAATACAAAATAGGGGACCGGCAAATTTATGTGGCGGTTTACAGAGCAGTCGGTCAAGATTCAAGCCTCTGCCTTGATTTGTGCTCGTCACCTCGGCCCACAATTTCGACTGCGTCAAAGTGGAATCCGTGCCCCGTCTCTGCAGCATGGGTTGCTACCTACGACTTTGGGCCCAGCCTTACCGCCAGCTGATGCTCGCACATTCGCGTTTTTGGCAGCCAGCCGGTTTCTCCAACGTAGTTGCCCATCCCACAACTGCACCAAACTCGTTCCACGGCGCCTGATTTTGCTTTTTTTCGTGATTGGCTTTTTCGGCCGCATTACCTGTTGCTGGATTGTGGCGACAGGCTTAGTTTACACGATATTCACATCTGTTATGAAGACAGGTCGGCTTTCAATTTCTCGCTTTCCGTTTCTCCACATGTGAGTGCTGATATGCCGAAGTACGGCAATAAATATGACGGAAACTTGGACGCATAGTACGGAAAGAATTCACAGTAATTAGTTAAGAATGGAGGGAATGAGCGACCTCACCAAGATTGCGATCGGCAAATTGCTTGAACATTTTAATGTGTCGCAGTATGAAAAATATTAGCTAAAAATATCGGAAACACCGGCAGCTTAAGAGACCATTCGGAGGATACGTTTAAAAATGACCAGATATTTTTTTCAGTTAGGCCGGAAAAATAACAGGAGAGCAGTAAAGAACGAGGGGAGAATGCGGGCCTGTATAAATCGCCAGATTAGGGCTTGTGGTGTGTGATATGAACGCAAACAGCGGATACGATAAGCATGTTTACGAATTTTAATAAGGAGGCCTTCAATATGACGAGTAAATGAAAGGTTAGATGCCAGAGTAACACTTGAGTACCGGAAAAAGGATGTTTCATTGAGCAAAATGTATATAGATGGCTATCGAAAAAAACACTGAGCTGATTTCTGGTCGTTACGTAGAAGGCCATTTGCTGGCGACCATGCTGAGACGTGGTCCAGGCCATCTTACAGTACTTGGAGAGGTATCTGACTCTTGAGAGAATGGCCAACACCCATATCATCAGCATATTTATCAAAAAACATTCGTTTGATGATATCAGATTGTATGTGTAGGGAGAGAAGAGGTGAGGGGTTAACACGCACCCTTGAAGAACTCCACAGTTGTTCAGAAGGACCGTGGATTTTCGCTTGCCGCAATGAGCGAATTGAGTGCGGGAAATTAAATATTCTCCAAGCCAAGAGACAGCCCAGCCGGGAGAGCCGCATGCAGACATTCAATAAAAAAGAAGTTGGTGCAGGATAATATTAAGGGCTGAGGAGTAGTCAGGAAAAGCACATGCGTATGCATGACAGCCCTTAGCTAAATCTCTTGGAGCTGAATAGGCTACCAGAGCAACAGCGTCTAGTGTACTCTGCCTAGCCTTATATGTACATTGCAGGGCATCGGAAAACGGCATAATTACGCCCAAGGCAACTCGTTCTGTAAGGTTCGGTAGTGCAGAAGAGCAATTGGACGAAAGGATTGATGCACATTTACGTGGAAGATACCATTTGTGTGGAGGGGAAAACTCAGTTTCAGTATGCCGACACCTGAAACGGATAAGGCTACTGTCTTTTATTTCAGAGGCGTAGTTGACGAGCATACGTATACTTTCGATAGCTTCTCATCAAGCTATTATTTCATATATTTTATCCCTGTTCCTTCAGAATGACTATGTTTAAATCGTAGTTACAAAAACAATTTCCCGTGTAAATATGTTACTCCCTTTCGTAAAGTAACATGGTTACTTCAACTTGAATATTTTTTCAAGTTTTTAAGAGTGCCTTTAAAGGCAATACCTACAACAGTAGTCGCCGGTTATTAAGCCCACCTCGGGCCCAGACCAAATTGGGCTTAATAAGTGGCGGGCGCACTAACCCGAGAGTCCTAGTTCAGTATTCGCCGGTTATTAAGCCCACCAGCCAAGACCAATTTGGGCTTAAAAAGCGGCTGGACCTATTAACCGCGGGCTTAATTACCGGCGACTACTGTACCTCAAATAATTTGAACCATTGCCAGCCAGAACTCCCAATGCAGCGAAGATAATCCGGAGGACTGAACACCCACCACACACCCCCACGTAACGTCCAAACTCATACTGCAAGTGCATCGCGACTGCCAATTCTCATCCTGTGAGCTGGACTTTCACCAATCGCAGCAGAGAACTCGACTCAACACCTTTTCAGCGCAAGCTCTTATTTAATAGGGAACGACCATTCGTTATTAATAAGACAAAATAAATTGCCAATACAGGCAAAAATGCGAGTCTCGTGAAGTGACTAAGAAGGAGCAAATGTGATTGCGGGGACAACAATTCTGTTCGGCCGACGTTCTGAAATCCATCCCGACTATCAAAGGATAAAAAAACTTGCAGCAGATGGAGTGCCGAACAAGTCATTAGCAAGTGCTTTCAATATAAGTATGACCACTCTTTGGTGCATTATTTATAGCAGAACTGTGCCCAGAAAAAAGCAGGGCCTATTAAGACTATTGATAGGGAATATCTGCTGATGTGCTCTGTGGGGTAATTAGAAAAAGGATGCAATAATTTCAATTGCATTAGGAAAAGGCCACAATAAAGCTGTTTTAAGGTAGAAAACTTATAAGAGAACGTTTGCTGTTTTCTAAAAAGTATATTGAATACCAGACCTCATTCTGGAAGAGTATTTACTTCTGTGATGAGGTCTGTTAAGGTGACGAAGTCTATCATATGCAGAAAAAAACCTTCCGAAGGAACATACTGCGCCGACAGTAGCATTCAAGAAATGCCGAAAATTAATGGTTTGGAACGATTAATTTGGCGGTCGACTGTGGACGGCACTAACAACAGGGTGTTCGTAAACATCGTTAAAGATGCCTTGTGTTACACTGGCATCAATTGGCACAAAAATGACCACAGTTATTTTAAGCGATAATGCTCCAGTCCACTGTTCAAAGGAGGAATGAAGTTGAGCACATTTAGAAATGAACTATAAATTTGTAGACTACAGCCAGCCGCTGCGCGTGTAGCCTTCAAATTATGTTTATTCCAGCCAACAGTCCTGACATGAATCCAATCGAAAATTTGCTTGCAATTGTCGAGGCCAAAAAACTCTTTCTATGAAAGAAAAATTGGATTATATTGCCAATACCCACATTGCAAACACAACTATCGATGACCAAGTGGCGTCAGTGACCCATCGACTTACTGTCATTTTAAATCTGAATGGACGTTTTTCGAAATAGTAAATATTGTATTTGTACATATTCTTTATTACTTTGACGCTTTTTTGAGATTTCCTGCCTTAAAACATTTATACAGATTTTTGTTAAAATTACATTTTCCTGCTAGTAAATAGTAATTGCTCAACCAAACTCTGACTTTATTTTACTTATGGTTCTTGCGTTACTGTTTTAGTAGTTTGTGGGCACGCCGCGTGTGCTGACTTCCCGCAAAATGACTTTTATTACATTTTCGCACATATTTCATGAGTTTGTGCACTCACTATACATCCGCGAAGACAATAGTAGAAACGGGTAACTCATGCACTAGGAGTTGTGGGATTTAAAGAGTACGGTCGCTATGCTACTGTATACTTTTAAAAATGCACGGCTCCCCTCCATCGAGGATAGCTGTCCGCTTGTGCGTTAATTGCCAGATATCGAGCGTGCAGGCCTGCTGAAATTCCATCATCCCTACTGGATTTAGGCATGATGATTCATGGGCCATCTGCCTTCCAGGCACTGGCGTTAGGTGGCTTGTTTGCCTCTGTGCTCCCGAGTGGCGAACTGCCTTGGCCAAATTGAACCTGAACACCGAATATGGTGTGGGAAGGTCGTTGCACTTGTCGATAGACTGGGGGCCTGTGAACAATGACTCAAGCAACTCGCGGCTAACACATTATTGTCATTTTTCGCAAGAATTTGGCCTTATCAAATTTGAATGTGTGGCTGGGTCTCGTCAACTGAGCCGCAACTTGATAATTGGCATAATTTCTTCACGCTGCTGCCGCGTGTCCGGCAATTCACCTCTTGATAATGCTGCCAGTTTCTCCGACATAGTTGCTTCTCAAGACGTGAGTAGCTGAACACGCGACAGCAGTGCGGAGAACTGACGCCAGTGGCCAGGTCGTGGCTCATTCGACGAGATCCAGTCACACATTCACATTTTATGAGGCCGAAAATCTTGCGAGAGGTGACAATGATGTGCTAGCCGCGAATTGCTGGAATTAGTGTTTACGAAAGACATCGATAAGCAAGTGAAAAATTGCATGTGTAGCTCCACACTGGAACTGCCGGGCGAAAGCGACGTGATAGGTTGCCGAGATGGTAGCCTATCGCTGTTGGTCTGGTCTGTAGGGAGGGGGGGGAAGGATACCAAGTCTGTGCAAATCCAGACCACTTAATGCCTTCAGCACCACCACTTGTTGCCTCGACCTTCTCTAGCCTGTGGATTAGGACACATGCGTGCACGGTAGGTTAGGTGGATGCTGAGCTGGTCCTCGGGGCAGGTGGTAGTCCATTTTATCACTGCCCGTAACTAATCTCTAGCCCTAAAAACAGAGTAAGTGAATCAGTTCTCCACCCCCTGCGGCCAGCCGGCCGACCTATTTGAACCTCAACAGTGGACGGGATGCCTAAGAAGTCTCAGCTAGGAAGACTATGTCGCACAGCGAGCAACGGCAGGAAAGCACAACACGATCACCACCACCCACAGTAAGCTTCATTCTCCGTCTGCTCTGCCGGGAGGGTGAATATTGTCAAAGTCAACGCTCGAACTGTCGCGTATGTTTGTCCCCTGAACGAGCCCCGCGCGGCAGATGCGCTGGACTAACACTCTGGTCAGATCAGGCTACAGCAGGTTGCATTCGGGTTGTGCTCCCATATAACAAATGCCGATCATGTGGTTGGGGTTGGTGGCATGCCTAGGTGCAGGCCCAGGCCGGACCAGTCCCACTCCCGATCTTCATGAATCTATCGCAGGGGGTTAAGTAAGTTAAACCCTAGCAACTGCGACCTTCAGACCATGGTTACTTAGTAGAGAAGAAGTCAGTGGAGGCCAGAATAGTAGAAGCAAGCATTGGGTAAGTTAGGTTCAGGCTGCTGATTGGCCCGACCATTTTGAGGTGCGCGCGTGCGCCCCAGACGCCCGAGGTCAAAGGTTACGCTGCGCATGCGGACATCGGCCACCGCGCTGGATCGAGCGACTGGGCAGCCAAGATTGTCCCGCAAGACCAGGTCTGTAGCACCTCGCGTTTGGAGGAGTTAAGCTGCAGCACCGCTACAAGTGCTCCCTTCCGAGACGGTAATTTGACTGATGAAAGAAATCGAATGGAGGAAGAATAGTTAAATATAGGGGAGGATTTACGTACCAGGGTAGAGTTGTAAACAGCGTGGGTGGCTTTAGTTGGCATAAATGAGCCAGGTTGCAGGGGCGGCTGGAGAAAGCCGGTGGTTCGGTAAAACGTCAACAGCAAATCAGTTTGCCGTGTCAGTATGAGTTGAACCAAGAGGTATCGTTGGCCGTAGAAGGACGATCAGAGATTGGAAAGGAGACATGGGTGCTGACACCCATAAAGGGACATCTCTGTTGGATTGGGAAGGAACCATGTCCTGGGCTGGATGGCCTGTGGGCGCTTTAAGATCTCGACTTGGCTTCACGACAGGATGTCGATGCAGAAAGTCTCCATATCGCGGTCACATCAGATGACACAGGAAAAACTCAATTAAAGGCGAGGGAGTTTTGAAATGACTGAGATCAACCACATCAGAAATCACGACTGCAGATCACCAAATACGCCGGGACACGTCAAAATGTCAAAGAAATACGCAGGAAGAGCAGGCCACATCAGAAGTTACGTGTACAGATCAAGTCGGACGGTCAACAATATCGCAGGGGGTGAAGAAAGTTAAACCCTAGTAACTGCAATCTTCAGACCATGGTTACTTAATTGAGAAGAAGTCAATGAAGGCCAGAATAGGAGGAATAGTTTATTGTGTGCGCAAAGGAACTAAGAATAGAAGGAAAGAGATTGACAACGGAGAGCACGGCCTTCCGCTAGAACGACTTGATACGAAGTGGTGCTTGGCGACCGAGGTTGGAGAATAAGGGACATGTTCAAGTAGTGCTTGGGCAGCTGCGAGTACCAAGACGCACATGTGTGTGTGTCCGAATGGAAGTAGGTCAAATCTTTGCAGGTCTAAGGCTCTGGCCTTAGAACTAGGTCTAGCAAATACCTACAATGTAGCTGTCATTTCCGGCTGAAAAAGTTTGAAATTCCCGAATGAATGAAAAGGTTCGCGTTCCAGGTATGGATAAGGCAGAAGACTTGTCGAAATTCTCCACATCTCTTCTCCAACAGAACTCCCATCCGATCGAAAAAATGATTGTTTACCTCTTTCGAAGCCTGCCCCCTTTCCCCTGGAGAGCTGGCCGCCCATGACTCACTCAAATGCACATGACTGAATACTGCTCTCCCCCGTTCTTGGCCCCTTCTTTCGATTTTCACATTGCACCTTCGGATGGCGACCACCGTGAAGGCATACGGCGATTGCGAGCCAGCTGTCCATCCCCCCTCCCCCCTTTTGGCCCAACAACCGCGGCTACTACGGGAACCACTCATCAAGCCACCCCACTACCACCACCACCACTGACTTCAAACGCTTGCAACCCCCCCCCTTGCCGGCACAGCATTGCCTCTGTTCATGTCCGCCCCCTTTTGGGGCTGGGCTTTTCAGACAAATGGGAGCCCACCGGAACTGCCGCCTGGAATCCTATGAAACCAGACCCATGCCCATTTGACCGACTCCCTTTGCTCTTGACTTGGAATATCCATTGTTAAGTTTTGTGCATTTATATGCTACTATTTATCTCAAGAGTACCTTACCAACTTGATAGTTGGAATCACTGGTTTTGGCGTACGCGTGACTGCTGGATACAGTCGGAGAAGGCAAAGGACGAAACAGTAGCTGTAATTTTAACCCTATTATCAATGTTAACCCTAAACCCAAATTGCCCCTATCGCTGCCTTCAACCTAACCCTATCTTCCTCAGTGTTTGGCGCAAAGAAAATTGTATTGCGTGTGGCGTTTTTTCATTAATCCTGCTCCAGATGCTACGACCGTTTATTACTCTGAGATGCAATCCCTTACCATTCTTCCCTGTTGGATAGAAATATTTGATTGGCGTAGACTTAGGTGTGGTTACTGATTGGCTGTGTTTTCCAGACCATGGCGCAAAGGTACTCGCATGGCCTGTGGCTCTTGTCCTCATGCCCTGCTTATTGAGGCAAATAATCCTTACCCATGTAGCCGTGCTTGTAGTGGCCGCTAGCGGCCACTGTGGGAATCCGTGATCGTTGACTCATAATGCCAAGGCTGCAGTCACGATAACTGCCCTTGACAAGCACTCTTGTGTGAACGCCAGCAGCACCCTGTCCACCTCTCACCCTTTGGCGGGCGCGACAGACTAACACACCCACGCCTGTGCGTAGCCTCGCGAGGTTCAACTTATCACCTTCAAGGCTGCATAAGACAAAGACAACTAGCAGTGGTCACTCGAATGTTGGCCACCGGGCATAACCTCTTAATCCGCCCCGCCAGGAAGCGGCCACAGGCAGCGTTGTCGGCGCCCCGAGTTTCCATGCTTTTGCCGTAGTTTGCTCAAACTCTCACCTGCACTAGACTCCTGCTAGTTCCTTTGAATTTCGACCACCAATTGCATGGCACCTCTGTCTCTACACGGTGCGTTCAATCTTACTTTCATTTTCCAACTTATTTTATACTTGCGTTGATTAAGCACTACGAGTCTGAAGGTCACATACTTCCCTGAGAAAATTTGGTTCCAGACAGGAGGAGCTAATCACCGTCGGCTCTGTGAATATATACAGCCACTAGAATGCCACCTGGGCTGGAAAAAGACATCGTCATGGAAACACAAAAACACACATAAACTCGAGTACAGAAGAGACAAGACACATAGGTGGAAAATAATTTAATAATATGGGAGACATTAAACCGACTACAAAATTGCGCCTACACGGCCATTCACGAAAACGCATAACTGAACTACTCCAAATCAACGCCGTTGGCAAGATATTTCTCTTCACTTTCCTCTTGAATCAATCCCACTAGAGGTTGGCTGACACAGAGGGCAGGTGGGTGGGCTGGCGCTGGACATCCTTGGGTGCCGACTGTCTTCTGAGCACCGGCACCTGTTCCGATTTCTGGTCAGACCGTGCAAAGGTACTCTGCTCAGGTGTCACCAGATACCTTTTCGGAAAAGGGGGTCTTCCTGAGCATTTGCTGGGTAGCACGGCTGGCTTCATCATAACGACTCATCGGGACGCCTTGCTCTGCTCTTTCTCCTCCTACGTTGGCTTGATGATGATGAGAACTTTATTTTGATGATAATATCAAACATTCAGCAAAAATGGCTCCGTTCACGGAGAGCAAGAACGAAAGTAATTTAAAGGGTTCAAAAACTCAAGAGTAAACGGTCAAAGATCACAGAAAACTCAAAGTAAGAAGTCGACATTGTTACCGCATCAGTTATGGAGTCAGGTCGGCCTTCAGCTTTTCAATTTCCGTTTCTTCACGCGTGAGGAAGCGTGCTAAGAATGGGAGTATCGAGTTCTGGTAGGCTGATGTACGACATGTCATATGTCGGAAGTTTCGGTGCGTCATACGAGAAGACTTCGCAGCCATAAGTTCGGAGTGGAGAGATTGAGCGTCATCGCTAATAATACGGTTCACAAAATTCTTGGCCGATTTGAAATGTCGCTGAATTATAAGGTCAGCTCAAAAGCATAGGAATTGTCGGCAGCTGAAGAGAGCATGCGGGGAATACGTTTAATAATAATAAAGTCTTTTTTTAGTAGTGCTGGAAAGGTTACTGGAGAGCAGTAAATAATCAGAGGGAGGATACAAGTGTCTATAAAACGCCAGATGAGAGCTTGCGGGGTGCGATAAGAACGCAAGCGGCGGATATGATATCAAAGTTTGCGGATTTTAATAAAAAGATCTTCAAACTGAAGAGTAAATGAGAGGTTGGAAGCTATTGTTACACCAAAATATCGGAAGGAGGATACCTTGTTTGGCAGAAAGTCGATGGCTTCAGGACTGGAGGAGGGTCGCAGCCTGAATATACTATGGACTGACTTCCGCTCATTGAGTAAAAAGGCCATTTTCTGACGACCATGCTGTGACATGGTCCAATCCATCCTTCAGTGTTTGAAGATTGGTCTGGCTTTTGAAAAGATGGCCGACAACTATGTCGTCAGCATATTTGACACACAAACATGCGTTTGGTGATCGGAGGTAATCAGTATGGAGGGAAAAAGATGAGGGGATAATAAAGACCCCTGCAGAACACCACAACTGTTGGGAAAAAAAGTGGATTTTCGCTTCTCGCTCTGAACGAATTGGGTGCGGGAAGTAAAATAGTCCCCAAGCCAAGAGACGGCCCAGCCAGGAGAGCCGCATGCAGAGGTTTTATTAAGAAGAAGATTTCGCGGGATCGTGTTGAAGGCTGCGGAGTAGTCAAGAAAGGCACATGCGTATGAACTACATCCCTTGTCCAAGTCTCTAAGAGCAGAATGGACTTCCAGAGCAACAGCATCTAGTGTACTGCGCCAAGCCTTATACGCAAACTGCAAGGGATCAGAAAAATTGGATGAAAAAGGCTTAATGATGTGCCAAGCTTCTCGTTCTGTTAACTTGAGGAGTGCAGAATAGCAGGCAATTGGGCGAAAGGAATAGGGACCCGTTGAAGTGGTTTTTTTCAGGATAGGAGTGATTTTGACCGAACGCCGGCCGTCAGGAATCTTGGACTCCATGAAAGATTAATTAATTAGATGTGCCAAGACAGGTGCTTAGTGAAAAGAGCAATATTTAAGGAGAAATGGGGAGGCGCCATCTGGTCCGGCAGCTGTTGTACCTTTGACCTTGTTAAGGTTTTTCATGACTGTTTCCACGGAGACTAGAGAGAAATCACTTAATGGTAAGGAAATATCATTTGTCGGGAGATAGGAGTCGGTGGGAGTGTGGATGAAGTTTGAGTTAAAGCTGTCTAGGTCAGGATCAACTTGTGCCAGTGTATTGCATTGACCAGTGAGACGTTTGAGACTCTTCCATATTTCGGAGGAAGTGAGAGGAGCGGAAGATGTAGAAGGAGTAAAAAGCTGACTAACAAAAAGGTCATTCAGCCTGCAAATCTCATGCTTTATCTGGACATTCAGATCCTTTTTTCTATCTCACAGACCTAGTTTATAGAGCAATTCCTTTTGACGTCTCAAATTTTTTAGGTGGGGAGAAGATATTCTGTCAGGTCTAATCATTACAGTGTCAGGAGGACAGCAGACGTTAGAAATGTTGTTAAAAAAGTAGTGAGATGTCTACAGCATGATTCGATACCCGAGTACTCTAGAAGGGTAGAAATATTGCCAGATATGACGGTCTGGAGCAAAGAAATATTATGCGGGGAGGTGTCTGGAACCCTTAGTTTTCTCTCAGGAATAAATAACAGCCCTTTGTTAGAGTAACAATAGATGGTTGGCAAGCCCAATAACACATAATGCTCTGAGTCTGCCAACGGTGCTCTATTTTGATGACAAAATGTTTGGGATGGTTGGTTAACATGTGATCCAGACGGGCGTCGGCACGAGTGTTGAAGGAAACTAAATCGTCTAAACCTAACAGTGTAAGAAAAAGAAGATTTACACGGTTTAAATAACCGCTTAAAATTATGACATGCTCGCAAGACAGTGCAGCAAGTTTTTGGGAAAGTAAATCAAAAAAGGTGCCTAAAGCACGTTGGCATGTAGAGAAAGGAATGTAAATACTGACAAAAATGATGCCTTTAGAATTGCTTAAAAATCTGGGCTTGCATACTACAGCAATGGCGTCTATTAAGTCATCTGAATAAGAGAATAAGGGCTTAAAATTTGTGCACCATTTCTGGTTTACAAAGACAGCCACTCCACCACCTCTGCCGCTGGTGAATGATTTTCTGTCCGAACGATAGATCCCTGCTAGCACAATACCCGGATTGAACGGGGGTGGCGACGGGGGAATACGTAGCGGTCCGTGGTAGAAGGTTAACGCATATAAATTAGTCAGGTACCTTAACTTTTGCCATTGCTGTGTCTTTTCATCGGTTGCGGTAAAAACGCAATTTAAGTAATTTTTAGGTATAATTTTATGTAAAAAGATGTAAAAAGTAAAAATAAGTAGGTTTAAAAGGTATTATTTGAAACAATACATCGATCCCATAGACGTTCAATAAACCAAGGGTTTTGTTTTAACTTCCCAAACAGGCGGTCATTCTTGGCCCTGACCTGTGTAGCGCCCCCACCTGAACCATGTGTGTTTTGTCGGGCTAACCCGCAGAGTTTCAATTTTCAGGACTGGTCGCGCGATTGGCACCGCCGGCGGATACGATAAGTCAAACCTCTCTTTTGCCTTGCTCTTACATTCGCTGTTACAGAACATCTCATAATTTGTCAGTACGCACTATACCTCGCTAGCCTACCTTTTTTTTCCTCCGCATTCTATCACACTCAGATAAACTATTTGTTATACTCCTTCCATTGGTTTTTTTACCACCCCATTTTCCTCCGCCCGCCAACTTCTCAAAACCCTTTTTGCTTCCCCCATTCACACGGGTTTTGCCCTCGAACAGTTTGCTATGCTTCAGCAAAACCCGACCAAACGTTCGACGATTTCGCAGCCGAACTCACCCGTTTGGCCGCACTCGCCTTCCCCTACAGCCCGGATTTCTTCCGCCAGAACCAAATTTTGCATCGTTTCATGACGGGTCTACTAGACCATAAATTCACCGAGGCTCTAATTACCCACCGCCCCACCTCCCTTAAGGCAGCTCTCGATTTTTGTCCCTTTTATCAGTCATATCAATCGCTCCACCGACCCTCTCCGGGAGCTCCCTCTCCACAGCCAACCGCACCCAGTCCTTCTACGTCCGTTCGGCCAACAACTCACACTCCACGTCAGCCAACGAGCTTCCAACGCCCACCCCCCACCCGCCAACCGAGGCCAACCCTACCCGTTTGCTACCCGGACTTCAATCCTGGCTGCCGCTACTGCGCTGCTTACGGACCGGACGCCCGGCAATGTGGCCACAACCAACACTGTAAGTCCAACATTCCCTCTCCCATTATAGATAACCCCTCTATGTCAACATTTACAATACCCATATTCATCGAGAATTATAGCCTTAACGCCCTCATCGATACTGGAGCTAATGTTTCACTAATCACCTCCGCCAGCATCCCCCAACACTTCTATCAGTGCATAGACCCCCTCCCTCGCCCTCGCCCTATTCAGGCCGCTAACGGCACCCAGATTCCGATCGTAGGTTCTATTTCCCTAGCTTTCGTTTTTTGTGATTCTCGTCTTTCACATGACTTTCTAGTTACACCCTCCAGCCCCTGGCCGGTAGTCTTATGACTAGATTTCTTGACCCATCATAACTGCGTTATTTACGTCCAGGATCGTCGAATCGTTCTCGCCCAAACCGACGATCTCCCACACCCCATCTCGCCACCCCCACCCAACCCAGACATTGACTTTGATCTCATGTATAATGCCGTTATGGCGGCCACGGCCCTCAAACCTTCTTCCTTAGAAGACATACTGCCCTCCTTATCCACAGTGGGTGCCACCGCTCGCGAACAATTACGCGACATCCTCGAATCCTTCCCCGGCCTTTTCTCGTGGTCCACCGACTCCCTAGGCCGCACCAACCTTATCCAACACACTATCGATGTCGGCGACGCCAAACCCATCTGGCAACCACCTCGCCACATTCCAGTCCACTACCGAGCCGAAGTAGACAAGATTCTCGATGAACTCATACGAGGAGAGATAATCAAACCATCGTCATCCCCCTGGGCCTCACCTATTGCGCTAGTCCCCAAGAAAGACGGTTCCCTCCGACTATGCATTGATTATCGACGACTCAACGCAGTCACGGTCCGTGATTCCTTCCCCCTTCCCCGGCTCGATGACACCCTTGAGTACCTCGGTCACGCCCGTTGGTTTTCCACACTGGACCTCAAGTCGGGCTATTGGCAGGTCGAAATCCACCCCAAAGACCGCCCCAAGACCGCATTCATCGTTCCCCAAGGGCTCTTTGAATTTCAGACCCTTCCGTTCGGCCTCTGCAACGCAACCGCCACTTTCCCCCACGCCCTTTCGGACCGGTGGGGTGTGGGAGATCGTCGGTTTGGGCGAGAACGATTCGACGATCCTGGACGTAAATAACGCAGTTATGATGGGTCAAGAAATCTAGTCATAAGACTACCGGCCAGGGGCTGGAGGGTGTAACTAGAAAGTCATGTGAAAGACGAGAATCACAAAAAACGAAAGCTAGGGAAATAGAACCTACGATCGGAATCTGGGTGCCGTTAGCGGCCTGAATAGGGCGAGGGCGAGGGAGGGGGTCTATGCACTGATAGAAGTGTTGGGGGATGCTGGCGGAGGTGATTAGTGAAACATTAGCTCCAGTATCGATGAGGGCGTTAAGGCTATAATTCTCGATGAATATGGGTATTGTAAATGTTGACATAGAGGGGTTATCTATAATGGGAGAGGGAATGTTGGACTTACAGTGTTGGTTGTGGCCGCATTGCCGGGCGTCCGGTCCGTAAGCAGCGCAGTAGCGGCAGCCAGGATTGAAGTCCGGGTAGCAAACGGGTAGGGTTGGCCTCGGTTGGCGGGTGGGGGGTGGGCGTTGGAAGCTCGTTGGCTGACGTGGAGTGAGTTGTTGGCCGAACGGACGTAGAAGGACTGGGTGCGGTTGGCTGTGGAGAGGGAGCTCCCGGGGAGGGTCGGTGGAGCGATTGATATGACTGATAAAAGTGACAAAAATCGAGAGCTGCCTTAAGGGAGGTGGGGCGGTGGGTAATTAGAGCCTCGGTGAATTTATGGTCTAGTAGACCCGTCATGAAACGATGCAAAATTTGGTTCTGGCGGAAGAAATCCGGGCTGTAGGGGAAGGCGAGTGCGGCCAAACGGGTGAGTTCGGCTGCGAAATCGTCGAACGTTTGGTCGGGTTTTTGCTGAAGCATAGCAAACTGTTCGAGGGCAAAACCCGTGTGAATGGGGGAAGCAAAAAGGGTTTTGAGAAGTTGGCGGGCGGAGGAAAATGGGGTGGTAAAAAAACCAATGGAAGGAGTATAACAAATAGTTTATCTGAGTGTGATAGAATGCGGAGGAAAAAAAGGTAGGCTAGCGAGGTATAGTGCGTACTGACAAATTATGGGATGTTCTGTAACAGCGAATGTAAGAGCAAGGCAAAAGAGAGGTTTGACTTATCGTATCCGCCGGCGGTGCCAATCGCGCGACCAGTCCTGAAAATTGAAACTCCGCGGGTTAGCCCGACAAAACACACATGGTTCAGGCGGGGGCGCTACACCTGTCGTGCGTTCTATCGCGTGATAACCGACCTTTTGAATTTGCGATCAAATCTATCATTGTTTGTCCAGGTACGAATGTTTTAAAAAAAATTATTTACGTTTCTCATAATATTATTGTTTAATTATTGACTATAACAGCCGGCCTATTGTAACTCGCTGGCTAGGTTCCTGAAGCAGTCTGTGAATGAAGTGTGCAGAAATACCTGAATAATATTGTTGTTCAGCATAGGTTGATAGTGAATATGCAGCGATCATACTACGGATTGCACCGGAGCACTATATATAAGCGCATACAGCGCAAAAAGCCGGCATATCTGGAGGCTTTTCGGGATGAATTTGCAATGCGTCCGTCAACCTCCAATGCTGCTGAAACTGAAGACGCCGAAATGGAGATGCCTGTACTCACGCCAGAAATTCCTTCCGGTACGTAGTAAGGGTTTCTGACATCGTACTAGCTAGAGACGTGTGGGAAGCTGATGACACCACTATCACATCTAATTACTCATTCGTTGAAGCTCTCCGAGATTTTTGCGTGCATCGGTCGTTGCGCCATACTGCTATTAAAGAGCTCTTTGATACGGTCCGTGCTTTTGAGGGGACCACTATCCCAGATGTACCGAGGAGCGCAAAGACAATAATGGAGACGCCTCGATCGTGCCTTAGAAAGTCACTGAGTAATGGTGACTATGTCCACGTCGGCTTTCGTGAAGGCCTACTGAAGGAACTGAATACTCGTCAGAGAACTGCAATTCTTCAGGTGTGGCAGCAACTTCACATCGTTGGAATGCGGCCTTTTAAAGCGTATGGTCAATGTGTCTAGCCAATATTGTGCCGCATTGTGAAGCCCTTTGTTTCCAGCTCTTTTGTTGTTGGTGTCTTCGCAGGTTGGGGTAAACCTGACCCTGTTGACAGGTACCTTGAAGACTGTGTTACGGATCTCAAGGAACTCCTCGCGCATGGCCTGTCTACTGGACTTCTGGCACTCGCCGCACACTGGTTAGCGGTGAGGCAGCCACGGGGTCTGGTCTGCCACTGTGCACAGACGAGGCCCTCAGGTTGTTTCTCAAACGCTTTGAAAAAGAAGAAACACTTTTGCAGGATAGCGTATGATTACGGTCGAATTAATTTAACGCTTTTGAAATGTAGGTTAAATTCCTCCTCTCGATTGGCGGCCGCAGCCCCAAAGAGATAATACGGCACATCTTAGCCCAACTTCTCGGACCGCCACTCTGCACCACTTACGTGGCAAGGTTCCACGCAGAAGAATAAGAAGTCATTCATAGAGAGTAAACTCTACTATTTTTACGGGTAGGTTGCAAGCATCATTATAATCTTCAGAGACCACACGCCGACACCCGGGGCTACATAACATCAAACAGGACGTCATAAAGAATACCGCCGTTGAGTGGTTCCATGGTTCGCGGGATCGGTATGGAGGCATCCGAGAAAACAGAACAGAGACCGCTGCGGGCAATGTGATGGCCTCATACTTTCAGTCAGAGGACACTGTAAGTGCCATTGCATACTACGGTCTTATTGGTTACCTTTTGCCGACAATGGTCTTTTAGTTACAATTTATAACTTTATTCTTGCTAACATATTAACAGCCTTATAATTCACGTTTTTCCAATTATAGGAGCCAGCTATCCAGCCGTCCGCAAGTTATGCCTCCCCTGAACATTGACAAACCTTTATATTTTGACATTAACATTGACATACGTTTGTAAAAATTTTCTAATATCTTCTTTATCTACTAATATAACACAATTTATATTTCATTAGGACTTGTCCTTTACCCAAAAGCGTCAATGGGCAGGTTTAGGGGGACCTTAGGGGGGTTAAGGGGGACCGGGGTGGTGGCGGGGGCATTTTACGCAACGGGAGGGGAGCGTGTGGGAAAGGGGGAGGAGCTTAAATGAGCAAAATAACGCGTCGTGCTGCCAATTTTTTTTCGGCGACGGGGAACACGGGTTGATATCCCCGCCCTGAGCCCCGTCCTCGGCGGGGATATAGCCCCTTTCTGCCCCATTTTCCCCCGCCGCTCGACGGGGTAGAACAGGGAATGTGCTAGCAGGGATGTAAAAATCTATTGTGGGGTGATGAGTTCCTACTCAATGTCGCTGTTAAACCAAGTTTCTTGTAGACAGATGACTGCAGAGTTCTTATGTTCTCTTTTCAACATGAGTTCCGATAATTCGACACTTTTGTTAAGCAGGGATCTGCAATTTGTCGACATGAAACCTGGGAGTGACAATTCTTGTAGAGGCTTACGTTTGTTTCCTTATCGCCAACCTGATCTGTGTGTTCGTTTCCGTGTGGTGCGGAGAATTGTCGAAGACATTGAATTGCAAATGCGACAGATTGGCTTCATTTGACAAATGTTGGAATGTTGATGTGTTGTAGATAAGATAACTTGTTTTCGCGCATTTAAAAAGGTAGTAGTGTACTGTAGAAATCACCTCATGATCACAAGTGCAGACAAACAAAGCAGGGGATTAGAGAGGATGGTAAAGGATAATGAATTCCCGCGTGAATGGAGAGACAAAAAAATGGGTGACTTAAATTCAAAAGCCGCTTCTTCATATCTTCCTTGATTTCCAGGCGCGGCAACTCCTCCGGATAAAAAATAGGCTTACTGAGATCTGGAGCGTCACAGGTTTCCATATTCTTTTCAGTCTCCTCGAGGTGCTGCTGGGGCTGGCCTTGCTCATGCTTCAGCGCTGACTCTACTATGGCCACTGACATAACTTCCACATTCTGAGTAGTCAGACCGCCTGAAGAGGCATCTTCATGTGCCGGCACGTGACGTATATGAATGGGCTCTGGCCTCTCAACGTCGGGCGCTCGCTCAGAAAACATGCCGGTATGCTGTTTATGTGTCTCTGGATGTTCTTCAGATAATAAGGCTTCCTTGCTGGCTGATTTGGACACCATACAGGATTCAAAATTACGCATCACGACTGCCCCACTAGTCTGCTCACCGCTCAGACACTTTGCGTCCGCTTCTAACTCCAGATGGATCGAACCCTTAGGAAATATCCCAGAAGTAGTAGAAACTGCCCGGGAGCAAGAAAGGACTTCATTACGAGAATGACTGAGGGTGCAATTGGACTGACTCTGGTCCTCATTCGACGCTGACTCTTCTCTGGGCACAGGCATGCGCTACACATACTCTTTACTCACATGCTCTAAAGGCGCATCTATAGGTGCAGGCATATTCGCCTTATATAAAGACTATGGCCAATGCACTTCGGACACTCAGTGGATGCCGCACCTCGGGATTCCATCTTTCTTTCAGTGTTCTGAAGGTGGTGCTGGCGGTGGCTCTGCTCATGTTTCGGCGCTGACTCTCCTCTGCGCACAGGCATGCACCCCACATACTCTTTACTCATATGCTCTGGATTCTGCACTTTTAAAACTGTCTCAGAAAGCAGACTGGCAGGCTGCGCCGTTGGCAGAAGATATCTTTCAGAGTAGGTGGTGTCCTTGAGTGTTTAGCTGTCGGCAAGGCCGGCATCAACAGAATACCTGAGACATTAAGCTCTGCTCCTCCTTCTTCACCTGCGTTGGCTTCATCATATCTTCCTTTATTTTCAGACGCGGCAACTCCTTCGGTTGAAAACTAGGCTGAATGAAAGCTGGACCCTCACACCTTTCCATTTTCAGTTCAGTGGTCTTGAGGTGGTTCTGGGGATGGCTCTGCTCATGTTTCGGCGTTGACCCACCTTTCGGCACAAGCATGCGTTCCATATACTATTTACTCAGATGCTGTGGCCTCTGCACTTCGGACACTTGCTCGAAAACCAGACTGGCAAGCTGCTCCTGTGGCACGAGATACCTTTTTCGAGAAAGTGGTTTCCTTGATTGTTTGGCTGTCGGAAAGGCCGACTTCAACAGTATGCCTCATATGAGACACCGTGCTCTGCTCCTCCTTCTCCACCTGCGTTGGCTTTATAATTTCATCATTTATTACCAGGCGTGGAAACTCCTTCGGTCATAAACAACGCTTCCTGAGACCTGGGGCATCACAGATTTCCATACTCATTTCAGTCGTCTGTAGGTGCTGGTGGGGCTGGCTCTGCTCATGTTTCGGCGCTGACTATCCTCTGGGCACAGAAATGTACTCAGTATACTCTTTACTGAGATGCATCTGGCCTCTGCACTACGGACACTCTCAGTAAGCAGACTTGCAAGCTGCACCTGTGGCACCAGATAACTTTCAGAGTAGGTGGTTCCCTTGAGTGTTTGTATGTCGGCAAGGCTGGCTTCAACTGTTTGCCTCATATGGGACACAATGCTCATCTCCACCTTCACGTGCATAACTGTTTACAAGCGAATTTGATAGATTAGAAAAAAATGAATGCAGTAGTTTCATGCGGAAGGTGAAATTCAAGGGCACACACAGATGAGCCACATCGTTATCTATATTCGGGTTATGTATTCTGATACCCACTGCCTCTGTAAGTAGGGGGGGGGAGGGGCTTGGAAGCAAACTCAGTCGAAGCTACGCGTGGGGCAGAATTATAGGTATTAACGAAACATTACTGGTATAGACGGGTTCCCGGCACTACACTGGGGTTCCCAAACCGGTGCGGCATAATAGAACATAGGAAACCCACCAGTTTATGATCGTGATGGGCACCGTCGTATGAGATCCAAAAGTCCGTCAAATCTACAAGACCATCGTTGGGGATGTCTGAGATGTGACCAAATATAAGGCCCTGATGATGGTTGATGCTCAGCGAAACGAGAGCCGTCAAGACTGCATCCAAATTTCAGATGGTCCTTTCTCGGAATCGTGGAGAAAGCTGCCCGGAAAGATGAGGAAAACAAAAGGTTACTAGATTTAGTGTTAAGATCAATGTGCAGTCTTCGCTTAAATGCACACGAGACAAACCCCTGCTGCCAGTCTCGTGACCCAAATTAATTTCAGTTTCGTTATCTCACATCTAACTGAGTAGGAAGTATCTGAAAATGCTGGATAGGGGACCCGTTTAGTGAACCATCTTTGGACACTTTCAATTTTTGAACGGATAGATTCGTTAATAAGACCGAAGAATGGACAACAGTATTCGAGAAAAGGAAGTGCATGCATACGATAAAGTCTAAGCTTCATTTTAGGAAGGCAGAAACTATAATAGATGAAGAGTGGCAACTCCTTCGGTTGAAAACTAGGCTGAAGGAGACCTGGGGCGTCACAGATTTACATAAACTTTTCAGTCGTCTGGATTTGCTGCAGGGGCTGGCACTGCTCATGTTTTGGCGAGGACCCTCCTCTGGGCAAAAGCAGGCACTCCACATAATTTTTACTCAGATGCTCTGGCTTCTGCACGTCGGACACTCCATCAGATAGCACAGCGACAGGCTGTTCCTGTGGCACCAGATACCTATCAGAGTAGGTGGTTTCCTTGATTTTGCCTGTCAGCAAAGCGGGCTGCAACAGGATGCCTCATAAGGGACACCTTGCTCTGTTTCACCTTTTCAACCTGCGTTGGCTTCGTCATATCTTTCTTAATGTCCAAACGCGGCATTTCTTTCGGATGAAAAGAAGGCTTACTGAGACCTGCGGCGTCACAGATTTCCGTATTCCTTTCAGTCGTCTGGAGGTGCTGCTGGGGCGGCTCTGCTCATGCTTTTGCGAGGACCGTCCTCTGGGCAAAAGCAGGTGCTCCACATACTCGAAACTCAGATGCTCCATTCTCTGCTCTTCGGAAACATTCTCAGAAGGCAGACTGGCAGGCTTCTTCTGTGGCCCCAGATACCTTTCAGAGTAGGTGGTTTTCTTACGTGTTTGGCCATGGGCAAGGCTGGCTCCAACAGTTTACCTCATATGGGAGAGCTTGCTCTGTTCCACCTCCTCTAATTGCTTTTGCTTCATCATATATTCATTTATTTCCATACGCGACAATTCCTTCGGTTGAAAAGAAGGCCTTCTGAAACCTGGGGCACAATAGATTTCCGTATTTATTTAAGTAATCTGGAGATGCTGCTGGGCCTGGTTATGCTGATAATTCGGCGAGGACCCTCCCCTGGGCAAAAGCAGGCACTCCACATACTCGTTACTCAGATGCTTCGGCCTCTCCTCTTCGGAAACATTCTCAGGAACCAGACTGGCAGGCTGCTTCTGTCGCACCATATACCTTTCAGTGTAGATGGTTTCGTTGAGTGTTTGCCTGTCGGCAAGGCTGGCTCCAAGAAATTGCCCCATATGGGACACCTAGCTCTGTTCCACCATCTCTACCTGCGTTGGCTTTGTCCTATTTTCCTTTATGTCCAGACGCGGCAAATCCCTCGGATGAAAACTAGGCTTAGTGAGACGTGTGGCGTCACAGATTTCCATATTCCTTTTAGTGATCTGGAGGTGCTGCTGGGGCAGCACTGCTCATGTGTCGGCGATGATCGTCCTCTGAGCAAAAGGAGACGATCCACATACTCGTTACTCAGACGCTCCGGCCTCTGCACTTCGGACACATTCTCAGAAGGCAGACTGGCAGGCTGCTTCTGTGGCACCAGTTACCTTTCGTAGTAGGTGGTTCACTTTAGTGTTTGGCCATCGGCAAGGCCGGCTTGAACAGTTTAGCTAATATGGGAGGGCTCGCTCTGCTGACCTTCTCTACCTGCGTTGGCTTAATCATATGTTCCTTAATTTCCAGATGTGGCTACTCCTTCGGATGAAAACAAGTCTAACTTTGACCTGCAGCGTCACAGATTTCCGCATTCCTTTCAGTCTTCTGAAAAATCTGCTTGGACTGGCTCTGCTAATAAATTTGGCGACGACTGTCCTCTGGGCAAAAGCAGGCTCTCCACATACTCGTGACTCAGATGCTCTGGTCTCCGCTCTTCGGACACCTTCTTTAACACCAGACTGGCAGGTGGCTCCTTTGGCACCAGATACCTTTCAGAGTAGATGGTTTCGTTGGGAGTTTGCATGTCGGCAAGGCTGGCTCCAACATTTTGCCTAAACTGGGAAATTTTGCGCTGTTCCACCTTCTCTCCCTGCGTTGGCTTCGTCAGATCCTCCTTAATGTCCAGACGCGGCAACTCCTGCGGATGAAACCTAGGCTAACTGTGACCTTCAGATTCACAGATTTCCCTATTCCTTTCAGTCGTCTGTAGGTGCTGCTGGGGCGGCTATGCTCGTGTTACGGCGCTGATCCTCCTCTGGGCACAAGCATGCGTTCCACATACTCTTGTCTAAGATGTTTGGTATCTGCACTTCGGACACTCTCTCAGTAAGCACACCGGCAGGCTGCTCCTGTAGCACCAGATACCTTTCAG
Source organism: Ligula intestinalis (assembly GCA_036362985.1). Taxonomy (NCBI): domain Eukaryota; kingdom Metazoa; phylum Platyhelminthes; class Cestoda; order Diphyllobothriidea; family Diphyllobothriidae; genus Ligula; species Ligula intestinalis. The sequence goes on from JAYGXS010000007.1 coordinate 20,207,309, forward strand.
AGTAGGTGGTTTCCTTGAGTGTTTGCCTGCCAGCAGAGCAGCCTTAAGAGCATAACCCATATGGGCAAGCGTGCTCTGCTCCTCCTTTTCCACCTGCGTTGGCTGCATCGTATCTTACTTTATTTCTATTCGCGGCATCTCCTTCGTTTGAAAAGAAGGCTAAATGAGACCTGGGGTGTCCTATATTTTCATATTTCTTTCAGTCGTCTGGGGGTGCTGCTGGGGCTGGCTCTGCTCATGTTTCGTCTCTGACTCTCCTCTAGGCACAGGCGTGCGTTCCACATACTCTTTGCTCAGAGTCTCTGGCATCTGTTCTTCCGACACTCTCTTTAGAAAGCAGACTGGCAGGCTGCTACTGTGGCACCAGATACCTTTCAGAGTAGGTGGTTTCCTTGAGTGTTTGCCTGTCGGCAGAGACAGCCTTAACAGCTTAACTCATATGGGCTACCGCGCTCTGCTCCTCCTTCTTCACCTATGTTGGCTTCATCTCATCTTTCTTTATTTCTAGACGCGGCAACTCCTTCGGTTGAAAATGAGGATGAATGAGTCCTAAGGCATCACATATTTCCTCATTCCTTTCAGTCGTCTAAAGGCGCTGCTGGGACTGGCTTTGCATATGTTTAGGCGCTGACTCTCCACTGGGCACAGGCATACGCTCCACATACTCTTTTCTCATAGGCTCTTTCCTCTGCACTTCGGACACTCTCTCATAAAGCAGACTGGCAGGCTGCTGTGGCACCAGATACCTTACAGACTATGTGGTTTGCTCGGCAGAACGGGCTTCAACATTATGCCTCATATGGCACACCGTGCTCTGCCCTTCCTTCTCTACCTGCGTTAGTATGAACATTTCTGCCTTCATTTCAAGACGCGGCAACTCCCTTGTTTGAATACTAGGCTGAATGAGACCTGAGTTGACTTAGATTTCCATATTTCTTTCAGTTGTCTGTATGTGCTGCTGAGGTTGGCTCTGCTCATGGTTCGACGCTGACTCTGCTCTGGGCAGAGGCATGCGCTCCACATATTGTTTACTCGGAGGCCCTCACCTCTGCACTTCGGACACATTCTCAGAAGGCAGACTGGCAGGCTGCTTCTGTGGCACCAGTTACCTTTCTTAGTAGGCGGTTTCCTTGAGTGTTTGCCTGTCTGAAGCGCAAATTTTGACAGAATGCCTCATATGGGACGCCATGCTTTGCTCCTCCTTCGCCACCTGCGTTGGCTTCATCATATCTTCTTTTATTTCAAGGCGTTGCAACACCTTCGGTAGAAAACAACGCTTACTGAGACGTGGGGTGTCCCAGATTGCCATAACCCTTTCAGTCGTCAGGAGTTACTCTCAAGGCTGGCTCTTCTCATGCTTCGGCGCTGACTCTCCTATGGGCCCAGGCAAGCGCTCCACATACTCATAATTGAGATGTTCTGGCCTTTGCACTTCGGACACTGCCTCAAAATAAAGACTGGTAGGCTGCTCCTGCGGCACCAGATACATTTCAGAATAGTTGGGTTCCTTCATTGTTTGCCTGTTGGTAGGGCCGGCTTCAACACTTTGCCTGAGATGGGACACCGTGCTCTACTCCTCCTTCTCCACCTGCGTTGGCTTCATTATACCTTCGTTCATCAAAAGACGCGAGTATTCCTTCGGTTGTTAACTAGGCTTTCTGAGATCTGGGGCGTCACAGATTTCCATAATCCTGTCAGTCGTTTGGGGGTGCTGCTTGGCCTTGCTTTGCTCATGTTTCGGCTCTGACTCTCCTTCATATACTCTGTTCTCAGATGCTCTGGCCTTTGCACTTCGGACACTCTCTGAGAATGCAGACAGGCAGGCTGCTCCTGCGACACCAGATACATTTCAGAATAGGTGTGTTCCTTCAGTGTTTGCCTGTTGATAGGGCCGGCTTCAACACTATGCC
>JAYGXS010000007.1:20224112-20240355 GCA_036362985.1 Ligula intestinalis
GGGGGTGGTGTACGTACCTAAAACTTCCTCCTCGTTATCCTGCCGGCTCTTGATCCACCAACAGGAGAAGACAATCGAGACCACAAAGACCACGAGTACCAGCGAGGCGATTGTGATGAGTAAGAGTTGGAGGTACACAGTGTCCTCCTCGACATCGGTGTAGAGTTTCTGCTGGATAGCTCGAGTGGACTGTTGGTAGACGCGTAAGTTGAGGAGTAGAAAGAGGGGGCGATGATGAAGTAGAAAGTAGTGATTAGCAAGGAAGGAACAAGGCAACGAGTAAAAAGGACGGTGGGCTCAGTCTACCAGCTACTATGAATGTAGGACCTGCGATGCATAACCATTACGGACAGTCTCAGGGTGACGAACATCCAGTAATTGAGAAGGGTTACCAGTAGATTCAGCGAATCAACTGTACGGCCAAATTGCGGGCGGGGCATCTTTTTCTATTGAATGTCTGTGATGTTCGTTTATTGGCTGCATTTTCGACGAGCGTTCCTTTGTTGTCACGTATCGCTTTTATTATAATATAATATCAGGGCAGATTTTATTTGTCTACTATTTTGTATTATTATTGATCGTTTGCTTATTTATATTTGCTTTGCTATTGATTTACTTATCGTTTGTGTGATTGTTTTTGTTAGCATTACACACTGTTTTTACTGGTGTTAATTATTGTTTTACGTGTTTACTCGTTTGCCTATTATTTGTTGTTTGTGTATTTTTTACTGTTTTAGTCATCTTTTTTATCATATAAAGTTTTTGGTATACTGTGTGTATGCGGACGCACATTTTCATCCTCATGTGTACTAGAAGAGCCGGTTAAGCGTTTTATTCCTACATATTATTAGGCGTTCTTCGGTTTGTAATTGGTATTATCGGTTGCGTTTCATACTAATTGGTTTTTAATGGTTCCGTAATTCGAACACTTACTAAATCCCCAGTTTCAGTTCAGTACAAGACGAAATCTCTCCGAATTCCGTTCAGCAATGTAGACATCGTTAAACGTCACTAGCATGAACCTATAACTATTACCGATCCCACCTGACAGACTCTCGGGTCTTTCAAGCTTGAACTTGAAGTATGGTTAACCGAGGATACACCACTATTTTGTGCATTGTGATGGGATCCAGAAAAACGCGCCATGACATTCAGTTAAATGGCATGCAAGATCCCGAGGATGAAGGAAGCAGGCGCGTAAGGGCAGAATGAACTGCACATCCCTCCTGGGGAAAGTTTTGCCACCCAACGCACTTCATTTTTCTTCCGGTAAACACCCTTCCGCGCCGTACGTTGTAGGGGAGTACAGACGGAGAAGAGGAGTTTAGTGAAAAAAATGAAGGGAATGAGGAGAGGGTGTGTGGATAAAATGAAAGAGACGAGGGTGGGGGAGGATTTTGAACAACGGAAGTGCCACAATGGTGGACGCATACTCAAAACGATAGCTGGCAGATAAACCAGCGGCAGTGCGCAGGCAGCATCCGATACAACCAATCACAGACACGGACTTACTTGACCATGCGCGCCTACATCACGGACGCTCACACGCAGCCCCAGAGTCGGCTGTGCGTTAGGACGGCTCTATGCTAAATGCGCGACTTCTACTGGTGCCTCGCCCCTTCTTCAAAACTCGACTGAGGTGTGATCAAGAGCCTGCTGCATGTCGGGGCCTCAGACGCCAACGGCGTTTTCTACAGAAAACAAGACTGCCTATTGGTGACCTCTCTTCTAAAGCAGGACTGGGAGACGACTATTGTGACGTGCTGAGAGCACTCTCCTGTTTCGCCCATCCACTTAGGATTTAAATAAAAGGTGCTGCGGTATTGGCGACAAACCACCGGAGACTGTAGATTTACGGACTGGTTGAGAAGACGAAGAAGATTCGATCGCTGAGATGACACTTTTATTCGCCTGACATTTCGACATCCGTCGCGGATTCTTCATCAGCGAATTGAGCAGAAGCGGGTAACACGTGCACAGGAATTTGCAGTATTTATAGGACATAGCCATTACTGCGAACGTATAACAAAAATTAACGATAATTGTCCCTTTGTGCGTTGATAGTTTGTTGGCCAGCATGCGGGTTCTTTCTTGCTGAACTTTCATCACGCGTGGTTGATCTGGGCGTGATAATTGCTTGGCCATCTGGCTCCCCGGTGTTGGCATAAGACGATGTGGTGGCCAGTGCGTTCCCCAAGTGGCTACTCGCGTTGACCAAATTGAGCTTGAGCACAGACTGGGAATTGGGCAAATCCTTGCACTTATTTACGGATTGGGGCCCAGTAAACCATGACTCAAGTAATTTGCGGCTTGAGCGATCAATTTTTTTCCTTCTCAATTACTTCCTGGGAGTCGCATGTTCGCTTGTTTTGGTTATGTACTGATTGCTATGTCGCAGTGGGACGCCTCCTCGACACAACGTGTTAGGACGGCCCAGTACGCGAGTCATCACTCAGGCCGTCCGGAGGTTATGAGAACAACGGAAGTCTACATGTCAGCGGAGGCAGGCAGAACGGCACAAGAAGGCGACTTTTAAAAGGCCGACATGCGAAGACGCAAGGCCAGCCGCCGGCCGGGTTCTGAGGTCAGGCATGACAAGGGGCCACGAAAGGACACATGCACATGCGCGCGTCACTGAGAGCGCGGCGTGTCATCCTGAGGTAATCCCACGGTGGCTGTCTGCAGAGGGGCCAATAGGGAACAAAGGCCTCTGATCCTAAAATATGCTGCCACAGCTGGATGCGCTAGTCTGCTGCTAGAGACACGGGACTCTGTTGCCCTAGACGAGAGACTGCTACCAAGATGAGACCCACGACAGAGCACACGCCGCTGCTGACGGACACAGGACAATCTGTCGGACACACAGGAGACAAAGCTAATTTACATGCAGAAACAGTGACAGTAAACTATTATCTGTTATCCTGTTCTGCCTTCTCTTCCTAACACGCAACTGGGGGATATAACTAGTGTCGACACAGGCAAAAACAAGTTAATACCACAAAAGGCGGGAGTTTGTGCTGATCCAGATTAGGGTCTAACTCGCGGTATCCGGGATGTGCTCCCATAGTGAATGCCACATAAGGGGGGAGGAAGTCTGGCGGTACGCCTATTTGCAGTCTCACACACAGCCAGTTGTATCCAATCCGCGCAGAAAACGGTTCACCAGTTCGGAGAGTAGACTGGTGCTTAAGAGAGAAAGAAGTGAGCGTATGTGTGTGTGTAATCCGTCTTCACAGCAATGAGCGCATGCTCCTCACTCGATGCGATCTGAAGCACTTTCAAACGATCAAGTTTCACTAAAAGTCATGGCTAAGGAGATTACCAATTGACGGAATAACTCGGTCTTCCCCTAAGGTTGGAGGAGGGGGGCTATACTTAATTCTTCTTGTTACGGCGACGATCATAATCGATCGTGATGATGCTGCCTCGGATGCTACTTGTACACGCGTGACAATCCGTGGCGGTAGACCTGGACATTTCAATCTATCCTCTTCGCCAGCGCCAACGCTGGAGACCGAATACCGAAGGTCCAAAAACCACTTCTATGTCCTGACGGACTGAGTCTAGCCCAGTATTGAGCTGGTTCCCTCTTTGACGCCTGCAATTGGGTAACGGTGTCGGGTCAATGGCAGTTACACTGAGCTCGTGAGGTCGATGGCGGAAAACGTGTTCAAATCACCTCAGCTGTCTGTCTTGGATTGCCTGTGATATCCTTGCGATGTTATCGCAGCGAGATGGCTGTCCAATTTGGGACGAACTCGATGTTCTTCACTCGACGGATGGTACTCATCACCACCAAGTCTTGAAAACCACATAATACGGTTATGTCTTAAAAGTATTACCGCTGCAGAGTTCACGACGGCTTATTCTTCAAAAAGCTGGGCATGTGCGCCGAGTATTTCACAGCCCGGCTAACGGACCGAGGAAATATTTTGAAGGCTATGTACCGCCTAGAATGCACCTCTTAAGATATCTTTGTTCGGGCGTCGTGGTTTCGCATGACTCATCTACTGCAGCCAGTTTGTGAAGGAGGTTTCTTGATCAGATGCTACCCTTCTGCCAAATAAAGATATATGCTAGTGGGTAATTGTACAACGATCTGTTTCAGCATGTACGTATCCTGGTTGATGCCTTGTTAGCGAGCTAATTGTACTCAAGGGGTTCCAATTGGCTCGCAAACAAGACATCAACCAGGATGGGTACATCCTGAAACAGATCGGTGTACAGTTATCCACTTCTATTTAGTCACGATCATAAACCGACAACACGGTGGATCCGTGGCTCAAGGGTTAAAGCGTTCGCCTCTGGCCGGAGAGACGCGAGTTCGAAATTCGGGTGTGGCGGCAATTACCTTTGCTAAACTGAAGTTGGGCTACCACCACCTGATGACGCCCAATGAAGCAGAAAAGGACTTAGTGGTGTGCTCTGTGTTTGTCGATAAAATAACAAAGACATATGCGTGCAAAGGATGCCGTGGTCGTCAAGGTAGGGGGGCCAAGGTCTCGAGACTAAGACCAGGGGGTCCCAATTCTAAAAATGAAAATGATTTCGACTGACTGCCTGAAACAGATAAATGATGTGAGAGGAAGGGAACGGCGTCTTCTGCAAAACTTTTCCGGTGGTTTGTAGCAATTCTCCATATCAACTTGAAGGGGTTACAAATACATAAAGTCTAATAACTTTTATTCGCACATGCTAGCTTTAAAAGTGACGGGTTCCCCATGCACCTGTAAAGGGTAGGAAGTGTATTTTCGCTTGCAATAAATTTTTCATCCCTAAGTACATGCATACCGTCCTATACTAACGAGCAATTTCTGAGACAACATGCGAATAGACGGGCAAATGTGGCCTCTCGCTAATTTAAACGCTGTAGGCAGACAAAAAGTGTCTCCTGATTAAGTCAAATGATTTTGCAGACTGACAGTAGTTCGACCAAAACTAATAAAACCCTTGCGCTTATTTTCTATCCGAAAATGCAGTGGTTTTTTTACCTATAGCAATTGCTGACAACTGGCCCAAGGTTGGTTGGCTTGCTGAGCAGAAGCTTGCGTACCAGTAAAAATCGAAACAGGCGACTATAGAGAGGAAAACAGGACATATTTTCAGGTTCAAAGCAGGTTAAGGTATTTTTTACTCAAAGGCTGCATTTTCAGTCACTTCTATGAACGGGAAAGCAGAAAGGAAAACAGAAAGAAATAGCGTCAACTTGAAGAATAAAAGTAAGCGTAGAACTCACAACTTGTAGGAATAGTTCATTATTTCCCGTACGCATCGTGTAATGCAGGGCCCAGCTATTCCTTTTATCAAAGGTGCCATTAAGAAGGATCTGGAATTTCTCAGTCGGCGAGTGCAGAACTTCTACTATACCCTTTGAAGATAAAGATATAGTAGATCATCATAGAGCATGAAATACGCGGGTAACTTATGTATTTAGTTAAAATTCAAAGTTATTGTGATGTCGGGTGTATTAAAAAAGAACATATTACTACCATTGACAGAGCAGACATAATAACCCCCCCCCCCCAGGCACAAAAGTAGAGAGCTTAAAAAGACATACGATGCCTGCTTATTTATTTTAGTCTTGGAGATTTTTAGGTTGGCTAGTGCCAAAGCCCTGAAAAAAGCCACACAAGAGAAGCATACAAAATTCATATTTGGGTTTTAACAAGACGTTAAAACTGTGCGTAGAATGCGTACAGGCGTAGAGGCAGCAGACGAAGTTATATTATACATAAGCGTCCAAAAAGAATGGTCATGAGATAGTGTAAATTTAACCATCCCTTCTTTTTCTCAGCGAGCGGCGTCACGTCCTCCCTTAACTTATGCCATTGCGAATAAACCTAATTCCTGGAGAAAAGGACTACGATAAGAATTCCCTTTCAGTACACAATTTAACGTTCCTTCTACTTGTAGTCTGCCTAAACCGTGCCAAATGTTCATTTGACTTCGAAATCCTTGATGTCTATTTAAGTATGTGGGTAGTTCTGAAACTTTGTTTATCCCGCTTTCATCGATAGAAAGAATTACAGGCATAATTTTATCTTTTCCGCGTCATGACAGACGCACAAACACGACCAAATTAAACTTCACATTGAGCCTACTTTGTTTTTCTAATAAAAATGTGAGGTTATAATGAAAAACACGATAGGATGTACATAAGATTTTAAATTTGAAGCGCTCGGTTATGGTGTGACTTTGACCTATATTAAACATATAAAAATGATGATAGGAACAAATTATCTTCGCAAGAATAATATTCGGTGGGAAAATGCAATATTGACTAACCCTATCGGTCAATAAGCGAAGTGTTGCATTCTTAGTTTTCGGAGCACCTCCAAATTATACATCATACCACTTTAGTTTTTAGAAATATGGTGCATAATATATATGATACACTAGCAAACTATAGTGTCTGAGGAGGAAACCAGCGATGTGGAGAATATCCCACCGCGGACTCCCACGCCGCCCACGAAAAGCTTATTGGGCTGACCCACAGTCATTCAGTAAGATCTTTTACGCAAGATTATTTTAGGTTGCCTTCCACTTACACTTCGCCCATTCCTGCGCACACGAATACACCTGTGCCGCGCACACAGGAGCAGCACCAAACCCCTGTGGAGGCCAGTATAAGTGCTCTGATCTGAGATGTTGTCACGCTTCCAAGCTCTGGAGTCGCTTATGAGGCAGGAATTTACGGTCCTTAGGCAGGAGTATACCCTCGTTAGGCAACTAGTTGAAAAGTCCAGGTAAGACTGCTCATTATGGCTCATTAAATTTTACTTAGAAAAGAGAACACTGACTTCAGGCAGGTCTACCATCACGATTCAGACTGGAATCGGTAAGACTGCTCCTCTTCACATTTTTATATTTTCATTGAGTCAAAGAGAAGAAAGAAAATCGGCCGACCGTAGCCTCATCCTTACAAAATTAGAGCAAATTGAGGCAGTTTCTACCGACACTCGCCGCACATTGGTTAGCGGTGAGGACACTGTAAGTGCCACCGCATACAATGGCCTTATTGGTTAAATTTTGCCGACAATGTACTTTTAGTTACAATTTATAATTTTTTTCTTGCAAACATATAAACAAGCTTATAACTCTCACTTTTCTTTTATAGGAGCCAACATACCTGCCTTCCACAAGCTACGTCTTCCCTGACAATCAACCTACAAGTGACTAATATTAATGTTTGTACACAATTTTTTTAATATCCTTTTTTATCCCATAATATAAACCAATTACTATTTAATTAGAACTTGTCCTTTATCAAAAAGCGTCAATGGGCAGCTTGAGGGGGGGGGTTGGAGGCGGAGTGGTTAAGGGGGGCCGGGGGGGGGGGTGTTTAAGGGTAGCGGGGGCATTAACCGCAACGGGAAGGGGGCGTTGGGGAGAGGCTTAAATGAGCATGCTAACGCGTCGTGCTGCCAAATTTTTTTTCGGCGACGGGGGAAAACGGGTTGACATCCCCGCCCTCAGCCCCGTCCACGGCGGGGGTATAGCCCCGTTCTGCCCCATTTTCCCCCGCCGCTCGACGGTTGAGAACGGGGATTGTGCTAGCAGGGTAGTGAGCTAGTACTAGTTCGCTCGTAACAAATTAAAAAAAACTTGTTTTCTACGAATGTCTGTGTGTTTAATTTAATGTTTCTTTTTTCTACATAAATCACTATTATTATATCCTTGCCTACTGAATGGGGTAATTTTTGACCAGTGTTATGGCCATGATTTTCATAAAATCGTTTGGTTTACTTAAAAGGCAATTATACCTGTACCCCATAGGGCATGATAATGTTAATTACGATTGCATATGTAATGGTAATTATTTTAACGGAATAAAGCATTGATGTCCCCTTGCTTGTATATATAAAGCTGTAAAAATCAAAAAAATAAAACTAGCTGCTTTACTGATTACATTTCTACAAATTTCTTTCAAAAAAATTAAGTATATACCTCAAATGGGTTTTGCACGACGAGATCCCAGTCATTAGAGTATGGAAATTTCGCAGCAATTTCATGTTCATCGATTAGAACCAAACTGCTATATACAGGGGCAACCAGCAATACTCTAAATTGGAAGGTTATAAGAAAGAGACTAGAAAATTACAGGCAAAACTAAAACCAGGATCTACTGGGCGATCGGACACACATGCCCGCTAAGTATGTCCCCTATTGCACGGCAGGTGAACGACAAGATGGAGGTTTGTGGTTAAGTTCAAAATTCTAGCAGGTAACATAGTTTATCCAGGGAGCCTTAGAAAATTACATCTAGGGCCAACTTAGAGAAAAGACGTGTAAGATAATTGAAACGTCAGTATACATTAGTAAAAACAAAATTTATTCAGGGAAAACATCTTGAATTCGGCCATTTAGTATTTAGCCACTGAAAGCGATCAGATTGTTTGGCAGGCGTACTTTTAAAGTACTCAGATATTCCTTCAAGTCTGGAAGACCACACTACCTTAACGTCCAGATGAATGCATAAAGCTGACTTGAAGTTTGTTAAAGGATCTTCTTTACGGAAAATATCGCGGACAGCGTTTCACTTTTAGGGTCATCATTTCTGTCTAATTGCAGACCGCGTCGTGTAGGACCTTCATTCCTTTTTATTGTTCTGTAAACCTCCTGTTTCCATCAGACTTGGAATCTAAAGTTCTAGCAGAATTTTGGATCGGGGAAATGATTGAAAATACTACAAGAAAAACACGACCGTGAACTCTCAAAATTATGCTGGAGATCCATATGCAAACCCAGGTGATACTTCCGAAAAACAACCTCAATCCCTTGGGTAAGCAGCTTTTTAACAGGACTGCTCCGCAGTGGAATGCTTTAAGCGCGGAGAACTTATGGTTGAATTGCAATTAAGACTGAAGGATTATGATCACAGCCTACCTATCTTCAAAAATACGATATTTCCATTGAGGCAGCGAGCAATATTGAGGACGAAAGCTATTTCAGTTTTGCTGACACCATTAAGATACCATTCCTTTATTTATACAGTGGATCTTTGTCATTATCGTCTACTTTTCGCAGTGCAGAACCCAACGCTTATGAGACATATCGTGGAGCAGAAGATGTGTATGAGAATGAAGTTTGAGGCGATCCAGTAAGGGCCATCACTTGACGAACACAGTCGCGAAGACGGCGGGCGCAAAAATTAGTTGGTCTGTATCTGCATAGGATGAGGTGAAAATCTGTCTTACCGAACTCTTTCCGGATGTGAAAACAGTAAATGAAACCTGACTTAATGATTATAGTCAACAAAGAGAAATGCCCTTATCTTGATACTAAGTATGTGGAAAAAACGGAAAATTTACAGAACTGTTAAATAATTGTGTATGTGATAGGCGTTCTTATCGTTTCCGATAAGACAACTTGGTGGGCTGGGAAAATTGAAGCTATGTGTTTGGCCATCAGTGCTGCTGACTCTCTGGCCTTGATGTATTTTGACAAAAATGGAAAGAAATATTTTGCCAAATTAATCTTATGGTAATGAGCAGCTTCAGTGTACCATGATTTCACTGAAGCACTGTTTATTATCGTGCCCAAAATTGTGTTTTCAATATGTTTTCTAAATAAGTTATTGAAAGCACTGCTCAAACTAAAAGGTTCTCTTTCTTGCCAGCATATGTAAAGGACGAAGACCAACTGCCGTGGCTTGGTTTTGATGAAAACATCAGGCTGCATCAACGAGGTCATTTCCATGCCTACGCATGTTTGAAGTGAATGTGTAGTGCTTATGTGGATTTGTTCGATATTCTCTGTTTTGCCTACTGTAGACGAAAAAGCCTAAACCTTCGGCGAGGTAATTTGAACCAGATGAGCGTATGCTTAACGGATTTCGACTGGATCTCAATCTTAATATCCATGTAAGCGAAAACTAGGAGTTATTGAAGAATGATACACCATTGTTCATAGAAAACCACTGCCCACTGAGGTGTGTCCACAAGTTCACGTTTAGATACTGTAGGACCGAAGTGGTACAAATCCTATGGACTCACAACCTGTTATCCAACTACCAAAATGGGTTCCGAAAAGGAGTGTCCCGTGTAAAAATTTGTGGCAATCCTTTTAGAGATAGAACACAGCGCTCGAGCATGAGGACGTAGCTCACATTGCCCTCACTGACTTCCACAAGTCTATCAACACTGTACACAATCAAAGACTGCTATACAAGCTAGAACGACTATTTATCAGAGATAACCTCTTCAAATTGAATGACGACTCACTTGCCAGTCGGCGCCAGCTTTCATGCCTCAGCCAATAGCAGGTTAGTTCTGCTGTGGTCACGAGTGGAGTTGTAGTGGTCCAACTCCGAGTGCCACGTTCAACCACTCGACTTTTGCAGCTGATCACACATGTGCACCAGTGTCTACCGACCTCAGCGTGGTCTTGCCAAACATCTGAGGGGCGTTGGACATTTCCCGATTGTTGTCTATTCGGCTGTCGCCCTCATGGTTGTGGGCGCGCTCGTCCGTATGCAGACCTCTTGCCACCTATTCTTCCCTATTTATGTACAGAATACACTGGTTCTTCCACTGACGTCTCACTTCCTATGTTCACACCCTTAACCACACATTAAGATCGCAGCGGCTATGGTCTTCCTTTATTATCTTAAGCCAGTGCGATAGACCCTTTCTGTTCCTAATGTATGCATGAGTGGGCCAGAGATTTGGTATATAACACAGGCATCTTTGCTGATGACATGCAAATCCGGAGTAAACTCCATAGTCCTGCCAAAGATGGTAGACTAAAGATCAAGTTAGAACTGTTGGAGGCGTGGTCAGATCCTCGACATCTGCGGTTCGATGTAAAGAAGTCTACAACCTTCGCCTAAGCAACCCGAACATATCGACCAACAGTAAGAGCTACCTCCAAACGGTGCCACCTTCCAAAATCTAGAAACCTAAAAAACTTTAAAATGAAGATGAATTCACTGATGTCGTCATACAATTGCTCGAGAGTAGCGAAGTGCACAATGTTCATGTTGCACGCCATCGGGTGAGACTTTGTGGATTTTTGAAGACTTCTTCTCAAAGATTTTCGTGAGGCAACACATGGAGTATGATATGTAAGCTTAGGGAATCTATACATCTCAAAGGCAGAATACTCGTGAAAAAGTTCAAAGGATAGTCACTTAAATAGTTAAAGGTTAAACTTCTATGGCATAGGATACCCGCCAAAAAACCTCAACTTGCTTCCTTTCAGTAATAGGACAATTCAATGGGATGCCCTGTACTCGTGCCGCTTTACGGATAGTGGCCTAGCTGTGGAGTAATTTTTCTTGGATTTTCTAATTCGAACAATCTCCGAGATCACAAATAAAAACTGCGTTTATATATACAAAAAATAAATTCCAAATTAACAAGTTCTCATTTTTTGTTAAAGTCATCAGCCCAACGAATGCCATTCCCGCAGACGTTGCGATATCCTAGTCACTGGAAAACTTTCAAAAAATCCTTGTAAGAATTAGGTGCCAAAATCAGACGGAGCCATGAATAACTTAACAGCGTCCTTGACATATTTGACCCAATTTTCATATTTTACAGTCCGCATTAAACTATTGCAATCGATACGGTTTCTATGAATAGTGCATTCAGTTTAACCTTGCAAACTTCCCGTGTCCTTTTCCCCAATAAACTGAAATGAATTGAAGTAGTGCGGTTTAGCTGTCAATAAACGCATAGAGCAAGAAGGTATCCAAGGAATCATCCGTCAACAATGTGTCCATCATAGGATTTGTGAGAACGGCTCAAATGCTGGATTGTGGAGGCAAAATTGGCGGGAAAGATTAAAAGACTTAATGCTATCCACGCAACTTCAATATTATCCTAAATAAACTTGAATAACCCGGAGCGCTTCATCCCTGCCAGTGCTAGCCTCAGATTACTCCACCGAACTTCCGGGACAGGGGCCCGGATTCAGTGGGGTTTAGGACCGGGATTTCAACCCCCATTGCCCCGTCACCGGAAAAAATGGCGCAAAGCTACGCCTTTTGTCGCTCTTAAGCCCCGTTTACAATATAGATTTTGACGTGTAGAAACGCACCACCCTTGCGTATTGCTGATTCTAAACCTAGATTTATATGCTATTCCCGAGATAATATATGTGTAGGATCCGCGAGGAGGAAAGAAAGGCAACCTTGTTTGAATCGGTGGGCGCGGGCATTTCGAGCGTGATAAAAGATTATATAGGTGGGATGCCCCCGCAGGTGTGGTGTATATTGGTTGTCCCTTCCCTCGTGGCGGTCTCCAGCGCCATTTTAATATGTAAACGGTTACGAGAACTATTTGCCTTTCATACGAGGGCCCGACACAATTTCATCTTCCCCCGGTGGTAGCCTGCAGCTCCACTTTCCCAAGACTGTCGCAGTAAAATTGTGTATGACTATTATCCAATCGGTTCTTGCATTCTTAATTCTTAATAAACCACTGAATATGCAAGCTCTTCAACTTGTCGGATGAATACTTCTTCTTTTAAGACTCATAGTGAATTTCAGGGTGCGAATCCAATTAGGAGACAGTGGATCCAGACGGAAAACTTAGTGCCGGCCCGAATCAAGAGTAAGCTGCTCTATCCAAGAACCCCAGTGCGCTCCGGTCGATACGCGTGAACACAGAACGTTGACCAAATTAAATCGGATGCCAAATCGGACAAATCGTTGGGTTCTGCGTTTAAAGTCACCCAAAGAGACATCGATTCAAACTGTTAGTTCAGTCGCATCTAATAATGAGGCAGAATATTTTCTCAGACGTGATCTTTGGAAAGGCAAATGATCCCATAAATACCTCGTTGTGTTAATGAATAAAATATAAAACCCGCACAGTGCTAAAAAGTTCTAAAAAAACGAAACAACTATAGTTTGTGACTAAGGCAAACATCCCGATTTCTTATGCTGACTTCGTATTCAATATTTTCGTAACACTTGTGAGGCCGCATTCATATGCACCGTGAGACGCCGACAGTCTAATATAAAAGTGAACGGTTTCAGTGAAGTATCGTTTCAATGATTTAGAGTACGAAGTGCTAACCTTATACAACTCTGATCATAAACCAAAATTCCTTCATCTCATCTAAACATGACTGTTTTAGGAACACTTTTTATGGTAGCCATACAGGATGTCCTGAAAAAATGTATGCACATTTTAAATAATTGTAAACTTGTTGTTTATTCTAATTTTATTATTTCAAAAACGTCTAAATAATATCTACAAGTATCATTTGATTGTTTTTTCACTGCGTTTGGACTACTGCAACAGTGTCTGAATTAAAAGAAGCCTCTGAACATGAATACACCCGAATATCAAGGGCATTGTTTCATGTTACGTACGATTCGATTGCTTCACGTTGTCAGCATTTTTATTATCAAAATGGACGTCAGTTTGACAAGATTCAGTGATAAAACGATAAAATGATACTTGTGAATACCTTTTCATTTATTTAATAGTAAAATTATGATAAACACCAATTTTACAATTCGGTAAAATGTGTATACATTTTTTTGACACCCTGTATATTTGGTAATTTTTCAATGTGTTACCCCAGCCATTATAGGACTAGATCCTTTAAAATTGTGATGTCAAGACCAGAATTACGTGCCTTTATTTTGTTTATCAGGGACGGTATGCCATCCACACAAACATTCCGTTGTCAAAACCTAGAAAGAATAAACAAGACAGATCCAACATGGGAAATCAGAGAGCTGACTCGTCCTTCAATATAATCTTCTAGTTGCAAAGTTTACTCAACCTAACTGGGTCCTGAAAATACATGTTATACATTGTCCCAAAATGTAATTGACAGAAAAAATAGTACGGTGCCAATTTTTTACTCATTGTATTTGATTGAATTAGATGAAAATATCTCGTTCGTATAATATGGGTGCAAAAACATCGTCGTATTTTTGTGTAGCCGCCAATGCATGTGCTTTAAAGTTCAGTTAATACAGCACATCAAAACAGTGCAGTCCAATTGCTCAATATCTTGTTTACGAGAACGTGCCACCGTATTCAGTAGACAAATTTAAG
The DNA here is from genome assembly GCA_036362985.1 of Ligula intestinalis. Classification (NCBI taxonomy): domain Eukaryota; kingdom Metazoa; phylum Platyhelminthes; class Cestoda; order Diphyllobothriidea; family Diphyllobothriidae; genus Ligula; species Ligula intestinalis. The sequence continues at coordinate 20,238,134 of JAYGXS010000007.1, forward strand.
AGGAGTACTGTCGTATCACAAATACAAACTGAGTTATTAGTGCGCTGCAACGAGTGGAGCAACTGAATGATTGCTTATGTACACCAAGGTCGTCACTTTTGGCGCGGACCCAGGATGAAGATGCAGTGATCGAGAGTCAGTGAAGAAACCGGTGCCCTTTCCTTCCACAGCCGCTGACCTCCTTTCCGCCACCGTCAACGTCAATCGTATCACAGTCCCACAGCGCTACTCACGAGTACACTCACTCTATCTCTCAAGGTCACCCATGCATACATTTCAATCCCAATGAACCGCACGCTACATTCGAAGATTGTAGTTTCGTGCGAAAATCACGGTCGAAATCTAATAAGTGATATATGTCTTCAGATTTATGCACATTTATGCCGTTTTTGCAAAATTCTACTTTATTGTATTTTTTGTTAATACAAAAGCCTTCATCAAAAATATTATGGATATACACCAATTTAAGTCAATGGTCGGTGTGCGCTTCTGACGTTCAGCAAAAGATTTTTTGCAAAACACTTAGGATTTTAACCAATACCATTCAACCTCAGCGATTTGCACTTTTTGATTATCCTCAGAACGGATTGGTTGAAAAAGTGTATAACTATAGCACTGAGAGGACAAAATGTATACCATGGAATTCGGATTTATCTCAAGAGCAAATGACGACTGCATTTTTATTGGCGTACAGTCAGGAAAGCCATACGTCCAGGTGGTTTCGGATACAGAGGACTACATAATAAAAGATGGAAAACCTCTGCAGATTGAATATATATCCGTTGCTGAAAGGATTTTCAAGCGTTTACCCGTCTTCAGTTACTTCAGTGAAAGCAGTGGATTTCACTTGAAGGGAAGACTACCTCTACCTTTGAACGAACTGCTAAAAGATGAAGTGGTGATCCTCTGGCTGAAATTGAACGAACGCCGCCTTATTCGAGAACGTCAAGGAAAGGATCAAAAACTAATTATTCACCCAGTCAAACGCCGACTTGCTTTGAAAGCGAATGAAAAAGATGCCTGGCTTTCTAGTTTGCGGATTTTGGTTCTTGACTCCGACGACACAAATGCCCTGTTTTCCGGCAATTTGACCACGTTTCTTAAAAATTTAAGACTCTTGTCTGTATCGAGGAGCAGTTTACAGTCACTAAGCGGAGTAGCAAATATGCACAAACTGAAGATTCTCGCTGCAGAGAGCAATAACTTGAAATCATTTAACGAAGTTCTCTGTGATTTCTTGCACCTTGAATGCCTGTATTTGTCGCACAATAATATCAGCACTCCCCTGATGCAGTCAGATATTAATAATTTGTTTGCCATCAGAGAGATTGATTTATCTTACAATAAACTTGAAATTCTTCCTGGAGAGTTGCTTCTACTTCCTTCTTTGGAGATACTGAACATAAGCCATAACAACCTGAATGTGCTCTCACTTAACCGAATGCATCATCGACCCTTGACAAAGCGCCTTCATTTATTGGACCTCTCATACAATAAATTAGGTGTATTTCCAGAAAAGCTTGTGGAAGTCGCAGTCACGTTGGATATCAGTTACAATTGCTTACGAAGACTTTCCGAACGGACTATGGCCAGGATTTCCAGCGTCTGGCATTTTGTTCAAGGGCGAGAGGATTTGAAATTCGAAATATGTTTTGAAAAAAACCCTTTGCTCATACCGCCTTTAATTGTCGCCCAAGAAGGTGTGACTGAGATTACGAAGTATTTTTTCGAATTAAATGTAGGACTTGAAGAATTCTTCGGCACTAAAATTATTTGCTCTGGCGAAGTTGGTTGCGGAAAAACAAGTCTACTGCTGAGTCTTTCCAGTGGACATCGAAGGGTGACCGATTCTGAACAGGAGAAAACGGAATTTTCCGAACTTCACTGCATAACCCATGAAATATCCAGAAAGAGTTGGGAGAAATATTCAAATATTACTACAGAATCAAAGGATTCGAACACGGCGTTTCTGCCACTGGTATCGTTCAAGATTCTTGCTTGGGAATTTTCTGGAAATGCGTATTACGAAGGAATTGCGTCCTTTTGCACTACAACTCCACTTATTTCAGTTATATGCGTCAATCTGCAGAGCTACCAAGATGCAGTGACTAGTTATTCCCTGAAAAATGCGTCCTCTACAGCGTCCTTTTACACTTGTGTCGGTCAGTGGTTTGACCTTATGTTATCCCGTACTAACGGCGTCACAGCCATAATTGTCGCGA
>JAYGXS010000007.1:20278866-20317609 GCA_036362985.1 Ligula intestinalis
CTCAAGTCTGACGACGACCTGGGGATCCAGTATTGAAAATTTACTGAATAAAATTACTCATTTCCCCAAAGGATGCCTTTCCTTGAAATTACATTTCTTGGGATGCCTGCCTTTCAGTTTATACAGAACAGGATAACACATAGTACTTTACTTTTAGGTGTATTAGTACGTCAACTCTGTTCCCTGTGTGTCCAGTGGCTTGTCTTCTGTGGTCGGTCTCGTCTCGCCAGCGTATCTAACAACAGAGTCCCTTCTGCTCGCAGCCTCTCTATTTCAGGGACAGTAGTCATTGCTCCCCATTGGCTCTCCATGAGTGGTCGTGCGCACTCACTAACGCGCGCCTGTGCATCTGTCCTTAACGTGAACTCATTGCTAGCAGCGACACGGTCCCGGGGCAGCGTCGCTCGCGCGTGCCTTCTTTGTCCTGGCCTAAAGTCCGTGCTTTGAAGGTCGCGTGACTTGGCCCATTGTGTATGCGCCGGACTGGCCTGTTCGCGCGCCTTGTTCCGGCGTGACCTCGGACTGTCTGTCTGTCTGTGTGGATGGATGGCGTGCTCGGTCATCCTTACAAAATTCACCTAGCCACTACCTAGAGCTCCAGGGTAAGGTGGGGTCGCCCAAATTTATTCCTACAGTTTGAGTGAACGCTGCGTCGTTGAGAGTGAGTCTAAATCGTCTGCATGAGCCTTTGTGTACCTCCTCCCAGACGTATATTCCTTCCTGCCTTTCAGCCTAATCCGCTCCCCTCCCCGTCACCCATCGAAAACTTATTTCCTCCTCCTCGTCGTCGTCCTCTTTTGTAGATACCCTGGAATCCCTGATCGCACTGGTCCCCAGCCTGGCGGCCCGCCAAATGCGCGAGACAGCCAATCAGGCTGAAGCCGCTTCGCGCGCCGCCAAACGCGAGACTCACCCGGTGCACTCTGCAACCACTCCCAGCGCAGCTACAAAGAAGAATGTGGATCTTCCAATCGGACCGCCTGCCGAAGTGGTCTACGCTCTGCCGCTTTTCCTGCTCCTTCTCTTCGTCATTTACGTCCTTGGTCATGTGACCCAACCAGGTGTGTGTGTGCGAGAGTGTTTTCTATTGGTCCGCACAACAGTCTGCGCGCTGTACCCAAAGCAGGCCAGACTTTGCATGTTCGTGAATGAGACCCAGAGCAGAACGGGACGAGTGATTTCATTTAGCGATCGGTGATCATTCATCAGAGAGTTTCAATATCTCCCGATCTAAGCCGGCAATATGACGAGCTCGTGGCTCAATGGGTAGAGCGTTCGACTTCTTATCAAAAGGTCGCGGATTCGAGCCTCGGGTGGGGCACCACTTAGGATGGGGTATGACTGGCTGACAACGGCTAATGAGCAAGAACGGACCACATTCCCGTCTCCCTCTTCCCTGCCGGCAATAATATCTATCTTGACTACTAACCACTGTGCGCGGCTGCTGTTAGGGTCTGAGAAATGAGACCCAAGGCAGCGCGAGGTGAGTGAGTTCTGTTAACGATGTGCGAACGTTCATCAACAAGAGTTTGCGCTGCACTCCAAGAAGACTAGACTGGCTCGGGGCGTGTTTTTTTCGGATGTCAGTCGTGGATTGGAAGGCTGCCAACTGGTGCAATCGCTCGGTCCTTCTCAGAGTCAGACTGCAAGGGCTTCTTTTTAATATGAGTCTTCGTGACACTCGATTGTTGCAGCCGCATGCATAAAAGCCACTGGTGAACTTTGTTGTAACGGTAGCCAAAGCTGACATGTCACCGCCTAATTACGCCTCGCGTGAGTCCCCTAAGGAAGAACACGACAAGAAGATGGGAAAAACAGAAATCATTGGACTCAATTAGTATAACAGATTTAAGGTAACAAACGCGTGTAAAGCTATGACCATCGAGCCAATCAGCTTCTGTCCTGGCGTGGATATCTTACGATTGGCTAATGACTCAACTGCTAACTGCAGCTTAAATTTTGAATCATTGATGGATTCACTGCCGTATGCATTCGCTGCCTGTTGGCCCATCGATAGCCTGCCGTGAGCGCGGCTCGCTGTTGTATGCTAGCTGGCTCCTAACAACCTTGTCGTGTTGTCTGGTCTGTGTAGATGGACTGTTTAGGTTTGTCAGCCACTACTCACTTCTGGGCCCCTTCATGCTATCTTGTGGTTGTTGGAGTGAGATGAGTTTGAGAGGGAGGGTGTGTGTATGGTAGATATATCCTGATGGGTTAATTTACTAGGCAGAACCCTTGCCACTGCGATCTTCAGGCTCTGGCTCCATGTGGGAAACGAAGAAGTGAGAGCCCAGACCGGAGGAATAGCGTATTCCGTATAGAGGTAGTGGAGAAAAGGTAGGAAGGAGTTGAAAATCGACGAGCATGTGTTCGCATCCGAGAGCGGGGAGGGGCTGGCATCCGAAGTTTGTGGGCCTAACTGTCATCCACCATTGAGGTCCCGTGTGAGTTAGCCTTGAAAGTGATTTACCAGACCGAGGGGTAGGCGGACACTAGTGCATATACACTTGATAGCAACTACGCAAGGTGAAAGGTTGAGCGTTGGACGCAGAGTTGGGTCTCTACAGATATACTGTGCACAAATCACAAAATAGGAGCCACTCTCTGCGGCGTACGCGGTGGATGCCATCGCCTGCGCAGATTGAACTGATTTGTGTGTTTTTCCCTGGCTCTGGCTATGTGGCGCTCTGGCATCAGGCCTAGCGGCTATTTAAACGGCTGTCCGATTACTATCTGTTTCATTCCAAAACGGAAGCGCCAGTTTCAATACGCCTTAGCACTAGAATGCACTTGCAGCTGGTGGGGTTTGTGGCACCGACGTGGTCTACGCTTTATTCGCCACATGGATTGTCGGGTTACTTAGGAGTCGAAACCATATTGATATCACACTATGCCTGTTGGATAAGTTCTTACGGATCTGTATGTGCGCGGTCCTTAAGAGAACATGGTCCATGCAGTTTTCTCGAAATGTGGACAGGAGCTGATTATTCAATCGCTGAATTCAACGTCCTTTCCACTTAAGGTGCCTCACTTTTTCCCTAAAGTACAAAGTGAATCTAAAGCTCCTCAAGTCTCGGCTGGTACCAACCAAATTGCGCCGACGTCATTACTTTCCATGTACTGGTACGTGTGACCAAATCCTGAAAGGACCGCGTGACAGATACGCTGGACCAACATGGGGGATGATGAGGGAACGGCAGGCCTTAGAGAGAAAGATATATACGCTTTATTTTGAAAATGTTGTTCCCAAAATTTTCAGCAGAGCGTTATTAGAGTTGCGCTCTCATAACTTAATTTCGAAGTGGGAGAGGAATTGTGCATGCCACGCCAGCCGCCTGCGCCTGATTACCCGTCCATTCCTCTTGACACCGGACGCAGGCGGGTGAAAGAAGAGAAAGTGCGGTAGATGCAGCGCAAGTCTACTGTCACTTGAAGCTAATTCACGCGCAAGTCACCGTCCATGCACCGCCTTGCTGTAGAGCATATGCTCGGCATAGTCGAAACTGCCGGTCAACTATCGTGTTTACCCTCTGAACGGGCCGCGTGGTGGATGCGCTGGGCCAGAAGGAGTTTCTCGGGTTGCGCTTCCATAACGAACGCTGAACGTGAATGGGTGGGGAGATGTGGCGGTGCAAAAGATTATTTTTCATTATGATAGTACCTGTGCCCTGGCTTACCTGTGATTATTCGGTAAAGAGCGTGTGCTCAAGCACCTTTCGCTAAAATACTCAGACGTTGATGGAGTCCACCTGCTGTGTATAACCTCGAATCACAGCCTTTTCTGATTTAGTTTTTACGTTAAGGCAACCTATAGGATAATGTTCCTTTATTTTGTGCTGGGATTAGGATCGAGGGGACATTCTTTCCATCTATTGTTTCCTAACACGTAGTCATGTCTGTTCTGTTTGTATATTTAGTAAAAGATCTGACAGTCGCCTGATTATCATTGACTACTACCCGAACCAGTGATACACTTTAATCGGTCCCCTTTTCCTTAGGCGTAAACAGATGCCACTGTTTTTTACTCTTGGTCTTAGCTAATACTCATTTTTCTGTGAACAGAAATCTCTCTGAGGTGGCTTTCTTTGATACCATCGTTCTCTTTTCCGACTAAGCTTTTAAAAACTTATTCAAGTTTAGCATTGCTTGGGGTGTGGTTTGATTTTTTTTTATTTCACCCCTTCCTAACAGTCCGTTTCTCTCTCTCTCTCTGATCACTGTAGACCCCTCACACTACTGGATCGGTTGCGCGCCAGCGGAGACCTCCGATGCCAATGCAACTACTTCTGCAGCCGTATTCACCTTCCGTCCACCGGAGAAGGTTACTCCCCTCACCTACTGGCGACGGGTGTTTGTGCTCGTAATCTACCTTTGCCTCAAGTCAGCCTACACCTTCAGCGTGACCCTCACCGCGCTCATCATTGTGACGCGTTACTTCACAAGGTTATTTTTCAATTCATGAAAAACGTGTATGATTGCACTACTCACAGCGTTTCAGTAACAATAATTATTTGATGTTTTCTCAACAGGGAACCAGCACACCGTCTAGCCAACCTTGCTGAATGGAGCGGGGGCGCAGACTTTGACAGCGACCAGTCAGCCGTAAGTTGGGCACAGCAGAAACTCCTAAAGGATGCAATGGACGCGCACCTGAAGGCGGAACTTCGCCGACAGCAGGATGCTGCCTTTGAGATGCACAAGGCCTGCTCTATAGGCATTGATAAGATGTTTGACAAGATGGAACAGGCCTTCGACGTCTCCTCAAGACGCGCAGCCTCTAGGCGCAGTCGAGTACTTGTCTCGCAAGCGGTAGCCGAGTTCGCAAGAGTCGCAGCCTCGGCCGCTGTCCTCGAGTTTGCCAACGGCCTTTCCGAATTCAATACTACCGCGCAGTGGGCCATGCGTCGGCTGAAGTCTGACCTCGAGGGCACTGAATCGGTACTCGCCTCTTCTGATTGGCTCGCAGGTACGTGCTGCGAGCGTGCGTGTTTGTAGCCTGTAGCTTGCGCGCTCGACCAGTATGCGAAGTTGTGACTGGTTGAAGGGCCACTTTTGTTGGTCATCAGTATTACCGTTGAAATACTCTAGATCCTATGTTCATTATTTTTGTCCAAGCTCATGCCTTTATTTCCCCACAGAGGGCAGCTTATCCAGACGTAGCTGTGTTCGTCAATCGACTGGGGAGTGGTGCAATCTGCTGTGTCATATTTACATGTCAACAGTACTGACCTGCTACTCATGTCTCTGATGACGAATCCGCGACGGATATCGAAACGTCACGCGAATAAACATATTGTCCCAGCGATCGAGTCTTCTTCTTTTTCTCAGTAATGAGTATTTTTGACTTTCTTCTCGGTTCCATAGTCTATAGTTCACTCTTTTACTTCTTGAATTGTGCATGTATTGGCTATGTATTCGTTTGGTCGTCCTGTTGCCTTTCTTCTCAGGGGGGAGGGTGGGTAGACGGAACTGAACGGAACAAAGAGCGTTAAATAATCGTTTTCTATTGAACAGTAATGTTGTTAGTTTCGTGTTCACTCCAACAGAACCGTGATAATTCGACCGTCGTTTTCGACTATGTCCATCCCGAGCTTCAGCAAGCTGAAAGCAGGCACAGTGACTGTAGTTGAATTATATTCAAAGTAGACTCGCAGGACCCACCCCACTCTCTAACCACTCCCACAGCTGTATCCGAGGTCAAAACAAATTCTAGAAGACCGGAGATGCGGGAGGGCGCAGATGACTGATGCGGCCGAGGCCACCCCTAAGCGTGTCATCACGCTCGTTAGATAAGCATGGAATGACTAATTCAGTAGCCCTTGCGACTACACAGACGAGGGCGTGACAGCCACTGTCGCCATCACGCCGTCTGCAATTTCGCTAGGCGTCACCAGCCGGTATTCACTCCTTTGGATCGGAGAGCGAATATACAAGTAACCGGGCAACCGCGTGTACGGCCTGTAAAACCAGTGGGAGTGCAGGCGCATACAGCGACCGGGAATCAGATCCAAGTAAACTGCCAGCGCACATCAGACCGCAGGGACCATGGTTTGCTAAAGCGTGATATTACATACGCACACAAGCCTTAAATCTCAGAAGGGTGAGAGAACAGCACCTGCACTTGGCCTAGGCGTTCACCCTTCAGAGAGGAGGTAACCATTCAGTCATCGACTGAGAGGTACTTGACAAGACGTGATACAGAGGCTTGAAGGTTAGCTGGGCCCTCCTCCTCCACCTCTACCCAGAGACGCAAACGTACATACTTACTCATGCATGTCCCTCCACCCCTTCCCCGTAATTTAATTAACGCATCTTACTGATGGTTTGTTCTTTGCGTGTGGCGTTGCGTGTCGTCTTGTGGCCCACTGACTGAGCCCGTTATCGATCCCTTTAGTAGACGCACTGGATCAGCACGAGGGGGCAGATCAGGGCACGGCAGGCGTTATTCTGGGTGCGCTCCCATAACAAATGCCAAACCTTGGAGGGCTGAGGGGGGGGGGTGGGGCACACACGTAGGCGTTGGCTATCGCCGCACCTGTGCCCGATTCCGCCTCCAGTGTTCTTGACTCTCTGTTGACACCGGATGCAGGTGGGAGAGTTCGGAGAGAGTGAGAATCGTGCAGCGCAAGTCTAGTATCACCACCCGGGTGTGGAGCATGCGGTAGGTGGTCGAACTGTTGGGTGCAGCACTGGTCATTTGTACGTGAATAGATTCATACTGAGGCAGACTTGCGCAGGGTATACCTCACCGTCTCCTCTCCTACTCGCCAGGTCCGCCAGTGACTAGACCATGCCCAGGCGACTGAAAATGAGCTCAGTTAAGAAGACCTGTATAGCCGTCCAAACAGGACTCGAGAGTAGTCACGCGCCGCTCACTTAACCCATTACCTCCCATAATTTTAACCACTTTGATTTTTGTTATGAAACATGGATACCTTTTGTATTTTTCAAACTTGTTTATAAATTAATCTAGAGTGAATTTTTTAAAAATCTCATGTAGATATCAGAGAAATACACCTAATAGATATAGCATGAAGGTTAAATATGCGCATATACAGACAGATAATTACGAAAATTCTTAATTTTTAAGTGATCTCATCTGAGATCACCGAGAGGTAATGGGTTAAAGTAGATGACCTTGCGATACATTTCAGGAAGTGGTTTAAGATTTCCGTGTTTGAACCCTAACGTGAAACTTATTTGAGCAAAAATCTATTATATGGATCACCACGGAAACCAACCCCAGAATTACGCAATATGATACCAATGGAAATAGGGGTTATATTGGAGGGGAAAGACATGACTGATCCTCTTGTCGTTCCCATACTCCGTACTGAGACAGTGTCTGAGCAGGATAATCAGTCACGTTGGAAGGACCAGGCCCAGTAACAACTCTGACGACAGGGAGCATAATTGTCGCACAATTTTCAAGCCGCCATCCGACACGGACAACGAAATCGCGGCACTTAATGGCTCGAAAGCGAAGCCTCAAGCCATCACTGCACCAAATAAAACCCCAAGCTGTGGTTACAGGAGCTGATAGTTATAGTACGCATGCGGATGACCGCTACGAACTCTAAATACCTTGCAATCTGTGCATACCTCACACCATCCTAAGGTTACCCATGATTAAGGAATCTCGACAAAATCCGAAACGTCAGGAAAATAAAATTCTTGTTCCAGTGATCGCATCTTCTTCTTCTTCTTCTTCTAGCCCTACTCCAAACCTAAACGCTACAGTTAACACGAACCCAAGCTCTAACTCTTGACGTTGTTCTTATCCTAACTTTCCAACTCCGACCTTAACTTTAACCTTACAGCTAACCCTAACGCTAATTCTAAACCTAATTTCCCCGGAATTCGGCGCAACGCCACATACATTGTTGGCAGTTCCTGTTGCTTTGTCCTAATGAGGCATTTTCATACAAGACATCCTTTTCGAGAGCCCGAGGTCAATGGCTGAAAACGTTAAACAGCCCGTCACTGCGCGCCACACATACGATCTGGTCCTTGGTCTTTAATAACGGCACCTCAGATCCCTTCCGTAACGATCAACTTAACAGCGAGCCATTGACCCTTACTCACAATCGCCCAGTCACTCCAGTATACTTACAATGAGGATCAAACTATTCTTTCATTTTTTGACCTGCCAGGCTATGTTCGTCATGATGGCTTCAAGTGCTTCAAACATGATCGTTTTACTATCGATTTCGCTGTGTTCAGGAGCAGGGGGATGACTGCAGACAGATGGGAGATTTAATTGCGTTAACGCGCAGCCGTCTTCCGCACGCTGAACCCTCAACCCGCTTGAACCGGTGGCAAGACAGAGTCAAGAGGACTCAATGGGATCAGACCTGGGCCGCTTTCTCCAATGCATGACAGAACACTGCCTAACTTAGTCCCAAGTGACCGTAGTCTTTTGCGCCGGTACTACCGCACTACCTACCCTCATTCATCTTCAACGAGTATTAATCTGAGTTTATGCTATTCCGAGTAAATGCAAATTTGAGTCTCAGAGCCCATTGGTGCTTTGCTCTGGTTTCCGCCCTCCTGCCTCTATCCACCAAGAACTGTCAGTTTCTCCTACGTTTGGACTGCGAGGACTAGGTGCTGCTGCTGGAGTTATTTGCCAATGCTAGGAGTGCTAATTCTAGTAATCATATATACTTAATACTAATACTATTTCGATTACTAATACTATTATTGCTTACTACTACGGCCACTGCTACTATTTATACTGTTACTTGATAGGGCTGCAACTGGGTGATGTTATTGCTGATACGACATGGTATTTCCTATAACTGTATCAGTACTTAGTAATAAGACCTGCATCCTGTGTTTTCGATAAGCATAACAGGTGGTAATATGAGCTTTCGATATGCTATAGTGAAGGATACCCTGGAGGATGGGTTCCCCAATGTTTGCCTAGGTTCATACGCGGATCCGCGTGTAGAATCGGTGACTTTACACATATCCCCCACTCACCTGCGACTTCCTCCCGCCTCCCTGCTCAGGAGCGCGCATAATCTACGCTGAAGTGGCCCGCCTGCGTGGCATGTCACCGGACCCCGCCGACCCTACGCGCTCATTCCTGCGCTGGGCCCACATCCTGCCCAGTGATGACTTCGCCAAAAACCTGCCGCAGTTCAGTCTGCCGCCGCACCTACCCAGCTTCAATGCCGACAAACTGCGAGTGCCCACTCCGCCCATGTGGCCCGAGGTGACTGTGGAAGCCCCCACACCGTCATCAGCTGCGACTGCGGCGACGACGACGACGACAGGGCTAGGTGCCGACAGAGCGCAGGCGGAGGACCTGCCAGAGGACGCCTATGAGATCCGCTATGGACCGCCCTATGTGCCTTTTGTGTCCAGCCCATCCGACATGGTAAGCCCCCCCCCCTCCCTCTCACACCCTGGCCCTGTGTTGTGTAGCGTCTAGGTGAGAGGTTACAGGACTCGCTCTCGAACCCCGTCAGCAGCCGCTCAATGGCTAGCGTATATTATGGGCAGGACGACATTTCTGACAATGACAAGGGAGACACTGAAATTACTATTTCTGATCCCAGTAGCTGTTATCATCCAGCCAGCCAGTCTGTTATATTTCCCAGTTGTATGTTAGGGATAGAAGACAGACTGGATGGTAGAGAACCGTTTATTGCAGCAGTGTCTGTGTGTGCATCAGCTTCTACGCGGGTGCCTCAACTTCTCAGCGTCTCTGTTGGCAGCAATGCCTCGTCTGCAGCTTATCTTCTCTGTGTCGGCAGCACGCCTCCCGTGTGCGCTCTCGCATTTAAGGACAATCGGTCCCTACCCGCTTGGTCTCTTCTTATTGGTTCCTGTGCGGGACGCTTATCCGAACAGCCGTCGTGTGATGCTGATGACCTCAGGATGACACAACCCGGCGGCCTTGTCTCGCGTGCACGTAACTCCTTGTGCCCTCGCGTGGGTTCGGCACTTGAAGGTCGCGTGCAACCTGGCCCTTTGTACGATGGCGTTATCGTGTGCCGTTGTTTCCTTGTCATCCTGACCCGAGGCCGACTAGAGTGTTGACTCACCTTCTGTGCCGTCCTAGCACAGTCATACCCAAACCCTGCGTTGCAACGCCCCAGGCTCCAAAACGCGACCTGCTGGATCCTTAGGCCTAACGCTCTAAACCACTGTGCCACAGGCTTGTTGGTCTGTCGGTTGCGATCGGGTATATTAACAATAGAAAGGGGTCGCCCACTGATCCCTTGACGAGACAAACTCCCTCTGGTGCGCTTCGGGGCTCACTCTCGAGATCCACCATAGCATTTAGGCGCCTCTCTACCATTTTTGATCTGTGCCCCGACTGCGACGGACAGGACAATGAACCCTGTGGCTGAGTGGTTAGCGCTTCGAACTTCTTCTAATGAGGTTATAGGTTTCAGTCCCATATGTTGCCACACCTGCGAGTGGTTAAAGCTGTCTCATGGTGGTTAATAAACCAGAACTGGCCACTTCATTCTCCTTTGTCTTTGTCCACAACATATTCCTTCTGTTGTGTGCCCGAATTCAGCGATGAGGGCTTGTCGAAAGGGGGACTGTCGACTACAAAAGGTTCCCCCAAGTCAGAAACCAATTAGGTTGAACGGTTTACTGTAGGAAAGGAGCTAATAAAAGGCTCTGCGGAAACAGGCTGCTCACAGTAAACAAGCAAGTTTGTGTGTGTGTGTGTGTGTGGGGGTGCTCTGTGTCTGTGCTATCGAGGCTTCATCGGCAGCCGTGAGCTTAATCACACTCGGGTTGATTTACCCACCCAGCTTACTGCAACGTATGAAATCCACAAATTCTGATACAGTAAGCTGAATGCCCAAGTAGAATTTCCTACGTCAGCAATCTAGAATCCATCAGATGATTACCAGGCGTTTGGCAGATTTCAGTGATTCATTGGACCCAACTGACATCGGTGGCCGCCGAATTTTTAAAAATTGGGTACATTGAATCATTTTAATCTGTCAAACCCCTCCTAATAATTAGGTATGAATTCGTTGATCAACGTGCACCCGACCGCTAACGGAACTCATCCGTCCCGCTCTGTCTAGGTCCTCGACAGACCCTGACAGCCGTAGCAGTTGGTAGTATAGGCAGATATTATTGCCGGAAACGACACGGGAGACTATGGAATGGCCATCTCTGGCTTAATATCCGTTGTCAGCCCAGTCATACCCAGACCCAAGTGGCGTCCATCGAACTCGCGACCTCTTTGCTCAGAGTCAAACGCTCTAACCATTGAGCCACGAGCTGGTTGTCTCGCTGGTTTAGGTTGGAGATATAAGCACTTGACAATGTTACTTTTTGGGTAAGTGTTCGATGCTGGTTCCTCAGACCTGGTCAGACCTGAGTAAATGTGCAAAGAACAATTCAAATTTAAAGTGCCAAAAACATCAATATTCATCTGGTGCTAGCGAGTGAGAGAGAGAGAGAGAATGCTTTATTTTGAAGGTAAATATCTAAGATCTTAAGCGAAAAAATGGCTCCATTCACGGAGTGCAAGGTAAAAGGTTATAAAATACTCCAAGTTTAAGGGTTTATATCTGTTATGGAGAAAGGTCGCATTTAAATTTCCCAATTTCCGTTTCTCGACACTTGAGGTTGCGCGCTTGAAAGGGGAATGGAAAGTGCTGATATGTCGATGTACGGCAAGGCATATGACGGAAGCTCCGACGCATAGTATGGGAAGACTTTGCAGCAATTAGTTCAGAGTACAGATGATTGGCGACTTCACAAGGAATGCGATCAGAAAACTGCTTGCTAATTAGCGGCTGCAGTTTGCGTCAGTCTGTATCGATTGGCTCTCGACTCTTGCATTCCTCGGATGCAGGTCCCTTGCTAACTCCTTTGCCTTACACCCCTCCCCCCTCCACTCCTTCCTCTGTTTTTGCAAGGACTCTGAACAGGGATCTTGGACGGTTTACGAGGAGCATGAAAAGACCGCTGATTGGGCGAATAACCCCACCGGTGCCGGTAGCGGGGGCGCAGGCGAACAACCACCGCAACCACCGAAACCGCGTTCGCAAGACCCCACCGGCCGGGGTGACGCAGAGAGCGAAGTCTTTCAGCTGAATTGGGTGCATCTCCTCTGCTTTGCACTCTTCCTCGATGGTCTCTGGTTGGTGCACAGAGTATTGCACACTGTGGACACCGCGGAACGCATCCTCTACGGCGAGCCAATCGTCATTGACTGCACGGAGCATGGTACTTGTGTTTTTTCTTAGTTTAAGTATATTTTATCTATATGAGCCAGTCCCTAAGAAGCAATTCAGACGATTGTGTTGCTATCTCTGAAACCTGACTTTGTAGATTCTTCCTCGAGTCAGCACGTGCAGTCAGAGGTAATAGTGATGACTGCAAACTGGACGCAGTTTTTACGCCACCACGTATCTAGCCTATTTTCCAAGACCCCTATGCCCTGGCACTCGTAATCCGTCCTTAATTGCTGCAATCTCGTGGTCTGTGGCGTTGGCTCGTGCCCATCCCGCGCTGAACATGGAGCGTCATCACCTTCTTTTCGCCGACAGCCATGCCGTGCACGTGCCGATGTCACGCCAGCTCACGACAACATTGGCTGTTTACTCAACCAATCAGATGAGCAAGAAGTCCAGTCAACATGCTAACCACTCAAGGCCACGATCTAATTGGTCTGATTTTTGTCCAACCCAGGACATCCTCGTCTGCTTCCTTTTCATCTTCTATATGCTGTAGGATGCGCTTCTTTTCGCTGTCGAGATCTACTTTTGGGATTCGATCAGGGCGATTTTTCGGATGGGCTATCAGCGGGGCGTGCGGTGTGTTCATAACAAAAATAACCGTGTAAAAATGATGGCCATACTTATTATAATGTTGGACTTGGTAGAAATTACTTAAGGGTCTTCACTGCGTGTTTCTTAGCCAATGTGTGACAGTGAATTGTTAAGGTCTGTGCTGTGGATCGGAAAGGAACCCTGCAACCCTGTTGGACTACTTTGCACCTTTTTTATAACTGACACCATGTAGGCGTGGATGAAATATGTCCATCATCACTTTTTCTGTGAACTCCATGCCTACATGATTATCCAAACAGAGTTCGACTATTAAAAGCTTCAGAGCCTGGCAGGAAACGCGAAGTTTACAAATCTCTGTTCTAAGGTGATGTTTGTGGTTGGTTCAACAGTTTACCTTCTCGCGAACTTAAAAACATTGGGCTGATGTTTGGATTATCGCGTTCATGAGGTACATTGCGGCCATATTCCAGTCCAACCCTCACATGCTTACTGCTGGACCACGTAGTCAATGATAGAAGCGAGCAGGCGAGTTTCAACAAGAATTTCAAAATACGAAGATGCGATCGCTTGAAAATTATCAGAGAGTAAGCACATAGTTGCATGGTGACTGTAGTGGCTAAGTAGTCATCAGGCCAAAATCCAAAGTAGTATGTAAAAAGCTGAAGGCACCTATGGGCAGGATTTATTGTATACAACCCTCCCAGTTGCTGTCTCAGACGGCAGTAGCCACTGGCGAAAACAGGGCTGGTGCCGACTGTGTCCAGTCAGGTCTGAGAGAGAATATGACAGCGGTGGCATTTGCTTAAGTGGGATTGCGGAGCAAGTTCAAGTGTTCTTCAATTGGTGCGTGTGACATTACCCGAGGGATGTCGCGTTTGGTGGCGCAAGCTGTGTCGGTCGAGGTTGGGGGAAGGAGGCGTGTTCAAGTGGCGCTTGGGCGACCGCGATAACCTGGACGCACGTTTGTGTGTGTCCGAGTGGAGGTCGGTCAAGTGTCTGCAGGTCAGCAGGTCTGAAAGCGTTGACTGAGGTAGTGGATGACCTTAAGGCAGCTGGCTTTGAACAAGGACGCCGGACAAAGAATGTTGGGAGTTGGCTACATAAATGCGTTCTATATATAGTAGTCGCCGGCTATTAAGCCCACCTCGGGCCCAGACCAAATTGGGCTTAATAAGTGGCGGGCGCATTAATCGGAGAGTCCTAGTTCTTGATTAGCAAACACAGTATAGGCACTACACATTACATACGTACTGTATTATGAGTAGAGCTTGGTGATGTACAAGAAAACAATCCTGTTTGCCTGTATTTTACGTAATAACAAAAAAAGATGATTTGCGACACGTAACCAGTTGCGCACGCAGAGAGATGAGAATTTCACTCTATCCTGTTGGCAAACTGGGCTATGTAGCTGGCGACTGGGCTCATTAGCCGGCGGATTTCGCTATGTAAAATTCCGTCCCAAGCTGACTTGAGCTGAATACGCTGCTGGGCTTATTAGCCGTTGGCTTGATAACCGGCGACTTCTGTATACTGCGCCTCTTGCGCCCTCATCATCCTTGTCTGTGACCGTCTCTGCCGATGCGTTCGAATGGGAATCTGAAACGTCAGGCCAATAACCGCTATGTCCCAGCGAGCGCGTCTTCTTCCGACTTCTTTCTTACGTTGCCGATAGAAGCTGGGTTCCAGCGCCTCCTTTTTACTTACATTGGAGAATGCATATAGTCAATATACCGTATAAAGCTGCTTTTTTGCTTGTGGCCGAATGTTTATAATCGGAACTTGGCATTTTCTGTTTCGAATAGAAACGAGGCCTCCGACTGTCTGTCTCCTAAACCGCTCACTAAAACCACCCCATGCACAGCCAATTATAGTCAAATGGCTCTCAGAATGTGTTTTTCATTAATATGAGCTTGTAAATGCCTTCTATCTGTGTTGTAATTTGCGTCTGGTACTTGTAATTAATGCGAATTGTGGGCTTGTCCGACTGCTCTTCCCAAAGCCAGAATGGGAGCGAAAAAAGAAGGCAATTGACCACGAGGAGCGCTGCATTAACCGAAAAACAAACCTTTTGTAGTGGCTAAGCAGTGTTTGTACTGAGAACCCTAAAATCCTTGGGCCGAATTCCAGGTTGGCGGTAGAAGATAGAAACCACCAGTATGAGGGTTTTGATGTGCTCAGAACTCTGCATGACTGTCACAGGTAGTAGTCGCCACTGGCGAATCCAGGGCTAATTTCGACTGCGTCCAGTCGTACCTGCGGGTGTGTGACTGGCTGTTTGAGAGGGATGATGGCAACTGTTTTTTACATGATCGTGAAGCGAGTTCATGTGGTGTGCGATTGTATGTTGCATTGCCCGCTGGGGTGTCGCCTGTAGGGGGTCCTTACCACGTTGGCTGCGGGCGAGGGGGCTGGCATGTTAAAGTGATCGCTGGGCAGCCGCGTATGTGCACGCGATGATGTCGGTCACTGATTTTCAGGTCAATTCAAGTTTATTGAAGGAAATATAGGCAAACGCTTGTTTCCAGGAATACACTCACTCGTGGTGATATCAGTTAACACGAGCCAGCAGTGTAATTGAGCAAGAAGAGCAGACAGTGAAAAACCCCTAAGGCATGGCTCATAATTCAAAATGGAATGTCATTTGTGGTTTTTAGGAGAAAAACTGTCGCTCGTGGGGGAAAGTATGTCAATGATAGGAGCATGATGCTTCGGTGCATGTTGGCGACAGCCATGGCGAGTCATATCTACATCCGAAAGAACATACGATGAGGAGACCTCAGAGTCACGAGAACGTCCCAAAAAACCGGAGATGCGACCTTGATACGCCCTTGCTGTGAAAAGAGCCGAGGAACCCGCCACATCATCAGTAGTCGGTTTTTAGGTACATACGAGCAATAGCGTGACAGGGCCGCGTAGCCTTGCACCATAGGTGCGGTAGATGCGACTGCAGACGCGATAAGCGCGGTTCGCATAGTGAGAAGAGGAGTCGGACATGGCTAAGTACGGTTGACAGATATTTGATTCAATAATAGTAATACTACTTAAAATTTACTATATGTATCTATTTATAGCATTTCATTGTTTGGTTTCGGAGACCTCAGTTGCCATAGTGGCACGTAAGGCTGAACTGTTCAAGCTTTGTCTTACAAGTGCCCACAGATGGGGACATGACAATGTCCGCAGGAAGGGCATTCCATGTCTGGATTACCCTCTTAGAGAAAAAGAATTTTCTTGGGTCAAGTCCTGCCCCAGTCGCACGTAATTTGAGAGGGTGTCTTCGCAGCCTAGAGGTGGTGGCCTGCTCAAAGGAGTCATTTGTTCGGAGGCAGCAATCCTGACCATGCAGCATGCTAAATGCCTGGATTAGGTCCCCGTGTAGCTGCCTGTAATCCAGAAGAAACAAGTCAACATTTACCGTTGGCCTCGTACTAATTTTGTTGCGCGTCTTTGTACCCTTTCGAAGGTTTTTCGATCTTTGGCTGTCCAAGGTCTCCAGGTTTGGATGGCAAATTCCAGTTGGGGTCGCACGAACGTGCCGAAGACCTTGCCAAATACAACTTTGTCAAACTTAGCAAAGGTCAGCGAGTCTGAACCAGCTGCTTGGGAAGTTGCATGGCATTGTCGCAGCGGGCATTGAACACGGAAGGGGAGAGCATTGTTGGCTGACCTCCACACATTCTCATAGAAAGGCTGCGTATATTTATTCGGTCCGCTTGATGAAAAAGTGTCGAATCAAGAACCAATTAGATCTGACCGTGGCCCCAACTAGCCCTGTTATGGCCTCATTGGCCGTGAATTTCGAAATAGACGGGCAGTTCAGGGGAGTAAACATACATTAAGTGGATCAAGTTCTTCCAACAATTCCTTTCGTTGAACAAGAATTTGTAGACAGTCACTCAGCTAGTTATTTAAACATATTTGGGTAAGCTAAGCGTCTCCGCGATAGTATAGTGGTGAGTATCTCCGCCTGTCACGTGGAAGACCCGGGTTCAATTCCCGGTCGCGGAGCCATTTTTTCGACCCAAAATCTCGGGATGCCTTGATCGAAGGCCTGTTTAAGCTCAATTTTTATTTATGGGATTGTTGCCTGTCAGCCATACGTTCTCACAGAAAGACTGCGTATATTTATAAGGTCCACTTTATTTCTACTTCCAATTACTGTCGCCCACCCTAAGGCTTATTCACCCAAAGTCTGCTTTTATTTGTGTCGCCCACAAACTGCCGAACTCTGCTGTTTGATAAGGACTTCGTGTCGATGAAGCTGGTCTCTTTTAACGTTTACTTTGATGTGACACAGATGAACTGGGGAGCCTGTCTCCATAGCATGGCGCTCGATGCTCAAGGAGCCCCGCTTCGAGCTCAGTCCTACACGATCTGGGGCTACTGACGCCAAATAAGCCAGAACTGCTTTTCTGTGATCCTTTGTGATTCTCAGTAGTACCTCTCAATTAACGAATGACCCTCTCAATACGATAGCCTATCTCCGTCCCAAACTACAGTAGACGCCGGTTATTAAGCCCACCTCGGGCCCAGACCTAATTGGGCTTAATAAGCGGCGTGTGCAATAACCGGAGAGTCCTAGTTCCTGATTAGCAAACGCAGGATAGGCACTTTACATCACATACGTACTGTATTATGTGTAGACCTTGGTTATGTACAAGAAAAGAATGCTGTTTGTCTGTATTTTACGTAATGACAAAAACGAAAAAATGATTTGCGACACGTTTAAAAAAACGGTCTATTGTCAGTTGTTTTGGAGGAAACTTCACTCGCAGGTGTTCTTTGGTGTCCTTCTCCAGGCACCAGAAATCGTCGAATTTTGTGAAATCTGATGCCTGTAGACCGCTTTGCTGAGTGTAGACTGCAGCTCTCATCTGTGCAGCAGTGGGAACTGGGCTTTGTAGCCGGCGACTGGGCTTATTAGCCGGCGGATTTTGCTATGCGAAATTCCGGCTCAAGCTGATTTGGGCTTAATACGCGGCTGAGCCTGGTAACCGTGGGCTTAATAACCGGCGACTGCTGTATACTGTAACACAACCTGGAGACGCCTATTTCGCTCCTGTATAATCAGCGCACTTGCTTGTAATCTCAGTAGCTTGCTAATCGGACGATGCTCCTGAATCGTCGACTCCTTTACGACTTTTGAGGGACTTTACACTGAACCGAACAATGGAATTGATCTTCTTTTCTTTTAATGAAACCTTTAGGAATACTCGGTTGAGCCTTAGTGAGCTCTTCTTAACTTTCCAAGTCTGAGAAGGTGTGGACTAAACACCCCTTCTTCTCCCGCTTCTAATCTTTAGGCTTAAAACGACGCCTAATGAAGAGAAATCGCTTCCGAAAAGGGGCTAAATCTGCCTTCAAAACGGTAGGCCTTTCTTTTCCCTAGTATCCATCTACGCGCCCTCTCCTCTCTAATTAGTTCATGCGACCGGATTGCGTTCGTCGAATATGTGCCGGCACGCTGGCCCTCCTAACTGTATGCCTTGCTTCGGCGCACGTAAGGGACATCTTCTCCGAGGATGTTCTCGACTACATTGGTTACTACGATAATCTGGTAAGTGTCTTGCCATTGATGCTCCCCCCGTCCCTTTTTTTGCATCCCCGAGGTCCTGTACGAAGGAATACTCAAATTCTGTAGATGTGAATGGAACTGCTCCAAACTAGATCAATAAATTTACATATAATTCTCATGTAAATGCATAACTACATCATTCTCTTCATATTAAAAGATCTCTAATTTCCGCAAATTTCTTATCTGTCTGTATACTTAATAAAAGTCTCGACTCCCTCTGTGTGGACCTCCATTGTCATTGGTCCCAGGGGTCAGATTAAAATGCCTTCTGCACGCGGGCATGCGCGCCTGTCCGTATGTGAGTCACACGCGACGTGCCACCCGCCTTTCGCGCGCCAGTCCGTACGTCGATCACACAGGGGACAGTGCCAGTGTCACTGTGTCTGTGTTTGTCCCCTTTATCGTTGGTGGCAGGCAGCTGTTTCATACTCGCGATTGACACCCGACGTGACATGCGGAGGTGAATAGGCCACGGGGGTTGGGCGGGGGTGCGGTGGAGGAGCGAATAGGGCGAGGCCGCTAAGATCTCGAGGACTGGGGAACGCCGTCTACCTCGCTATATGTATGAGAAAACTCAGGATGCGTTGGATTGTGTTCGACATTTTGGACGCCCGGATCTATTCATTACTTCGACCTGCAACCCAACATGGCGGAAATTACTGATGAGCTGCTCCCCGGTCAAATGCCAAAAGATCGCCATGATTTTTCCGCGCAGGTATTCCAGCTTAAGTTGAAAACCATGATGAAACTCATCACAAAATTCAAAATTTTCGGTGACGTTCAGTGTCATATGTACGCTGTAGAGTGGCAAAAGAGAGGACTGCCCCATGCTCACATTTTGGTCTGGCTAAATGAAAAACTGCACTCTTCTGATGTCGACAAATTAATATGCGCAGAGTTGCCTTACCGGTCCCTTGACCCTGTTCTGCTTGAAACGATCAAAATTTAAATGGTGCATGGCCCATGCGTCAGATAAATCCCAACAGTCCTTGCATGAAGGATTGTAAATGTACCAAGAAATATCCCAAGCGATTCCTAGGTGCAACTCAGACTGATGGCGATGGTTACCCTCTCTACAGAAGACGACAACCTGAGATTGGCGGATTCTAAGCAGTTATCAATGAAAGGCGAACCGATGGGGTTGTAATTGATAACCGTTGGATTTTACCGTATTTTCCCCTACTGTCAAAAGTAATTGACGCCCACATCAATGTTACATTTTGCAAGTCAGCGAAGTCCATCAAGTACGTCTGCAAGTACATCAACAAAGGTTCTGCCCCCTTAACGCAGTTTCATTACTGGCAACGCCACATGTTCTGCATCACAGCTATGTACAAAGAGGGAGTTCAGAGGTATTTACTTATATTTCCCTAATAAAAATGGACTGAACATGATTATTTTAAGAGGTTTTCATATAAGGTTTGCCTACATAAGGGACAACAACATGTAAGGAAGCCCGAGGCGAAGCCGGGCTTCTGCGCTAGTAATAAATATTTCCCCGGATTACAGTTATTTTCAGGTCGGCCTTTAAATTCCAGCAAAATTGCAACCATTTTCAGTGCTTTCAAACTTTATTCCATTAATCCGGCTTCTGTTCAACGTTTATAGCAAAATCTTTAGGTTGAGGTATTTCTTAAAAGCATTTATCGAAAACATGACTTTTTGAATATGAGTTCTTATGAAGATGGCAGAGTAGGTGTTACGAGCCGCGCCTGGTACAGTAGTCGCCGGCTATTAAGCTCACCTCGAGCCCAGACCAAATTGGGCTTGATAAGCGGCGGGTTCAATAACCGGAGAGTCCTAGTTCTTGATTAGCAAACGCAGGATAGGCACTATACATTACATACGTACTGTATTATGTGAAGAGCTTGGTTATGTACAAGAAAAGAATGCTGTTTGTCTGTATTTTACGTAATGACAAAAACAAGAAATGATTTGCGACACGTTTAAAAAAATGCGGTCTAGTGTCAGTTGTTTTGGAGGAAACTTCACTCGCAAGTGCTCTTTGATGTCCTTCTCCAGGCACGAGAAATCGTCGAATTTTGTGAAATCGGATGCCTGTAGACCGCGATGTGCACGCAGCGAGATGAGAATCTCACTCTATCCTATTGGAAAACTGGGCTTTGTAGCCGGCGACTAGGCTTATTAGCCGGCGGATTTTTCTATGTAAAATTCCGTTCCAAACTGATTTGGTCTTAATACGCGGCTGGGCCTATTAACTGTGGGCTTAATAACCGGCAACTACTGTACTTGCTATTAGCGCGAGCGCTGAGCTAGCTCGACTGTTCTCTCGAACGCCCGCATGAGAGAACCAGAGAAGTCAATGGGCCAGGAGAAGTGTATTAACGAAGTAAGTCAAGCAAGCCACTGCAAGTCTCTTTCAAAAATGCTGCGGGGTATTTATTCAGTCCGCTCCATGAGCATGTGTCAGGGGCAGGAGACCAGTCAGCTTTGACGAAAAATCGATAGCCACGATGCCCACTATCATGACAGCGGCGTGGAGTTGCGGTCGAGGAGCTTTCTATAAGATGACTAACCGGGGGAATTTGCGTATTCCAAACAACGGGCCATATTTATAAAGTTCCCGGGACACCAAAACACAAATTACCAACACATACTGTCGAGCAAATAATGTCCATGGCTGATATTGTTAAGCCTATGATTAATTTCACAAAACTTTCTGCGCTAGGTTTCCTCTTTAAAAAGTAATTTAATAAGATATTAAGCATTGTACCATTTTGTAAGGTAAAGTCAAAGTGAAAATGGAGAACCTCGACCAGTTTTCTTCATTTGCCTGAAAATGAAAATGAGAAAACGCGCTTTTATTTTATAGCTGAGTGTTTTCGCCGTCATTGCTTTCTTTCAGGCCCCGTTTCAAGCTTGCGAATGCAAAAAGAGTGGCTGAACAGATACTAAGATTTTGCTAAAACTGTTAATATTCTGTCTGTTCTGTTTCTAAATTACGTATAAGTGGAAATTATGTTGTACAAAAAAGCATCTTTTCACATGCCTTAGATTTAATACGATTGCTATTTACCCTCATTTTGGTTACCGTCCCAAGTCGTAAAACGAAATATGGTCACAACTTTTTCATTGCGTTTTGTGACAAAAAACGTCAGACATTAACAAAAAAAAATAATTTTTAGCACTGAAATCCCTCTATTTTTCTGAAAACCAATACAATTTCCTAAACTTGGCTTCATCAACTTAGGGCTTGATTTGACGGTTCTGAAAGGGATATATTTTTAGTTTTTCTTGCTGCTATTGGGGTTCTCCCATAGGAAAACGCACAAGAATACAAGGTTTGGTTCTGTCTTCATAAGTAGCATAGGAATATTGTTCGATATAAGGCTACCTCTGATTTCGCCAAAATGCTGCCTATTAGCCTTTAATATACTGAACTAAACAGGTAGTTTCCTCACTAACTGACCTTCTCAAGATTAAATTCTCTCATCGGATCAAACTAACGTGACCAAATATAGGCTAAACTACCAAGTCCAATTGCGATCATGACTTTTGCATGAATTCCCAACCACACTGTACGTTTTTCCTCCTTGGCAGATGATGGACGTCCACTTGCATGCGCGATTTGTTAACCTGCACATTGTGGGTTCTGCGAAGCGACTTTCCCAACAGGAGCTCGTGGCTGCCCAAGCCCACGCGGAGCATCGTTACCAGGAGGCCCAGTTTCTTCTCTACCACTGGACTGGTTGGTTGAATCGTGTGGAGACAGAACAGTGTCGCGTCCTCCTCATGTTTAAGGTGCACTAGCCCTTCTGCAAGCATAAATTTAGTACTAAAACTATACACACTACTTTTCCAAAATCAGTAGACTGTTTATGTTTGCTTACAGGAAGCAGCTCGAACTCTGAGGTCGAAGGTAGCTGCTGAAGAGGGTTTGGGTGTGGGCATGTTTTCTACCAATCCCTGGAGCACAAACCACCTTGACGCCTCTGGTATGAACGCCAATCATTTTAAAAATGGTTCCTCGGTGGATGAAGCCTACGTGCCTAGGCATTGTCGACTGTCAAATGCGGAGCGGGAGGCTGAGCTGAAGGAACTGCGATACCTGGAGCCCCCTCACTGTCCAATCGATGTGATTACTCCCCAGATTTTTAAAGGGTAAGTCTTCTTTCCTTTTGAGACTAGAAATTATTTACTACGTCTAATCCACCTTCCTTCTGGAAGCGTTTACTCACCGGAAATGTCTTGCGTGTTTCTAGGTTACTCCTACTGTTAGATGTCCATATATGACCTTGAATGTCAGTAAATGGACAGGGTCATGGCTAATGCGTGAAATACCGTATTTTAAAGTTGACTTTCATGGCATTTACCTCCACCTATCCCCACTTCACTCTTCCTGATATCACCGTGTTGTGATAAATTGATACGGTCAAGGTGACCCGAGTTGGGCATAGACGTGAAGGCAAGAAAAAAATAACAATTTGCGTTAGACTTAATTTGGTGGTTTCGTTTAAGATCGTAGTAGGCAGAAGCCATTGCGGCCTGATCCCCCAGTTAACTTTTCGAGCCATTTGGCAGACTTCCAGTCCACGAATGTAGGCACATAGTGGTGTTTCTTTGTTTGTGTTGAAGAGTTAGGCTCTAGATCCTGCCTTCCCTCCTACTTTTCGCGCATTCATAACCTGTCCGAGTCCGGCGTGCAGGCGCCGTTTTTCGCGTGCCTTGCGCGGGCTGAATACCGTATAAAAGGCGAAAAAATCGAACGTACGACAATGTCCAAGGTTGGACTGGAATCCGACCAATCAGATGGTGTCCTTGATCGATTATCCTGTCGGTTGGGCCTCTGACTCATCTGACTGTTTGAGTAAACAGCCACTCCTGCCGTGAGCTGAGGCAATTTCAGCATGCGCGCACGGCATGCGGACGGATAGTTCTGGCGACATCCTGACAATGCGGACTGGTGAAAAGACTAGTGACTGACGCAGAGTATAGATTTTTTGCATACACTGGCTGCAAACATTAGCGTCGAACGCCCATACGGGGTTCCTACGCGGTCCGGCTAACACATACCAGGAGCAAATGTGGTTTCCGTTTAAACCTAGCCTGGCGGTAACATCTTCCGAATGTGTAGATGTGCCTGTGATAACTCGTCATCAAATCACTCACTGTTAAATATGCGCCGGGTATTTTATGTAGCTTTCGCAAGCCAGTAATTTTTAAATCTGGCTCGTCGTCAGAAACCAACGTTTCACCACGAATATTTTATAAACCTGCGAGTTTCCTATCTACTCTGGTATGTGTCAATCGTGCCCTCGTGATTAGTGCCTACCAAGAAATCCATCATCTTGCAAAATCGTGCAGATTATCATGGTTCCTGGAGAAGTTACATCCTCATGGAGGTGTTGCAGTCGTCGAATGCGTATGTTACAGATGGTTTACTGTGTGCATGGTAAAGGAATTGTACTTGTCTGTGTAGATCAAGGCGCGTTCCTCAAGATTACTTAACCGGTCGGGGTTTTACTAGATGTCTTGTTACCCACAGTATCATCTGACTTCTAATAAACAGGTCGCAGGGTTCGAGCCCCGGCTGGCGTTACACCTGTGGTTGAGTATGACTGGCTGATGATGGCTTCTAAGTCAGAAATTGCCATTCCAGTCTCCCTGTCTTCGTTGGTAGTGTTCCCTTGATCATCCGATTTTCGACCAATCAGTAAGTTGTGTGTTACTATTAGCGCTGCTGTGTATATCGATGTATTTACATAGGTTCCCCGCATTGTTTCTTTACTTATTCGGTGAAGCGGGACCCGTGAATTATTTTCTATGTTGAAATTAAGCACGCGTTGGTGCGTTGGTTCATCTTGTGTGGATGGCATGCCGGCGTCTTGGTCACAACTGTCTGGCCTGGGCTCGTGATGTGTGTGTTTTGCCCTTTGCTGGCTGCTTGCAGTTGGTAAGCGGTGGGCGCATGTGTCCGGCCTTGGTGCTATCAGGCAGGTTTGGCGCCGTGCGACCCGATCTAAAGACAGTGTCAGACTGGGAGTTTGACTGGGGTGGTACATCTGCCAAATCGTAACGCAGTTGTCCCAGGGTGAGATCAGCCAGGGCAGAAATCTGGTGTGGAGTAAAAGGGCAAAAGCCTACTTGATTTCGATTTTCAGCACGAACACAGACTGTGAAAGCGTGGCCTAGCGGTCCTCTTGATCAACCGATATTTAGATTTTGAAGAGTTGTCAGGAAAGTGACCACAGGGATAACCGCCTTGAGGCGGCGACGTCGCTTTTTGATCCTTCGATGTCGATTTCCGGCCTACTAGGCCAGAAATGGCCAGTCCAGTCTCCTTTTATCGACAGTGTTCTCTTAATTATCAGACTGTTGACCAATCAGTGAGTGGTTTTTCACTATTAATACTGACATGTGTACACGTGGCTCCTCAAGGTAACTGCAACTAGAGTTCGCGCTTACGTGTTTCTGCACCTTTTTAATGGGTATCCTTTTTTCCCCTTTTAGATACAATGCTTCCGCGTACTTTTCAGAGGTTGTTGCCCAGTCGCGTGGCTGGCTCTCAGCCATTCAAGACTGGGTCAGCGTATTCCTGACTTGTCTCTTTGCTTTTGTTTCCACCATCATCCTCTGGAACGCTCTAGGCTCTGTCGTCTGGTTCTTCTCACTCAGGTACGCTGCTTCTCACTTGTGTACTTTTATTGCAAAAATACTGCTACTTAAATGGTTCTGGTAGTATCTACGTTCGATGTTAAAGACATGTTTTGCTTCGATCGCCCAGGTGGTTTTTGCATGCACAGCCAACTCTCGGTGTACTGGGCAGAACGTGGAAGAAAAGGCACAGCTCATCCGTAGTTCGTTGAAGCTAAGTCGCCTGTTGGACCTTGGAGTCATCCGAAGTCAGCATTCAAGAGAGACCAATCTGAGCGTAGATTCTCCCTTTCCGGCGGTCCTACGGTACGCATAGGCTTGTAGTCAACATAGTAACCCATTGGGTTAAACGGGCACGCTCTTAATGAACAGCCTGCTTTTGTGGATCGATTGGATCGAAACACCGCTGGCATTTGGGACAGCAGAGCAGCGGCCTTGGCCTCGTTAAGTTGCCTGCTGCTCTACCGGGTAATGCAATGTGGTTATCATGAGCCTTCTCAGGCAGTTTTACTGAGGCCCTCTCCGGGAGCCTTTTTTCATGAGCAGTAATATAAATCACAAGAACCGTATCTGGAGTAACCGGCAGGAAACCCTCCGATGCTCTTGTATTACGGGTTTTTTTTACTCTAGGCGTGTTTCATCGTCTGCAGGGTTTCGTTTCATCAGTCGTTGTCGTCGTGCGATCGCTTGCGCGAACCCGACACAGAGTTACCGGAGCTTCCGTCTTTTACTCAGCTCAGATCACAGGAACGTCACTTCAAGATGTGGAGTCCAGAACCCCTTGTCGCAACCGATAGAATGCTACTTAGCTCTGTTTGGATGCAGATAAATGTATGTTCAACTCTCGTTGATGAACGTTCACGTGACCGCTAACGGAACGCATCTGTCCCTCTCTGCCTTGGGCCTCGTCAGAAGCCGCGGCAGCTGTATCAGCTGGTAGTGCATTAGTCGTCGGCTATTAAGCCCACCTCGGGCCTAGACCAAATTGGGCTTAATAAGTGGCGGGTTTATTAACTGTTGGCTTAATAGCCGGCGATCGCCTATATTTCCTTTAATAAATTTGACTTGACTTGACTTGACTACTGTATAAGCAGACAATATTGCCGACAAAAAGAAGGGAGACTTTAATGGTCATTTCTGGCTTATAAGCCATCGTCAGCCGGTCATATCCAGACCCAGATTGTGCCTCACTCCAACCTCGAACGTTAATGAGACAGAAATGGCCATTCTAGTTCCCCTTTTCTTTTCCGGCAATGCTATCTGCCTATACTACGAGTATGTTCAACTCCCAGGTCAAACTAATGTTAGCCTACAGTGTGGCTACTTGATTCTGTTAAACAGTCATTTCAGTCGAGCTGTCTTCTTCGGTGGTCGGATTTTATCGGTGTACATCAGCATGACAGTGTCGGAGAAGTCTAGTCACCATGCGTGGTTGTGGTTGGCCAGAGGGGGCTTTGACGTGGGGGAGGGATGAGTGTCAGTGCCTAGCGAACCAGGTTATGTGCCTGCGTGAGCATCAATCAACAAATTTCAATATTCCCGATCTAAACCGGCAACACAACAGGCTCGTTGGACTTCTGATCAACAGATCGCGGGTGTTAAACAACCTGAGTTAGGGTGTGACTGGCTGATGATGGCTAATGGGTCAGAAACGGCCCGTCTCCAGTCTCCTTAGCCTTTGTCGGCAATGTTCCTTTGCCTTTCCTAGTAGTCGCACTGTGGGGCTACTAGTGGGGCTCGAAAGTGAGCTCTAGGGCAGAACGGATGCACAGGCTCGCACAATCGATTGGTGAGCATTAATCCTGCACTCTAGAATTTCTTTTCCAATGCCCAATTGATATGCGTTCGTGTGACCCTCTTTATTCAATGTTGTACCCTGTTCTTCCACGCAGATTCAACCTCATCAGCCGAAAGGTCTTCTACGAGTCCGATGTCGCAAGTTGGAGGACCCCCAGTGCCGCAGAGTCCATGTAACTCGCCTCTATCTCACATTTCCATGAAAATACGTCACCAGCAGACATTTACTCCAGTCATTTCACATTTACTTGTAATCTGTAACCTTCTTCCCCTCCGGTGTACTTGCTCGCATTATTTACTGCTCAGCTCACTAAACTGTATCTGTTACCATTTTTGCATTTATTATACTTCGGCAGATGAGGAGGAGGGGGGGGGGGAGCTCAGCGCAGATGG
This sequence comes from Ligula intestinalis, assembly GCA_036362985.1. Classification (NCBI taxonomy): domain Eukaryota; kingdom Metazoa; phylum Platyhelminthes; class Cestoda; order Diphyllobothriidea; family Diphyllobothriidae; genus Ligula; species Ligula intestinalis. Next base: position 20,306,029 of record JAYGXS010000007.1, read on the forward strand.
CTCACTCAGTCACTCTCATTGTTGATTATGTCTGTTTCGAATGTCTGATTGCTTTTCCGATTTCCCTTGGAGGATTTAGGTCGGCATGTAGTTCGGAGTTGGGAGTCTATCTTTCCGCCTGTTTTTTTTAAATAAGAAATCCTGCTTTTCAAAAGGATTCGAGGCATAAAGTGAATGCTTTGGGCTACCGATGGTTCATCGTGGCTAGCTCCGCCCCCAAATCAACCCCTAGCCAGCTGACGAGGTATTTAGGAAAACGGCATTTGTAGGTAAGGAAAGAAAGAAAGAGCGAGCAGTTTTTGTTTCCTTGTTTATGTCTGCTTAATTAATGACCGCGTGGGATGAAAGCCACAAATGGACTTCCTGGCGGTAACACGACTCTTAGGCTACATACCTGTTTGTTAGGCAACTGATCCAACTACTCAAATAGCTTCTTTCAACGAAGACTGTCATTCTAGTGAAGGATGCCGGCCTATAAACTGAAATCTCTGGCTTGCATCCACTGAGGTGGACCTTCTCCAACCTTTCTGGATGCTACGTACTTTATCATGCGGTATATTAACTTTCTCGTGAAATATTCATCGGAATTCTAAAATGTGGTTTTTTTTCGGATAGCACTGCCGTCGAAGACAAGGGAGGCTGGAATGACCATTGCTGGCTTATTTGTTGTAATCAGCTAGTTAAATCCAACTCCAATTGATGCCTCGTCCGAGGTTCTAACCCGCGGCCTTTTGATCAGAAGTCTAACGTTCGAACCGTTGAGCCATGGGTTCGCCAACTTGTCAGTTTAGATGGGGAGGTATTGTCAATCGTTGCTTTACACTTGCCAGTCGCTGAAGGGAGTTGACAATGAGCAGCCCCAAGGCAGAGCGGAACGAATCAGTTCCGTCAGCGATCGGTGGACGTGTGCTTTCCATTCGAAAAAATCACTTACGGTGCAAGACCGCTTGGCATTCAGGACAATCCCGATATATTCCAGTCACTTCGGGATACCGACCTTTGAACAGGCTTATTTTTGGCCGCCTGCAAATACGGTGCTCTATGACAAATGGGTACTTAAGTGGTATGCATTTCGTCCGCTGATTTTCGATACCCTTATAGGTTCAATTATATTTAATGAAAACATGCACGAAAATGTCCTTTCTTGTTCTCATTCAGGCAGCAGCGTACATGCAGTTTTTCCTTACTAGAAGGCTTTCCCAGCATCAGATCTTCAAAGAACGAGACAAAATATATTGCTACCCTACCAAATCCCATTTAGATCATGACTTTATATGGGCTAGCTCACCTACTGTAAGTCGGAAAATGTAGGCCACTTTTGAGTTCCTTCAGGGTGGCGTTTGCGTTGTACGCTAATGATTCCATTATTAATGGTCAAATAAACATAAACGGGGTAAACAGCGGTATATAATGGATGGGATAGGCCAAATGGTTTATGTACATAAAACAATTGTATGCGGATGGAATGCATAAAAAACGGCAGCTAAATTTCAAAAGCCGACCAACAATGAATTCACGAATTACGAAGGCTTTTCCGAATGAGAAGAAGACGATTCGATCACTGGGGCAATACTTCTATTTGCCTGAGGTTTCGACACCCGTCGCGGATTCATCATCAGAGACCTCAGCATAAAAAACAGCAGCAGAAGGGGGTGCTGCACGCACAGGATGTTGCAGTATTTATAGGAGACAATCATTACTGCACGCCTATGACTGTATCCTGTAAATACTGTAAACTCCTGTGCATATGCTAATCTCATCTGTTACTGCGTTCTGCTTATGTCTCTGATGATGAATCCACGACGAATCTCGAAACGTCAGACGAATAAAAGTGTTGTCCCAGCGATCGAGTCGTCGTCGTCTTCTTCTTCGTCTAAATTAATTCCTGGGACTCGCATTTTCGCTTGCATTGGCTTTTCCGAGTTTCGGTTGGCATTCTAGAGGAAAGTTCATCCACAGTGGATGTCGGAGTGCGTTAATCGACAGCTTGAATTGGCCCAGGCTCCAAGTGAGGAAGGAAGGCAGCGTTACGTGCGCGGCGAGCGGCTCCAGCAGGCAACGGCAGCATTTGTTCGCCGCACACTTCGAGTGTCAGGCGTTGAGATTTTTGACCCCCCGCGTGCGCGCGCATGCATGCCGTAGCTCTATCCGCCTGCAGCCAATCACCTGAAGGCTCTCGTCACACGTGATTGGCGAGGGGCGAGACACGGGTGAGCGGCCATTCTGGCTACCACCAGGGGAGCAGACAGGCAAGTTAGTCTTCCGAGGGTGGGGCGTGGAAGGAGTCGCGAGGCGGGACTGCGGTGGCCGAGAAGCACAATCTGTGCTGTAGGTGTAGTGTATCGCATAATGTGCCTAAACCATCTTCGATAGTACGTAGGATAGACTGGATACATGCTTGGTTCGCGCATACGCGAAAGTAAGTTGGCTGTGAGATGGGGTACAAGGATTACTATGGCTGCTCACACGAGTCTAACTTCGCAGCCAGGAAAATAATCACCAACGCCAACAGGAAGACAAACCGGAGCTTGATGGAAGCCTGGTCAACGGATGGAACTCATTCAACCGATGTATCGATAAGGGAAGCGATACCAACAAATAAAAAGGTGATGGGGATAGCCATTTCTGGCTTATTAGTTGTCGTCAGCTAAAATACACCAACTCCAGGCTAGTATAGCTAACCTGGAATTCGGACCTCTAATGTTAGGTCATCGAGTCTTCAGTGGAGTGTATTTAATAGGCGTACCTATTAACATCTGGCAGCCACGCAAAGAACGCTCAACTCGGTTTGAACCAATTGACCTAGAAAGGTTTTCTAGGTCTCTGAAAACGAACTCTTCTTCGAGACTGTTGAGGTCAGTTAGATGTATCTTAAGACGTAAGCTGAGGATTTGCTTCCGTCACATTGTGGCAGCCTGCATACGGCATTGCTGCGCTGTTTTATCGCGTGCTCGCTCTCAAAGCCTCTGGCCCCGTGCGCCCAGTGCTGACTCATCCTCTCGTCTCCGTGCGCTCTTGTACTTTCGCATCCTCGCTGTCGACGCGCGTACGCCGAAAGCTAATCGATGCCTAGCGAGCTCTGAGGCCAACGACTGTGCGCCTTTTCCTGATTGGCTGAGGACTGGACAAGTTTGACTAATCTAAGCGGCGTTTGCAGCAACAGCTATTGCTAGTCCACTTTAGCATACTTCAGCTGTGTCAGTTCGGTCCGTCTTCCCTGACATATGATTTGAGGATTCTTCTGTTATCGATACAGCAATTAGCTTTCGATAACTTTGCATGCATCGGAGGGTGGGGGAGAAACTCAGCACTTTCCGATTCTTGCCTGTCATGTCGATTTATTGGATTTTTGGCCTTAGGAGCCTATGGTATAGTAACAATTCTGATGATAGTCCTCACTACCAACTAGGCGGAGGCTTGATTTAACATCTCCAACACCAACCCTGTCGATTTCACTGCAGCCCTTGTCGTGATCGAGATAGATAGAGTGGAGAGAGTCAGGACGTCGAGGAGAGAGAGAATTAGTGAGAACCCTATAGTCGGGCTTTATTCATCTTATAATTGGCGTACAGGAACTGAAAAGGGATGAAGAGTGAATTGAGTAATATAGGCAATTACTGAACGATCGTTAAGGGGCATGGGTGAACGTTAATTAATAGGGGTGAGAAGACAGGGATGAACGATGGTCAGAGTAGTATTAGCACGATAGCCCTAGAAGCCATGCTTGTGAGGACTGGAACAAAAGAGGGTCAGAAACACTCCGATCGACAACGTGTTACCTCCTTGCTGATGGCCCACTGGCCAGCCCAAGCTGTGTACAAGAGTGACTCGAAAGCTATTATAGAACTAAGAACGGACGATCATATTATCACTCTACACGCGGATTGTCAACAATTGTAATGAATCGACGCAACTACAATGAGGAAGCCAAAACTCTACTTGAGGACAGAGTATTCTACAGACAGGACAGAACTCGAAAGCCAAAGCAGTAGCAAGTCGGTTGAATAAATTAGTTAGACAATTCAAACGCCAAAATGTGATCACTGAGAACAACCAGCGCTAATGAAACCAAACGTCCACAACGCAAACTGTCCATTGCAGCCAATCGTCACCCTAAAAGGCAGCCCCACCGATAATTTGGCACAATGGACGTACTCAAAACTAAAATTCTTCCAGGAAAATTTAGGTACCTCAGTCCGTTCAGCCTCCTAATTCCTGGCAGACCACCATGGCCGAATGATTCAAGCGGATGAAGTGATGGTTTCCTTTGAAGTGACACCATTATTCACGTTTGGCACAAGACGTCTTGCGCAGGAAACTTTAGGAGCTCTATGACGAAACCCAGAGTTTGCTCAAAATCGAACACCTCATGAGGCTAGTTGAATTTTGCCATAAGACCGAATTCAATTTTGCAGGAGAACCTTATAAACAGACCAAGGGAATTCCGATGAGCGCTCAAATCTGTGGTTTAATTGGTGAAGTGGTCCTACATGAGCTGGAAACGATTGCCTTCACCCAACAACCCCGATTTTCCGGCGCCGTCACGTTGACGACACGTTTGTTATCTTCAAAGTGAACACGTTGCAGAATTTCCATTATCTCCTTAAATTGAGCTTCCCATGTAAACAATTCACGAGGGAAGAAGAAAAGGATCATAGGCTACTGTTTCTTGATGTTCTCGTCAAGTGAACTTCCAACGACCCTAGTGGAAACAACAGTCAACAGGAAGGCGGTGAACACAACATGCCTTCTCAATTTTCACAGCAACCATTCGGTGTCCCACAAAAGAAGCTACGTGAGAACACTGATCAAGATAATCCAGACTCACTGTAGTAAGGTGGAAGAAAAAACAAGCGAGACCGATATCTCCGCGACCAGTTTATTCGTAATGGCTATCCGAAGGCCTTCATAAGCCGACGCCGACGTACCCACCCTCCGAGGACCCAACCAGAAGCAATGCGTACGATATGGCATACGCTGCCATACATCAAGGATGTATCGGAAACGACCGAGCGCATTGCTGCGGAACTAGGCTTCAGAATTGCACACCATCCTAAGGCTACCACGTGCAACCGATTCGTGAGAATCAAGGAACGATTAAATCCCAGTGAGCAGTCGGGCGTAGTGTATCGCATACCATGTCTACAATGTTCCCAAAATTACACCGGACAGACTGAACGCATGCTTGGTTCGCGCATACAAGAATATAAGCTGGCTGTCAGACTGGTTGACGCATTGTTGCAAGAGACTGCCCACAGCTATGAGAGGGGCCGTAAGGATAATTGGTCAAGCCAGCAGCAAGACAGGAAGCGAATTAATTGAAGCCCGGTACTCGGAAGACAATTAAGTCAATTGATGTACTGAGCTGGCGCCCGCATGTATCGCCCTCCGCAGGCACACTTGCAATGCACTGATTTAACATCTGTCATGCGAATCAGTCTTGGCACTGCGCAGATTAGTGAGGGAAGATAGGGTGCCGCAAGTCTAATATCAGCTCACGCATACGGGCATACAGTGGACATCGTGAAAATCGACGATCGATCTCTCACCACGCGGCACAAAAGTTGCGCCCAACGTGGGGCTCGAACCCACGACCCCGAGATTAAGAGTCTCGTGCTCTACCGACTGAGCTAGCCGGGCGACGCTCGCTGCGGTATGATAACCCAATATTATTTAGTTGGGCTGTCTAATCTGTCAACTGTCTGCGAAGTGTGCTGGCTTTTCTCGTTTTGTACCAAGTTTTGCTGTTGTTCCCGTCGTTCTGATCTTCTTGCAGTTTGTGAGTTGCAAGGTAACGAGGTTGACGATGACGACGGGATCGCCAGTGAACACCGGATAGACAGGATAGTGTACATACGCGGTTGCGCTGGTTACCCGATTGTGCATATGCGTAACTGCCCCTCGAGTGGGTGCAAGGCGCAAGACTCGAGGTCGCACATCTGGATGCTGATACAGTCTCTGTGTCTCACCATGTATCTGTCAAGCACCGGATACACGCCAACCTCCGTAAGCAGTATGGGAAGTACCTGTGTTATACTATTCACAATAAATTAGTAGTCATTTATGTTTACTGTTTCAATTAACATGCGGCTGCTTGCTTTTCACGTGCAACTATGTAAACCACCTCTTTTTAACTCTTCCTTCCGCATTTTAATCCTGAAATCTTCGCACCAATTAATAGAAGAAACTCTTTTCCATCAACAATGTTTCACTCTGGAAAACGAAGGCGTTTCGATCACCGGAATCATACTTTTATTATACTGAGCTTTCGGACTCTTGAGGGTGATCATTGTCAACGAAAAACGAGCAACAGTTATAGGGAGCAGGAGCCAATCAACCGTTATAGGGGGGACGAGGAGGGGTAGTTGACTAATGAGTTCCCTCCCCCTCTCCTCCTATAATGTAGAATCGTCGAATGACTTATGCGGGTCCGATAGAGGATCTGCAGCTAAATGCCAATTTTATTTTATACTTACCCGACACTCACCGTGTTGGAATGTCACCTTTCTTAGCTTGTAATTTAGATCTTATAGATGGTTTTCCTTCAGATCCGATGCACCTAGTATACTTAGGTGTAGTCAGGAAACTTTTAGGATTATGGATAAACGGTCCAACCCGTTTACGTATAACGCTGACAGCCTTCCAATACCTTCTGACAGCGATATAAATTGAAAGGATTAGCGAGCGACTTCTGTCTTGTAACAGTATTTTGCCCTTTGAATTTACACAAAGGGCCCGTAGCCTTAGAGACTTTAGGAGATGGAAGGCAACGGAACTTAGAATGTTCCTGTTATGCACCGGTTGTTATGTCCTTAATGGTATAATTAAGGAACCAGTTTGTAATAATTTTATGCTGCTTGCAGTATCGCTCAGATTACTATCAACTAGTGAAGTGTCTGCCAAAACTGCAAGTTTTTATTCTTTTTTATTATATAACTTTAATTATGGTTTTCAACAGATTTATGAGGCAGATACCATTGTGTACAACGTTCACAGCCTTATGCACCTGCCAGAGGATGTGCTTAGGCATGAATCGGTGGACTCCTTTTCAGCCTTTGCATTTGAAAGTTACTTAGGACGTCTTAAAGGGCAAGTACGAAAAACGGCTCTTCCGCTACCGCAGATTACACGGAGGCTTAGTGAAGGTTTGTTGAGGCCATCGACGGGGGTATCCCCTCATTTTAGGTTATCTCCAACTCCTAAATATATATTTTTTGTATGAATAATCAGTGGATGAACGTAAGGCACGTTCATGCCACTGATTGCGCCTTTTATAAATTATCTGTTTCTGTTTTGAAGGACGTTTCTGCCGTCTTTGACTTTCCCATATCTTCCAAAGCAGTAGGAATTTGCAGTGCCAAGCTTTCAGAGCATACCTTTGAGATAACGGTAAGTGAACTTTTTGATAAATTTATTGGTTTTCATTTACATGACTGTCTTCTCTTGGTACGTGTCATTTAATGTTTTTTTTGAGTGAATAAACGATTCTTCTCTAACTTCAGACTCCATCTGAAGTGTCTTTTTGCACATTGGAGTGTTTGGGGTCGACATGCGGTAAACGCGACCTTTTTTATCAGCAGTTCAAGTCACGGCGGGCATACACAGCATGGGTGTTACGGCAGCCTAACACGTGAGCCGCCACCCTTGTCATCCATCCATCCATCCATCAATCCATCCATCAATCCAGACAGACAGACAGACACCCCAAGTTCACACGACCAAACGCGCGCGAACAGAGGTAAGCGCCCAGTCACAAAGAGCTGTGACAACGGGTAAGAACGCCGCCGAATTATGCATGTTCTTGAGTGGTCATCCAGCATCTGATTGCTACCCAGAGGGACCAATAAGAAGGGACAAAGCGGCACGGACTGATTGCCTTTAAATGCGAGAGCGGCCAAGTACCACTTACGTGGTGCTTGAATATTGGCCCCAAACCACTTTCGACTGTCTTGCCTTTTAACCATCTTTGCCCACAATGCTTCTGGTCCCCCACTGCAGAAAAGAACAACTTTTTCAACGGCTACTCGGTATTGCCTCCCCCTCCCCCTCTGGTTCGATAACAGCTGTCACCGCCGCTGACCTCACAACGCTTGCAATTCCTCCCCCTTTGCCGGCACAGTGTGGTCTCTGTTCGCGTCACTTACCTTTCGCGCTGTTGTTTTCAGACCGATACCGAGGTCATAGGAATGACCCCCTGAAATCATATAAAACTGGATAAGTGAAGTAAGTTGCATTCCGAGATGATATGATGAAAAGAAAGAAAATCTTCGGAAAATCGAGTTGTACTCATATAAAACTACAGCCATGTCCCCCTCTCCCACTAACACACACAAGCTTTCCCAAGACTAGTTTCGCCCTGTGTGGCGTTATTGATGAACTTGCGTTGTTCCCTTGTATAGAGTCAGGCGATTTGGCCGACGTTGGGTGCGCGTTGCTTTTATGGGTTTGTGGGGACGGGGTCTAAAGTGATTCTGTTTTTATTATCATCCAAATGGACGCCAGTCTTTACGCCGTTTCAGCTACTACAGTAGTCGCCGGTTATTAAGCCCACGGCTAATAGGCACAGTCGCGTATTAAGTCCAAATCAGCTTGGAACGGAATTTTACATAGCAAAATTAAGAAAGAGGACTCTCCGGTTAGTGCGCCCGCTGCTTATTAAGCCCAATTTGGTCTGGGCCCGAGGCGGGCTTAATAACCAGCGACTACTGTATAAATATTTGGCTTAACCGAGTCTGCTCAGACTGCACTTGATGCACGTAGTCGCCCCCTACACCTCATCGCCAGACACCCCTCCCCCTATTTGAACGCATGTGCCCTGAACACGGGTTTTTAACCCTAGGCATACGCCGGCAAAATTTGCCAGATCAAGGCATCGATCCAGGCGCCGCATTTGGAGAGGGGGGAGGTAGCAAATGCAGGAGGCGTGCGTGCGCGTAGGGTTTTTCTCAGGTGGATGTGGGAGCTTGTGTGTGGGTGGTCAGCCATCGATTTCGATGACGGTTTGTAGACTACCCCGGCCAGTGCACGGAATACCGCCCATATACGCAATCACGGCGCAGTGGGACGAAGGTGGAACCAAAGTGGAATGAAAGTGGGACCATTGTTCCACTGGAACAACTCTCTTCGTTGGTTCCGGAGCATTGCCATTAGGGTATGTGGTGGCCCCCAGCAGCCACTTGAACCCATCATCAGCCGCTGACGCATGACGCCTTTGGCCCGCACGCCCATGTCGTGACTAGTTCGCGCCGAAGTGAACTCACCCATAGGCCCACAGACGTTGGTCTCGACGTCTGGGAACAGCCAATCACAGTTGCCGCAAGGTTGCCTTCTGGCCCGGTGATGAATAGCAAGCCTGCACGCGTGAACGCTCTCTCTCTCTCTCTGGCCGCTGGAGATTCCTGCTACTAAGCGGCACTTCGGACCACGCCACTCCAGTGGAATGACGTGTGCTCCGAGGTCAAACTTCTTCCATCTGTTCTTCGTTCCTCTGTATACTGAATAAACTATTCCGTCTATTCTGGCTTCCACCGACTTCTTCTCGCCTAAGTAACCATGGTCTGAAGATCGCAGTTGCTAACCCTCTGCGATATGCATGGGAAAACCTGACTGGTCCTCTCAAAAACGCCTCAGAACCGGTGTCATTCATCGCAGTTTACAATGGTAAATGAGGTTGATTACACATGGAATTGCATGCAGAACGGGGGGGGGACATGGAATGAAGCAGCAATACTGCCTATATCGAAATTCTACAAAAACTGTTAACGTCATAGGGACTCCTGTATATTCCCGCAGCAGACGGACCTATGCAAAGCATATGAGATGACGCTAGTAGGGAGAATATGTATAGCTAATGAGAAAGGCAATCGATGCTGCTATTCCACGCCAAGAACACGTCACGATAAGCCGAGTCCAATACCCTGAATATGCCGAAATCGACTGCATACCCCGTCTAGTGCCAAATCGCAATGGGTGCAAGGTGTCCGCTGTTGATTCAACATGCAAACCAGTTAAAGTGTAACGGGTAACATTTGTACACCGAATTAAACAAAAGGTGATAAATACAAGTGCAGCGGGCCAAGGATGCCGAGGTTGGCACACATCTAAAGGATTATAGACCTGAAGATGGTTCTGTCAGCGGAAGCTCTGAAGTGGATCGATAAGCATCACCCAAGCACACAATTTTAAGGTCGGAGTAAAAGAGAACGAGAATATATGGGGACTACCCTACTAGTTGTAAACAAATACGTACAGAATAAGAAAATAATATAGGATAGGGAATGGCGTTTCATAGATACAAGTTTTATCTGGAGTGGAGGGTGTTCTCTTATGTCTGATCAGTTACCAGTGGGGCGTACAGTGCTGTGGGCGACTGCAGGGGCGGGACGCGGGTGCTGACATCGGATGTGGGACAGCGATACGAGCGATGACGACGATGGCGGGAAGGGGTCGGCAGTTGCGAGGGCCGAGGGCACCGGATTCTTCACTAACACTTGTTCACATCCTCTCCATCCTGGGTCCGCGTCAAAAAAGACGACTTTGGTGTACTTTAACAATCACTCAGTTTCTTGGGTCGTTACACAAGTTACACAAATGCGTAACGGTTAGAATTAGTCTGGGAAGTTGTGTACAAATGAAAGTACGACAACGTTGTAAATCAATACAAATATGGCAAAGGGCTACCACAGATAAATAGCAGCGTCAATAAGAGAGAGGCGATGAAATCGCGCCAATGTGAGCGTCAGTATATTTCGCAGAGATGAATTGAAGAGAAAGCCGGGACGTACGAGAGGTTGCCTGCACGAGAAATTGAGGAAAATGTGTTCCATCGTTAAGATTAAAGTGCCCAATTGTTTACAAGTATTCACAATGTTTTGGCCCATACTTCAAGTGAAGGTAGATCAAAATGAGTAAGCCACTGACTTACTATTTAGAAAAATGTTGCCTTTAGTGGACGCGGCTACCACAGCTTGACAGAGCTCAGAGTATGAAACTAGCCTGGAAGGATTTTTGCGGTTGGTTTAAAAGAACCGCAACCTGTCCGAAGACACGGATATCGGAGAGCCAGAGTAAGTAATGCGAAAATCCAACGATCAATAGGAAGTGAGCTCAGTTGACCGAATGCAAAACAGTTATATAAAGGAGATTATAGCGAGTGAGACTGATAAAACTAGAAACACGCACACCAAGACAATGAACGGCACTTCGCTCCTCTTCTGTTTCACCATCATAGCCAACGCGGCAGTCTCTGCAAGGTAAGTTCACAACTTGGGCTTCGCTCTAACTTACATCCACTCTTCAGTGACGACGATAGTCTATTATTACCTCTACATTCGGGCTACTTCACTTTATGCAATCCCCGTAAATAAGACCTGAGGTAAACAAAAGTTAAGCGGCAAATGCCGGTAGTTGAAAGCCGGGAAGGGGGACAGAAATCTATCAGACTGCAAAGGCAGTCCAGAGTCCTGTGTCTTCTTAGACCTCATACGCTGATGATTAAAGCTGGCGATAATGCCGATGATGATGATGATGATGACGATGATGATGATGATGATGATGATGATGATGATGATGATGATGATGA
>JAYGXS010000007.1:20325068-20382755 GCA_036362985.1 Ligula intestinalis
GAAAATACCCGACCCCTCGATATAACCTCACCCAGTACACTTACAATCAGGGCCTGAATCATTGCTCCACTCTCACTTCTGGCAGTTTTTGCACTTGCTGTTAGTTAGCATTTAATGTTTTCCAAGGACTGGGAAACAATTCACAGCGATAACCTCCAAGTCTATGGTTGCCTCCAAGTACTCGCTACAGACTTCACTTAGGGGCAAATGCGTACCAAGCGCTCCCTTGTCTCTGACAAATTATGCAACCTTACCCAGTAACACGATCCACTTCTTCATAACATGATCCTGTAGCGACCTTGTACTTCTTAGCCATGCTTTCCTCGGACGCCGCGGGGACAGGTCATGTCTGGCATGACCATCACGCGTGCGCAAGACACGATAGTCAAAAGCTCCGTTCAAGGTCACTCCCTGTCTGGCCACACTGGCCAACTACTTCTCAACGTCAGGAGCCCACTGCGGGGGAGTTGTTTACGCTCAGTCACTCCCGGAACCGACGATCTACTGTTCGGTTGTAGTTGTCCGGACCCGGTGATCTACTTGCCTGACGGCGCCTCTGGACTCCGGCCCACTAATGGCTGGACTGCACGTGTCTGGGAGTCACTTGCATGTTACCTACATTCTATGCTTGTTCCACCTTATTAAATTCTCCCTAACACTATGGCCTTCAAAGCCTTATCCTATCCACTAGCTTATAAATGTTTGCATACGCTCAATCATCTATTTTCTGGACGGACCAAATCGTATCCCACATTGGTGACCCCGACGTGAGAGAGGAAACATGGATTTCTCCGCCGAGGGCTTAATATCTAACCTCATTTCGGTAACGGAGGATTCCTGCATTTGGTGCTAGCATTGCAGTTAATTTGCCCCCTACTTATAAACAGCGTGCACAGTGAAGGTTACCAGAACGAACAGAGTAGTAATCAGGACCCCATAAACTGTACCTTTGCAAGCCGCATGCTGTAGCTTATGTTTCGTGCCCGGCAGATGTCTATAAGAACGGACATAATGTGCCCAAAAAGGTAAAAAGTCAACTGGAAGGATCGCAGTCCATCGTCACAGCTGATAAAACTATGCTGATCAATTTGCCAGTCTGGAAGGTAAAACGGATGCAACAAAAAGGCATACAAGAGTCCGATTGACCCAAATGGGACAAATTCGCGGCCTCGAATTATTGAAAGCAGCCCATTCCATAACAACCAGGGTTAACCTAAAAGTCCGTCCGGTGGATCCTAGATGATTGCGTAGGAAATCCTGCCTGGCAGTCAGCTTGTAGTGGGCGGTAGCGCCACTGATCGCTGACTTATCATGCCAAGGTTGCAGTCACGCTGATTGCCCGCACTCTGGCCATCTGTCACTCAATGTCTGGCGCGACCTACTAACACGTGATGTCGCGGTCTGGCCAATTACCATCAAGGCTGACCGAAACAGAAACAACTTTCAGCGGCCGCGCGGATTACTGCCGCTAGACCACACTCAGGAATCCGCCCTGAGTGGGGTGGATGCAGGCAGCATCGTTGACCACTGTGACAAGACCGCGCCCTCACAGGGCCCTCACGGTTGAACGCCATGCCAGACCGAGTGGCAACTTTCTCCAATTCATTCTGCAAAGAATATATTCCGTCCGCTTCTCTGGCTTTCCCATGACTTCGCTCCTCTCCTAAGGAACTAGGCCTGGAAGATCGTAGCCGTCAGAGTTAAACTTAAGTAATCTTAATAATGCTCCTCGATAGGCTTACTGCGTCCGTATTGGCGGATTCCATGCGTGCAGTGAAACTGAGCATACAAATTGACGCAAATACGACTAAATTCACGGCACACGGTGAATCTCGCAGCTCAATGCTAAAGTGTTGGCTGCACAAAGCCTTCTCTGCTGTGTGGGTTGGACTCCTGCTGAGGCCTCGATTTTTTTCACAGTTGGGTCAGTCGAAGTATTGATATCTGCCAAATCCCTACCATATAAGGATGACCATACCGCGTTTTGGGGCACGTCGGGAAATCACAAGTTATCGAGGGGAGTTAGGACTAATAAGGTTAAACCCAAATGGCTGCGATCTTCCGGACCCTGTTCCTTAGGAGAAAAGAGAAGCCATGAGAAGGCCAGAGTGGTAGGAAGAATATATCCTCTACAGAATGAATGGGAGAAGAGGCAGTAGAAAATTGATTATAAGAAGACCGCACAACCACAAGCCAGCGGACGGCTTCTGACGTGCCGTCTGCACGGCAGTCGTCACGTGAGGTGCTGTGTGAGTTGGCCTGTGATTGGCTGTTACAGAGGACGGAAGTGGCAAGCGTTCCGAAAGTGCACTTCTACTCGAGCTAGTCACGACAGGTGTTCACAAGTGCACTTAATGTGGAGCTAGTGACCGCAGTCACGTGGTCAAACAGAGCTCAAGACTCATGCTTCTGGCACCTTCCACAATTATAAATTTTGTCAGTATGAGTATCATTTATTGAGGGAAAAATAAGCGAACACCTTGGAACTCCCTTTTGGTAACAAGATGATAGGAAATATATGGATACAAAGTAAATGTAGAAAGTACGCCAATTACATGACAACATCTGGCAGGTAGTCCAAATAGTACTGAAACATGACTACTCGTTAGTCACGAGTAGTATAGTGTAATGTAATGCAGTGTCCTTTTACATGTCCTCGTAATGTAATACAGTGTCTTTGTACATGGATGTGAGTCTGAGGAAAGACACAACATTTGTCTAGTGGTCCAAATAGTAATAAAACTTCCCTACTCCTCAATCATGGAAATGGTGCTCCACGCTGCAACTACTCTGTTGCTGAAGAAGAACTTTCTTCCGTCGATCCTTGCTTTGCCGGAGCGTAATTTAAGGGGATGCCCGCGCAAAGTTTGGAGTATTAGCCTGGATAAAAAAATCGTCGGGGACAAAGCAACAATCCAGGTTATTCATGATACGATAGGTAAAGATGAGGTCCCCTCTAAGTTGCTTGTAGTATCAGCATATCTGATACATAGGATTTAGGCACTAGAACGCCGACTCACTTTCTCTCTCTCTCTCTCTCTCAGCCTTTGAAGTCTATGTCCTGAAAATGCAGGGGTCAGCTCAGACGAATGCGGAAAACGAAAGTGGTCAGTACCCCTGCAGCCAAGGTGTAAATAATTGTCCCATTCTCATTCCTGACAGATTTCGCATTGACCATGTCTGTTTTAAGTTTTCCAATTCGTCAAGTAGATCAATAAATACACGCCATCTGTTTGCGGATAGAGCTCTCCTCGTCATCGATTGCCCTCCCTTTATCGTCCGTGTTGGTTTTGGGAAATAACATTTGGGTAAATCCACAGTTCGTGTTAATTACCAGTACCAGGTGCTGGGTCATAACAGTATCTGAGCCACGAGACGTTGATCAAACACCGGTTACAGGAGTATGAATTAGCTTATGGTGAGACAGACTGCATATACTGCATTCTTTCTTCACTCACCTACCTTGCTTCGGTGATGAGACAATGTCAAGACGACTCCAGCGATTGTCCGGCCGCCTTAAGTGACGAACCCAAACTATCTCTCCACAGGTGCCAACCCCCAGTACACGTACCAGGCTGTATGTTGGGCGATTCGGGGCTCACCTTAGAGAGAATTTTACAAAGTCAGCGCAAAGCAGTGGTAGCCATTGCAGCCTGACTCTCACGCCTGAGAAGTATCGAAGTCTTCTGTCGGATACAACTCTTGGTACGTCGTGCTAAATCCGAACGCGACAGGCTGACTGTAGTGAAAAATGAGCTGCTGCCGTTGCTGGGTTCTGTACCATAGGTATGCTCCATTTTGGTGTTATACGGCGTATCAAACTGGAGTGAGGAGCTTTGTAATAACACATAACATTAATTGATCACAGGCATCGCGAACAAGTGTAACCGACGCCGAAAATTGTTATGTCCAGTGGGTAGCATCCAAGCGGAAAATCGCCGGGATATTCAATATGGGATTGCTCTTCTGTGGCAGTATACCACCTGGTGGGCGGAAGATTTGAGGAAGTGGCTCGGCAAATTAGTTAGTATCCACTGTATGATCAGGTAGGAAGGGATTCGTGTTAACAGATCCGGTGCTGAGGTTCGGGAACACTGGTGTGTTCTGGAATATGGATGGAGCATCAGAGTGCTCAGCAAGCACACGCATAGAATTCACTCGATCTGAATCTACCAACAACCAATCGTATTCTGACATGAGTTAAGAATTAATAAGTAGGAAAATTGTTTATTATGTGGACAACGAAGCTAAACGGTATAAGGTAGGATAGACTATGATAAAACACCGGATGGAAAACGAAGATTTGATATGAAAATTTTGAACGACGTAGAGTCACGCGAAAGCAGAGTAAAGACGTGCAAAAATGCGAGGAAGGATAGCGATCGAACCGCTAACAGGAGACTAGAATTCGGTCTAAAAATAACGAAAATTACGACATGATAGTGTAAAAACAATCGAAAAGTTCAAAGGATCCAGATAGAACGGGAAGAGACATATCAACGGTCCGACGGCGGAGGCGAGCGATAGCATGGGAGGGTCCTAAAAAGTCAAATTGCGCGTAGTTTGCCCATTCAAACACACTTGGCACAGTGTGGGTCGTTAGAAGCATCCTCGTTCAAGGCCAGCTGCCCCAAGGTCATCCACTATCTCAGTCAGCGCTCCTAGACTCGGTAACCCGCAGACAGTGGATGACCTTTAGACATTTGCCTTGAAAGAGAAAGCCAGACACAGCAGCGCTGGGTTAGGATTACGTATTTATTCAGGGTTAATGCTAGGATTATGACGTACCACTCCTGAAATTTAGAGAAAGGTCGCCTGATTATGGGTGAGGTTTCTGTTTCCGTGTCTTAAATATACTATTTATTGCAATTATCTTTATATGGAAGGGACAGATACGTTTTCTGGTTTAAATAAAGGGGAACTGTTTGGGTAAAATATAGAAAAAAATCACTGTTTAGATGGCTCGGTGGTTGCAACTGCGGTAGCCTTACTAGATTGTAGGATACCTAAAGGGTGGCGCGACCACACTTTTAACTTCGCTGGCTAATGGCAGATAGTCTGCAGTAGCCCAAATGAGTGCAGTCCGAACTTGAATCCAAAATATCAAGGTAAGTCCGGGTCTCGTAATTTTTTATTTATTTTTGACGTTTGATTAAACCGCAGAATGGTTTGGCATTTCAAATAATCCAAGAGTATTCTTCCCAGCTACCAGCTATATGAGTAATTTATGTTCTGTCCCAGCACTTAGGTGATCACTTGCTCTGTCAAAAATGTTTTCTGGGCCATTGCACCCTGTATGTTAATGAAAATTTCTGCGGACAATCTGAAGTCTTACTGTCGTGAGCAACAATCTACTGCGTAGCGTTGGCTGAGAGGTGTTATTCTTTGGAATATTTGCCAGCGTTTATTCTCATTCTTCTCACAGGAAACCTTATATCAGAGACCCAGAGAATTAGAAGGCTTCGAGTCCCCATCTCATGCAACCTACTACCTCTCGCTGTCAGACCCTACCAATTTGACAGCTTAAGCGTCTTTTGGTATAAAATTGCCCTGAGATGTTTTTTCCCCAGAATTACAGCAATTAAATTGATCATAACGTTTTTCCAAGCCCAAGTCAGAAGGGCATATCTTATACCAGCGTATATAAACTGTCTGCATAACCACATACGCGTTTTCCCCAAATCATATTATAGCATTTAAAACGCCAACGGGGTATGTAAAACCCACGCTAGTGCGCATTTTCTAAAGCCCTATTGATTGGTAGCGGTTTGAATGCGTATTGATCGTCAGCAAAGCCTCGTATCTGAGGCGCACTAAGACAGTCCGAGGCCGACAGTTCAGACGTCATGGTAAGCGACCCGGGGTCTTTGTTTTATTCATTTTTGGAGCTTCTCGTAAAAGCCGTAGCAGCACAGGCATAATTTTTTTATGCTTTCAGCGTGAGGTCATTAGCATTCACATCGGTCAGGGTGGTGTGCAAACAGGAAATGCCTGCTGGGAACTTTACTGTCTCGAACACGGCATTCAGCCCGATGGTCAGATGCCAAGCGACAAGACTATCGGAGGAGGTGATGACTCTTTCCAAACCTTCTTCAGCGAAACTGGAGCCGGGAAACATGTACCGCGAGCTGTGATGGTCGACCTAGAACCAACAGTTGTCGGTAAGTAGGCACTTTTTGACTTCATGCGGTTGCGTTCGAAAAAATGGCCTAATTTTATGCACTTAAGCGTCATTCCAATGTTTCTTATTTACCCAGATGAGGTACGAACTGGAACCTACCGCCAGCTATTCCATCCTGAACAACTTATTAGTGGAAAAGAAGATGCTGCTAACAACTACGCTCGTGGTCACTACACTGTGGGCAAGGAGATGGTCGACTTAGTACTGGATCGTATCCGAAAGCTAGCTGACCAATGCACCGGCATGCAGGGTTTCATCGTATTTCACTCCTATGGCGGTGGTAGTGGTTCTGGCTTCACTTCCCTCCTCATGGAACGTCTCAGCGTTGATTACGGAAAGAAATCAAAGTTCCAGTTCTCCATTTTCCCGGCTCCACAGATTTCCACCGCTATCGTTGAACCGTACAATGCTATCCTCTGCACGCACACCACCCTCGAACACGCGGACTGTTGCATGGCTTTCGACAACGAAGCTGTCTATGATATTTGCAGGTTAGTTTTACGGAGGCTTTGAGAATCATGTTCGATCAGAAGGCCCTGGCTACTTGAATGCATTTTCCCCTTTTAGGCGCAATCTCGACATTGAAAGGCCTACTTACACAAATCTGAATCGTCTGATTGGACAAGTGGTCAGTTCCATAACAGCCTCTCTTCGGTTCGACGGTTCGCTGAATGTCGACCTCATCGAATTCCAGACTAACCTGGTGCCATACCCACGAATTCACTTCCCACTGGTCACTTATGCACCAACCATCTCTGCTGAAAAGGCCTACCATGAACAACTGAGCATATCTGAAATCACCAACGCCTGCTTCGAGCCTGCCAATCAGATGCTCAAATGCGATCCACGACATGGAAAGTACATGGCCTGTTGTATGCTCTACCGTGGTGACGTTGCTCCGAAAGACGTCAATGCATCCATCGCCACGATTAAAACAAAGAGGACCATCCAATTCGTTGACTGGTGTCCAACCGGCTTCAAGGTCGGCATCAACTACCAACCACCAACTGTAGTTCCTGGTGGTGATTTGGCTAAAGTACAACGTGCCCTCTGCATGATCAGCAATTCCACCTCAGTTGCCGAGGCCTGGGCCCGATTGGATCACAAGTTCGATCTGATGTACGCAAAGCGTTGCTTCGTACATTGGTACGTCGGTGAAGGTATGGAAGAGGGTGAATTTTCGGAGGCCCGTGAGGACTTGGCTGCCCTTGAGAAGGACTATGAGGAGGTTGCTGCTGATAGTGTGGAGGGTGAGGGTGAAGGAGAAGAGGAGGAATTCTAAATGAAGAGCTGAAAACTGCAAAAAGAAACAAATTGTAAAGCTACTGTGTATTTGGACAAGGCCCACATTTGTTACAAGTGGATAAACTATACATAAATTTGTCTAGCTGACAATATATATCCACTGAAAAAAATACTTGAATAAAGACCCTTGTATGTAAAGTTCACTTTGTCGGCTCAATTTATGACCAGACAGACGGCTGGAGCAGGATATTGCATCGAAAATTCGTCTGTTAAGACAGTGGGGGCAGGGGAAGGGAGTGGAAGCGCTGGTGATGACAGACTCGAATAGCATGTTGCATCTAAGTAAATAGGAAGGTGGAGCAAGAAAACTAGTCATCTTCCTCGGGTTAAGCAGGGCGCAGGTGAGTATCACTCATGAAAACATGTTTCGGGAATGGGACCTCAATGGGCTTGCAGCTTAAGGCGAAAAGAGGACGTGATAACAGGCGCCACAAAAGCCAAACCAGCTGCATAATTTGCGCGGGCAACCAGGCAGCCAATCAGTGTGCGCCGTTGCTTCGAGCACGCGTGATGCCTTCTGCTCACGCATGCGGCCCAAATATTCGAGAAGTTTCTGTGGTGGCTTTATAGCGTAGGCAACGCGACCGGCAGAGATCTTTTGAGGGCTAGATGCTGTTTCAACACCAGAATGATCCCCAAATCACAAGTCTGGGAAGACTGAATGAATTCGGACAACTTTACCACCCAAGAAGCTTTTCAGTAGCTGCTGCAAGCACTGCGTACAGAAACAAGTCGAGTCGGTGTAAACGTGTCTATGCGCGCGGGTTTGGCGAAACCTTGTCCAGTCATCAGCCAATCAGGAGATGGTGCAGGTGTTGGCGTCAGAGATCGCGAGGAATCGATTAGCTCCGGGCGCGGGCACGTCGACAGCGGGGGCGCACGAAAGTACAAGAGCGCGCAGAGGTAAAAAGATGAGTAAGCGCTGGGCGCGTGGGCAGAAAAAAGTTTTGGAGGATGAAAAGGAGGTGAATACGCGCAGCACTACCGAATTCAGACTCCCACAGATCTATTGAAAGAGGCCCTTTAAGGGTTCGTATTGAGAATAGCCCCTTACTTGCAAATTTTCAGTAGGTCGATTGTCGTCTATACAGCCCTTTCCTTTATATTTTACGCAATAGGAGTTGTTTAATATTCTTGTTGGTGAATAGATGTCCTTTACTGAAACAATGGGAGTTTATGTTGGTTGATTTGATGCTCCTCTGATACTTTTCGAATATTCGTACTTAGTTCACCAAAAAGTTACCAGTGGCTTCAATTTATTTCCTACCGTTCATTTTCCACGCGTTATCTATTCCTTACTCAAAAATTAAACCATTAACCGCGATTTTCGTCAGAAGCGTGGGCAGGGGCTTCTATAATTTGGCGACGCCACGATGAATCGCTAGCAAACGAACAGTCAGCTTCTGGCACGCCGTAGACCAGAATCTTCCAGAACGTTCGTCGCACGCCATTGACAGTAATGTTCGAGAACGGCCAGACGGCCATAAATAAGCTAGCGTTGACGAGCTAGGGGATCTGTAGGGGAAAGTCAATCATGCCTGCTCCCCCTTCGTTCCCCAATGATCGCTGCTCGAAAGCCGCGCGTCTTCACAGGCGACCGTTCCCACTCGCGCTGACCTTAAAACGCTAAACTGATACGCGCATGCCAGCCCACGCACGTGCCCAACTAGTCGCAATTTGTCAAGGCCCACCACACAGCCACGCAGCAGGGGGCCTCTACAGTCGACAACCCCCTTCGAGCGATTGAAATACACCCATAGCAAA
Organism: Ligula intestinalis; assembly: GCA_036362985.1. Lineage (NCBI taxonomy): Eukaryota > Metazoa > Platyhelminthes > Cestoda > Diphyllobothriidea > Diphyllobothriidae > Ligula > Ligula intestinalis. The sequence goes on from JAYGXS010000007.1 coordinate 20,334,319, forward strand.
CCACTAGAACTCGCTTCACAATCATGTAAAAGGAGCCGTCATCATCACCACAAGCAACACAACGCATACGCGCTCGGGCACAACTGGACGCAGTCAACACCAACCCTGGCTTCACCAGTGGCCTGAGACAGCAGCATACGGTTCTGTGCACAATAAATCCCTCATTATGACGACTCTCACCTTTTACCATTAACCTGAATTTCGATCTGATGATTGTAGTGATCCGAATGCAAATACAACTTAGACTCCTACACTTCCGCTGTTTCTGCAGGTCCTGAATGAGGTCGTTACTCTCAAGGAAAAGTTTTCTTATCTTTGTCCACCTACCTGTGGGGATCTAACACATGTAGTGACTGAAGACGTCTGTAAAGGGCGTTGAAACCCGTCAGCACCTAGTTATCACGCCAATGCTGCAGTCACCAGTCCGTCTCTCGCTCAAGACCAGAGCGATCTACTGACACACACGGCTCAATCTCGCGCAGTGCAACCAATCAGTGTGCTGAAGCACTCTGCGGCCCTCGGACAATTTCTGCACTGACGGAAACTAGGCCTCCCGTCCCCTGAGGGACGGACGCGACGGCACCACGCTCTCTCACGGTTGAACGCTATGCGAGGCCAAGTGGTAACTTTCTCCCTAACTCTGCGGTACGCAGTATATTTTTCCTATTGCCCTGGCCTTCCCAAGAATTCGCTAATCTCCGAAGGTACCTAGCCTGGAAGATCATAGCTGTTAGGGTTAACCGTCTTAGTCTTAACTCCTATACATCGAGGGAAGCCTACGCGGTTGAGCAGACCGTCCGAGAAAGCCTTCTGATTAATACTGAAAAGTTAATCTGAAAAAGTTTGTTTGAGACTGAGAAAACACATTTATAATGCCACTACGAGGCAGAGGGGAATGCAAGATGTTACGGCAGACAGACAGTCAGAAGAAGTGAAAATGACAAGACAGGGAACAAGTTATTACACATCTGATTGCCCATCTAGAGTGAGAGGTAGTATCACATTGAAGAAGGGGTTAAAGTGTGGTAGATGCATCGCAAGTCTACTCTTAATATAACCCAGTCGAGTGCATGTAAGTGTGCTTGCTTTCAGCCTGCTGTGAGGCCCGCAGCCAGCCTCATCGAAACCGACGGTTGAACGCACGGGGGTAACCTGCACATCGCGTTGTCTCCTGCGTCTAATTGCATATCCAATTGGTAGACCGCCCTGACAGATGACCGACGCATGGCGGTCCTGAAATCGGCGCCACTATGCCATCGCCCGCCCGTGCATTTGCGTTGACTATCCGTTACATGCTCCTTGCCAAGCCAACGGCATTGCCGCCTCTCGATTGGGTCGATGCCTCGCGGTCTGGCGATATCTCGCGTCTTGGCCTAGCGAGCTTGACGCTAATCACTGAGGGCCATTTCCTGATTGGCTGGAGGACGCCCCCGGATCCCGCAACCCTGCGCAGAGGCGCAGAGCACACACAGCAACTGGCATCCGAACTATGAATAGCTTATTTCTGTAGAGCCTTTTGTTAGATCCTTTCCTATAGTACAGTATGAACCTCCTGTAGTCAACGATCACTTCCTTCGACAAAGATTGAGGTTGGGAATCCATCGAGGCGGTCCTCAATAGAGTAACTCGGACACGTTTGAGTATGCTACGACGCGGTAGAAACGGGGGCTCGAAAGGTGGCCAACTGGCGGGATAACTCTATCCTTACGTAGTCTGAAATTCAGACAGAAATGGAGCTATCGCAACGGCTTAAACTAGTGGAGAAGACCTTTGCCTTTAAGATCATAAGGCCCAATTACAGGTGGAAAGAGAAGAAGTTGGCTGCCAAGTGGAAGGAATAAGATATCTTGTACAGAGTTAGTGGGGAATAGGTAGTTCTGTACAGAATACTCTAGCCTTCTGGAGTCCCACTTATTTTCTTTTCTCATATGGAATCCGATCAGAAGGGCGGAGCGGCTAGGGTTGTAGTGGCCCCTAGCAGCCACCTGGAACCCAAGATCAGTCACTGACGCACGGCGCCTTTAGCCTGCAATGCCTCGCCCCCCCCCCGCCAGCCTTCGCCCATCTCAAGGTCGTGCCACTACTGCTAGTCTAGACATTAGCCACGTGACTGGCTGCCGTAATAAAGCATGCGCCGGCGTTCCGGTGATTCCTGACGCCCTCGCAGCCAGACTGCAATCATCTGAGAGTCAAAACTCTTTCTATCTATTCTCCTATCCTACTGTGGAGGATACACTATCCCTAACGCTCTGGCCTTCTCGCCATCTTCCCTCTCTTCTCTCCTAAGTAACCATGGTCTGAAGATCGCAGTAGCTAGGGTTTAACTTACTTAACCCCTTGCGTTAGGGCCTCCTCAAGCTGCCGCAATTCATGTATCCCGGGACTGAATGAGCCTATTATTTTAGGCAACATGATGACGGTAAACAAGCCGGAAACGACTACAGTCCAAAAGCTTACGCGCAGGAGTAGGAGACTTGTTTCAGTCCTTGCGTCTGCGCCCATCGACTGTACTGAGCATCACTACTATGCGTTTCGCGTATACTACCGCCTCCCCTCCCCGCACGTGACGCGCTAGTCATCACGACTGCTGATTGAGTGGAGAAATCGGAGCAGCACCGGTAGAAGAGTCAGACTGCAAGGTCTTTTACTTGCGCCTACACTTACAACAAACTCATTCCCTGAGATGGCCAGAACTCCCTTACCTAAATAGTCCTATTCACGTACACACCTGCAAACGATGATGTGAATGCTAATAAAAGCAAACATACGAGTCCCAGGAAGTAATTGAGAAGAAGAGAACTCGATCGCTGGTACCATCCTTTTATTCTCCTTACGTTTCGACACCCGTCGCGGATTCATCATCGGAGACCTCAGCACAAAACGGTAGCAGAAACGGGTAATGCCTGCAGAGAAGTTATTACTTAAAACATACAGCGACAATTCACGTTAATTGCTTTCTTGCGCGTGGATAGTTTACTGGACGGCATGCGGGCTCTGACCCGTTAAACTTTTATCACGCACGGCGGACTCGGGCGTGATGATTGCTCGGCCACCTGGTCCTCCGGTGTTAGTGTAGGCTGACGCGATGGCTTGTCCTTTTCCCAAGTGGCGACTTGCTTTGGTCAAGTTGAGCCTCAGCACCGAATATGGGTTGGGCAAATCATTGCACTTTTTATGCATCTAAGGCCCGTGAACCATGACTCAAGTAGTTCTCGGCTCACCCGATTGTCACCTCTTGCGAGATTTTCGGCCTAATGTCTCTGAGGATGAATCCGCGACGGATGTCGAAACGTCAGGCGAATAAAAGTGTGGTCCCAGCGATCGAGTTATCTTCTGTTAGAAGTTGTGACTCTCGACCGGGTGCTTGGGATAATCTGGCCAAGCTTGCCAAGAAGCTTTCCAGAACTGGTAACCTTCATATGAAGGCCGGAAGAGACGTTAAATTTACCAGAAATACTGCTTAAATCGAGATTCTAAAAAACTGCGAATGTCACAGAGACCCCTGTATACTCGTGCAGCAGGGGAACCTACGTAAAGCAGAAGACTGGCAGAAGCATAATAGCGCAAATAAGGATAAAGCCATAAACATGCGTCAAATTGAGATCAGTATATTTCACATAGATGTATGTACGAGCGAGCCAAAACGACTGATCGGACGCCTGCACGTAACACTGAGAAAAGAGTTTTCCACCGGTAAGATTAAACTGTTTCCTGTTATGAGTGCAGATAATCAGACCTCCTTTTCAAACTTTGATGTTACTTCTACTGCTAGCGGTACCCCTCCCTCCTGTCAACGCACACTGACACGGCAGACTGATTTGCCATCGAGGTTCAACCTTCGTCACACGTTGTCGAGATGACCAATCTCCTGCCAACATGCCGATGTATGCGTAGTCGAGAACTTTCCTCCTACCAGCACGCAGATCCAGTGGCCCACGCGGACGGAGATGATCTTTACCACTCCCAAGTGGCACTGACCCAATTCACGCATGCCAGCTACAGAAACTCATGCATGTCACAACCATCCCTTCAACCTGACGTAGTCGAGGTCACCTTCCTCCTACGAACGGGCACTGGCAGCACTGACCCGACTCACGCATGTCAGCCAGAGAAATTCATGCAAGTCACAACTATCCCTTCAACTTGGCTCCTGCAAGCCAGCCACACGAAAACGAGCTGTTCAATCTCCACCGCTGATACTTACCGCCTTTCCAATCTCTCATGTATCTTCCTTAGTTCGATTTCTTTCAGCAATGAACTACGGCCTAGGAGGGGAGCACTTGTAGTGGTTGCTGCTGACCGACGCTTTCCTAACTCTTGACCCCACAGACGAGGCCACTCAGAGCATAGGACCGCGCGCGAAGCAGCTTTCTCGCGTGCCTCCAGGTATGCGCAAACGGACGCGCGACCGTTACTGCTAGCGAACGCGCGCACAGTGTCTCCCCCAGTCTGGCCTCCACCCACAGTGGCTTGACCACAATCCGTCCAACCAGCTTCCCGCTTTAGTAGACTAACCTAATTAAGTACGTTGGCCTCAATCCGTGGGACACAGACGACAATGCGGTGTCTGCCGCCAGGCATCACTCCGGACCCGGCCCGATTAAGGAACGGGTGTACTAGTCCGCGAGTCAAACTTCCTCCTAACTCTTGTGTACACAATACATTGCTCATACTAATCTGGCTTCCCTACGCTCTCTCTCTCCTCACCTAAGGAACCGGGCCTGGAAGATCGCAGCCATTAGGGTTAAACCTTCTTAGCCTTAACACATCCCAATATGTATAATCATTAACAATCACTCACAATGTTTTGGCTCAGACTTAAAGAGAAAGTAGGTCAAAAAATGTAAACCACTTGTTTACTATTTACAAAAAATGGTGCCTTCAGCGGACGCGATTACGACAACGCCACTTGGCTCAGAGTATGAACACAGTCTGAAAGGATATTGCGGTCGGTTTACAAGAACCGCAGCCAGCCCGAAGACATGGATATCGGAGAGCCAGACCACTACACACCACTGCAAAAATCCGACAGTCAACAGGAAGCAGGGTGATAGCGCCCAGTCCACTGGATGCATGGCAGGAATATAACAGTGGGTAAGGAGAAGGCAAGGCAGTTAGAAGCCTGCAGGGAGCATGGAGGAGAAAGTGTTCCACCGGTAAGATTACAATGCCTGATCGTCAAATAGTATTCAAACTGTTTTAGCCCAGTCTCCAAATCAGGTCAACGTGTGCAAAACACTTGCTTAATATTTAGAAAGAGGATGCCCTTAGAGGACGTGGCTACTACAGCGCCACAGGGTTCAGCGTATGAACGTAACCTGGAAGGATTTTGAGGTCGGATTACAAGAAGTTCAGACTCTAAAGACGCTAACATCGGAGAGCCAGACTATTCACCACTACGAAAATCAGACGGTCAACAGGAAACGAGCTCAGTTGACCGGATGCACAATAGGAATATAAAGGTGGCCACAGAGAGGACAAGGCAGCTAGAAGTTCACATACCAAGACAACGCACGGTGCTACGCTCCTCTTCTGTTTCGCCATCATAGCAGTCTCTGCAAGGTAAATTAACATCCAGCGCTTTCCTCCAACTCACGTTCATTCTTTAGTGACGACGTAAGTCTAGCTTTACCACTAAGTTCCGGCTGCTTCACTTTATGCAAACTCCACCAATAACACCTTATGGAATGCATAGAAATTAAACAGTAAACGCCGGTAGTTGGGTAAAGTGAAGAGGATGCGCTGACGTAAGACACAGAAGTTGGGAAAATGATCATGCATAAATGGAGTTTGACATGGGAATCCACAAATATTCTCTCCCTAGAGACTCCAAAATATCAATCTCGATTTAAAATACAGAGGCATCAAATTAGACATTTTCCAATCAGTACCCAGTAGGAGCAACAGAGAATATGTGTTGGGTCAATAAATGAAGGAAAATCAACATGAATCGTTTTCATTCATCAGCCAGGATGTTTGCACTACGATGCTGAGCAAGTTCGCAGAAATGTAGAAGTTCTTCAAAGAGGATTAACTTGGCGTGCAGATGAAGGAGCTCGGTGAGGGACTCTACGAAGTCGTGGAAAAAGGTAAGTCTGTGCGCCTCCCCCCTCCTTCACTAACGGCCACATTTTTCTTTAGTTCGGCAACACGTTCGAGCGGGCTTGAGGGCGTATCTTCGCAAATTGCGGGCTGAAGGAAACACCGACATAGTGACAGCTCCCCGGGAATACCTTTGAAGACACCGTAATTTCTCGACTTCTACGCCTCATTTCCGAAGCAGCTATGTCCCCCCCCCTTCTATTGGTTGCCACTGAATAACATAACATTTAGATGACAAAAAGAACTTTAGTTATACACTCATTGGGGGAATAGCCGCACTCCTGTTCCCGAGGGGTATTAAAAATGCCGCCTGTGACAAGACAGGCTCTAAAGGTAGACCCCTCACCACCAAAAAGTGCAGAGTACTCGAAGAGTGTGCTGCGCAAAGCAACGGGTCTCAGTGTAGAGAATATGACGCAGCCAGACCCGCCAAGGGGTATTTTCAAACGCGATAAAGAACGCCAATCGCGTGGAGATGTCTTAGAGTGCGTTGCACTAAATACCGGGTGTCGGCAGCAAGAGGATGACGCTGCGAGAGATGTAAAGGGCCCATCGTAGGGGGTCAAGTAAAGTAAACCCTAGCTACTGCGATCTTCAGACCATGGTTCCTTAGGAGGGAAGAAGTCGGTGGAGGCCAGAATAGTAGAAATAGTTTATTCTGTATACAGCGTTGGTGGCACGTCCAAATGCAGGCAGCAGCTACCCGTAGCCTTTATGGCATTCCCACTCCGTGCATCTCAGTCAAGCACGACGGCCCCGACTACCAGCGGTCTTTTATGAGTCAGTCCTGACACCGGACGGACACAGGCGGGAAATGCAACGCAAATCTACTATCACTAATCCAGTCCCTATATCACCACGCCGTGGAGTACACGGCGGACATCATCGGAATCAAAAGTCGACGTGTTGCTCTCCCAAAAATTAACCCTGAAGAGAGAAAGAGCGTACAAAAAAGCATAGTAACATGGTTTATCATCATCATCTTCTTCTTCTTCTTTATCATCCTGAACACTGGCATATGAAAAAGAAAAACATATTTTGCACAAAATTCCAACGAAATTTACACGGTGCAGAATGGCAGTCAACACAAATGGCATTAAAACGCGAGGAGGGCCGAGGAGAGGAGGGAATAAAAGCAAAGGTTAGCGTCAGTACACAGCCTTCTTTTGTCTCAGAGTTAGCAGAAGGAATTCGCAAGCGGTGACTGGATTCAGGTGGTTGGCTGAGCGATCGCCCTTGATGAAGAAAGACCTGTTGAGAGGGATGGAGGGAAAAAAGATGCTTGTGAGGCAGTGTAAAGCGCTATAAGGGGCAACACGATCGGTTAGTTTAACGGGGTAGATACGCAGGAAAAGGAGCCTTTCGACGTCCGACAGAGACCACAAGCAGGCACCTCCAAGTGGTGCGAACCTACACGCGTGAGACTGATGCTGAAACAGATGACAGTACCTCTGATTCCCATGGGCAGGGGGGATCCACTCTTCAGCAGGTGACCGGAATGGACAATCGCCTGGCGACACTGAACAGGGTACTGCCGCCATGTAACCACGGAACACGAGTGGGAAATTGAAAAAAAGGAGCTAACCTTTTAAGGCCCACTTTCTTCATTCTACAATCTCACACTGCACCACCGATCTAGGCCGGCAAGACAAAGAGTCCGTGGTTCAATGGTTTGAGCGCTGAACTACCGATCAAAAGGTTGCGGGTTCGGACCTCGGGTGGGGCACCGGTTGGGTTTGGGTAATGCCATCTGCCCAGAGAGTAATGATGAGGAAGAAAAAAACGATCGCACATGAAATGACCGTTTCTGGCCTTCGCATTATTCAAACTCGACGTCACCGATAGGTTACGGAACTCAGTTATCCCGCATCTGAGCCCCGCCACCAGTCTCTTTAAACATAGGTAAATGCCTACTTAAACGGATTTAAGTAGCAATATATGTTCACACTATAGATCTAGTTGTACGGCCTCGTAATCTTTTTCGATCATGTGATGCAGCAGCATGCAGAGAGACTCACATGAGTTCGCGACGGTGGGTGGCGAGCCGATCGAGATCATGCTTCTGGGCACGCGCGGCAGCGATGGTGGCGGTGGTGGAGGAAACAGAAGAGGCATAGGAGGAGGAGGAGGGATACTTGTCCAGCGGTCTGTCCAACCGAGAGCAATCGCCACCAGACTTGGCGACAGCCCCCACCTTTGCCAGTCCGGGTCCCCAGAGGCGCTGGACGGTGGCGAATATGCCCTCCACATAGGCAATTAGGTACAGTGGGATGACTTCGCTCGGCGTGTCAGCGCATATGAGCGCCAACAGACAGGCGACGTGGGCGAATAAACGAACACTCTGTGCGAGCGAGAGGGGGGGGATGAGCAAAAACAAAGAGCGATGGCAGAGTTAGCGCAAAGAAAAAGGCAAGGATTAAGCTATGGAAGATAAGTCTCTATTTTATTGTTGTTTTTGCTATTCATTGTTATGTCCGCAGGAGTACTAGGTAGGAGACAAAGCCGGTTCTGATCGCAGGAGTCTTTATTCCGGACAATACAAAGACAGCGGAATGAATCGGTGTGTCCACTACAGCCTATTACAAGGCTTTGGTCCTTCTAGGCTATTACTGGCCTATCGCACGAGAGATAGTTCTGGCATGCATGCTGATTCGTGGTTTCCCACGCTGCGAGACGCTTCCAGAACATCTGCAGTGCATGTGGGGACGGGCGTCACGTGTGCTCACGGCGCGCATGGTCGGTCTGCCGGCATGGCTCAACTGGGGTGCACTTCCAGCTCTGGGCTTTGAGTGTGTCACCGTTCGCGTGCTCATAACACATAACCCTTTTATTTATTTCCTGAAAGGTCCTGTTCCAGTGATCGCACATTCGTCTTCTCTGCGACAAAAAGGAAGTCTTGATCATGATTGTAGGGCGCTCACCGAACTGGCCATGGAGCATGCTCGTCTAGAGCTATCTCAGGCAGTCGCAAATGGCCATTCCGCTTTTGAATTTCTTTGTCAGCTCTACTTCCTCCAGTGTTATTCAGTCTACATTCAGACCGAACAGGAACCGAAAGGTTACCGGCCAATCAGGCAGCTAGATAATGATCTCAGTCTCGCACACAAAGGCGCTACATGAAACAGCTCTCTCTCTCTCTCTCGAAAGCAGGCAGACGGCGCTTACCAGTGTACCGAAACGAGCTCGACAAAGGCGATGCAGCATGCCAAAGAAGAAGTCCGCAATGGAGACATCACTGCCAGTACCGAGGATGAGGGTGTGCGCTGGGTCACGCCCCCGGTGGTGATCCACGGTGGGATCGATGCAACTGCTGCTGGTGAGAAGCAGCCAGCTGGAGGAGACGGTGGAAGAAGAGGTGGTGGTGGTGGAGTCGGCAGTGTCTGCGTTGGACTGGCTCCTGTTGTCTCCGAGGGAGCGACGTCGTCGTCGTCGCGGAGCCACTATCGGGGACGTGGGCGGTGGTGGCGGCGGTGGATGCCACCAGATCTGGGCACGGGCCGCCAACTCCCGGTGACGAGCCATGTTGAGGAGGCAGAAGAGGGAGGCGAGAATGATCTCCTCGTTGGCCACCGAACGATTACAGGACTGCAGTAGACGCAGCAGCACGTGCGGAAAGAAGACGGCGGGGGCTGAAATGTCCGTCGGCCGGCGAAGTCTCGACGTGGAGGTGGCATCCTTCGGGCCGGACACGTCGTTCTCGTGGGGATTCACGTCAGCCAACCAGAAACAGACCTCCTTGGATAGACGCGTTACGGTATCTGCGAGAGAGAGAGAACACTCTTGTGAGAGCAACCTGGGGCCCGGGGCTGTAGGTTTGCAGTGTCACAGTAAAAACATTAGCTCAATTAAGACTCTGGAGCACACACGAAGACCCCCTCAGAGCAATGGGAAGGCGCAGGCTTCGTGTAGGGGTTAGTCGGGATATGGTAGACCGAAAAAGCAGTAGAAACAGCTGTTGTTTAGGTCACTTAGTCGGTAGCAACTTTTGAGCTGAACGAAGGATTCGCTATAAGCTAGGGTATTACCTGCCGAGGAGAAAAAGCATAAGAAAGTTAAAAACGAGACTATATACCAGAGAACACACGGGAAACGCGACAAGGAGAGCCACTGATGAGCCGAACCCCTCGCAGTTGTGCCATGCAACGGCGGAATGTAGGCAAAACACGTGGGTCCGGGCTTTTACCTGACACCTGTGCTGCCAGTATAGTAAATAATTACGTGAGTTATACTACTGACAGCTCGCAAGGGTACACGAATATGTGGCAACGGCTGATGGACTTCAGCCTATACATTTGCAAACAAAATGTCGGTCTGTACCAACTAATCTGCACCAATCTATGAATTAATGCTGGCGGAGCCCACAGTGAACCAAACCCTTCGCATTTGCACCGTGCAGCGGCAGAATGTCGACGAAAAACGCGTCTCTAAGATTTTAGCTAGTACCTGGGCTGACAGCACAGTAAGTCTAGGCAGATAGTATTGTCGATAAAGACAAGGGAGACTGGAATGCCCATTTCTGGCTTACTAGCCGTTGTCAGCCAGTCACACCCAGACTCAAGTGGAGCCGCACCTGAGCCTCGAACCCGCAACCTTTTTGACAAGAGTCAAACGCCCTAAGCATTGAGCCACGAGTCCGTTGTCTCACCGATTAAGGTCAGGGGATATTGGCACTCGTTGATGAACGTTCACCTAACCGCTAATGAAACTCATCTCCCTCGCTCTGTCGAGGCCCAAGTCATATGAGCTCCAGTAGCGGTCAGGTGAGCGTTCATCAACGAGGATGGTAAGTTGTGCAACCTATAAGTATACATAGAAGGCACTTGCTCATATAAAAGGGGGACAGAGGTGGCTGTTTCTGGCTTATTGGGTGTCGTGGGCTAACCTTGTCTGAACTCCGGTTTTAACTAGCGGAAAGCTGAGCCCGCTTGAACTTTGAACGCAGTGTCCCAAAGTATGAAAACCTACCATTGAAGTGCGAGTCCGCTGTGCTGTATGTTAGGAGCCGCCCTGGCGACTCGCTTCCACGCCACACTCTCGATCCACTCACCCACATGCAACGCACGTGTTGACGAACAAGCTGCCACCAGTGGAGTTTGTATTCATTCGAGGTCACTATTTGATTGGTCCGATTGCAGGCCGATCTTGTACACACTCGTATCTGCCTTGCTGTTAGCATACGGCGGTACACCCCTCTTGGGGATTTAATCGAGGCCTTGTATGTCGGCGAACGTTGAAGCTTGTGGCAAGGTTATAAAACTGTATGGCTGTGATCTGGAGCATTAATAACAGTGACGTACAGTTAACCGAAAGTCCTAAATGCCGCATTGGTTAGAATGGATTATTTCCCTAGGGGCCGTAATCCTAACTACCAGGGAACATTATTGCAAGACATTTAAGTCACATTAGGACGTCGGCTTACGAATTTAAATTTTTTTCAGGCGCCTGAGAAAAGACAACTACTTTATTAGCGTGACTTTTCCATGTATTAATCGATGCTTCTATAAAGCCGAACACGCGTGCACAAAAATAACTAGCTGGCAAAAGTGAAAGTAGACTTCTGAGCAAAAAGTTCGATCCCCGGGTTGAGCACCATTTTGGGGGGCGGCGGTTAATGAGTCTTTGTTGGTACTATCTTTTCGCATATTTCGGTAAGCAGTTAACAAGGAACCTCACTTACCGTAGATGCACAGATACGTGTATGTACGTGCAATGCGCCTGAAAGGGGGGAATTGTCAGGGCCCAGTCTAACCGCGTGTGCACGCAGCCCTGACGGGGGATTCCCACGCCATACAACCAGTCCGCTCACACACAGCGCACGTGACGTCGTCCAAGCTCAGGACTCTAACACACCAACAACATAAGTCACAAAGCCAATGCAGTCGCGCCTTAACTGAAACCACAATGGGGCTAGTCCAACCTTGTGTGCTTTGCTTGCGGTAAGAACTGCTATGCTGTGACAATTACCTCCCCCTCCTCTACCCCTCACTATGCGCCAACATTTATGACTATTGTTTCTACCCCCTATCCCCTTACCTATCGAATTTTAACCTTCGAGACTGACACTTAATTGGACAGTTAATTCTCTTATTAATAGGCAACGACCATCTGCAGCTGATTGAGAGCTCACGAAATTTAATGACGTCATCAAATCCTGCTCAACTCATGATCTTCGCCTTGTTCCAATTTCTTCCGGGAAAACAATGTCTCAATGTACTAGGTTTGCTAAATAACTTCTGTTTTTCCGCCCTTTTTGTTGCAATTCTCCTTGGGGATTCACACAAAGCGTAGTTAGACAGCGATGGATCGGCCTTGGCTATATTTAAAACAAATATCCGCCTATCTAAGTTGGCAATACAACGAGCCCGTGGCTCAATAGTTAGAGCGTTAGACTTTTCATCAAAAGGTCGCGGGTCCGATCCTCGGGCGGGGCACCACTTGGGGTTTGTTTTGACATGCTGACGGCGGCTAATGAGTCCTTGTCGGTAATCTCTACATACAGTAGCCACCGAAGACCATGCAACGCTAATTATGAAATTTGCCTGGACACTTTGGCATATATTTAAAAACACCATTGTGATTCATTCAGCTTCTTGAATTCTGCAAAAGCCTTTAAATTAGTTAAATCGTCCTTTTAGTTAGGTTTATTAAGAAAAATAACCATTAGTTTTGGGGAAATTGGGAGTAGGCTCATATAGAAGGAATTTCCTATGCTATTACGAAAGAGCGAACCAAACCGCACGTTTAAGTTGATAATACTAAGAAGGAACTCCAAAATAAGTAAAATAGGTACAAAAGATATCCCTTCCAGAACTGGAAAAGTTTATACAAAATTGTTCAGATTGAAGTGAAGCCAAGTTAAAGGAACCAAATTTTTTTGCAGTAACATTGAACATATGTGTTTAAGAAATTGTGTTTAGCTATCTGGTGAAGTTTCTTGGTAAAAATGCTTTAACAGAAGAGTTTTTGTTTGAATGCAGCAATGAACGTCAAATGTCCTTCAATAAAAACCAAATGTCTAATATGTTTTCGTAGATTTTACACAAATAATGCTTTAAATGTAAGTCGTGAATAAAAATAGTTTTTTGCATACTTTAAAATCCCCTTTTACTTTATTTAGAAACGGAATAGACGAAAGAATAATAAGTACTTCAAAAACGGCAATGTATATCTGAAAGTGGAATTAATCTACTCGTGCGGAAGGTAAACCATTATAAAGAGAAAAATTTATTTTATTTCCAGTCAAATTGAATCGTTTATCTTCAGAAAACTTAAAGGAATTCTCAAAATTCTCAAAGTTCATTGTGACATTACGTTGGATAAATTTAATATACACAGAAGTCGTCAGCCGAATATCTAATCAAAGCTATTTCTAAGAGGTAACCTTTTATGAAAAGTTTTTCTATTAATCTTATGAATAGTAGTTTCAGAGTTATACTGCTGACATGATTTACGCTTGACAACGTGGTTTGCTGTTTCGAGGCATTTCTACAAAGAAGCAACATGGTCATCATTCTAAGAACTTATATCCAAAAACACTTTCTTTGGGCAAATACTCTTTATACATACCTTATTTTAAAGGTTTTGGTGTAGACGTCGAACAGATGCGCAAATTATAAAATTGATCAGTGAAGGTAGTAAAAACAAGCAATTTGATGACACACTTTTTTCGATGACATTCGATAAATACGTAACCGGTAAGAACAGACTTTACAGAATATTTTGAGTAAAGAAAAATTCTTCTATTATATAGAAAGTGGTTGCTTCAAGTTTTCAACTTAACACGATATCTAAATTTATTGTTCGAATTTAGAGCTCGTTTTTACGTCTCTAGAACCACGGCATTATCGAGAAAATGTTATATTCCTTTACGAACACTTAGTAGTTCCTATAGTTAAGTACTTAATAGGCCTTATATCGTTCATTTTCCATGATTTCCTAAATAAATTCACACTGCTATTGGAGTAATGATCAAATTTATACAAATTAAGGAAAATTACGTGGGCAACGGCGACCACTGTATTTCGGAAAGTAGTTAACAAGGAACGTACATGCGCGCAACCAAACTTGTTATGGGGCAGGGTTCGCAGCCTTATGAAACACGGCTGTCGAATCTCAACCTCTTCCCTTTGCGTTACAGGCAGCTTCGGGGGGACCTGATACTAGCATTCCGCGTATTATGTCTTCAAGACTGCTGTCTTATATCAGGGGATTTTTTCGAATTAGCAACGACCACGAATCTGAGGGGTCATCCCCTCAAATTAAAGGTGACAGGGGCCAGGCTGGACGCTCGGAAACACTTCTTTTCAAAAAGGGTGGTCGGAGCGTGGAATGCGCTTCCTCAGGACGTTGTTATGTCGGAATCGCTAGAGGGTTTTAAGCAAAAACTGGATCGATATAGCAGTGCACGATGGATCGGAATTGACAATTTGCAATAAAAATAATACTACTTCCAATTTTTCAGTAGTATTAGTTTTTATATCCATTCACGTTTGCTATTTATAACGCCCTCCCACGCATAGCCTCATGCGAGGGTCTCCGCGGTCTACCCTACTTGGCTATCTGCGTACCGTGATTACCCGCTGGCGATCTTATCAGCCAGACCTGCCGGTCTAAACAGTCACCCTTGGTTCGACCCAAAGCGGACTGTCGACGATCTGGACGGATGCCTCTGTTTTTCCAGTTCCGTGGCGGACTCTGCAATCAGCAAGGAAGAATCAGGACGTGGTTCCACACGGTGATGATCCTGGGAACCTTTGCAATGCCCCCCCCCCAGTGGGAACCCCTTTTCTCTCCTAAATCCCACGCATTACCCCAACAAGGGCGACAGTTTTTCTCCTAAAAATCCCTGAGGAGTTTTTTCACTGTCTGCTCCTATTTTCATCCTATGACTCAGGACAACTGGCCTCGCCAACAGTCTAAGCAACAAATTTTTTGCAACCACTGCACATATGTACAAATAGGGCACTCAAAGGAATTTTTCCTACATACCCTCAATATACTGATACTGATAACAGTCAACACCAGGAACGTACCCAGATTATTGAGAGCCTCCAGAACCTGTGCTACAGAGGTGTACTTGAGTAGATCCGCCAAGGCAATCCTCGCTCGCGGACCGAGGCGTTGCAGTGGGTTCTTTCGGGCCCTCTTGGCTGCCACGGCGATGCGCCTTCGAGCTCGCACGAGGTCTGAGGCGGGCACGTGAGAATGTGCTCGCGCGGGACCTCTTGTCCGCACCTTCCAACCACGCCAAGCTGCCTGAATCGCCACGGCCGCACGTTGCCGGCGGTGAAGCCATCGCGGAAGGCTGTAGGCACGCCAGCTCCGTTGAATACAGATGGCAGCCTGACAAGACAAGATGTGGAGGGGAAAAATTGGGTTTAAAACTAGTGCACAAAGGAGCTTTGAGCAAAATGCAGACTTCCGCTAGTTGGCTCAGGCCGGGGTATTTTGCCGAGGAGTTTTCCTCTTTAATTAGGTACAGTAGGCGCCGGTTATTAAGCCCACCTCAGGCCCAGACCAAATTGGGCTTAATAAGCGGCGAGAGTCCTAGTTCTTGATTAGCAAACACAGTATAGGCACTACACATTACATACGTACTGTATTATGTGTAGAGTTTGGTTATGTACAAGAAAAGAATGCTGTTTGTCTGTATTTTACGTAATGACAAAAACGAAAAAATGATTTGCGACACGTTTAAAAAAAGCCGTCTATTGTCAGTTGTTTTGGAGGAAACTTCACTTGCAAGTGTTCTTTGATGTCCTTCTCCAGGCACCAGAAATCGTCGAATTTTGTGAAATCTGATGCCTGTAGACGGCGTTGCGCACGCAGAGATGAGAATCTCACTCTAAACTGTTAGGAAACTGGGCTTTGTAGCCGGCGACTGGGCTTATTAGCCGGCGGATTTTGCTATGTAAAATTCCGTCACAAGCTGATTTGGGCTTAATACGCGGCTGGGCCTATTAATCGTGGGCTTAATAACCGGCGACTACTGTAGTTACATTTGAACGGCATAAAAATGTTGTGTGAGCTCAATCGCGGGGGGTCTTACTGACGACTTAGTAACCAAACTGCAAACTGATAGAGTAATTCAGCTCTCCTCGCAGGACGGAAAGTTTGGCCGTAAGGGCCTCTTCTTAATATGGCTTCTGCGAAACACCAACTCAGTCGGCTCCCGGCGGAGCATTTCTTGTTTTGCTGTTAAGACCTACCTCCTCCTCCTCATGTGTCTGGCCACAGACGCGAGACTTTCCTTAGCCACTGCGCTTCACTCCACCGCTGGTCGTCCTGACTGAGTCTTGTCACCGGGCTCAGATGAATTCAAGGAGAAGGGTGGTAGAGGTTGTGCAAATTAATGAGCCAATAAGCCTGACTCTCAGGCCGCAGTTAGCCACTCCACACAACAAGATAAACACTGGGCCAACTGCGGTGTCCATGTTATTCCGTCAATTGGCAACCCTCTAAGCCACGGCTTTTAGCGCATCACGATAGTTTCAAGCGCAGCAGATCGTTGAGAATCGGGGAAGAAATGCACTGAGTCGTTGACCTCACTGTCTACTCGTATTCCTAGGACACAGCTACCATCCGAAGCGGGCAGTGGGAGCATATACTGGTCCATCTAATGACCTCATCTTCATGTACTAGGTACAAGCTTTAGCCTCCCAAACACCACCTGACCACGGCCAGCTAATGACCGAAATGGGAGCAGTAAACATCTACAAAAGACAAATGCAGCGGTCTAAAGCTACTCCTCGGTAAGTAGAGACAATCATTGCTACACTACTCGCGCTAAGTAAATAGTCATGTATTATAAATATTTTCGGTTAACTAACGACTGTTCGCTTTTCATCTGCAATCGTGTAAACGACATCTTCTGTCGAATTTTCCTTCTGTATCCATAAACTTCCGAGCCAATTTATTACCAGAAGGGAACGCAAAGGCGTTCGCCTATCTTCCCCTGAATAAAAGTGAACGGAACCGAACTGGAAAATTCTAACGGGTAGCAAGAGCATAAACAGTAAGCTTTATCGGCAATCAGTAATAATTTAATCTTGTTAAACACCCCGTGCTCTCGTGATCTACACTTGGATTGATAAGTGTCAAGTGCCCTATCAGCAAAACTGAGTGAAAAAGGGCGGCAGATGGAACACTCACCTGTTCACGGCGTATCTCCCGAATCCGAACCAGAACCTGGCGCCACCAACGTTGAATAACAATGGCCGCATTGGTCTGACGATAGAAAAGAAAGTTTCGGCGAGCGCAGTAACCACGAAAACGAGCTTGAATCAGAGTGGCAGCCACCCGACGCCGATGATCCTCACGACGGTGGAAGAGTTCTCTACGAGCCAGAAAACTACGCATGTAAGCCTGAATAACACAGGCTGCGGCGCACTCGCTGCGGATCCTCTGCGCTCGATACTCCCGATAGGCTCTCTGAATGACAATCGCAGCTGCCCGACGTCGTTGCACTTCAGCACGTCTCTCCGCAAGCGCCCGTCTCACCAACCAACCCCGCACGTGAGACTGGATGAGTACAGCCGCACGCCGCTGCCTGTGGTAGCGTCGACGTGCAAGGAACCCTCGGATAGCAGCCTGCAGTCGGACGGCCGCATTCGCCTGCCGGTAGTTGAGGAAAGCCCTGCGGGCTCGGTATCCACGAAATCGCGCCTGAATCAGGCTGGCGGCCGCGTGCCGAGCACGTTCTACGGCGCATTGGCGCCTCGCCAAGAAACCACGGGCCACCGCTTGCAGCACAATGACTGCATTCCACTTCCGGTAGGCCAGATACGTGCTCCGCACGCGGTAGCCGCGAAAGCGGGCCTGGATGAGGATGGCTGCTGATGTGCGGCGTTGGTGAGCGAGCCGCGAGCGCACCAGAAAGCCGCGTACGTGCGCTTGCAACAGGATGGC
Source organism: Ligula intestinalis (assembly GCA_036362985.1). NCBI lineage: Eukaryota > Metazoa > Platyhelminthes > Cestoda > Diphyllobothriidea > Diphyllobothriidae > Ligula > Ligula intestinalis. The sequence goes on from JAYGXS010000007.1 coordinate 20,352,328, forward strand.
CGCAGCCTCGTGGCGACGAGCAGCCTTCAATGCAGCTGCTCGGCGGGCAAAAGTGCGACGGGCGAGGAAACCGCGAACCAACGCCTGGAGACGCGTCGCGGCGGCTGCCTCTCGTCGCTGTTGCCGCAGGCGATCGCGCGCGCGAACGAAGCGGAATCGGGTCTGGAGGAGTCGGGCTGCGGCTTCCCTACGACGGTGACACAAAAGGGGCCGGGAGAACCTGACTACAGCCAGGGCGGCCAGTGCGGCGGTATGGAGACTGTGTAGAATGGCGGTCCGATGGCGACATCGGCGCGCTTCGAGGAGGGCGCGAAAAGCCTTCTGCAGGGTGAGCGCCGCGGACAGTCGTCGGGATCGCTCGCGTGCGAAGTGCCGCCGTGCCAGGTAGCCACGCACGACAGCCTGCAGAGGAACAACCGCCCGATTCTGCTCCAGTAGGCGGAGGACCAGAGATCGAAATGCTCGGCGACGCAGGCAGCTGCGATAGGCAGTCTGAATGCGGCTGGCGGCTTGATCCTGCCGCTGCTGCTGGTGATGAAGCGCGCGGCGGGCAAGACAACCCCGATACCAGGCCTGGATTCGCACGGCTGCTTGACTTGGAGACAGTGCGGAGGAAAGGTCGTTGGTTGTGACCTCGGAGTCCGATAGATGAGAGGAAAACATCTATACGGGAAGAAGATGAAACATTATAGTAATCACACTCGCAAACTTTCAGAAACATGTCAGGCATTTATTATATTTTGGAGTGGGTTTCCCGTAAGTTACCTTTGTGTAAAAACACACACATTGTAATTGTAACAAATTAAAGTGACACCCACTAAGACAATAAATTAGAGATCGGACAACACCCGCACAAATGGTAAGAAATAAAGTTAAAGGCAGCAAAATTAACACTGTGTGAGACGGTTAGGTGCTGTATTGAATCGTGTCACCCCAACGGAAGTTATAAACCAATAACTGCTTGTTGTCAGTAGTTGATGAGTTTCACTTAACACGTTCCTAATAGCTGCGCCGAGATGGCAGCAAGTAGAAATTGCGACTACCGTGCTGATTGCCGATTACTGCACCCGTCGTATTGGGTGTCTGAGCGCCAGCGTTGAGTTCCAAATTGCCGCTGCTGCCATTTATAACTACGAAACCAACACTTAATATGAACAAGAATCAGTTTCTCATCAACCCGACTACGACGAGAGAGTTCAAAGGAGTTTGCCTACATTTATCTTAATAAACTTGACTGACTTGTCGTGACAATCGGAGACGAGTGCGAAAGTTACGAGTTTTGGTACGCATGTGATTATGTATGTTGGTGCTGTCTTTAATGATGGGTTCCAAGGATTGCACACCACCCCGCCTTGAAAACCACCCCCGGGGATTCCCCTAATTCGAAAAGCGGAGCGTAAACATGCACTTTACGGGGTAGATTTCAAATTAACATGGGGAGATCAAGCGTGAAGCGCTTACCAAGGGTGGAGGGGACGTCTTCTTCAACAACACTTGCCTAAAATGTGAGGAAAAAGAAGTTGATATCCGACAGATAGAAGGGCTGACACGGAGCCAAAAAATAGATCGTACCGGTCGGCCAGCTGACGAGATTGAACAGCAGCTCTCCAAGCCAATTGGATGATGCGGGCGGCATGGTCCCTAAGAACACGCTTGAGCTGAGCTCGATCAGCAGCGGGACGAACGAGACGGCTAGCCAAGTAGGCCAGCGTGGCAAGGACAATGCCCGGTGAGAGGACTGTTACTTCTCTTGTCGCCGAACGATTCGTAGAGGTCAAACAGGCTGTGTCAGCAAAAAGGCCCGGTCCGACGTTCAGTAGGGTGGGCACATCGCCTAAATGCGCAATCTACGAAAATAAACACTCGGTTAATTACGCCTACTCACAGGAACTCAGTAGTGTGTATTTAACATACACTACTCCTTACCTTGCGGTGGAAGAGGCGTAGATTGTAGAGATTGTTCCGTGTGCGCACCGCAGCCGGCACGTCCGGATGCAGGTCAGGCGTCAGTGTGGTTGGCGTGCGGACAAAAGCCTTCGGCAGCAGGGTCGGTAGGTAAAAGTGCAGGATGTAGCAGAAGATACGACCGTCTGCGAACGACTGATCAAGGTTGGATACCTACAATCAGTCAGTCAGTAAATCACAGGCTCTTAAAAACTCAATTCAAACGGTACAAGAAAGCATAAAAGACAGTGAACATGCAAAAATTGTAACAGGTCGCTGCATGATGCAAAAGTGCACAAAAATATGTGGGAAATATGGATGGTTAAAAGGGTGAAAAAGCCTAAAACACATTCATTGTATTTGCAAGATGAAATGTCCACCCGAACCAACTTTAATGTAAATAAAGGGACTGCTGAAATCAAAGAAGTAGTATGTTTGCAGTCATGTATGACAAGTGTTAGGCAGGCCTTAAATATTAGAGAAAAGACGTCTCGCACGCTACGACGAGTAGTAGAAATAACCAAAAGCAAAAGTTGTGGGGCGCACCTGTACACCATAGCCCAGCATGACAGCCGTTGTCCAAAGAAAGAGGAGGCGTTGGTTACGTTCTGACTCCGGCATTCCGACCGCCTGGTAGACAGCATCGACAGCCTGCGTAAGTTGAATATCATCCCTCTTGCGAACCAGACGGTAGATCTCCGAGCGCAAGGCAGGCAAATCGAGGAGGGCAGTGACTTGGAAGCGCAGAAGAATGCACCAGAGGAGGGAGAGGGTTTTTGAGCGGTGTCCGTCGACAATGTCCCGCTCACTTATTGGTTTACCTAAATATAGGAAAAAGTAAGTTAGGCAAATAGTTTTTTTCGGACATTCATATTGGAGTGGGGGAAAGGAATGTACTCGGGGTAATAGATTCGGTCGACAGTATGTTACTCAAGCATATTGAGATTTGGAAACGTAAGTCAAAAACATAGTGAGAAGCAGTGTCACGGCATGCGAATGCCATGTCAAAGCACGGTCTATCGGACGTCGATTTCGAGCTGATATGGCAGTTGTTGGGAGTACCTCCATTCGCACGATGGGGCATCACACAGAAAGGCGCCCGCATGAGCTGCCGCACTGCCATGGGAGCGCGAACCTGGACCGTCGCTATTGATCTCTAGGCAGTTCTGATTGGTCCATGTCTCTGACGATTTCAAAACAACCAGATCATTAAATATACACAGCCTTCCTGTTGGCTAATTTGAATAATCTAATTGACCCAACTGTGCAGCTCAATTGGTAGAGCGTTGACTGTACAAAAGAATTCCCTGCTGATGTGGGTTGGAATCCCATCGAGGCCAGGAATTTTTTTTTTCTGCACATTCGATAGTCTTCTCGCCCTCTCGCGTGCTGACTTCAGGAACAACTGTTGAGCAATCCCACAGTTCATAGTAATTACAAACAGCAGGGACGAGTATTCATGCGACGACGCATGTTCCCACCTTACGATTGCTGACACATACGCTGACTCGAATCAAATGTTGCGGGGTGGACCAAAAAGGTCCGCAAGCTACCAGGGCGACCACTTTACTCCTTGTGCATAAAACAGTACCACTATACGTCCCTTAAGAGTGTTCACAGGGAGCATTGCTCACCGTTCCCTTTGCGCACCAATAGAAAATGGACGGATAAATTAGGTATCCATAAGAAAGACGCTATGAGAAACCTATTTTTAATGCAGGAAATTGATTATATAACGCTTTTTATCTGTTTGAGAGGATATTAACCCCCAATTTTAATTCTAGAAGAGCATTTAATTTTCTGGGAAGGTCTTGTTTTAAGATGGTCCCGCAGAGTTGGCTCATATGATCATAGATGAGAAGAACTTTGTCGAGTACACACTATGTTGCCGGCAACTTTCATGAACTGTCTATGCCTGATGGTTTGGATAATTATTGGATTCGGAGTGACCGACATGGAGAGTTAACACGGAGGCCAGAAATAGCAAGGCGATAATGGAACTCGTAGACGGTGACCTTGGTTACATCGGAATTAAGCGATGCCGATTGGACACTGTACTGTTGCAGGATAATGCTTCAATTCACCGGTCAACTGAGGTATGATTCGGATTTAGCCTACGAAGATAACCTTTTTTTCAGACTTTAACCAACCTGTTTGCCATTGACTTACATTGCGCCTCAAACGAGTAAATAAGTATTACCATATTTTGATTCGACAAAATGAAATATTTCTTAGCTAATTAATAATACTTTAGCAAGTGAACTGAAACTTCCGTAGGAGAATAGTTGCTTCTTTATCACTGTATAACATTCATGTAGGCAGAGTAGGTAGCCTGTGCATTACAAGGGTTAGTGTGCGAAGTTGGTGGTTTTTCTTCCGTCACCAACAGTAACTGCGTATCAACGGAACGCTCTACCATTCATAAATTACATCAAGATATAGTACTTGGCAAGAAATAGTAGCTATTGTTTGCAAATTAAAACATTACCTGCGGCGGTGAAGAGATTCTTCCCTTCGCTGGCAGCTTCAAAGGCGGAAATCGCAAGACCGACGTTATGAATCTTCTGCAGGCGGCTAATAGGTGGGAATCGCACAAGACTCATCAAGTTCCCCGCATGTGATAAAATGGACCCAGAGTCGTTTAGTCCACCATGTTCCGTCGACAATTTTCCTTCGAGAAGCAAGTCGGCTAATTTCCTAAAAAGCGAAAACCGATATGCGTGTGTATGTGATTGGAAGGCAATAAAAAAGCAGCAGGCAAAAGAAAGCAAAACTCACACGAGACGTAGACCGTCACGCAAATCGACAGCAAGGTTTTTCACGGTGAAATCATACTCATCAAGGGCAGTTTGTGAAACGCAGACGGTCGCGCCGATGGCTGACAGACCACGCACTAGGTTCACCTCACCCTGGAGACAGAGGTTGGCGAACTTCAACAAGATCTCAGCAGAGCTCTGGAAACCAAAAGGGCAGTATAGTTAGGATTTCTAAACCAGGACCAGTTTGGTAGTTTTCACAGCGATTTTGTACACATACACACACCTTTATAGGTGACTTAGATTTGAAAAGACAGGGGTTGTAACGAACAATCCGCTTCGCCTTTGACTGATCCAAGAGCCAAATTAGGACGAGACAGCGCTTGACGATTTGTCGATTGTAATGATCGTTGAAGGTGACTTGAGGAGTTATAAAATAAATAAGAGAGTGAGACATTAACCAATGAGAAAAAGAGAAACATCTCGGTGGAGTTTCATGAATTACATCAACAAATAGGAGCTGTTGTTTTGCAAAAAAATCAATACCAGGGTACGCCCTCCTGTTCAAGGCGTCCTGTTTTTCGTAGAAAGGGCAATACCTACATTTAAGTAGCTGTGCACCAATACTGTTTTGCACAGAGCGAAGAATATTTGCTCTAGTGAGACTACATGCAAAAAGAGATTCTATTTAATCATGACTACCCTGCAAGCTTCATCCAAAAATACAGTAACTGTTTAGGAATAGGAGTGACGAAACAGTCAGCTTTGAAAAATCCCGTAATTATATGCTTAGCCTTTAAGGGTGATAGTAGTTTAAATAAAATCACGGATGATTGCGCTGAACGTACAGTGTACAGTATAGTTGAACTCACGATGCTCAGTCTCATTAAAAGCCTCCCAATAAACCGGAGGAAGACGATTGGCCTTAGAACGCCACCCCGAATTGTGTGCTTCGATTCACGTACACCTGCGGATGCATGTACACTGGCCGTATGCAAAAGCAATTGGCCGTTAAGCATTTACCTAATTGGCTTTTCATGCAAGAAAATAGAATACCCCGATCCTTGATTACAAGACATCTGCTAGACAGTGGTAATTCTGTTGACCTCAAAACATACTTCGGAGTACTTGTTCAGGCACGTAATATTCGCATCTTGAGCTGCATGGAAGCAGCCTATATACGGCGGGAGAAACCCAAGCTATGTGAGCAGTTAGATCATGCTATGGTAATTTCAGACATAGATTTAACCCCTGTTGACTTGTGTCAATTTCCTTGCCCACCTTCTTTCTTTCCTGGATTCAAGTTTGAAGGAAACATCATTATTGTTTCGCCTCGGCGTTGAACAATGACCTTGCTGTAGTGTACTGTGGTATAATCCCACTCGTTAACTGTGCCTTGCAAAAACGGGTAGCAGTCGAAAAGACGTCGCAAAATTTGTTTGTACAGGTAAATCCCGCTATCTACGCCTGTTTAAAATTTCTACCCGGGTAAAAAATTCTTCAAATATAAGCGTTCTTTGTTTTTCCTTCACGATCTGAACCCCGAACTAAATATCTTGGCCAATCCGGGAAAGAGTTTGATTAAAAAAACAGTGCTACTTACATTTTGTGAATACTATTTTAATAGTGACATTTCTAAACGAGAAAGAAGGCAACACGGAGATTCAGAGATGGTAAGATAGAGGTGTATACCTGGGGCAGTTTGGGTTCGCCCCCAACCAACAGCTGCAGGCTTTCGGGAAGCATTCGGGTGTTTACCCTTAGTACTGGGGGCTTCCTCTTCCTCTAGTTTGGCCTTCGGCATCGGAGGCACGGCACCAAAGAGGTAGGCCTGGACACGACCGGAAGTCGTCATCGTGGCCGGTGGTTTGTTCTCGCAGGTGACGGACGCGTTTAGCGAGGTGGACGGAGGAGGAGCCGTAAAGGCGGACAGGGTGTCCACACAGAGCTGTAGCCACAGGGGCGAGTAATGCGCCAGAAAGACTTCACAGACTCGTTGTTGAAGACCTTAGGAAAAAAATAATGCGCCCGGTTAGTCGCCAGCTGGAAAAATTCTAAATTGTTTTTCATTTTTGTACCACCAAAAAGAATTACAATTTGGTCAAACAGTGGTCATGAGAGGATCGAATGTCAAGATTATTGTTATGGCCCAGTTATTTCGGCGTCGCCAGTTATTATAGCCCGGTATTTCGAACCCGACTAATAGGTAGCAGAAGGCAAGGGGCGGTCCTGATAGGCAATAGCTTTATCCAACCATACACAAAGACTGGGGGCGCGCGTGTCTGTCCGGTTGTCTGTGTCCTGCAGGCCCGTCGGAGTCGTCGACAGAGTCGTCCTTTAGTCTGTCCACTCCGGCATATTTATACGGCTCCGGTCTTTCCAGAATATTCCTAGCGTATGGCCTGCTCCTAGACATTCTGGAATAATCTTGACTACGTCCACTGCGCCTGCTATGTGAGTGGCCATCTGGCTTTCTTGGCTCACGGCATATGCGTAGGGGTGGGCGTCTGACCTGACGGCGTGACGTATTTCGGGCGGCGCTTTTCGCCGACTGCCGTGAATGCACGGGGGCGTCACGTGTGCTCAAGGGGTGCAAGGCCGGCCTGCGGCCACGACTCACATAGCGTGCTTTTCTCGTCTCCACAACAATTATATGTTTGTCCTACAAGGGTTTCAGATTTCGAGTTGCAGGTAGGAGAGGGTAAGAGGCCGAGAGTCGAGGTTTATGAGTAGTCCCCATTCTCCACAGACTTAATTTTCTGCAATGAAGCCGAGGATGGAAAATGTGATGTCACTGATGCAAACCGAGGAAGTTTGGCCCTCTTTAAAGTGTTGGTAGCCAAAAGTTCCGGACTTAAATCATGTGCAGACGGGCAGCAGAGGTGGGAGAAGGACAGTGTGGGAACTTGTTCGAAGGGCCTTTTTAAGCGTCTTTTCAAAAGACAGCGTGCGCCGTAAGTCGTAGGCGGCGAATCTGTGTTGGAATTGCGGTTTGCAAGGTTTTCAACTCAACTGATGGGACAGACTGGCCCTCACGGGTCTGAGAGCCAGGGTACACTGGGTCACCCATCATGTGACCTTTATGGCAGTCTCCCGAGTACCCCATTCAAGTCGCCCTTCCAACAGCCTAGTACACCTGGAGTAGAGACAGGCCATCGATTCCGCGACTACTTTCTTGAATTTGTTTAGACAGGGGATCAGGGAAGTCCGTGTGATAGATCCTATGCAATGCTGCAATTCGGTCTTTTGAAATTTGGTTGCCATTGTTTCTCCCCTCACTTTGCAAACATTGGTTAGCCTATTACGCCCACTATATGCTGCCGTTTACCCGTTTATGTGTATTCAGACCACAACAATGAGATCATTAGTGCAGAATGCTAACAGCGCTTTGATGGAAGTTGGCCTACATTTTGCGATATATTCAAGGGCATTTCTACATGATGTCGAAAATTGCAGCCTTCAGTCTTTATATATTGCTTGAGGTTTCCCTATGCTGTGTAGTTTTCAGGTCTTATCTCATGCATGCTGAATATAGGAAGCCTTTGCTCAAAATGTGGGATTTATATCTTCATAAAAAGCGCCTGTGTGTGTGTGTGTGTCGGATAACTATAATTTAATCCACGCGCAATTCTTCGGCGCTGTACCCATTTTGCAGTATTCACTGTGGGGGAAGGGGGTCGAGCAACCGGATCGGAGTAGCGGCCTAGGCGTGAAATTCAAACTTATCGACGGAGGCACGCTTAGTTCGCTGCGTAGTTCGCGGCGTAGTCCTGTAGATAACCCAATCCGTGCTCAACGCTTTACTTTCGTGGCTACTAGGACACGTGCACATATAGTCCTGCCTCAGTTCGGTCTCGTCAATAACCTTGAAGAATGACTCACAAAGGACCTCACTGTGATGACCGCCGCACCCAAACAAACTGGCCCTCAGAGGAGTCGACGTGCACTCATCCGACTCGTTCTCCCACCTATTCTCCCCTACTTCCTTACAGAAAGTACTTTGTCTTTCACCTGGCGTCTACCTTCTTCTCTTCTCTCAGGGAAACGACTCCGAAGATAGCGGCGGCTAGGGTCTCGTCACTGTAATAACTCAAAACATAGACTGATGACAAACGCCTCCGTTCTTTCTTACTATTTAAAATAAACCCTTCAAACGGCTCCCCGATGGTCTAGCGGTTAGGATTCCTGGCTTTCACCCAGGCGGCCCGGGTTCGACTCCCGGTCGGGGAGCGACTTTTGCTTTTCAAGTCGCTTCGAGCTCGAAACAGGGAAACCGACCAGACATCATTCCAGGCGGCTGCATGTTCGACAGAGCTCTTACAACCCTACAATGGCTGCGGTTTTTAGTGGCTTTATGATGATCGTCAGAGTTACAAAAAGTATAAAGTCCACCAACCTTTATCAGCCCGTAGGTTAGCATCCGGATGCACTTTGAACTTGCGAGCATCGACTTCTCGTTCAATTCGGTGGGCCGGAGCGGCGAAAGAGGGTGATTGAAGCAGGCTCAAGGTAGCTGCCTTCGCCTCAGTTAGGATTGGTTCGGAAAAGCGGGCACGCCGGGATGAGATGGTGCCTGGGTCCGGTGCTCCAGTGGTTGTTGGTGGTGGCATCTCTCGAACTGCCATTCCCTGTAGGAAGACGTGATTGATCCATCGCGTGAAACCAACTTCGCTAGCCTCGGACAGGGTCTCTGAGGCATCCCAACTGAATATATTACCCGAACTGCTGTAGGCATTGAAGAGGAGATTCGAATCTAGGAAGGGGAAAGCGCAGGCAGCTGGATAAAACTAGCCAGTTGAACTTAAGCAACGGGTGTCACTTCTTCACGAAAACAAACATTACTGATGGTAAAGGAGACACGCATCTCATCGGCATCAGGCCGCTGCTTGACACAGCTGCGAAGGTTCGGCTTTCCCTGTTTGCTCTTTAGTTGCTATACAGGTTTTTTAAAGTTTAGTTTTCTAATGTCTTCAGAAAACTATTTTCTTTGGTCAGCATAGATAAGTTTATTTAAGATCTATATGCGTAGACCGCAATTTGACGTATGTATTTGGGGCGAACTCAATCCACCACTACCGGATAACGTCATATGCTGCCAACGGGTAGATAGAAGTATGTAGTGATATTTTAAATTACCATGCTACCAACACATACAGATGCCTCGCTGGTAATCTGCCGCTACTTGACACAGCTGTAGGGAAAATCAAAACGGAAAATAACTACTATAAACATGCTACTGAAATAACGCCAACAATATATAAATAGTGTTCTTTTTATTCCAGAACGGCAGCCAACTGGCCACCGTAGGCCTCACAATAGTTTGGGCGCAGGGGGGGGGGGTTATACGAATGAAATGTCCGTCCGCAATATGTCGCTTAAATATTACTGCGTCCATGCAATTCTTTCTAGTTTACTATAAAGTATATCCATACGATAGGACGCAGCTTCGCATGTCTTTTTTTACCAGCAGCATTTCTCACTCGTTTCGGGCCGACTCAGAAATGCAGTTACGATCGCCGGTGATATTTTTGCAGACATTGTTAACAGACAGAATAAACCGGCGCATTTTGCTTTTCAAGGAAGCATTTACTGGTTATATGCCCGGGCTGGACCCAGCAGAATTGTCGTCTTATACCTTGAGCTTATAAAGCATCGAAAGGACTTTCTCAACAAAGAGGTCCTGTACGACAGCCTGGCGCAGGCTTATGTCAAAACGAAAAAAAATATTTCCAGACCTGGCTTTAAGCCCACCTCTTTTCACTCCTTTTCATACATCTGTCGCGATCTGGGGAAAAGTTAGGCGCTCCAATGGAAAAGGAAACACCCAAAGACACATACCTAGACACATACCATAGATTAAGATTGGCCGTATTAGCAGTTGGTTCAACTTCTCCCGAGTCAACTTTCACAATCACCCGTGTCCGCACTTTAATAGGTACTGGGCCGGCCGGTGCCTCATCAATTCTCTCCAACTCACCTTTGTACCTTATTAACTGATTTGGCACTAAAATGTCTGACATTTGGTATACTACCGGAATCAGTAAGATCTTTGTCTAAGATCTAGCCGGCCAACAGCTTGTTCGGTTCTGGTCTGTTTCATTATGTTGTATGCAGTTTGTAGACGCAAGCCACAACACAGCTGCAGAACTGGTCTCGAGATTATTCACAAACCAAAAAAGACGTTTCGGGTGCCTGAATATACCTCTTAAACGGTTATAAACTTTAAAGAAGACCTCACTTGCTGCTAAATAGGCAAATAAAAGGATATTTTTTTAATTTATCAAGGTACTTAAAATCGCTGGAAAAAAGGCCTATTGCTAAAGCAGTCATTTTTCTACTAAAATTGATTGCTGTATGTGTCTGAGGAGAAGTGTAGTCATCTGCAGCTTATGGTACTCGATAACTACAGCTAAGTAATAATTCTAGTCGAAAGCGAATGTTGTGATTTTCGGTTAAAACTTCGAAGTTTTAGTCAGTGACTGTACTAATTAAGATGCTGGTTTAGACGTGCATCAGTCCATCAAAAGAGGCGGACCTTCAACTTCATAAGGAAGGCCTGGATTATGTCTTAGCATGGCCGGTCGGTCACCTCCTTAATAGTAAGAAATCCAATTTCTGAGCCGCTTGACGCCCTTACTAATAAGATCTCCCATTACTGATACCTGTCCTCCTCCAAGGACGGCTTTGTTCACTTGCAGATCTCACCTGCTCGTCCGCACCGTTATCTATTACTTCCTGCTTTGATCGGTACCGACATTCAAACCTACTAATCGGATACTCCGTCAAAAATCGGGGGATTACTGAACTCTACCGCGAATTTCAAGTATTTTTTGCTCCATCTTTTTCTTAGTTCGCCATATTTACAAAATATTGTTGACTATCGTTTTAAATGGCGGACCGTTATGAGTCGGATGTGAAATAATCAGCATACGATATCAGTCATTTTTGTTGTTGATACAATTGCTCACACTGCTGCAATTATAAATTTCGTATTCAGTTTTAGTATAGCACTAAGTTCGTAATGAAAAGGCCTTTTGGGCCTTAAATGTACAATTCACTTATTTATCTCCTGCTGTATGTCTCCGCAACAACAAACATATACGCCATATTTGGCATGATTTCTGGCGTGCGTGAAATGTTAAGTTCAGAAACGGATATTAGACTCCCCCTGCTGAGACCGAGCAATAACCCTCTTACCCGCACAGCTACATATTTATGGATCATAGTCAGACAACTGCCACCAAAGCCACAAACTTTCAGTTGCGTTAAGGAATTCAGAAGCTGGGAACTGACCTTGTTTAAGAATGGGAGAAAGTAATGATGGCGAAATATAGGAGGCCTCAATGGCAGTTTCATTTTCGGGTGTTCGGTCTATCTCGTATTCGGCGGAGGCCTTGGGAGTGAAATTTAATCCACCGCGCAGGCTGATAGAATGTCGCAGACTGACGCTCTCGATATCGGGGAGGTTAGCAGACAGGCGAGACTTCCGGTCCGGATCACAAGCTGAGGTGGCACGCGGAGAATGCGACGACTGGTGAGCAGCCGACATTGACTTCAAAAGGGCTAAGCAAAAAAATGAAGGCTCAGGAATAGCACAGAACACAATTTGGTCGAAACAACATGGAAACAACATGTGCCTCCATAGCTCAGGGGTTAGAGCACTGGTCTTGTAAACCAGGGGTCGGGAGTTCGATTCTCCCTGGGGGCAAACATTTTCGCACAGATAATGAACCCTTAGATCTTGCGAGAGAAATGCATCACGAGTTTTAATATTCCAGAGAACTTATTTTTTCCGTATTAATTGAGTAAACCACACGATGGACGTCACACCGTGAGGCACGCATGCTATGTGCCATTTATAGTAATAACGGATGCGCAAGCAGAGTAAAGTGACGGCAACGAACTCAAAAGCTACCTCAAACAGGTTAGCATGCATAATTTTGTCAAGTCATGTACAGAACATCTGAGCTTGCAAGCAGATAATAACCTATATTCCTAGCCAGGTCCGTAGCCAAATGCCAGCAAAGTACCAGGTCAATGGAGTTTTGAAATGGGATAGAACCGCCACGTGGCGTGTACACGCACCTAACCGGCGAGCTGATGTTCTCACTGACATTCCATAACTTCACTAACAATCCAGTTAGCTGATATGCAGCGTGAAAAGTAAAGCAAGACGCTAGACAGCGTGCAATTGGGCCGGTAAATATACGTTAACAGTTAATAGATGGTCATTTGCATATTCATCTGGGAACATCCTCAAACACAGCGTTAGCGTAGCGTAACAGAGACTTATTGTCCACTGCAGTTAGTAAAAACAAATATGAAGATACGTTATGTACTAAATCTCCTGGTGAAGGAGGAACATCATTGCATTGCCATACAGTATATTTATACACAACGCCTACTTACAAATACCGAGTAAAATAACTATTAATGCAACGTGTTTCATAGGGGAGGCCTATGCGGTAAGGAATGCTACGTGAAGGCTGTCGTCGCCTAAGAACTCGGTGTTAGGCGTACGAGAAATCGTTTTCGGTTGCCCATCAAAGTACGTACACGTCGGTTAAAAACGAAGGCAGAACATTCCGTGCAAAGAAAGAGCAGTGGTTTGTGGATGAAGCAGAGTATAGTAAGACTGGCAGGATTTACCTTACGCACTCATCATCTCCATAGAATACGAGTTGCTAGCATTCTCTATGCATGCCACACACAGGCCACGCTGTATCGCCTCGGATCAGACGGTGGGCATTTCTACCTGACTGTCTATTTGGAGTACCGGTAATAGTGGAAACGCTCCTGTTATACTTGCCAGACGAGTCGGTAGAATAGAAATTAAACCAAAACCCTCCATACAAAGTGTGTCATTGGGCTCGTGTAATGATTTAACATCCACTTAGAGTTATGGTAAAAACCGAAGACAGAAAACTATCTCATTGCCTTCAATGATAGTTGGTGGTCGGGTGACAATAATACCTGAATAAATAGTCTGCTTAACGTATGTACACCAGTAGAAATGCCAGGATTCGCTCGGCCACTAGATACATCAATTACAGTTCATGTGCCCAGGCAGTTCGACCGTCGCAGTCCACTATGTCCACCGTAGTTGGCGCAGAGAGGGTGAATTTCGCGTGAATTAGTTTACAGCGATAGCAGATTTTCGAAGCATCTACGACAGCTCCTCCAGCTCTCTCGTGACCGGACACATTGTCATCGTCAACTCAAAAAGACCGTGAATGGGAGAAGAGGTAAGTAGCACCTGGCACAGAGGGATCTGGCACCTGGGAATACCCACACACTCTCGTCCCTTATGTGTAGGCATTTGTTGTATGCGTGCAAACCGAATAAGGCCTGCCATGTCCCGATTCGGCCTTTGTGTTAGTCCAGCGCATAATTTACGAAAGATTTAGCGGAGGACGGGGGAGGGGGCATATTTACCCCAGTGTATAACTGATAGTACGTCAACCTCGGTTCTGGCAACTAGAAATGAAGTATCAAAGACACTGAACAATCACCGTGTTTTACCCTGAACCAATTTTCTGGCAATGTTGGTGTTACTTCCAATCGCACAAAGACCGGAAGAGCCATTGCTGCCTTATTAGTCATACTCAACCCCCGGGGATAGCACGCCCAGAGGTTCGATCCCACGACCTTGTAAGTTAAAAGCCGAACCCTCTAACCACTGCGCCACGGACTCGCTGCTTCCCCGGCTTCGATCGGCAATATACACCGTGGTGGACATGTGATGACTTATTGGGTACAGAAAGTACTCGTGTTGGAGCTCGCTCTCGAGACCCGCCAGCAGCCGCTCAACGGCTAGCGTATAGCATAGACAGAAATGCATTACCTACAAAGGTAAGGGAGACTGAAATTTCCTTTTTGGCTCATGGTCGTCATCAGCCAGCCATACCCAACCCCAAAGGGTGGTGGCGACCCCCGAGGTTCGAAAAGTGCGACCTTGTTAATTAGAAGTCAAATGCTCTAAGCACTGCGCCACGGGCTCGTTGCCTTGCCACTTTCGATCAGCAAGCTTTCATCTTCATATTGAAGACCTTTTTATTAAAATCCGCAAACTTCGATATTATATCCGCCGCTTGCGTTCTTATCGCACCCCGCAAGCCCTCATCTGGCGTTTTATAAACGCTTGTATCCTCCCTCTCATTCTTTACTGCTCTCCAGTAAACTTTCCAGCACTACTTAAAAAAGACTGTATTATTATTAAACGTAATCTCCGCATGCTCTCTTCAGCTGCCGGCTATTCTTATGCTTTTTAGCTGACCTTATAATTCAGCGACATTTCAAATCCGTCAAGAATTTCGTGGACCGTATTCTTAGTGATGACTCTCACCCTCTCCACTCCGAACTAATGGCTGTTAAGTCTTCTCGTACGACGCGCCGAAACTTCCGATATATGACATGTCGTACATCAGCCTATCAGAACTTGATACTCCCATTCTTAGCACGCTTCCTCACGTGTGAAGAAACGGAAATTGAGAAGCTGAAGGCCGACTTGACTCCATAACTGATGTGGTAACCGTGTCGACTTCTTACTTTGAGTTTTCTGTGATCTTTGAACGTTTACTCTCGAGTTTTTGGACCCCTTAAATTACTTTAGTTCTTGCTCTCCGTGAATGGAGCCATTTTTTGCTGAAAGTTTGATATTATCATCAAAATAAAGTTCTCATCATCATCAGCCAGAAGTAAAAACAACTAAAACGGATGCTGAGAACGCACCTCGCCTGCGCAGTTCAGTGACTGTGACGTAGTTGGTGGAATGTGGAACTTTACTTGGCGGCTGCATCAGCTCCTCCGCGCGATCCAGAGAAAGGGAGGAGAGTGAGCGCGCCATAGATTTGGGTCTTCCAGTCGGAGAGTTGCAACGGGATGCAGCTGCTGGTGGAAGAGGCAACGCAGACAGCTGAGGCCGTTGTGATGACGACAGTTCTGGTTGAGTCGTATTGACTAGCTGCAGATTTACAAAAAAACATTGTGTAAACGTTTTGAAACAGGGGCGAGGCTCGAAACCAAACTATAGTTAAGACAACCCTACACTACACTCTCCGACTCACTATGGATCCTTGCTGGATGAGAGTTTCGTCCAGAGGAGATGTGGACAGGGTGAGAGGTAGGACGTTATCGTTTAGACGGAGGGGCGAAGCAAATTGGCGTTCGTCTCTTTCCGTTTCCACAATACATGACGTCCAAGAGGGCTTAGGAGGAATAAAGTGAAGGGTGGAGGGGGATATAAATTATGCGGAGGACGGATTGGTAGAATAAAAAAGGGCCCTGTGGACGCCCTGGCACTTTCAGAGATTACGTCAGACTGGAGCGCCTATTTCAGGGTTTCATTATCCGGCGTCGAGCAGTCCTGATTCAAAACTCGGTGGCTCGCAGTGTGCAGCGCATTCGCTGCACAGACATTTGCTGTCTATCTCTACGAAGGGGCGGGGGGAGGTGAATGCTGCGCTCCACAGCCGGCGATATTCTGTTAGATAGTACTCGGAGGCAAAGACAAGGGAGACTGGAATAGCCATTTCTGACTTATTAGCCGTCGACAGCCAGCCATACCCATAACCAAATGGTGTCCCACCTGAGGGTCGAACTTGCGACCTTGCTGATCTAAACCAGCAGCTTGTTGGCCCATCGGTTTAGGTCAGGCAATATTGACACTCGTATTCTTGTGCAAAACTAGCAGGTAAGTTTCCGTATTCTCAAGATAGTGGTGTCAAATTGAATTCTCTACAAGCATTGCACATGAAAGGCAGAACATTTCAGTTTCAAAAGTTTCGAAATCCTTTTTTAAGACGTGCTACGTCCTCCAATCCAATAAAATCGACAAACCAGTCGATAGCTTTAAACACCGCGCTTGGCATGTAAAACAATAGCAGGTCTGTAGGATCTAGAATTCGAGTTCTTTTTCTTTGGAAGTTATAAAGTCCAACGCTTTACCAATAAAGACGCGGTTTTGTTGTCCTCTCGGGTACGATTCGGCACAGAGGCTTACAAAATTGTCACTTCAACAATAGTATTCAAAAACTGTTAGTAGCATTGTTTTTATAAATAACTTTTGCCTAGAGGGTATCCGCAGATGGTCTAACCTTCTTTACCGAGACGTACGGCGAACCCAGAAAGGTACCCATCTGGAGGTTGGAGGTGTCAGCAAACGGTTGGTTAGCGGTAGTTTCTCTCTGAAATAGTCAAAAGGAACAAAGAAACATGACAGGGATGGGTTTGGCGGAGCAATCGGGAAGGCACAGAACGCTAACCCAAACACGCACTCCAAAACAGACAAGGTTGCTGAAGTGCATTTGATTTGGGAAGATTCATTAAACATCCTTCCTGGCCGAGGCAGGGGAGGGGTTGAATTATCGCAAGTTGATGCTCAGTCCCACGCAACGGGCCACGAGTTCAACCTCAGAGCCGTCAAGATACTCGCTCACGCCGGAGACAAGACGAGCCGAGAATTGATCGAAACCGGTCGAGGGATGGGAACTCAATTGCTTGTTGTATCGACTTGGCGCTGATGTACAGAGCCCTCTGCAGTCAGCTCTAGACGTGCGTCAATGGCAGTTGGCGAGTTTATATCCACTACAACTGCCCACCCCCCCTTTTTACTGCTGTTATCCCTGACCCTTGTGACGACGAGTTTGAAAGCTCAGGACAAAAACAGGCAGCTCCGGTGCTCGACCAGCCTTCTTTACTCGTAAAAATATTCGAATGTTATAATAGTACCGCAGTCAGCGGCACGTGTTTTGCCGTCTTCCTGTTGGTCCCTAATGCAGCCATGTGAGTTAACAGGTGCTGCTTTGTAAGTCCACCGCGGCTTTTCCCGAAATAGGACATACTTGAGATCTACCACACAATCAGAAAAGTGTACAGTCATTCAGGGTTAACCCTCAGCGTATGGATTAAATCGGTTTTCACTGTTGATCATATAAGTTTGTAGTGGGCAGGACAGCTTTCGATAAACTCACGTGCTTCTGGGCTCTCGCCCGCGGTCTCGGCTGCTTTTTAACGGTCGCAAGTCGAACCTTGCCGACAACCGCCGCCTCCACAACGTAGGTATTGTTCACACGAAACTGCATTGTGTGTCGGTAGGCCACCTCGGCCGGCCCTCTCGGCTGCATGGTTGGTTGAATCGGAGTCCAGGCGATGCGCAGGAGGCACTTATGACAGGGGCCAAGGGAGAGTGCGGGACAGGAGTCCAGAGCGACAGGTGGTGTGGTCATATCCACCAGAGCGTACTGTGATGATGAAGAGGCGTCGGCCAGATTCTCGTCCTGTTGGACTGTCTCGTCGGTGTCTACCGCCATCCAGAAGGCGGAAAATTCATCCGAGGGGAGGGCACGCTCACAAACAACCTACATAGATTGGAAGAAAGGGGGAGGGGACAGTCAGATTTCGATAAAGTAGCAGCAGTCTGTTATAAGGAGCCTACTTATTTCGTAGTACAGTAGTCACCGGTTAAGCCCACGGTTAATAGGCCCAGCCGCGTATTAAGCCCAAATCAGCTTGGAGCGGAATTTTACATAGCAAAATCCGCCGGCTAATAAGCCCAGTTTGCCAACAGGATAGTGAGATTCTCATCTCTCTGCGTGTGCGACGCGGTCTACAGGCATCAGATTTCACAAAATTCGACGATTTCTGGTGCCTGGAGAAGGACATCAAAGAACACCTGCGAGTGAAGTTTCCTCCAAAACAACTGACAATAGACCGTTTTTTTAAACGTGTCGCAAATCATTTTTTCGTTTTTGTCATTACGTAAAATACAGACAAACAGCATTCTTTTCTTGTACATAACCAAGCTCTACACATAATACAGTGCGTATTCAATGTATAGCTCCTATCCTGCGTTTGCTAATCAGGAACTAGGACTCTCCGGTTATTGCACACGCCGCTTATTAAGCCCAATTTGGTCTGGGCCCGAGGTGGGCTTAATAACCGGCGTCTACTGTAGTTTGGGACGGAGATAGGCTATCGTATTGAGAGGGTCATTCGTTAATTGAGAGGTACTACTGAAAAACACAAGGGATCACAGAAAAGCAGTTCTGGCTTATTTGGCGTCAGTAGCCCCAGATCGTGTAGGACTGAGCTCGAAGCGGGGCTCCTTGAGCATCGAGCGCCATGCTATGGAGACAGGCTCCCCAGTTCATCTGTGTCACATCAAAGTAAACGTCAAAAGAGACCAGCTTCATCGACACGAAGTCCTTATCAAACAGCAGAGTTCGGCAGTTTGTGGGCGACACAAATAAAAGCAGACTTTGGGTGAATAAGCCTTAGGGTGGGCGACAGTAATTGGAAGTAGAAATAAAGTGGACCTTATAAATATACGCAGTCTTTCTGTGAGAACGTATGGCTGACAGGCAACAATCCCATAAATAAAAATTGAGCTTAAACAGGCCTTCGATCAAGGCATCCCGAGATTTTGGGTCGAAAAACTGGCTCCGCGACCGGGAATTGAACCCGGGTCTTCCACGTGACAGGCGGAGATACTCACCACTATACTATCGCGGAGACGCTTTGCTTACCCAAATATGTTTAAATAAATAGCTGAGTGACTGTCTACAAATTTTTGTTCAACGAAAGGAATTGTTGGAAGAACTTGATCCACTTAATGTATGTTTACTCCCCTGAACTGCCCGTCTATTTCGAAATTCACGGCCAATGAGGCCATAACAGGGCTAGTTGGGGCCACGGTCAGATCTAATTGGTTCGTGATTCGACACTTTTTCATCAAGCGGACCGAATAAATATACGCAGCCTTTCTGTGAGAATGTGTGGAGGTCAGCCAACAATCCTCTCCCCTTCCGTGTTCAATGCCCGCTGCGACAATGCCATGCAACTTCCCAAGCAGCTGGTTCAGACTCGCTGACCTTTGCTAAGTTTGACAAAGTTGTATTTGGCAAGGTCTTCGGCACGTTCGTGCGACCCCAACTGGAATTTGCCATCCAAACCTGGAGACCTTGGACAGCCAAAGATCGAAAAACCTTCGAAAGGGTAAATAACCAAGCTTTACACATAATACGGTACGTATGTAATGTATAGTGCCTTTCCTGCGTATGCTAATCAAGAACTAGGACTCTCCGGTTATTGCGCCCGCCGCTTATAAAGCCCAATTTGGTCTGGGCCTGAGGTGGGCTTAATAGCCGGCGACTACTGTAGTAAGCGTTTTTTTACCACTTTGGCGTCGGCTGTGTTACTCACCATAAATGTTGGGCATAATTCGTCCACATATTGTGGTGAATCGCTCCGCTCCCCGGAAATTTTTATTGACATGGGCTAGGTTGTGCTCCTCAACACATCGCAGCAACCCCCCCCCCCACGGAAATCTTCAGTAAACGAAAGACAGAAATGTACGGAAACCAAAACATATTTTTCTACCATTATACCGTGGGGTAATAATTGCATTATACATTATAAATACTATCAACAGTCTTCCAAGCGTAAATTTACTACTACGGTTTGTAATGGGGTTTTTATTCTGGAAGTAAGATCCCCACTGTCCGATGGAAATATTGATGGGAATTTTCGGATTCGATTAGCGTGTCGGATTACTTTCGAACCCTCGGATTCGATTTGAGTCCGAATTATCGAAAATTATCTTTGCCTATGTTTCAATCATTGTTTGCTTTTTGTCTGAATATATTAGTTTATTGTAATATTTTTATCCACTTTTTCCTGTTTTTGTTTGCTATATTTTTTACATTTGTGGCGGACGGAAATAAATGCTGTTCTTTCTCCCAATACTCGCTGCGCCCACGTCATGTGTCTTCACAGGCGGCTGTTCCACTGAAGACCACTTGACCGATATGCACTCACTCACACACGCGCTCCACAACCGCGTATCCAAATAAGCACGCCTGCCTAAGTGCCACTCGAACACGACAAGCCGCGGCCACACGGCAGGGGGCCTTTGCAGGCAACATTTCATCGGGCTATTGCAACACACCAATAAAATAACACTTTATCTTGCTTCACAATCCTACTTAAGCAACTGTCATCACCCTACACAACACAAAGCCGACAATCTCAGGCCTGGCTGGACGCAGTCAGGACTAGCCCTGTCTTCGCCAGTGGCCAATGCCATCTGAGACTGCATCCTGGTGACTCTTGCCTTCTAACTTCCAACCTAGGATTCGACCTGATGATTGTAGTGATCCGAGTACACCCACTACTCAAACCCTTAAACATTCTCTCGCCTATGTTCCGTGAGGATCTCTATAATAAATTTTTACCGATAACGCAGATGGCGACAGGCACAAAAAATGAGAGATCAGTTTCGGACAGAGCAACTGGCAGCTGTGCATGACCCTTGGTGCCCACGTTAATGCACACGCAGTAGGTGACCTAACTCATATCAAGACGTAATCAGAATTCGGGTTGGTAGTAAAGCGCACACTTGATCTTGCGTGGATTTGGTGTTCGGAAAGTCTTATAGCAAACAAAATTGCACCTTCGGTTCATTTTATTTAAGGAAAACAGGCATCACTTTGGTGAAATCAGAGGTTGCGGGATATCCAAGTAATTACCTATGCTATTAAAAATGACACAACCAAACCTTTTGTTTTTTTGCGTGGTGCTATAAAAGAAGACCAATATGTGGAAGAATATTTTAAAATGAATCCCTTCCAGGACCGAAAAATCTGACCTTAACTTTCGAAAAATCTGGCAGAGGCAAGTTTAGGGAATGACAGTTCGAATTTAAAAAGCATTATTTCAAAATTGTGAAGTTTATGTCACAAAACTTAGCAATAAACTTGTCTAACTCTATGGTGTTTTTCTGCACCGAAGATTTGGGACGGTGAAAAGCAGCACGCATATGGCACGTAGATATGCAAACTGGAATGCGTAAGAAAAGGTTCAGACTAGTACGAACCGTTTTAGTGCTGGAGTGTACATTCAGAAGGGCCAGATAGCGAGTGACAGTTCGACCAACTGTGAGAACATTGCCAAAGTCGATGACTGCTCGTCTGGTGAAGGTGGACAGGGTCAGTACGTCATCCACGGGGACAGTAGCCGACTTTATCAGTTGTATCGGAGTGCGGGGGACAGGGGACACTGCCTAAAATTAAAGTTAAAATTTCCATTAAGAATTGAAACCGGCAAAAATTCGATGGTACTTTACTAGACGACGGATTTCGGGATCCCGTGCTCCTTTCTAAAGCCAGCAGTAAAGACATGTCAAGTATAAATTCAAAGTTCCAAAGAAACTAATAAAAAAAACCCTGCTAATCATCTATGAAGATTAAAATTGGCAAAGGAGGCTGTTAACTAAACGGACGTAGGAGATGGGAAGTGCAGAATTACATGTACAGTGAGCTAAAAAGGGGAGATGGTGATAGTTAGGCATAGCGTGAAACCACAGTGCGCACGGGTAGGAAGGAAGTCCGCAGTCTGCTGGTAGAACGATTGCTGAGAAAACATCCAATATTCCCGTCTTTTTTTGAGGGGGGGGGACGAGGGAGAGTTTTCCTTCGACGTGGCACAGAGCACCGCTACATCAGACGAGTTTAGAGAACAGTGAGAACCGCAATATTACTTATCGTGCCTTTTCGCACTCCCCGCCTCACAAGGGCATTATCTACACACATAATCAGTGATAGCATTGTCAGAGAGAACACTGAAATGCCATAATGTTTGGAAATTCCAACGGGCAAGAGAGCACTACTAAAAAAAGAAACGAAACAAAAAACTACAGACGAACCCCATCCAAGGTGTAAGTGTCGCCCTCCAAGGCCGTCTTGAAGGATTCGGGAGTAGGGGACGGGGTCGGAACATCGATGAAACCATGGGGAAGGTCTTCAAGATTGGTTGCAATTTTAAACGCCGTCGGTCTGTCGGTTTGCCACTGTTTTCTCTTCTAATTAATTGCAATGAGTAAAGAGCACCGTTCAGTACTTGGACAAGCAAAAGGTGTAGGTGAGTGTTTTATTGACATTAGTATTAACAGAACCACTTCCGCCACTACTACCTTTAACTCGATAACTACTGCCGCTCCCATTCCCTTCCCAGTATCGAAGAGTCCTGCGTCGAGGCATATGGAAAAATATAAGGATACATAATTAACCTGTCATCTTAGGACAAACTGTCGTAAGATGCCTATTGAAATGAAGTGGACATATGGTTGCCGTTAACTACAAGTGAATGAGTTTAATTTTGAAGTGTTACGCGGGCCGTAAACGAAGGATTCGACAGGATGTTGCCTCATTACCAATGCTTTCGCACTAAGACCAACGGAAATAGTGCGATGCTCTTATTCCTATGTTGTGATAGATATCGATAACTAAGATGCACACATTCGTGAAGGAAACATTACAGTACGCTTGACGGCCAATTTCTGGATTTGGGTAACATCGTGTTGCAATCGTAAGCAAAACCTCTATACGTAGGGCTTTTTACGGCTAAAGATTTTAGTGCGAAGGGTTCAGATAATCACACACTTTTGATTGCAAGGAGCCTGTTAGTGAACTAATACTTCCACACCCTTTCTATAATCTTCATCTTAGTCTATATAGCATTGCTGTCAGAGAGCTCAGAGCTCACTAGTAGAGAACGGAGAACTACTTTGTATGGACAAGAACATCAATTGACTGTCGTGACCGTTTGTATAGCCAGCATCTGCCAAACTGAACAAAGTCCTTGAGACAACAAAAAACGAGCGATACTTTTGTGCGTCTTAAGATGCAAAAAGGTACACGAATTACCGATTTGTTAGCGCTATGTCCTAACAGCCGGTTGCCGATCGGCGTAATAAAGAGCACAAGTTAAGGATTATGTGCAGTTTCCACTATAAATTTGCATTTAAAAATAAATACAAACATTTAAGACGACTACAAGGGATGTTAAACGCTATAAACGTCCACAGAGAGGACAAAACCTCACTTTTTCCATCGCTTCGAAATTAAAAGTTGCGGCAGCCCACCACTCATTCACTTTTCAAGGCTTTTTGCAATTCAGATAATTAAAACTGGGTGGGCTTATTTGCTTTAATGGGTCACAGTGACTCCGATCCGTCAAAGCTTAAAATTCCAGGTTATGTCTACTTTTTATGTTTGTAAATTTTTGTGAGGATGATTGGATACTGCTATTGGATAGCCACTGGCTCGATTTTGTTTTCTACTGGTTATTTATTAGGGTTCGATGCAAATGTCCTTAATGGCAGCTCGGTCATAATTGCACCCTAATGGCAATGTTCTGGAACCAAAAGTCCCACTTTGATCCCACTGCGCCGTGATTGCGTATATGGGCGGTATTCCGTGCACTGGTCCGGGTAGTCTACAAGCTGTCATCGAAATCGATGGTCGAACAACCACAAACAAGCTCCTACGTCCACCTGATAAAAACCTTACGCGCACGCAAGCCTTCTGCATTTTCTACCTCACCTCTCTCCAAATGCGGCACCTGGATCGATGCCTTGATCAGGCAAATTTTGCCGGCGTATGCATATGGCGAAAAACCCATGTTCATTGTGAACGCGTTCAAATAGGGGGAGAGGGGTGAGGTCTGGGAATAGGCCGGTAGGGCCGAATACGTGCATCAAGTGCAGTCTAAGCAGATTCGGTAAAGCATACGCCGGCAAAAGTTGCCTGAGCAAGGCATCGATCCAGGCGCCGCATTTGGATAGGGGGAAGGTAGCAAATGCAGGAAGCATGCGTACGCATAGGGTTTTACTCAGGTGGACATGGGAGCTTGTGTGTGGGTGTTCGACCATCGACTGCGATGACAGCTTGTCGAATACCTGGGCCAGTGCACGGAATACCGCCCATATACGCAATCACGGCGCAGTGGGACCAAAGGTCCCACTTTGGTTCCACTGGAACCACTTTAATCTTTGGTTCCGGAACATTGCCATTAGAGCAGTGAAGAAAGAAATCATGCAGGCTAATGTGTACCTGCAGCCAAGTCTTAAGATTCCGTGACTGCGTTCATATTGGGAAATGTAATAAGAGTGCAGCAGATTTGGTGAAAGTCATAAGTGTACAGTTTTAAACCGCAGAATGGACATAAACATAGACGAAAAGGATTCAAGCGCCAGCTAAAAAGACATCGTGGGTCGCTATCCATATCCTTCATACAGTACCTTGTTTGCAGCTGGCATGTTTTGCGAGACTTTCGGCCTAATTTTCATATTTTTATACTATAGTCGAAAGAACCCCTAACGGAAAATTTTGAGTGCAAAAGGATAGAATGGTCCTAGTAGGACCAAAGGATAGAGGCGAATATGCCCCTATATCCTTAGGTACTAGCGCAGCGTGATTGCGTATATGGGCGTTATGCTGTGTGTTGACTGGGAGAGGTTACAAGTCGTCATCGAAATCGATGGCCGAATACACACACAAAAGCCCCGCCACCCATGAAAGACCCTATGTGCACACACGCCTCGTACGTGTGCCCCCTCCCCCCAAATACGATTTCCGGAGAGATTTTAGTTGACCGTTTGAGAAGGTAGTCAAAGAGCAAGTAAAAAACTACGTTTACACATTCGGCTTAACCAAGCCTGCTCAGAGTGCACTCGATGCACGCAGTCACCCCCTACCCCCCTACGTCACCCTTTCCTCCCTATTAGAACGCATTTAGTCTGATATGAACATGGGTTGTTTTTCGTCCTAGGCATATGCCGGCAAAAGTTGACAAAGCAACACATCGATCCAGGTGGGGTATTTGGGTGAGAGGCAAACGTATGAAGCGTGCGTGCGCGTAAGGTTTTTCCTGTGTGTGTTCGACCATCGACTTCTATGATGGCTTGTAACCTCCCTCAGTCAACGCACGGATACAGTGGCCTATTCGTCTCTATCCTTTGGTCCGATCTAGGAGCATTCTATCCCTTGGTACTAGAATACTGCTATTAGGACGTGCTTATAAAATCGATAAATGACTTCCCAGACGAGGACGCTACTAAACTTCATAAGCCAATTAAACTTAAAAGGGATGCTTAAAATTTCAAAATATCTTAAATCAAAAAGCATGATGCTTGTTGCCTTTTAGATATATTTGTCATGCTCGGAGGGCAGTAATTTTCATTTTCTCAGCATAGATATTCGATGACAGTCGTATCTACCTCACGGACGTGAACGATCGCCGGGCGTCTTACGTACCAGCCCGCATAAAGTGTAGGACGCGCATTTGTCCATGACTCCGAGAAAGGACCGTCGAAAATTTAGGATATCCTCCCTAGACAATTTTCTCTCCCTCGTGTCCCCCAGGAACCTAGATGTCTCCATAAGTCACCGCTCAATCAAACGAAGCCACGTGGACCTACTTATTCAAACTGTTGCCGTTTCGTTGGCTACTAATCAGCATCAGAATTCCTACACCCAATTCTTTTCTACTACTCTGTTTTCCTTAGCAGTTTTTTTTCTCTTCCACGCTTTTTGAAGATGGAGGCCCGTTGAACTCTGCCTCCATTTTTACTTTTAGTTTTTTTTAACTGCCTATATTTTTAAGTTTTTAAATTCACCATTAACTGCAAAAGATAGCCAAATATTGCCCTAAAAGGAGAATTGCTGCCAACATTATTACATTTTTTAAGTTTATCGGCACACATTATCAAACTCGTTTTTGATTTTTTTATGAATCTAATTTTGTATTGATAGTGCCTTTCTAGCGCTAGCAAATATGAATTTCAAATACCTAAATCTATCAATGTACTGACTTTTTAGTGGTATCTCATTTATGCACTACGGCGGTTTTTGGAAATGTCTCAGACCATTTTAGAAATGTAAGACTACACATTCGGTATATTAGATGTAAGAAGCCACTTGGTGAGGTAAGGCAGCCAGGTTTTCAATTGTTATGTTGTTTCTACGCGCCTTCAGCACAGCTTAAGGTTTTCCTATTATCTATATATTCTGAAAACATCGTCGTTTGAGTCAATATTCTCATTCTAGGCATATATATATAGGGAAGATAATATGACCTGATATAAAACCGTTTGTGGTACAGCTACGATAAGTTGGTTCCCGCAATTATCATCTGTACATTTGAGGATAGGCAACATTTAAAATGATATCCTGGATTTTACTTTTGTACATTTTTAGGAGCAGTTGCTCATGGGGTAGGGTTTCAAATGCCTACTTAAAGTAAAAATTATATTCATTTGACGGTGCTGACCTATGGCCTTTGTCCATTTTTTCCTGAAATTAATAATCGCTCTTGATACATTATAGGTAAACTAGATTTCTCTATTTCAGCTAATGATTTGCATGAATCTGAATTGGTTGGGTCTAGGGTTTCCTAGTTACGGTTTCCAACGTACAAGTCATGGCCAGTCGCATCGCGTGCTCCATGAAAGTGAAGCTACTTCTCACGTCCCTTTCCTGGCACCAGAGTCTTATATTTGGCTTCCGAAGTTAGGTTTTGCCTAGCAGCTACATCGGGTCGTTTTTCACTAAACAAAGCCACGGCCCTCCGCAGGCTTCGGAAGCTTTCTGGGATGTCTAAGCAACTCTCCTTAGGGATATCACTGCTTACTCCGTCGTGCGGAAGGACCAGGTACCCCAGAACCCAGTGGTAAATTACGCCATGAAATAACACTGCTTACGGAGAAGTTCAAATACTGAAGTGCTGGGTCAAACCGTCTTCAACTGCCCATCCACATATCCGGCACTAATTGTTACTGGCTTCAATAATCGAAAAAAGAAAACCTTAAACTCCTACCCTCCCTCCCATAAAAATGCCAATGTCTCCAACGGCTTTACGGACATAAAGTAAGGGGATCCGACGCAATCTCGGTCGAACGCTAAAAATACGATGGCCCTGGGCCGGTGAACTAAATAACGCCGCTGCAAGTGATGCTGTGGCAAAGGAAATTCTCCATCACTTTCAGGACGAAACAGCAGTCCACCTCTACAAGCAGAAGTGAACGGCAACTCGGCGAAAAGCACAGAAGAATCTCGGTACGCAGCATTACTGGGAGATCTTTGTTCGCATCCTTCTAGTTCATGTCAACGGCCACCGGAAAGCCAGTGTGGCTGTGAAAGATACCGCGGTACAACTCGCATGCTGTTTGTAACCCATCCGCTGCAAAATAAGTGCTAGGCGATGCGGACCCTTTTCTACACTGTTAATGGTGATCGATTGGGGAAGACCGCGCATAACTTCAGTTGCCCAGAGTGCTTAACACACACGGTGTGTCAGGTCTACAGCGGGGTGATGACGCGCGTCGAGGTTAAGGGATGACCTACTTGAGCGAGAAAATCCTTTATTGAGAAGGGAATATCCTAAATTTACAGAAAAAATATGGCTTCATTCACGGAGAGCACGAGATAAGGTAAGAAATGGGTCGTGGTAAAAGGTCCAAGGTCAAAGAATACTAGTAAATCTACTATGTTGACAGGTCAGCTTTCAACTTCCCAATTTCCGCTTCATCACAGGTGAGATAGCGTGCTAGGAATGAGAGCACAGATGGCTGATATGCCGATGTACGGCAGGAGATATGACAGAAGCCTCGGCAGATTGTACGGCAAGACTTCGCTGCCATTGGTTCACAATGGAAAGGGTGAACAACCTCACTAAGGATGTGATCAGCAAATTGCTTGACCGTTTTAAAGTGGCACTGTTTTATAATGTCAGCTAAAAAACGTAGAAAACACTGGCAGCAGAAGAGAGCATTCGGAGGATACGTTAAAGAAGGACCAGGTTTTTTTTAAGTAAAGCAGAAAAAATAACTGCCGAGCAGTGAATAATGAGGAGGAGAATGCAGGTATCTTTGGGTCGCCAGATCAGGGCTTGTGATATGCGATATGTACGCAAGCGGCGGATAAAATATCAAAGTTTACGAATTTTAATAAAATGGCCTTCTATATGAAGAGCAAATGTAAGGTTGGATTTTGAATTTGGAACGCCAGTGTAACACCAAGGTATCGGAAAGAGGGTACCCCGTTGGGCAGAATGTCAATATTTTCACGACTGGGAAAGGGTCGCAGTCTAAAAGTGCACTGGACTGACTTCTGGTCGTTAAGTATGAGGCCACCTTTTAGTTTTCTGTAACTCGGATGAAATAGATTAAGATTAAACAATCGTGTTTAATAAGGTAGTGAGCCGTATCCAGTCAGAAGATTGGTTGTACGTCATTGAAAGTTTTTGGAGACGTTGACGTCTTTCACCGCTAAGGGTTTCCAACCTTGTATACTAAACTCCACTTGCGACCGTACAAAGGTTCCAAAGGCTCTAGCGAAGCAGTCTCAATCAAAGGCAGCTAAAGCATGCTTGACAACACATCGCAGACTCGACTACCCTTGAGCAGTGCAGCGAGGATTTAGGCGAGATCATGATCCATTTTCACTTCTTGCTCTAGTATTCCAGCACTTAAAGGTATATATAGACGCAATTCTACCGACAGCGACGTGCTACTCAAACTCTAAAACAACGATTTTAAGGGCTATGCCCAGTGGTGCTGTACATGATGCCTTTATTATTTTCTTGGCACAACTGTTGGATTATGGTGGTTTGCGTTGCTCATTTACCTCAACTACGTATTAACGGTGTTGAGAATTTTCATATTTCACAAGGATTCAGTATCAGAGAGGAGCGCGCGCGGTCTTTGCCTCCGTTACACGCCGTGGAATCGTGACCGAGAGCGTCATGCATTGGCTGCAACCACAATGCTTTCTGAAAATTGGATTCGTCCATATCTACAAGACTTCGCTCGACTCCCATATAATCTTATTGTGCAGCGGAGCGGGCAGAATATTTGCTAATTTCAATGGGATGGTATCAATGCACTCGGTTTTTGAACGAAAATTTTTTCAAGGTCTTCATAAAATTTTCAAGGTCAATCGTGTTCTGTTTATCTACTGTGTTGGTGTTTGGGCCCGCAGTTAAGAACGCGAACGGTTCATGTGTATTCAGGTTACCAGGCCAATTCATAACAGTTGGGCTGTCGAGTACGCTGACTTGAAGTAAATATTGGAGCCAATGTTGGATCCCAAAACATGGTCGATCTTTGTCATTTGATGACTTTGTGCAAACAAAAACACATTCCACAGCCTGAAAGATAGTGAAAAACACGAGCAAAGAGAAGATAATGTTTAACTTGACAGAGAATAATCCACCTAATGCAGCTGATCATGGGTTTCTTAAAAAGATATTGTAAAACCAGCCAGTTCTATCTACTATCTAAGGATAATAGTTCTATACTTTACATATTCTAATTCGATTTCAATAAGGCTTTTGACTGTCTTGACCACGATCCCCTCCTATTAAAGTTTTCCTAGCTCGGTAGAGGTGTTAAACTTCTGAATTTTACAGCCTCCTACTTGGGCGTTCAAACAAAACGAATTAAATGCCCAATGTTAGCCCCAACTTCACCCATGCGAGGAGTACAGTTATTCAAGGAAGTATGCTTGGCCCACTCTAATTTTGCCCGTTTGTCAAAGAGGTTTCTGATCTGTTTCGCAATTTTATGCCCTTCGTGTATGCTGAGGAAATAAAGTTGCTTACCGATATAAACCGGTCGAGCGCAACATCATGCTCAAGCTCTTAAAAGGATCTAAAGGATTTGGTCAGTGGTGCTACACAAAGTGCCTTACTCGTTCTTGGCATAAATGCTCCATTATGGTTGTTGGTGCCCCAAATATGCATGGACTGCCAGGATGTAAATCAGTCTGGAGTAACTGAGGACCTGGGCATTTAATATTCAAATGGTCTTAATCTACCAGAGCATTACACCCAGAATGTCTCCAAGGCACACCGAACTACTCGAATTAGCCTCCGAAATAATAGAATTGTAAA
>JAYGXS010000007.1:20384430-20414918 GCA_036362985.1 Ligula intestinalis
ATTCTTAGCCCAGCTAGAAAAACATTGTTCTCAGCGACTTATGCAGGGTTATTCTTCCTTCTAGTATCAGTGCAGTATTTGCAGAAATTCGATATCGTAGCATAGTCATGTAACTTCGACCGAAGTCCCTTATGATGGATCGTTGCAAAAGTGGACTGTTATGAAAGACAAAGGGTTCAGGAAGCTTTGCGAGGCCAAATAACATGAAATTACACTTGGATTTATAAAACTCAATTTGCCAACTTGAGCTCCATTACGAGAGCATAAGCATGTCTGTATTGATTTTATCAACGCAAATATTGGCCATATTCTTAGAAACCGAGTAGAAACACTTAAGATCACTAGTTTAAATGAATTTTTCTGGATTTTTTGGTACTGTCGATATTTAATTTACGTATAAAATGAAGAGATGCAGAATTATTCGTGCTTTAAAATGAACGTCCACGTATTTCCTTTCAAAAATAAGCCAAAGCGATGGAATCACCCAATTTTGCCTACCCTTATGGTTACCTTTGAACTATCCCAGTCCGTATGGCTACTCTGGGTACTACATCAAATCACACGTTGTAAATAGGGTCTTAAAAAACATTTACCTATTTTTCCTCATTTAGATATACCGAAATGATTCAGGCAAGCCCAAGTTGCTTCACGTATTCAAGCATGGTCCTGGGACAATACTATTTTAAATATTTGTTTCCAGCACTGATAACCTCCTGCCGATCAGCATCACCCTCCTGAATGTGGTTCTTTAGATCTGCAGGCTCGTTTTCATTATTATGTTTGAGTATGGTCTATGCGTCTACGCGTACGATAAGGTCTTAATTAAATTTCAGGAACCTGTAAGTTAAAAGCGCTAAAACCAAAAAGTTGGTCAGCTGTGGCGGTAGTTCTATTAGCGTGAGGCGATGGATCTAATTTTTGGTTTAGCTAAAATCCGAGCCCTTGATGATGGAGCATTCAGTCATTGAATTACCTTTTAAGCACAAAAGCATGGACCGTCACTAAGAACATCGGTAACATCAGTTTTGTTGTCAGCTGATTTGATTTGGTGGGACTGGGCCAATTTGACTGCGCATCATTGCAAAAACGGTTAAGTGGCAAATCTAGGAGACCGAGCTTCTCGATCCAGTCAAGGCCAATCAAGTCAGGCTTTAAGCGGTTGGTAAAGTAGCACGTTTTCTTGAAATGAGTGCACCCGAAGGAAACAACACATTCAAGCTTACCCAGGATCCGGAGAAATCCGCTGAAACTTTCATGTCCTTTTTGTCCGATGTAATCGTCGGAGGCCGTCCAGTCCCCTGCCATGTGCGCTTGAAGATAATGCTGATGTCCGAGGCTGTGTCAAATTGGAGGCATACAGGTTTCTCATTGATAGCACCCGTAAGGTACTTACTCCTTGATTCAAATTCTGTGTGAAATATGGCAAAGATTGAGTTGGACTTTAGACCACAGTAAGATGAAGGGCGTTTGAAATTTCTTGCCTTCCTATCGCCTGCCATTGAATTGTGTGGTTGACCTGCTGGACAGTGGTCTTCATTATGCCCTCGTTTGAGGCATTTCTGACAAACATTCTTCTTAAATAGACCGAAGCGAACGAAATGCCAAACACCACACTGCCAGCACGCTGACGGTGGTTTTCTGGGTGTGGGATCATGGGACTTCTGTGGCGTGATTGACTTAGTCCGAGTGACAGCATGAACATTGGTGGCGGCAAACGAGAAAATACGTTGCTCCACGATCGCAGAATCATGCTTGAGATTCTTCAACCGCTGACACTCGGCCGTCAATGTTTACAGAGTAGACTTCGGGTCCTGTTCAATTTTTGAGAGAAGATGGATCCGGGTTTCAGCATCACGAGGTGACTGCAGGGCACTCACAAAGATGAGGCATGTGGTGGAGTGCCATAATTCTCTCCCCCATTTCGCTCTCCAAGCCCCGCTGACCAAAAGTCATGGGTCATCACGAACAACTGTTTCATTGCCTTCTCTCACTGGCGCCGCCGCCCCCCCCCCCCCGAGGCTTGACCTTGCAGCTGCTTCTGGCTAACTGATAACAGCCGCGCCAGCGTCCCCGGTCCTTCGGCGTTCCGGCGTTACCCGGTGGTTGACCTCAGGTCATTCAATTCTACACTCACGTACGCGCACACCCACGTATACGCACGCCCAGCTAGTTGCACTTTCATAAGTGCCACTTGAACACGAGAAGCCGCGGCCACACGGCAGGGGGCCTTTGCAGGCAACATACCCTTGGGCTTCTTGCAACCCACCAATAGCAGACCCCTTGGACTAGTGTCACATTCATGTAAAAGCAACCGTCATCACCTCAAACAACAGACAGATCACACTCTCAGGCCTGGCTGGACGCAGTTAGGACCAGCCTTGGCTTCGCCAGTGGCCACTGTCATCCGAGACTGCAACTGGGAGTTCTGTATGCAATAAACATGTCCTTCTGGTGACTCGTGCATTTACCTTCTACCTGGGGACTTCAACATGATGATTGTAGTGATCTAGGCAAAACCACAATCTAGACCCCTACAGGCACTTGTCAAGTCAAGTCAAGTCAAATTTATTAAAGGAAATATAGGCAAACGCCTTTGAACTCCCTCTTGGTACATAGGATTTAAGAAATGCATCGGCAAAGCCGAACATTCTAAAGAAGTCGTTGACACAATTTCAAACGACTACTCGCTTGTTTCAAGTAATAAACTCACACTCAGATTACACGAGCCAGCAGTGTAACTGAGGAAGAATAGCAGACAGTGAAAAAACTCCTAAGGCTGGCTCATAATTCAAAATGGAATGTCATTTTTGGTTTTTAGGAGAAAAACTGTCGCTCGTGGGGAAGCATGTGAATGATAGGGGCATGATGCTTCTGTGAATGTTGACGGTAGCCATGGCGTCCATGACGAGTAATATCTACACCCGAAGGACCATACGAGGAGGAGACCTCGGAGTCACGAGAACGTCCCGAAGACCGGAGATGCGACCATGATACGCCTTTGCTGTGCCAAGAGCCGAGGAACCCACCACGTTGTCAGCAGTCGGTCGATACGAGAAAGAGTGTGACAGGGCCGCATAGCCTAGGACCATAGGTGCGATAGGTGCGTCCTCAGACACGATCGGCGCAGATCGCATAATGAGTAGAGACAACATAGGTAGATAATGGCAGAGACTCATTTTGTTAATTACTAATAATAATAATGATACTACTTACAAATTACTATTAGTATATATTTATAGCATTTATAGCATTTCAGGTTTTGGATGTAGAGCGCTTCAATTTTTAGAATCGGAATAGTTCAGTGATTGGATTTGGAGTACTTAATCGTGACGATACTCATTATATCGGTCTGAGTATCGTCACGATTAAGTACTCCAAATCCAATCACTGAATTATGAGCCAGCCTTGAATTGGTCATCGGTCAACTCTCTGAGCTTGAACCGTTAACACTCGCGGTTTATAATACTGGTGAGTAATAGAGGATAATCTGCCTCATTTTTTTCCAGCTTGAGCCATTGGCACCGAATACTGAACAAGGAAGACTTTTCGCCGAAATTCTCTGACAGGCGCTGGACAATTTAATTGACAGTGAAGTCACGAGGGTGTTTAGGCAGAAAAATATCCACGTACCGCTCGTGTTCTCTGATGCCCAGTTTGTGCAAAAGCAGGCAAACCTTCCATGCATCATCGGCCTCAGCAAATTTCACGCGAAATAAGTCTTTCCAACCTTTGTATCAAGCGCCAAAGGTAACGCCGGAGTCGAGGGCATTAATAAACTCAGCGATAGAAGCCGCAGTGGCGTCCTCTTATGTGGACAATTTAGCCAAAATAATCTGGGTCAGACAAATGCAAACTGAATTTTTGCATCATAAACTCGATTAACTTCACGTGAGCAGCTTCGAATTGCTTTTTCTATTGTTGCGGGATAGCAAGCAATTGTTCTGATGAATAAGACTTGGTGAGTCCTGAGGTCTGCGTCACCAAATGTTGTAACGGAAGCCCAGGCCGAGATGTCGCCACCCAATAACGTCTTGTGTCAGTTCCCAAAGGAAGAAAATGACAAGAAATTTGCAACGGCAGAAGTCTTATAGTGTATGAGGTGCAACGTATTTGCGACAAAAAACAGTGTAGCCCGATGTCCATTGAGCCAATCAGCTCATATCCTGAAATAGTCGCCGGTATAATTGGCTGTTGGCTCAGTGAATGAATGTAGCTAGAAATTCAAATTATTGATTGATTGTCCAACACGATGTGGTAGCTCGTGCGTAGGCCGATCGATAGCCTTTTGTGACGCGGGTACTTGCTGCTTCCATACTAGCCGTTGGGCCTCACCTAACACCCTATATCTTCTAACTACTCTAAAACGGATTGACCAAACGCTGTATGACAGTCACCAAATGTCCTTTTACTTCTTTCCTTGAATGCTCAGTAAATAAACGTCAATTCGTTGCAACAAACATAATTACAAACCGGAAAACATATAAAGAAATATTTAACTTAGCAAAATTATCCTTTGATTGAGAAAACTGTCACGATTTAACTACATTTAGGACATTCTTCAAGAATTTTGGGTGGCGACGCGATGAAATACCTCTTCCGATATGTTGGCGTTCGCGGTCTTGAAGCCCTGTGCAAGATTTCATTTTAAGGGCCATACTGTTGACTCTGTAGTTCGCGACCAATTAATTCTTCAGACGACAGCGAGTACCCGTTCGCCATTGCACCCTCGTCTGGTGCAGAACCCAGAAGAAGGACTGAAAACAACGTGCATCTGTGCCTACCCTTTCCCGTTTGTAACTTCTATCAATGAGTTGCCACTTTTTATTCAGAACAATACCAGTTACTGGCAAACACTACTAACAGTACCATTTTGATGGTTGCTTTTATACACAGCAGCTCTATCCCCATTATACTAGTTCGATTGACATTGCCTGTAAACTGACCATCAAACCGATAATCTGTGTCATGGCATAAAAGAAAAAAAAACGATTGAGATCCTTCCTTTTCCTCCACATGTGTGCGCATTCCAGGGCTATTCAGATGGAACTGTGCACAGGATTCCGTCGGCTGTGTTATGATTTGGACAATCTCAAAAATACTGTGGCTACACGAGGAGCAATGAGAGAAAAACAGTTTTCCAATCGAGCAGCTAAACGAATAAGGCGCCGTCTGCGAGCAGAATAAGCTTATAATCAGTCTCGCATGTACCAGGTTACAAGGAATGCTTCCTCATTTGCGTAAGATCATGCCGATGGAGCACTCTGACAGTTGCCTAA
Source organism: Ligula intestinalis (assembly GCA_036362985.1). NCBI lineage: Eukaryota > Metazoa > Platyhelminthes > Cestoda > Diphyllobothriidea > Diphyllobothriidae > Ligula > Ligula intestinalis. Next base: position 20,389,707 of record JAYGXS010000007.1, read on the forward strand.
AAATTTTTGTGTCTCTTGTGCACAGCGTGTTTTCTGTTTGCTTGTGGATTACCAGTGCCTAGAAATATAAGATCCGCTCCGTCCAAATTTCTGGGGGTTGATCGCCAAAGTCAGCACAATAGTCGGTCTATAGCATTTCTGCTGCTTCCCATAAGACCATTAAAACGTCCAAGATTTCAAGAATATCGAATCAAAATTGAAGCTCTCCAAAAATCATTTTTTGGACTCTATCCTCTTAATCAAGAAGAATCTATAAAGCTATTGTCGAAAGGCAATTTCTGCTACCCCAATCCCCCGGGAACACTTGCCGATGGCAGCAAGTTACCTAGTTCTCTATATTATAAAATTGCAGTCTTCCTGGTTGTTATGGATTTTTTTATTGCTGTTGTCTGTTGTTTTGTCTTCTGGCTGATTATTAAGTCAACAACAAACAAAAATGAGTGTCCCGGGTAAAATTGTGAATTAATCGATAGTATAACTGGGAGGAAATATATACACGCCTGAACATGTCTCCAAACGCCAGAGCAATTGAGCCAGATGAACAACCAATCAGGACGCCAGAATTCAGCACGAGTGTGGAAAGTTCAACAAATCATGGCTCGTACGTTAACCATCGACCAATTAGTGCACAATTGGGCAAATTTCCTCGGCGGAGGGGAAGGGCGTCAATTGTCAAATGCAGGCAGTAGTTTAGCCACTATATACTTTAAAAATAGCAACTGCCTGTGAACGACATACCTGCTTCTGCTACAACTTCTATGATAGATTTGAAAAGCAATTCGAAATATCAGGCGAATAATGCTCATGTCCAAACGATCGAATCTAATTCTTCTTATCTCTCTATCCCTTGATATACGGAGCGCTCATTTTGCCTGCAATATGTACATATATAACAAAGGAAGTTGGTTAATTTTATCTATATATCTACTAAAATTGAACCTTGGTCATGATTGCATCTTTTTTGCTGTGGCTGTCTGTCATGCGCCATGTGAAAATTACATAATAGTTGTTTTAATCATCATATTTTATGCAGCGTAAAACAAATTATCAAGTTTCTCTTGTAAGTAATTACTCCGCGAAATTCATGACACCTCTTTTCCGAGAGACATTTTTGATCAGAATTTTTGTAATTTATAATTTAATCTACCTTTCTGTGGGCTGCTGTTATTGTAAAATCTGAGTTAGATCATTGAAGTTTGTTGTAAATAGTTCAAATATGCACACCTAAGTTACTCTAAAATTAACTGGACTAATAATAGCCAAAACTCAATTCTTTCTTTATCCGGAAATAAATGAAAACCATTTTAATTACAAAGATGCCTTTATGTTCTTTGTTACCTACCTAACTTCACACAGAGAATGGCAATTATATGTGCATTTTTGGGCTACATACAACACCGTGATATGCGTTTCCATGGATTTTATAGGTTCTTTATTACAAAACTGGCGTAGAAAGCGAGCCTTACATTTATAGCTGCCAGCTGATATGTTCTCAGATTCCTTGCCGCTGGTTCACGTCAACATACGTTACGCGCATGTCTCAAAAACACTTAATTTGCCTGTTTGCGAAATTATACCGAAACAATGCTAGTAGGTTTTTATAGAAAATATGTAACCAGCTAATATAAAAAGAGATAAATTCATGGACCAAGTTCTGGGTTGTTTCTAGCGCTAACCTTCACTGGCCGATAGACGCGATACCTCAATCATACACCTCTGTGAACTTTCTTTTGGTGCATGCGTTTTTCATCCCTTCATCAACCATGCTGATTTGGTGGCGGCTTGTTGCGGTGACGGTTTTCACCGTTTAATCGGCTATTTCCGTCATGCATCACCAATTCTGTACGAGCGTGTGGTACTAACCACAGTAGCCATTCCTTATTGAGATGGAAGTGATTCGTCGCCCACCTACTCATAGTAGTCTTCTGTTTATACGTCTGAGGCGCTCTCAGGCCGTTTCTCATAACAAATATTTTATTTTAAAACCTTTGAGTAAGTCGCAGCATTCCATAAATATTGTGTAGGAATGTGCTTGTTCAAGTTGCAGGTTGTATACGGTAAAAAAATGGTTGAATAGCAGCATCATTTTTTATTCGGAGCCTTTGAACTGTTGCACGAGTCTATATTTAGACATGGAAGTGGTAACAGTTCAAGTGAACGTTATAGGGGGGTGCAAACCAATTAACAGTCAGTAAAGCGAGCTCGTATGCGACATCGCAAGGGTCTATATGCCGACGCCAGCTTGATATATCGATTAACTGAGTTGCCTATGGAAGCCCAGACTTCAATCGAGTCCTGTTTGAGGCGTGGGCGATTGCCCTGATGACTGCAAGATTGAACTTATGGCCCGTTTCGTTGGTAATTCACAGCTTTCTTATGTTTGTGTTCACGTGATCTGAGAATGCCATCCATCTGACCTGTATAGTTACAAGGACAAATTAGGCACAAGGTACGATACACTACCCCTAGATTGTTCTTTGAGGTTTAATATGTCTTCGATTTTAATGATACTGCTGTTCCTTGTACTCTTGGATCGGTGTGTAATTCAACCACGTTGCCCCACAGGAATGTATGCGGTCTCTTATGGGACTTTCTCAAGACATGCCAGAAAATGCTATATTCGTGGTGGTGTGTCTGTTCGGGTCCTCCGGGCAAACGTGTAGGCATCGGCTTGTGAACGCTTTCGGGTAGCTATTTCGCTTTAACTGGTCTAGGATATATCGGCCTTCGCATGCTTTCCTAGTAGCTTGCCGTTAGAAGCCTGGATTTGCTTGAACAGCGTTCTCATGCACCTTCGTTTGTCAGCAACTAGATGATTACTTTGAAAACAGGGAGGGGGCGTGGTATTGGTTGCCTTCCCACTAACAGTCTTATCCATTTTACTGTCAGGGCTTCGACTGACAACCATATCAAGGCTTAGCAGCTACTGCACATCTTCTTCCCTCGTGAATTGTCCACCGGGAAGATAACTTTGAGTACGTACGATCTTGGCGTGCCCAGATGACTCTTGCTTTGCACCCGAGGATTTAGAAAAATAACCGAGATCTCATTAAAGGACTATTGTCTTAACAATAACAGTAACATACCATGAATAACGAACGGTCTTAGTCTGCATAATAGATAAAACCCGAGTGGCAGAGTGCTTGTCGCCAACTTCCGGATCCCCGACTTCTACATTTACACGCTCTCAACATCAAGTAATCTGCTTTCCAACAAGATAATAATCAGTAATGTTAAGCGGCCTTTCAGTATGCTTCCTCTAATCAACTTCCATTGCTGGGTTCTAGGATTCGCCAAGCATTTTGGCATCCATTTCGTCCGTTTTGGACAAAAACTGAAACGTAAAGCACAATACTTATTTAGTTGTTCAAAAACAATACACCCTATAGGCATAGCTTTTCAGAGGAATGACATATTGCATCACATATTTAAGGTTCAAATAATTAGTGGGTGTTTGCGAATGACAGAAAAGCATTATTAGGATAAGCTTTAAATGGACTTTTCCAGTTAAGTAGTTCGGAGAGAACAATGAGGTCTTTGAATTTTTAAAAATTATTGCCTCCCCCTTATTTATTCATTCAGAAACCATTACAGCTTTGCTTTTATTGTAGAAAATTCTAAAATTTCCTCTACTTTTTTACTTGTACTCTGTTTTATCCTTCTAAAACGACTGGGCGTATTCGCCAATAATCATGCGAATAATTGAATTGGCTTTAGCTCAATGAGTCGAAACGTGGAGATTTGTGGCCGTGCATATGCTCATCGTGAGATAATGCGTAGCTTCCAGTCTTTTAGTTGGGTTTGGTAATTTTATGTAATCCTAAATTCTTCTTTACTGACTCCAGGCATTTTCCACCTTCATTTTGAAACAAGAACACTGTTTCTGGAAATATTACTGTAGTAATCAGGTACACTGCACGCACATTCACTAGAGCCAATAAGTCACGAACATACAGACCCTATGATAACCCTCTTTGCTGAATGAGACGACCGGGCTTATTCACCCATAATATTGACAATGCTTGCGTTTTATTTAGCCCAATGAGTCTAAACTCTTGGTCTTTGTGGCGTTTATGAATAAATAGGGCAAGTAATGACAGCTCGGTTCTTAAAAGCAGATAAAATATCTCAACAAAAAGAGAACACAAATCCGGGTCATGCAATCACGTGTACAGTAGTTGTGGTATCTTATGAAACGCTTACCAAGATTGTACAACGTATTTGCAATCAGAAAATATTACTTGGATAGGATTGTATGATTAACGGTCGTGCAGCCTAATCACAGGACCTTTCAGTCACATCAGGATCCGGGCTTTTGAACGTACCCCATTTCGCTTGTCTGTTCGAACTGCCCCGTAAAATTGACTACTTAAGTGGTGTATTTTTCCCATTAACTTTAGACGGCCTTATCAATTCAAATATTATATCTTGTTCTTAGTTGGTTGCAAATTACCTCGCCTTCAAATTTTTTACTAAAATAACGGGTAGTGTTCGCTTGCCAAGAACTGGCGACTATCTTTTGAGCTCGCCTTGCTGTGCGGGGATTAGAAACTACAAGACGGGTATTTTCCCTGTAAGGAAAGTCAGACATTTCGATGCACTTCTAAGCAGAGGTCATATAAATTTTGGCAACATAATTTGCTACCAACTGAATGGAAGAGAGAATATTTTTAGGTATGTTTTCTAACGCGTGCATTTGAATTGATAAGGGCACCGATACTACTTAAATTGTCATTTTTACGAAATATCCTTTTGTCGGTAAAAAGCTCGCACAAAAATTGGCATCCTGACGTTACAGAGGCTCCTTGAAATTATTACTATTGCAAACATACTTGAGCAATCTCATCTAATCGAAAATCAATTTTAGAATTAGGATCTGCATTTCATGAAATAGCCTACCTACTGTAATTAAAAATGCGTGACAATTAATTTCCGTCTACGAAAACCATACTGCCAACTTGTCATTCCAAGTGAGACCGTTCACATTAGGTCCTAATGGACGTTGCCTCTGCGTTTACCTTTGTCCATGTTAATTCCTCCATGCACATCACACTGATTTTTTTCGCTCCACGAAGGTTTTTGATCCAAGGTGGTTTCCACAGAACAGGAATTAAAATTCCAGTGAATATCGAGGAGAGGAATTTTTTGATTTAGTCCGCATCGCCCCCTGAAGGGCTGAATTCTCTCAACAGCTCCTTACTTGCATGATAGACTGCATTCTTCAGGTCGCTCTGGCTAACCGCTCCCGCTTTACAGTAAAATATACAGTGGTCTGTGTATGATGGTTTCAGGCTGGCCAGTGTATTTGCCTCCGTACTGTTTGCCGTGAAAGCAACTGGGGTAAGAAGCCGGCCCAAAGTATGCTTTAGGGATTGCGTTGGTTTTGTGCAATATTCCAATTGTTGACGGTAGTTCAGAAGAAGGAGGTGTGATTACTGGAACAAGAGTTTTATTGTGATGACGTTTCGGATTCCGTCGGGAATCCTTAATCATAGGTAATGGTACAATATTCTGTGTCATGTGCAGATTGCACGGTATTTATAGTTCTTAGCGCTCATCTGCGTGTGTACTGTAATTAGTCACTCCTGTAGCCGCCGCTTGGGTCTTAATTGGTGCGGTGATGGCTTGACATTCCTTATTCAATTCATTAATTGCTGCAATTTCCTTGTCCGTGTCGGATGTGGCTTGGTAATTGCGCGACAATTATTGTTGTCCGTAGTACTTTTAGTGCAGGGTTCGCTTGTTGCGAGAGGGTAATCGTCACACCATGTCTACCGGTGCAGTCACATAGGCAATTAGGGGTATAGAGTGAAGTTTGAGTGTGAGATCTTTATTTCCCGAGCGCCTGAGTCGGGTATTCGGACTTCGGACAGGCAGCAGGCATACATATCTTACTGCTATAGGGTGCGTACCGTCAGGCTTTGGGGATAAGGGGCCAGGAGCGTTCGCACATTCCAGCATCCAATACCGATGGTCGGATTCCGATTGTGTGCATACTATTCGCTCGCACCACTAGACCAGGATTACGGAGGTCGTCGGTTCTCGCAGAGGCCGTAGCATGGATCGTAGTTCATTTATTGGAAATAGTTTTTCATGAAGTGTTTTGGAAAATTGTAGATACAAACGGGTTGCCAAAAGCCGCTCGGATTGCTTATTCGAGGTTGTCTCCTCTAGCACTTTGGCTCAATGGCCTAACCACAAGGCAGCGGTGGCAGGCAAACTTGTTTACGGTCGCCATTGATGGCAGGAACTGTACCATTTCGATTCACGGCTTCCATTGACTGATTCCCTGCTCCTATTTGTCTTTAATTGCTCGGGGAAACATTTACTGCTTACTTGTGTTTGATTTGATTAGCTCCTGCTGTTTGATGAATCGTTTCACCGAGTCACAGATATCAGCGGCGCATTGGCGGCGGTCGAAAGCAAACTCCTCGCAAATTTCAACCCAGTGCTTATTTCAGTATCGCAAGGCGTAAATGGTTACGAGGCCCATGTGTTCGACGTCTGACTTGGCAGTGTTGAGCTACGTCTTCAGTTGACCGCCATGTCGGTATCAACAGTTTAAACTACGAAATGGATTCACGACCATTCTCCAGAGGTTCGTCGATGGCTTGCTCATGATATGTCCAGACCATTGCGATCGGCGATGCGGATATACGACGTTAGGCTTAGTAGGTGGGCTTGTTATATAACGTATAAATACCCAACGCTCCCACGATATTCAGGCTGTATTCAGGCGGTTTAATTGATACCTACAAATATGATTAAGAGTTATTTGAAGTTCTCTCAATCTTTTGTAGGAAATTACCGACTGTTACTCTTTTGTATGACAGTGCCTTCATCTATATTTTTTTCGTATCTCTCCGCAAAGTAAGTTACATGTCTAAGAGGCTTCCGTCTGCTGTATCGGCCGGAGGGAGAGCCGAACCTATAGTCCCTCGTGGCAGCGACTGACACTTAGAGTGAGATCATTCATGTCGTGTCCTTGACCTTGTATTTAAATCTAACCAAAGCGATTCCCTCGAGCACACCGTACTGCATCGTGTCATACCACAAACTGAACCGAGGAGGAGGAGTGGGTTTCGCTCAGATCAGTTATAGTTTCCTTTAGGCCTGTATTCCCTAAACAATCCTCTAACCGTTCTTTAAGTCGCGCCGACTGATTGCCCTTGCGCAGTAATAAGCTAGATCCTGGACGGTGTATGATGGCTCTGCGGTACTGTACTGTATTCCAAATGAATGTGAAAATAACTGAAATGGATATAAAATCAGCTGCCCAGCTTAAAATAATCACTTTGACCTTCCGGTTTGAGAATACTCTTATGGTAAACTAATGGGATTAACGGACAGCCTGCCAGTTTGGGTCGAAATCCCACTATCTTATCAATCTGAAATACACGGCCTTTATTTGGCTTCGTCAACATCTGTCTTGGGAGTTGAACAAATACTAGCTTACGTGCGTAAGCGGCCTCAATCAAGAGAAACGTTTCATAAACGTGTGCAATACTTTGCGTTCGTTCGAAAAGACCCACCAGCTGTAACTGCGCTTTGGTCTTTGAACTCTTCTCCGATTGCGCATCCATTGCGCTGCTATAGAGCCGGCCCAGAACAGTATCCACCGTTTGTGCCCAATTATTCGCTTACTGGGATAGTTACGTCATATGCCTCTTGAACCCGAGGCTAAAATCTCTACCCAAGTGGGGTCTTCCTGGCGATGGCCTGGGGGTGACCACGTGACGGCTGATCCAGAACGCATTTATTGACCCTGTAGTCTGCGGACTGGCGCGTCAACTAACTCAACTTGATTCGGGCGTCTGCCACTGACCGACCGACTGACCAATCGCCCGACTGAAATGCCAGGTGGGCATTCGTGATGCCGTTAAGGTGTAAAATGGACCACTTAGATTCGAATACCTTTCTTTGCTGCTCTTCTTTCACTTTCTAATTTCCTCCCTCCCCCTTTCCCGCCTCCAACTACTGCAAAGAACGTGTACGTAAACCACACAGTTGGTCTCATCGGTGTATGTGTACCGTTTTTAGCGGACCTTGTCCATTCCTGTACTTGAAGGTGTTTTTTACACGTGAAACCATTATTCCACATTTACGGGAGCTAGTTAACCCTAAGCGGCAAGGAGGTTTGCATAAACGGGGAAAAGCCGTGCCTCTTTGGAAGTTTGTGCAGCAGATCTGTGATTGCATTGGAACTCTTATGCTTGTACTTGTAACAGCTGCGATCATGCCTGATCTTGCCAGCCTCAAGTATGTTCCGGATGGTGCCTATCCACAAGCGACGATCCGTGGCAGCAGACCTTGACAGTTCAATCTATTCTCTTCGGCGTAGTCCAGATCAGTCAGCTGGCGTCCAGGTGCAAGTGGAACACCCTTCTCTTCATCTGGTTTTGACAATGTGCTCTTGCCATGAACAGTCCGTAAATATCGTAGGCCGACTGGGTGGGCGTTTGCTGATCTGACTATATTGTGGGACAGACCACGGGTTAATGCAGCCCCGTAGCTCCCGTTTTGAGCCCTTACTGATGGTCATACATAACGACAAACACTAAGCAACTGATTCGTGCCGGTCAGGGTAAGAAAGGCTAGAATGGCGATAATCAGTCATACCTCAGCCCTAGTCAGGTGAGATATGAGTTTTGGATCGTAGTTAGTCTTCGAGTCAGTTGTGCTGACTGATCATGTCAAAGCGGACACTCCGGCCTTTATTCACGCACTTATCGGCAAATGTCCTCCGTAAGCGTTATACGGAACCATAATGCAACACGCGCTATATGGCCTAGCCATTCTTTCACTGGCCAGTGTTTACATTATCTTTCGCAGGGGCAGGTATGTGCATCAGAACTTTAGTTTTAACAATGTCTACCTGCTATGCAGATGCTCGGAGAATTCACGAAAACTTATTGGTGAAACTGAACCATTTCTGTCTCAGCTATCTCCGAAGCTTATTAAATGCATCGGTTATTAGGACATTTGGTTCCTCAAATAGGCTGGCACGCTCAGCTTAGTCGTTCTTCGATGGCAACAATGAGCGCATACACTTAAGCTATGCTTCAGACACTTTCCACCAAGAAATCAGAGAGCACTGGTATAGAGACGCAGTGTGGAGGTCGTTGAGATGTCTTGAAAATTACCAGGGAACTTGAAAACTGGAATGACAACTTGTGGGGTTGGGTGGTATCATCGGTGAAGGAAAACCAAGCCATGCCCATCGTTATGCAATCGCTCTTAACCCATCGATCACTCCACAGAACACCAACATCATCAACGAAACCGCCCCGTTCCTACCTGATCTCAATAATGCCACCATTTTCAGTCGCGGGTCGCCCTTGTACAGGGGAAAAGCATTTTAGAAGGGGCTGCGCATAATCATTGGCAGCAGCACGGACATCCTGCCAACCTGTCTCCCCCACCATGAAATAACTTTCCATTAATACATTTGTCTGATAGGATATTTGCACATTTATTAGAAGGGTTTGGCAGATTTAAATAATTCAGTCGACCAAACTCTGAAAAACTCGTGGTCTGACTTATTCAAGTCTTATAAACCCTCATAATAAGCCTGATATTCATTCTGGTGGATTAAAGATGATCGCTTAGAAGATCCTGCCTGGGCAGTCAGCTTACTGTATCCATACTGGTGGATTTCGTACGAACATTGGGTTGGACGGGTGAATCGATCCAAGTGTGATAAAGTTCACAGCGCACGGTGAGCCTCGTAGCTCAATGGGAGAGCGTTGGCTGCGCAAAAACCTACCCTGGTTTATGGGTATGACCCCCACCGAGACCGCGGGTCTTTCACAATTGGGTCAACTGAATTTGCACATTGATCATCGGCAAGAAGACCCGCTCCAGCCGTTACCTCACCGTATTGGCTTATGTGGTGGCATGCGTGCAAAAGATAACTTCGGCATCATCCACCACCATTTCAAACAATCGTTGCGCTTAAGTTGTCCGTCACCGTTTAGTTGAGGGATATCTATCGCACATGAGGAATTTTATCCTCAAAAATAACGGCCAGAGTGCGTAGAAGCATCGTCTGTCAAAAATAATACTGTGTCTCGAAGCGAGTATCCGGAATCCCGGCTCATATGCCTATCGATTTTCTCTACACTCGGCGATCGCCCCTCGGTAACTTAACTATTTGTGCTTAAAACGAAATTTACTGCTGGACGACACGTTGACGAAGATGCCTACCAATCCTCAGACCACTGTAGTGGGTCCTTGAATGATGTTGTCGTCTAGGCAGGAAGAAAAAAAGTTGGTCGCATGGGACAAGAGTTACAATCAAGTACACAGTCATTTATGTATCATCCCGGTTTCTGTGGGCGGCGGATGTTCACGGGGTCCGTGCAGAGGTGTGATTCATGATACTTTTACTTGATCCAATTAACTCCTGTGGTTGGATGAGTCGACTTCACGGATTTCACGGATAGTGGCGATCCATTGATGGCGATCGGAAGCGAGCTCCTCGCAGATGTCAACACGGTGCTTGTTCCATCGTCGCAAACCGTAAACGGTTACGAGGCCCATGCGTTCGATGTCCGGCTTGACGGTTTTGAGCCATGTCCTCAGTTGACCTCCATATGGGTATCATCATTTTGTACTAAGAGAAAAGTTCGCGACTAACCTGTTGAGATTTGTCGATGGCTTGCGCAGGACATGAACAAACCATTGTAATCGGCGATGTATGATGCTAGACTTGGATGTTTGAAACATCTGTGATATAGGTCAACATCGGAAATTCGATCCTGCCAGGAGACTTTTAAGAGGCGTCGAGGACTTCGAGCGATAGAATGTCTGCCTTTGTGACTGGCCATGTTTCGCAGTCATATACTAACACCGGTTTGATTGATGCTCTGTATATTAACAGCTTAGTACGTAAGTAGATGTCTGAGCGAGACCAGAGTAGTCTGGCTAGCAGCCTCAATGCATTTCGAGCCTGCGCACTCTGGTTCTTGATTTCTTTTTTGGCCTGCACGCTTTGATTCAGAGGCAAATGGTACAATAATAGCGTGTGTGTGTATTCCCAATGTCTGTCTGTGTGGAGTGGCCGGCTACTGGTTTGAGCGTCAGGCAGCTTAACGTGATCTGTGGTATTCTCACGTTTGTGAAATGTCAGCCGCTGAACAAAATCCTTGCGCTTGTTTCCGGGAGTGGGGGAAGGGGGCAGGCCAATTACGTAGTCCGTGCAGACATTAGACAGCAAATGCGTCCATCCCTCGCAACAGTCCACTGACAAGCTAGGTTTCGGAATGAGAATATAGAGTGAGGTCAACGGTTAAACGTATCTTTATTACTCTTAACAGTCCGACGCATTTGAAGCTATCACCGTGCGCTCAAAGCCGTGGCTTGGCGGGTTGCCAGCTGACGGGATAACTCGGACCGCACAGTCAGACCAGAATGTGTTTGCTCGGAGTGGTTGACTGACTGGCGGTCTGAGAATGGAGCTGCTATGGCTCCTTCTTCATGGGGAGAGAGCGCAGTAGATGCAGCTACCAGCCTGTTGTGAAGCACACGTTGGACCACCGTGCTCGCATACCACGGTCGAATTGCCTTTTGGCCGCGTGCGCTCAGTCACTTCGAGGTTCACTCGATAGCCAGTCCACAAAGGCTAAATTAGTAGTCAGCACGTTCGCGGAAGTCTGAGTCAGCGGCCTCGAATACTGTACACACTCACACGAGAAAGTCAGCGTGTTATTTTGACAACCAGTCGCCAATGAGCTGCCGTGTGCGCAATCGGGAGTGCTGTCGCCAGCGGAAGGAATGTGCACCACCACCACCACCACGAAAGGGTAATTAGACTACTGAGGGGCAGGATAGGTTTGCACTTGCCGGGATGACTGTGTAGCGCAGTTCTTTCGGACAAAGGGGGCCTGAAACGGTATTTAAAGATGGCAAATGCGCTCAGCCTTCGCCAGAGGCCCCAAAACCAGAAAAGCTTGTCTGAGTTACGTCGTGGTAGGTTTTTTTGTTAATGCAAATTGCCGTCAGTTAGTTGTGATAACAAGACTGATTCGGGGCCAACTGGTTCAGTGACCTTCAGGCTAACTAATGAGCTTGACAGAAGGATCTCTAACATCATATGCGTCATTATTTTTGGAGATAAATGGCGTTAAAACATGCGCAAAGCGTATGGACGACTAATATGGCTCTTCTAAACGGGACACGGGAATAGGATCGCCTCGCACGAGTAACAAACGTGGTCCTGTACTTAATTCGGAGAAGGGTACACATTCCCCGTGTTATAACCCTACCCTTAACCTTAGTCCTAGCCCCATAGTTAGCACACATCCTACACTGAATCCTAACCCCTCTTAACCCCAGCCATAAATCTGACCCTATTTTCCCTTAAATTTGGCGTCCAGATACTTGGATTGTTGATGTTTTTTTCTTCTCCTAGTCTCCCGGGCTATGTAAGAGACCATCTAAATCATATCAAGCTACCTTAATAGTGCAGCTCGGGGACAAGTAAGGAGGCTTCAACCGCCTCATCAGAAGTAGTCATTTAGGGCGGCATTCACCTCCTTTAACAAGTGAAGATAGTCAGAGTCAATGTTTCCATGCGCCAGTAACTGAGTTGTTTAAATTTTTTTGAAACATATGTCAGCCAAAAAAGAGGTAAGAGACCGCCTAACGACAAAAGTCTTAAGTCAGTTCTTTAATCTCTGTGTGATTGATCGACAAAGGGAGTTTAAAGCACCATTATCTACCACGTGGTATCGATGCGTCCGCCTAAGCTGACGCTAAGATCCCCGGAACTACCGGTCGTCCGTGCGTTCTTCTTTGCGCTTGCGAGCCCAGGGTTGTGCCGCTGGAAGACAAACTCTGTCAGCGGTAATCCTGTCAGGGCACCACTACGGCCGGTATGCTGGTGGTCCCGTAATGTGTAAGTAACCTCGAGAGGACTGAGAGGGCATGCTCCGGCGGAATCTTACAGCATGACGTCATTTGGACAAAAACACTGTGTATGCCAACACAGGCCGCAAGGCCATCAGGGGAATCCGGGGATGAAGAATTTGATTTACAAATTATATTTACAGTACTCATTTTTCAAAATCTTCTTTTTTATCAACAAATTATTAATAGCCTTGTCCTCTGATAAAACAATCAATTTGGAGGCTTAAAATAAGAAAACGGGGCGTCCCGCTGCGAAAACATTTTCCGGGGGCGCGGGAATACGGGTTAAAATCCCCGTACTGAGGCCCGTTTTCTCATTATAAGCTCCAAAATTGATTGTTTTGTCAGAGGACAAGGCTATTAATCACTTGTTGATAAAAAAGAAGATTTTGAAAAATGAGTACTGTAAATATAATTTGTAAATCAAAATTTTTCATCCCGGATTGCCTGTCGACCTGTGCTTGGCTAGACCTCCATTCTCAAGTCGCCTACTGCCAATATCAATCAATCCAACTTGTCGGTCTCAGGCTGATCCACTTTTTTGCCCTTTGCTGTTTCGTCAACTCGGTGGGGGGAGGGTTACTGGTAAGCCTGCTTCCTGCTCGAGTGGGTTCGTCATGTTTGGCGTGGCCTTCTTGTCCTGGTCTTTGTGTAGGTAATGACGTGGGTTGCAGGAAGGTCCAGATGTCCGTTGACAGAGAGGGCATCTGCCTGAAGTGTTGGTAGTTCCGCTTTTGAGATGCTTCGACTTTTTAAACTCGCCGCAGTAGGCAGTAGTGGCCCATAGACCGTCGTATGATGCAACGTAAATATAGACGGCCCGCTATTAAAACCTCCGCCGTTGCCAATAAAAGTGAAAATGCGGACCCCAGGACGCAGGAATCACGCCCAAGTCCACCTTATGTGATGAAACTTCAGCAGGTCACGATCCGCACGCCGGCTATTAGGCAATTACCGCACAAACGGGCAACTGTCCTCGATGAAGGGGGAGCCGTTGATTGTCACAGGTATACAGTAGGATAGCGACTGTATCCTATAAATACTGCGACTCCCTGTGCATGAACTACCCTTTCCTGCTATTTTCTCAGATGCTGCATCTGCGACGGATGAAGAGACGTCATGCGGATAAAATTTTGCCCCAGCAATCGAATCTGCTTCTTACCACCTCCGCAATTATCTTTCAAATATTTTGCAATGATAGGGACTACAATTACGTTGGAAAAACTGAACGAGAATTTCAGACCTTCCTTCATTAGTAAACACTAGCGTCTCGGAGACTAGACCGAAACTCCCAGCTTGTAACTTACATCGGAGAGACTGGCCATCCTTTTGACATTCAAAGAGCGACCATCCTAGGCCGAGGCACCTCAAAAACGAAACGATTGAAGCTCGGGGCATGGTATGCAGATGTCATCTCTGTCAACAGGCATCTGAACACTCCTGCAAGAACTAGAACCTGTTCCAGTGAGCAGCTTAAAAATGTTCAGATTCCCATTCCGGAACTCATCTTTGCTAACCCTGGTTGGCTGACCAGAATTGACCAGTCCTGCATAAAGTCGTCACGGGTGAATGTGTCTAGTAAGCCGATCGATGAACCTTCAGCCCACGATGTTAATTAGACTGCACTGTTCGACGACAGCCTGCTTGTACTTTTACAAGTAGACTGTTAACAGGCGACCTATGTGGCAACTGAATGCCTCCTCGTCCTCCTCATCCGTAATGGAAGACCTCCTTGAACCACCCACCTACGATGTGGGTTCAATGTGAAGCGACCCTGTCATACTAAAGTCACATCCATAGTCACGTGTACCAGGACTCTGCTTACCACAGGATACACTTGTACCTGCCAACGCTAGGGTGTGTGCGATTATACGAGGGTGCATTATGTAGCCTTGACAGCGCTCCCACCTCAAACGAGAAAGGGTTTGGCTATTTGGGTTCAACCCACGACCCTGCATATAATTCCTTCGTCTGTCCGCATGATTGAACCAAGGCTCGCGCATTTGACCAGTAGGCAGTATGCTCCCAAATGTTTTTTTGTATTCTGCGGAGGCCATTCGGAGGCGCAGGCCTCAGATTGCTCTTTTTTGTACCATTCTGTGCGCACTTTTTTGACGTTGTTTAAAGTTCACCGGCTGCCACGCTCTGATACCTCGTTTTTGATCTGCACTCCGTACTAATTGACTGCCCCAGATGCCTGGCCTTGAACCTTTGCCGATCCTCACCTAAACGCCGAGCACGACCAATTCGATCCTTACGTCGTCACTCTCTACCTACCTGCCTGCCTGCCTGGCTGCTGTTGTTCCACTTCCATTCCGGCATTGTTTGCGAAGCAGACATCAACAGTTGGGTGGGTGGGTCTGATGCCCACAACTGGCAAATTAGGTGGCGAAGAATAAGGCTGTTCTTTGCTCCTCGGAATTGTGGCTTTATTTATCAGTGCTTTCGAATTCGTACTGGAGTCTCCCGCCAACGAGTATGGATGACAGGGAACCAATAAAACACCGCTGACGCCAGTCCGGTGGTGACTGCACCGGGCCCTGTAGGGCGGCGCCAGATCGATAAATCGATCGATGGAGTTTCCATCGTAGGCCCAGGCTTGTCTTGCCTGACTGATTATCGATCCGCGTTTCCGCTAAACCCTACCGAGTTGACGTGACCAGCGGACAGGTATTAGCCTGCAGAGAACACACAGTCATACGCCCACAGGTGCGTATAAAGGGCATTTTAAGTTATTTTTCTGTTCACGATTAAGATACGTTTGAGGCCCACAATAGGTACGAACCAGCATAACCAGTTAGTGGGAATGAACAGGCAATAATATGCAGTAGACTTAGCGCACAGGCGCAGCCCTAGGTGTAGAGGCTGTATGAAAATAAGCAGACCTATCTCTTACCGTATGAGGTACTTCAGTCCGATATTCCTTCCAGCCCTTCCCAACCGACTTTGGTGTTGGGCTCAGTGGAAGATATAATTATTACGGGAATTGGCTCGAGCCAGTTGAGGAGACAACTGTAGGGTTCTTCCGCCAGCGTTGCTGAGTGTATCCAAGAAATTTCTGGGCTACCGCATAGACTGACGTTTCGGTAACGACCACGGGTTACGTGTTGGTGGCAAACACTCTGTTCTGATCAGGATAGTTCAACAATTTTCCACCATTATCACATCGAGAACCTGGCTACCAGGGTCCAGGAACGTTCGCACATTGTAGCATTCAATATCAAGAGTCTGTTTCGAATTGAGCAGCCCAGCTCACATACTTTTTATCCGCACCACTGGACTAAGGTTGTGGGCGCGTCGATTCCTGTGGCCGTGACAGCATGGATGGTAATCCTTTAGTCAGACATATTTTCGCTAGGTTTCTTGGAAATGACAAGTGCGGAGGGATCTTTAACAGCCGTTAGGATGGTTTCTTAGAAGTAGTCTTCTCTGGCGTTTTCATTCGAGAGCCTAACCACAAGACAGCAATGACAAGCAAGTTTGTTGAATGACGGTTCACGGTCGCCACACCAGAGTGCTGTCGTCGGGCTTTGCGGCTTTCTTTTTATGAGCCTTTAAATGTGCCAGACCTCGGCTCTCTGCATCCTGATGGCACCGTCGCTATCGGTTTCGACTGTTTATTCGTCAGCAGCTAACCTGCGCACAACTATCACCACATGTTGCGTTCTAAGCATGGCTGGCAAAGACAAAGGAGCAGAGGATGACCATTTCTGGCTCATTAGCCGTCATCAGTCAGTTATACCCAATCCCACCCGGAGCTCCAACCCGCGACCTTTTGACCAGAGGTCTAACGCTCTAACCATCTTTGCTGCCAATGCTACCTGCCTAGACTACTAGCCGCTGCGGGGCTCTAGAATGAGCCCTGAGGCAGAGCGGGACGAGCGAGTCCCGTTAGCGATCGGTGAACGTTAATCGACGAATGTCGCATTTGGCCTGACGCGTAGGGTGTCATCGCGGACCGTGGGACCTCTGTTTTACAGTTGTCCTTGTCGCCTCTGCCCTCGTTGATTGCAGTGATAATGGGCGGCCCCGAGCGTTTCACGCCTTCACTGTCTCCTGTACGTTTGTTGAAGTAGATGGGGGCAGGTCTACGTGGTAGTTAATTGAGCATTCGATAGGCCTTCGTGCTTCGTGTCTCTGCCTTGATGTGCGATCATCGACTCGACCCACAATCTCAGTGGTCTCAAGCTCGAAGATGCGCCCCGTCTGCGCAGCACGAGTTGCTACCCTTCCCCTCCCCCCGACTTTGAGTGCACCCAGTGATGCATTGGCGTATACTGCTGGCGGTCCGTTTCCCCGACGTAATTAGACATCCCACAGAGACATTTTTAAGTCGGGTGACAACGGCTGACTTCAAATGGTTGCAAATAAGGTTTTTGGTCACTTCGCGTGTCGGCGAATTGTAGAGTTAGACCTGTGCGCAAATCCTATTTAAAGAGGCGCGAGAAACCACCTACTCTTTCACGCCTTCACTGTCCTGTACTTTTATCAAACTGGATGGGGAGAGGGGGGGGAGTCTATGTGGTAGTTAGCTCAGCATTCGGCAGGCGTTCAGATTGCCTGGATGTGTGATCATCGCCTCGGCCCCCTTTTTCAACAGCGTTAAAATTGAAAACTTGCCTCATCTTTGCAGCGTGGGGGTTTCTGTCCCCACGCTCATGCTCATTCATCCGCGTATACTGCTGGCGACCCGTTTTTACGACGTAATTACACTCCCCACACAGCCATGTTCAAGTCGAGAGACAATGATTAACCTCGTATGGTCGGATATAAGGGTTTTTGGTCATAATATTTGTTGGCGAATTCAAGAGTCAGGCCTGTGCGCAAATCCTTTTCCGAATGGCGCGAAGAACCACCTAGCCATAGCCTCGGGTACCCCATGCAAACATGAAATGTTCCACTGTAATTTAACCCTACTAGTCTCTTCTTTTTGCTTCCTTTGAGGCATTTGGTCCTGCTCAATGAAAAATAATAATAACCACGTGAAAATCTCGGTGGGATTCGAACCCATGCCAGTAAGGGGAAACCTTAAGTACAGCCAACGCTCTAGCCAACTGAGCTAAGAGGCCCCCACAGTGAGCCGTCAGTTTATTCACACTCGGGTTAACTTACCCACTCCGCTTACTGGGCAGTCTATAGACTCCACTGATTCTGACTGCCCAAGCAGGATTTCCTAAGCAACCAATGTACAGTTCACCAGATGACTACCAGGTGCATTCAATGAGTAGGTCCTTTTGACAGATTTAACTAATTCTTCCAATAGAATTGTGGAAAAGTTGATGGTCGACGACAGCCACTTAGGGTATCTTAGTTCATGTGGTTAGAGCGTTGGCTAAACGAAAGCCTTCCTTTGTTCAAGTCAGGTCAAGTTTATTAGGGAAGTGTAGGTAAATACCTTTGAACTCCCTCTTGGTACAGAGCAGCTATGATGCAGGACATGTGGCGTTGCCAGTAATGAAACTGCGTAAAAAGCGCAGACAGTAAAAAATCCTCAGGCATTGTTCAGAATTCTAGGGGTTTGAATCTCACCCAGGACGTCGAGTTTATTTACAATCGCGTCTAATGAATTATTCAAATTATCATTGTATTTATGGCCAATTTATAGGTAATGATCATGGGTAACTGTTAGCGTTGAAGAATTCTCGGAGAAGTTTGACCTTAGTCACTGGCCTGACACCATATGTTTCTAATCGCCAATCTAGTCTGTTACATCTCACGTGCAGCTGAGGGTCACACACATTTCCCACTTATCTGAGAGGTGCCTAGTTCGCGCCTGCAGTGTGTGGGGTATTAGACGTGTCCAGATGTGACCTTCGTGCTGATGGGTAAGCGTGCGGTGTGATCTAATATGCAGCGGTCGGTCGTAGATTTTCCTGAAGGTTCCTGTGATCGTGTAGGTCCATGCGATGCTTGAATGCGCAAGGGCCTTGCGGGCAGTTTAGGCCATGATTACAGGTGCGCGTTGGTTCACCAGCCTGTGTACGACGGATGCGCTAGTGACCAATCAGGCGGATGCGTGATGTAGGCGAAATATATTGGGAACTGAAGAATTGGTTGCAGTTGCCTTGAAAGCGTTGTTGAGTCTGCAAGGTCTGCTTTTCATATGAACATTGTACTGCACTACGCTGTCGCGGTACGCATCTGGCCAATTAGATCCATACAATGAGTGAATTTGCGTGAGTAGTGTTGACCGTGAAGGCGGATGTGTCCGGGATCTTGGAACTTGCGCACCGGCATCGGTACTTACTACTTGTACTTGCTACGGTTGCAATCATGAGTGATCTAACAACGCGTGACTATCCGTAACATCCGACTGTACAATTCAATCCATTCTATTCACCAACACCGGAGGCCGAATACCGAAGTTCCGTTAACCACTTCAATGTCTTGATGGATTTAGTCGAACCAGCTTTTGAACTGATCTCCTCTTCGGAGTCTCCGATTGGGTCAGGGTGTCGGATCGAGGACAGCAACACAGAGCACCTGAAATTGATGACGAGGAACGAGTCCAAACCAACTCAGTCGTCTTTCTTGAATGGCCTGGGATAACCTTGCGATGTTGTTACAGGAAGTCTCATTTGATTTAAAGTTGGTGTACTTGACTTGAATGATGGTTCTTAACTAGCAGTCGTCAAATATCTCCAGTCTATTCAT
This sequence comes from Ligula intestinalis, assembly GCA_036362985.1. Lineage (NCBI taxonomy): Eukaryota > Metazoa > Platyhelminthes > Cestoda > Diphyllobothriidea > Diphyllobothriidae > Ligula > Ligula intestinalis. The sequence goes on from JAYGXS010000007.1 coordinate 20,409,270, forward strand.
ATAAGACCGACAGGCCGAGCGGGTGATTGGTATAGAAGAAAAAAGAAGAAGAATGCTATATTGAGGATTTCAAAAACCTGAATTTTCAGCAAAAATAGCTCCATTCACGGCGACCAGATGGTAAGGTAAATAAAGGGTCATTTTAAAAGGACAAAAGTAAATGGTCATGTAATACTCACAAGTCAAGTTTTTCACGACATTCACATCAACTATGGAGACAGATCGGCTTTCAACTTCTCCATTTCCGCTTCTTCACACGCTTTTTTATTCGTGTTGTCATCCTACAGAGAATTTTCGATGTTGGTCTTGTTGGTGAATTGCATATGCGACAGATTGGCCGCATTTGACAAATATTGGGATGGTGATATGTTGTAGATAAAATAACTTGTTTTCGTGCATTTAAAAAGGTAGCAGCGTACTGTAGATATGACCTCATGATCATAAATGCAGACAAACAAAGTAGAGGATTAGAGAGGATGGTATAGGATAATAAATTCCCACGTGAATGGAGAGCAAAAAAATGGGTGGCTCAAATTCGAAAGCCGCGCCAGTATACGCAAACCTTCGTGGCGACTGAGATGTCGCGTCGGGTCCATAGGCACTTTCTAAGGCTAGGGGATAACTCGACGAGCTGCATCGATTCGAAAGACAATGTCATCTATAAACTGTTAATCCCACAGCAAACTCTTCCGAGGTATTTTAAAATGTCTATTTCTTAAAGTTGGCCGCCACTAATCTCGAGCGGTGCCCTTTGACAGGGATGTCACACGAGAGCACTTTGGTCTTCCCAGTGTTTATGGACAAACCGATTTATTTAACGACCATGTTCACCGGTTAAACCATAGACTGTAGGTCACGAAAGGTTGACGGTAGTAAGGCTATATCATTGGCGTAGTCCAGATCGGTCAACCGGCCTCCGGGGGCAAGTTCAACACGGCCCCCTCCAAGTAGGGCCTTTCTGATAATTATGTCAGTAGCGTATTTGAATAGAATTGACAGCAGGATACAGTCCTTTCGAGCGCCAGACCGAATAGCGAACGGTTCTGATAGGTTGATATGGAGCAGAACCCGCGTAGTGGCGGAGTGCTTGTCTGCCTAGATCACGACGACGATATTTTAGTGGTACGCTGTTTAGTGTCATTATCCGCCATAGGGCTTCCCGATGGACCGAATCAAGTGCAGCGGCCGTCAATAAAGCAGACGGCCGTTGGTTGTTATGGCGGAATTCAAGAATGCGTCTCAGTAAAAATACCTCGTCGGCAAATCCACGCCCAGCGCGTAATCCGGCTTGATTGGGCTGTGTCCTAGAGTCTCACACAGACTGGTGGGATCACGTGAGAAAGACAGCAGAAAAGGTACTCACAGCAACGCCGATCAGACTTATGACGCGGTGCGATTGATTCGCAAGTGACCAACCAGGTGAATGTGCGATCTGGATGAGTCTACATTGCCAGTGGTCGTGGTCGGGAGTGTTTTGATCGGTGGCGGTGGCACTGGGAGAAGTGGTGGCCGTCATCGTCGTCGCGATGACAGTGACAGGGCGGTGATTATTGATTGCAGCTCAGTGCAGCACTACCGCCGCCACTTGCGTGGTCGTCATCACTACCGCCCTCGTCAGTCGTTGACTTGTCCCATGACTCGATTTGACACCGCTCCGATCACACGACGTCCATGTGACGTTAAAGCTGTCCCATGCACACATTTGCATACGAATTAATCAAATTCCCTAGAATCGAACGAAACAGCTGCGGGCGTTACTCTAACGAAAGGCAATTGCGCGCGCGCACGCCTACATGAGATTGAGTGACTGAAGGCGCACCCCATTCGTGGTCTTATGCTGAGTATTCTTGTTGTAAATGCAGCCAAATCTACGATATCGTCGTCTAACTACGCCTTGTGTCAGTCAGTCCTCGAGGAAGAACACGACAAGAAGAGAGCAAAAGGAGAAATCTTTTTCCATACCTAGTACAGAATACTTATAGCAAGGAAGGCATACAAGATTGGACCAATCAAATTGTGATCTTGAGGAGTAACATTCTGATTGACTGTCGGGTTGCACAGAGCGATAGGGAAGAACATCAATCACGGCCAGCGGCTTGATCGATCTCATCACTCGCGCGGCTTGTGCCGATCGATAGTGCACCGTTGGATGAGTAATCAAGACAGCGTAATAACTGGTCGTTGGGACTGGCCCTAATAATTCTCATGTCCAACCACTACAGTATGCCGAGTGCCGCAAGCAAGATGCCGCAATTTGGGAAAGACTAGTAATCACTCACAAACCAACATTGAGCAGGGTTGTAGTCTAATCTGAAGTCAGCTCAATCACGCCAGGATGCCGGCTCTGTAATGAGCTTCTTTCTGACCGCATTCAAAAGTCAGATTCTGTAAAAAGGTGGCTACTTAATTAGTACGCATTTTTATCGTGGATTTGAACTGTCTTCATAAATTCAAATGTATTTTGTAGAAAACATGCACAGCAATATCCTTCCTTGTATTTGTCTGGTGGGAAATTACTCCTTTTTTTAAATTTTGTGATTAAAAAAGGGTATCCTTCTGTTTCAAAAAAAGTGTCCAAATTGCAGAATAATTTTGACACTTACGCACTGATACGCCTGAATTCAAAGTTTCCGAATAACATGCTGTGTACATTGTGTTTAAGGAAAAAAAACTTTTTTGCGTGAAGTTTGAGGAAGAGGTCGCATAGTTGTCATCAAAATTTGCACTAGATGTTGATAATGCAGCATTATTAAATTGACGGATTCAATTTATTATGAATAAGCAGCTCACAGTCGTAAAAAATCTTACGGTTATAATTTTTTAAACTGAAAGATGACCCTTCTTTAAGTATAATATTTAAAGAAATCAAACGAGTACAAGGAAGGGTATTCTTCATGCATGCTTTCCATAAAATATATTTGGATTTATAAAGGCAGTCAAAATCCGCAATAAAATGCATAGTATTTAGGCAGCCATTTTTTTCCAGGATCTACTTTCTGTAAGGGGTCAGAAAGAAGCTCATTACGGAGCTGTACTTTACTGTAAACCTACACCTAATGTTAATTCCAACACAGGCCCTAACATGAACAGTAATTTGCCTGGGACTTACTGCAAGGCCACCTGTTGTATGGCCGCTTCCTGGTTCCATTTCCCAGAGCGGGAGCTATAGGAGTACTCCCTTCCCAGTAATGTTGCAGTCTAGTAGTGTAAACTCCTGCACCTTAAGACCGCAGTTTACACTAACCCCCTAACCTTGAACTCTATCTGGAATTTGGTGCCAATCGGTCTATATTGCGTTTCGGTTCCTGTGTGCATGTCCTGTTTAGGGGGCTATATACGTAATCCTTGTCCAATTTTCTGTGTATGGTACAAATTAGTTACTGTTACACTCGTAGATGTGAAGAAAAGTCAGTTATTCCGCTAAATTATCAAGTCTAAATACTTCCAGAAAAGTACAAGCCGAACCTGACAAGTTCTGTTCCAAATAATTTCCCCGCGTTCATTCACGGCTGCATGAGCACAGTATTTTTATTTCCTCGGAAATTTGTAGTTTTTTTTTAACTGCACCGCACTTGAAATAACTATTCCAACCCTAAGGCCCACTGACAGCCATTATTGCGAGACCTGACACCCATTTTCTTGAAGGTCACACGGCGTCAAGGTCATTCGGCTTTGCGGCGTGCGCGCTCTTGGACGCGACTACCGAACAGTCTAGTGGGCTGCACGCCTTCAGCCAGTCGCCGATGGTAAGACAGTCGATTTCCACGATGTACACTGCGTGTTTCCGCAAGCCGAGGCGAACACAGTGACTTATGCGTGGATTAGTTTTCAGTCATGCGACTTCGTAGCGAACATTAACAGTTCTCACAGGCCACAGTCGACACTAGTACTAGCTTGGCCAGTGGCCACTGCTGTCTGAGACGGCAACTCGGCGTTCTGTGCACAATAAACCCCTCACTCTGCTGCCTTATCTCTTTTCCCTACAACCCAGGGTTTGCCATGAGGATTTTAGTCTTTCGAATGCAGCCACTACTTATAAACTACAGTGTCTGGTGGATAGCATTGCCCACAAAGATAAGGGAGACTGGAATGACCATTTCTGGCTTATTAACCGCAGCCAGCCGGTCATACCCAGACCGGAGTGGTGCTTACTCGAGTCTCGAGCTCGCGACCTTTTGATCAAAGTCAAATACTGTTGTAGCGACGGGTTCAGCGTCGCTAGTGTTATAACGATGACATCTGACGTGTGTCACCGTTGAATTACGCCCTGTTGAAATCCCCAAGGAAGAAACAATAAGAAGGGCATAATTCCGGAATCCACTCGGAGGAGGGTTTCTTGTGTACAAAACCCGGAGGAGCTGTCTCGGGTAGCTGCCGTCACTGCTGGGCTGATCTACAGCGTCCTCGCTGTCCGGTATGGCTGCAACTCTTTGTGTCCCGCCTCGGGGCGAGCCCGGCATTGGGAGCGGACTGGCGTCGCCACGCGTCCGCTGTGGCAACCCTCTGTGTCAGAGGTGGCAGTAGCTTATAAGAGATAGTCTGCGCGTTCTCTTATGGCCTGGTTGGCCGCATCGGGATAATGTCACGCGACCAGTTGACTCTCGGGCTTTGTGCCTTGTATCCGCTCGTGTGCGTGCGTGCGTCTAAGGTCATCCCGCGTATAAAGTCATCGCCTATTATGCGGCCAGAGGAAAGTCTCCAAACGTTGCTAGCATTTGGTCCGGCTAACATCTTAACAAATACCCTAACCATTGAGCCACAAGCTCGTTGTCTAGCAGGTTCAGGTCAGGAGATATTGACACTCTTTGATGAACGTTCACCTGAACGCTAACGGGACTCATCTGTCCGGCTCTGCCTCGAGCCTCGTTTGAGGCCCTTACAGCAGCCGTAACAGCTGGTACTATAGGCAGATAGTATTTCTGGAGTGTCTGGTCCCCCCCGAGCGTAAAATACCTGACACCCCTCCCCCTCCATCTCCTCTAAAACCCGTCTTTACTTGTTTGCACGCAGCTTAACTGAGGACAGGGCAACAGCATCAGTAGCAGCACCCGATGTCATCGAACCTGCTCCCGCGGTTGTGGTGCTCGTGGAGCCGTTGGGGTCCCTGCTCCTTGCAGCCCTGCCATCCAGGCGTCTTCCCGCCGTCTCACGCGAGGCTCCAGGAGGCGGCCAATGCCGCCGTCTCCTCCAACGACTCCATCCTGTGTGTGCTTCCCGGCCCCACACGTCTCAATAACCTCGCGGTCTACCAGCTCACACCCTCTGGCCTCCGCGAACTCGAGGACCCACAGTTCAGCATTCATCGGCAAAGAGAATGCGCCTGCTCCACTTTCAATATCCTCAAGCTAATGCTTATGCCGCCTTGCAGAGGTGAGAGCTGGAGTCCTTCTCGTATTTTTGATGTTTATTTAACGCACTACTACTAGTACTACTACTACTTCTACTACTACTGCCACTGCAACTTCTGCTGCTACTACTATTACTACTACTTTTGGTACTACCAATCCTGCTATTATTACTACTATGAATGCTACTTCTACCACTAATATTACTACTGCTGCTTCTATTACTACTACTACTGCTACTATTACTACTACTGCTGCTACTACTACTACTACTACTACTACTACTACTACTACTACTACTACT
>JAYGXS010000007.1:20428670-20482044 GCA_036362985.1 Ligula intestinalis
AAAATGTGACTTCTTCCTCAAACTGTAACAGGATGTAACTTAAACACGATGTGGCGACGTGGTCTTTGCCTTCGGTAATGCCATTCCCTATGCCCACTGACATCTTTTATGACGCTTAAGGTTAAAATGGTTACACTTGACAATCATAACAATTGTTTTTGCATGACTTTCTATAGTAATTTATGCACAATTACCTCCTAGTCAGAAGTAGATACATTTGTTGACTATTTTTGGCCTGATTTGTTATGCCTGATTTTTGAAAATAGAACTTCATTATTATTCCTAAAAATTTGTAGGCAACAAACTAGAACCAGCAAACACGGTAGAGGCTTTTGCTGCACCGGATGATTCGTTAGATTTGGACGATGATTTCTTGGAGCTGGTCAACGAGGAGCCCAGTCAGAACGCTTAAGAAGATTCGTGGAGCTGCAAGCATTCGTCTCTTACCGGATGAATTTTAACGTTAAAATAAAAAAATTGGCAGAACAAGTTCTTTGGTTTTCCCAAGGACTGTGAAAGGCCATTTCGAGATTTTGTATTGTTAAACGTCGGCCAAATGGGCAGTACTTAAATCTTCAGGGGAGGGGCTGAATAAATTCGCGTTGTTTCCGGTGGCGAAATAAACGGAGTGTTACGCTGTGGGAGTTTTAAAAGGGGAGCCTTGTCACCGAATTAAGTTCCAACAGGGTTGCATGTTAAAAGGAAAGAACACTGTCAGACTTAAAAAAATCACCAAGTTATTGAATTTGCACTGAGCAGTGAAGATGTGCGTGGACAGTAAATTGCAACTGATAATAGAAGACAAGGACTACCGGCAGCTGAAACAAGAACAATGTAGGATTCATGTTTCAAATAGTTGCTGGGATCAAGTACCTAGGCAGTTTAAATCAATCATAAACATGCATACTTATTAAGAATTTACCATTTATAGTACATACTTTTGTGAGTGGTCAGAAAGAAGCTCGGTGGAAAGGTGTACCATGGAATATGCCCAGGGATGGACGATATCACTTTCGGCTCCTGGCAACAACAGTACATTGATTGGTTATCTGACAGCCCCCTTTGAAACACCAGGCCCTCCGGGCCCCGCCATGGCCTCTGGGCACGGTGGGGCTTTGTCGCGGCAAGAGATGGCTCAAGCGGGGCTCAGAGGGGGCAAGTCATCACTTTGGCCCCTGCTGGCCCCATAGTGAACAAATTTTCGCAGATGGGCGCCTGTGTTCGCTAAATTGGCCATTTAAGTTGGCAATCGAACAAGTGGCAAGACAGCCAGCTGTAGCAGCTCGTAGAACATAAAACTCAAGTCGCAGATGAATGATGGTGGATAATTTATTGATAGATGAAATAATTTTTTACAGAAATTAATTATCCCTTTCACGTGATATCGGTAGGAGAGCTTTCATTGTCCGTATCGGGCTCCTAAAGTATAAACGAAACCGCTTGTCACATATATTTCTATAAAGGATGGTTAATGTGGATGAAAATGCAGAAATAAAACCCAGTTATTTATCCTTACAGGTAATAACTATTTAAACTAAATTTTTTAAATGCACTCACATTTTCACGGCCATCCCATATACATAGCGCATATGCATCAGATGTGCTGGCTTGTCCTTCATCTTCGCATGTAGACGTAGCGCAGGCATCGGAATCTGAGTGGTAATTTTATAATAATTTAAAGGCGTCAGGTAACCTGGATGCCGAAATATACCTATTTAATCAAAACGATTTATTAAGCTTATTCAATTTTCCCCCAAAGGTAAATGTATTCAGTAACTACTATGCATTTTTGATTAATTTGCTTCAATAATGAATAAAATACGCGTATAGAAACCTTATAGTGCCTCAGCACTCTTCTTGATAATTTTCAGTTTTGGCTCCCGAGCTGCGGCCACTGAATGTTTATGGTAGTTGACTACCATGAATATTAACGGGGCCAATGCCCACCTGGCCCAGTCAAATCAAGTAAAATTAATAAAGGAAATATAGGCAAACGCCTTTGAACTCCCTCTTGGTACAAAGGATTTAAAAAATGCATCGGCATAGCCGAACATTCCAAACACGTTTTTGACACAATTTCAGACGACTTCTCGCTTGTTTTAAGTAATACACTCACACTCAGTTTACACGAGCCAGCAGTGTAACTGAGGATGAAGAGCAGACAGTGAAAAAACTAACGCTGGCTCATTATTCAAAATGGAATGTCATTTGTGGTTTTGAGAAGAAAAACTGTCGCTCGTGGGGGAAGTATGTGAATGATAGGGGCATGATGCTTCTGTGAATGTTGACGGCAGCCATGGCGTCCATGTGTTATATCTACATCCGAAGGAGGATACGAGGAGGAGACCTCGTAATCACGAGAATGTTCCAAAGACCGGAGATGTGACCATGATACGTCTTTGTTGTGCCAAGAGCCGAGGAACCCGCCACGTCGTCAGCTGTCGGTCGATACGAGAGAGGGTGTGACAGGGCCGCGTAGCCTTGGACCAAATGTGCGGTAAATGTGACCTCAGACACGATCGGCGGCGATCGCTTAGTTGGCAGAGACGTCATAGCTAGTTAATGGTTGGAACTCATTTGGTTAGTTCTAATAATAATTCTACTTACAAATTACAATTAGTGTATATTGGTAGCATTTCTAGCATTTCAGGATTTGGATGAAGATCGCTTCAATTTTTGGATTCAGAACACTTCAGTGATTGGATTTGGAAGGTGACATGACAATATCCGCAGGAAGGGCATTCCATGCCTGGATTACCCTCTTAGAGAAAAAGAATTTTCTTGGGTCAAGTCTTGCCCCAGTCACACGTGATTTGAGGGGTTGTCCTCGCAGCCTAGAGGTGGTGGCACGCTCAAAGAAGTCATTTGTTTGCAGGCAGCAATCCTGACCACGCATCATGCGAAACGCCTGGATTAGGTCCCCACGTAGCTGCCTGCAATCCAGAGGAAACAAGTCAAGATTTACCAGTCGGGTCTCATAAGGGAGGTTCCGTTGGCCTCGTACTAATTTTGTTGCACGTTTTTGTACCCTTTCAAGGTTTTTGTCTTTGGATGTCCAAGGTCTCCAGGCTTCGATGGCAAATTCCAGTTGAGGTCGCACGAACGTGCCGAATACCTTGCCCAATACAACTTTGTCAAACTTGGCAAAAACGCGCTTGATTAGATGCAAGCTCGACATTGCGGATTTAGCCACTTTCAGGTCGTGGAGTGATGGCTTCGGTGAAGGCGTGGCTAGCTCTTTTAATAGCTTTGCAGGTATCTCATCCGGACCTGACGACTTCATTTCTTTGAGCTGAATAAGTTCTCGCAGAACGGTAGCTTCCGTGAGTGCAACCGAGTCTATGGCCTGGATCACACCCACACTGCAGTTAATAGCGGTGAACTCAGACTCTCTCGTAAAGACCGACTGGAAGAAGCAGGATTGATGTTCCGCCTTTTCGTTAATCTCGGAAATTTCTGCACCGTCGGCTGTTTTAAGCGGAGGATAAAGGTCTCTTTTTCGAGTACATTGCCTAACGTAGCTGTAGAAAAGCTTTGGGTTTCCTACTGCACGGTTTATTAGACTACTCTCGAAGTTTTGGCGGCTTTTTCGTATCAGGCTCTTAACCTTGTTTCTCTGCGCCTTATACCTATTGTACGATTCGGGGTCCTCTCTCTGCGATAGATTTTGAATATCCTTCCCCTTCACGAAATATAATTACAAAATTAGCTTAAAGAGCAACTTTATCCACCAAATCTTATAAAGTTTGGTGTACTTTTCTTCTCTGATCCCTCTAGTATAGAGATATACGGCCGGGCTAGCAATATCGCGATAATAGGCTTCCCCTGCGAGATTTTTTGCATGGGGTGCCAGCCGGGGCCAAAGTGATGACTTGCCCCGCCTGAGCCCCACTATGCCCCATGTACCATATTTACTAAAACTACCTTAAAGATCACTTTTATCCACAAAAATATTGTAAATTTTGGTTTACTTTTCTTCTTTGATCCCTCAAATATATAGATGCTTACCAGGAAATAACTTCTGGAATACTAATTGGCCTTAATTAAATTCTGACGGGGCCATCCCCTCCTGGCCCCTACTGAGCCCCTTCTGAGCCGGCGGGGCGACATGTTTCAAGGGAGGCGATAAATATTTAAAAATATCAGGCCTCGCGTCGATCCGGTTATCTGTTTTGCCTGATATAGCCCGTTCGACAGAATACTAAACACAAGACAGCTCTCCGTGCTTGAACGCAAACATTTAGAGTGAACCTGCATACTTTGCTATGATCCATTTGACATGTCTAGGTGACTCATTTCTCTATAATGCGTAGGATAACTGGACTGATAGCCAAAGAAAGAGGAAAAAAGAAGAAGAAAGAAAAAAAGAAGGAGGAGAAGAAATACGCATCTAAGAGATAAAGAAAACTACGCCCCAACCTGTAATTCATCATGAAAGGCGTACCTAATAATTTTGCAACTGAATAACTTAACCAGTGAAGACATTGTTCTCCAGTTAGCAAATGTAATCGGACAAATTGTAATGGCCTCTATGGTGGGTATATCTCAACCAATATATGCAAAAGAAACCGTACATGTAGTCTACATTGATTTCCGGAAGGCATTCGACAGTGTTCCGCACCAACGTCTCCTAAAACAAGTTGAGACTGATGGGTATCGGAGGCAGACTTCTTACGTGAATTAAGAATTTCCTCGTTGGTCGTTCCCAAACTGTGTGTAGGACGAAAACAATCAAGGCCGAGAGTAATCGAGAGCAGAGTCCCTGAAAGTTCAGTACTCGGACCGACCATCTTTCTCATGTTCACTAATGATTGTGTGCAGGAATTGGACTGTGAGTGTGCCATGTTTGCAGATTATGTAAAAATACGGAAGGCCATCAAGAGTGTTGCCGATGAAGATAACTTCGAGGAAAATGTTTTTCAATTAAACGATTGGTCATGCAGATGGCTCCTGCCTTCAATTCATAAAAATGCATTCTGCTACGCCTGGGAAGTCGAAATCCTGTTTCTGATGCGCGATCCTACCATCTTAACGGAATCCCACTCCAAGAAGCAAAAAATATAGAAAGATCTTGGCATCTGGATAACAGACAGCCTCAAACCTTCTAGCCAATGCTGTAAGGGGCTAAAGCTGCAACTTCAATGTTGTACGCCATCAAGCGGGTATTCACAGTTTTTGATGAAGGCTGCATCTCGTAAATCTTCGGTACCTTCATAAGGCCACATCTTGAATACGCGATTCAAGCCTGGAGACCGTGGATTTGGAAACATGATAACGTACTTGAAGGAGTGCAGCGGCTGACTAAAAAATTATTAAGAGGCCAAGATGCTCTACCATATGAGATCCGCATAAATAACCTGAATCTCTATCCTCTGAGATACAGGCAGTTACGGGGAGATTTGATACAAGCCTTCCGTATCGTGCGTGGCTTGGATTGCGCTCTCAGGTGTGACGACTTTTTTTAACTCGCCAATGCAACTAATCTCCGGGGGCATCCATTCAAACTATGTGTCACAAGGACGATTGGATATGAGGAAGTGTTTTTTCTCTAATCGGGTCGTGCACCCGTGAAATAACCTACCTGAGGCGATTGCTGTTTTCCAATCTGTGGAAACATTAAAACACCGACTTTATATACATATGTTACAGCACATGGTTCATTTTGAACTGTGACAAATTAACCTTGAAACACCATTATACCATGTGACTGTCTATATTTTCCTGACTGAAAACTTGTTAAGATTGTTTCTAATTCTTGAGATTTTGATGTGACAGATAGGGAGTTAAAATGCGCAAGCCTATTTTTCCTCAAATATACTGACTGAACATTATCTCTCCTCGCCAATAATAAGGGCCCTGTTTCCTTTGGGAGAAGGGCGAGATGCCTTAGTTGGAAGCGCGTAGTCTCTGCAGAAATTTGCTGATGATCAGGGTCGAAAATGTTAGTGTGATAGAGAGCGTGGAGTACTTATTGTGATGCGATTGGCAAGGTCCGAATTCTTGATTTATTGGGTAAATACGGAGATCATGCGCACCTGTACTTGACTGTTTCCAGAGCTGAAGGCTCGCCTGCGTCATCCGCTCGTATGGCATGGTCACATGATTCTTTACATGCTCTATGTGCTGAGGGCCGAAGGTCTATACGCTGTTGACATGCTTCAATACTGGACGAATACTCACCTATCGGTCATAGAACTCGTTCATCCCGTTGTGCTTTGGTGTTCGTTCTCGCAACCCACTAGCAGCCGCTCAACGGCTAGCATATTATAGGTAGTAAGTCATTACTGAAAAATAAAAGGGAGATTGACGTTGCCTTTTTGTAGTTATAAGTCGTCATTAGCCAGCCGTACCCTACTCCGCGATATGTATCCTCGGAAGTTTAGTGATAAACGCGTTAGACAACTACTTATGCAAAATGATATTATGCATACGTTCATACGTAAGAACAAATTTCAAATCCAAAGGGCTGCTATTACCACCGTTTTCCTATTGAAAGTGGTCACGCACCATCGGTCAGTTGGCGGCGCTATCCTGATCAAATCAGACAACAAGCGGAGTATGCTCTCATTATTAGAGGATAGGTCACCTTTAAGCCTCTTTCCACAGACCCTTCCAAGGAACGGATTTCCACTACCAAGAAAGTGCTGAAACGCCTATAAGGGACGAAACAAGTGTCGGGAAATGTTGCAAAATCCCTGAAACCATCTGAAGCAACCATCGCAAATATGTGCGGATTGCCCTAAGTCCATAGACCTGAAGATCCCCTGCAACCGATACTATCGGTAATCGGCACACCAAATTATTAAATTTACAAGTGGCTATTCCGTCAACTCCATCCGCTTACGAGGGATTGCAAAACTTCCATTTGGAACTCTACAGAGTTTCTAGAGAAACAGAGAGGAATCACAATTTCAGATGATGACATGCCAGTCTCCAATGGCGTCATTTCTTTGTTCATCTCCACACCAATAGGTGTAGCAAAGCAATGCACGGAGGAATTTCTAAGGACCTACGAAACGAAAAATCCCGCAGTTGCCTTGCTTGAACTCGTATACTTTTTGTCTAGAAACCCATTTTTATTCTACCACCACTGCTATAAACAGTTAAAAGGTGCTCCAGTAGGGCACCCATGCCTGGATTCTTCGCGGAAGTAACAATGCAGAAGCTGGAATCGACGGCCCTTCCACTATTTAACCCTACGTTTTGGGTACGATATGTAGACGACACATTTGTTGCCATTAAAAAGTACCGACAAGAAACGCTTCACAACATTATCAACTCAACAATGCTGAGAATTCAATTCACCCTCGAGAATGAGTCTAATAAGAAACTCTCATTGCTAGTTTTTCTCTTGCAGCGATAAACTGACGGAACATTACAGAATCCATCTACTACAGACCCAGGTATACGGAAGCTTTTATTAGCTACGAGGGCAACAACCCCATATCCCACAAAAGGAGTGCCGACAAAAATCTACTATGCTTACAGAAGACACACTGCTTTGACGAATAAACCTATTAAGTCGAGTTAAATTATCTGTTTGCTTTGTTTTCCCGCACTATTTTCTCCAGAAACTTTGTTAAAAAAGTGTCTGTACTCGTTGAAAAGCACTTGCGGAAATAAAAACTAAAAGTGGCGCACAAACCGACGACTAATTTACGCGCCCAAAGTCTACACCCTAAGCATACGGTTGGCTATCTCGACAAGAAAGAACTTGTCGGAAAATCCGGTTCAAGGCTTGTGATATCATATATTGTGGCCAAGCAGGAAAGCCTGTATCCACGCGCATCCGCCAGCATCAACTGCACTGGAGAAGTGTGACCATTTGTCCCAAATAGCCATGTATAGCCTTGATGCGGGACACACTTTCGCACTGTGTAAACATACATCGTCAGAATTTGCCCTTTTAAAAAGGCCGAGAATTCCTTGAAGCCATGCGCTTTGCCTATTCATGCATTAACCAAAATATCGAGTTGAATGCAATGTACAAAAATCTCAAAGAAAGATGGAGGAGACGGTAGCCAAATTGGAAGGAAATATTCGGTGGGGCTTGAATTTGATGGTAACAAGGCGTGGTAAAGCGGTTAGAAATGTGCTCTCAGAGGCTTGGAGTGGGTACAAAGATGAAGATATATGTGGATTAGTTAGAAGCGGAGCCAAGGAAGATGAGATGAAGATGCGCGAAGTAGGGAGAGATTTCTGATTAGTTGCCATAGTTTATAGGGAGCTAGATAATAATAATGGTGTTGGTTAACAAACACCTGTTTGGCGCTGTCAAATGATAAGCAGCAGTTGATGGAACAATAAAAGTGAGTGAAATTAAAAGTTGAAGGAGAACATCAATTATGGTAGGAATTGGGTTGACGAGTTTGACGTCGATGGGTCGAATAATGGAAGTTTTATGATGCGTGGGAGCAGAAGTTGTAAGCTGTGAAGGAGAAGGGAAAGAAGGAAGAGTTGAATAGAATGGCAGTGGACAGACATTTGACGGGGTGAAAACTAATGTGCGATAAGGCACAGGAATAAGAGGTGATGTAGGATAAAAATTAGGACATCGCGACTGACCATTATTTGTTAGAAGGAGAAATGTAGCTAATTATGTGGGAAGGCAGGAAAGGATGTGAAATTGAGCCGTAGGGCGCACTACATAAATAGATATAAGCAGATCGGTAACAGTGGATCGCAGATGGACGAGAAGTCCGATCAGAACTAATAGAATAAATATATGATGAATAGGATAAATAGCTCGACGAAAAGAATAAAAAGTACAAGATGATGTGGAACCGAGGCTGGGCTTGAGTCGTGTAGCGGGATAAATATGCACTGTAATAGGCCGCAAGTGTGGAAGCTGACAAACTTTAATAGTGTATTTTAAAGATTAGCAAGCAAGTAGATTGCGGCAAGTACATGCAGGCTGGTGAAGCAAAGACCAGGTACTTGAATTAATAGAAGTAAGAGGATACAAGCAACGAACACTATGGAAGCCAGGACGTGATAGACTTTGGAGGATGGGGCTGTGGACATCGAGTATTCACAGGATGAATGGGAAAAGCATCAGGTTCAGTCGAAGGAGGGACTATTTTGGGGCGAGAACTGACGGAGCCATGTCAGAGGAGATGCGTATAATAAGGTGGGGCAAATATATTGCGTTGGTCGTGGTAAGCGGAGCAAGAGGTGGAGGACGTTGATGAGTGAAGTTTGTGCTGGTGGAATAAAAGAATAAAGCCATGGGAGAGGCATTTAAGTGAGCGTTAAATCAATAAATAAATTTTATATTTTAGGCCTGGAGGGCCTCGTCATTACAAACTTAGTGCTGTGGAAAAATAAATACAAAGTTGATAAATGCTGCTCTCCGTCAGCAATTACATAGGCAGCGGGAGTGTTTTGTAATGAAGGCAGATAATGCCATATTCACCAACATATCATCATTTTAAAATGATATTCAACACTCTCTGAAACGCATGGTGAACTAAGGAGGAAGCAGTGAAAAAAATCTCCTACCATTAAAGCGGGGGCAGAGTTCAATGGATACCCACTTAAAAAACAAAACGTAGGAGAAACAAACCGCTTCTACAGCATAAAGGAGGTTAGTTGATAGAATCAATTGTAGTGCAATGAGACAGGACCGTTGATGAGAAAGTATGAGGGTTGAAAACGCTTCTTGTCATTGGAAAAATCATACAGCAGCAGAGGCTGCCGTTCACCACTGTAACACCGCTCGACTGACCTCATGAACAACTACTAGGGAGGTGAGACCCGAGGAAGCCTTCGCGAACAACAGAGTCGAAAAGATGAGGGAACGGTAGAGGTCACGTGCTCATCACTGAAACGCCAGAGATGCAACCTTGTGGACTGCGGAGTCCAGCGACGAGCTGCCGAAAATAGCAGAACCGCCATGAGCATGACTAGAGAACAGGAAGCCCATCGTCAGGGTTGTAAAATGGGGAACGGAGAACGGCAATATTGATTGGACAGAGAAGCGGAGGAAACACTGTCGCAAATATCACTCTATAGAGGGAAAAATAGACATATATGGAAGACAATTTAATATAAATATAACCACCTCATATACCAGGGGGCCTTTTTCAAATTCAGAAATTTGTGTGTTTGGTAAGGAGACGGATAACAAGGACCTTATATCTTCCGAAGTTAAATGTTAACGTAATTTGGCTTTAAAAACTGCTGAGTTTGACGACAGCCTAATTACGAGGGGAATATTATCCCAGAGGATGGCATATTTGGAGGCAAAAAAGCGAGAATGGTTCGATGTGGAGCTAAAGGGGGTGCAATTATCCTGGAGGAATTACGAGTGGCATAAGATCTATCTGCGGGAATAAAAACTTTGATCCGTGGGAGGTTACAGCTAGAATTTACGCGAAAAAGGAAGCAGAGGCCCGCTTCGAGTCTTCTAACCCGAAGAAATATAATGTTCGCTAACTGACATCTCTCCGTATAAGAAATATTGGATCGAGAAAGAGCGAATATTTTTCGAGTAAACACCCTCTGTACATTTTCAACCTTGCCGTGGTCAGAAGCATTCATTAGACCAAGAAGGGGACAGCAGTATTCTAGGATGGGTAGAACATACATGCGCTAAAGTTATAACTTTATGTCCAGCAGGGAGAAATTATGTGATATAAAACCACATATCTGTGCATCCTTCGCAGATATTCGATCCGCATGAGGCGACAATGCTAGTTTATTTGTGTTGCTTAGACCTAAGTCTTTTATGGTGGATCGTTTTAAAAAAGGAGTATTTTGAAAGACTAGGGGACGGGGAAGCTTGGCGGGACCGAAGCACATGAAACTACACTTAGATGGAGAGAAATACATCTGCCAGGTAGCACTCACACGTGAGAGTGTAAGCAGGTCCACGTTTATTTTATCAACCCATATATTGGCGGTGTCCATAGAAAATGAGTATACGCATTTGAGGTCTTCTGCATAAATGAGATGGTGTGAATTTTTCAGAACACTCGAAACTTCCCTTATGTATAGAATGAAATGTAATGGGCCCAAGACAGTGCATTGGACAGAAAAGGATGATGAAAACTGTAATATTATAAGGAGGAAGGTTAACTAATCAAGTGAGACAAGATATTTGCTGCCGGGCAAGAATATTCAATGGCGCCTGCTTTTTAAGGGGACCATTAAAATTACGAAGCGAAGCCCGATCTGGACGTAATTTTTATGGCAGAAGATGATACAGGAGTGGCAATATATGAGCAACTGGAGAAGTTGGGTAGGATGAGTTTGACTGAGTAAGGAATTTTACTTTGAAGCCAGCGTAAAAACGCTTATGGGTTCTTATATAGGAGGTTTGATGAGCGAAAGCAGAAGTTTGATAAGTCTCATAGTGATATTCAGGTAGCTATGAACGATTTTGTCAATCGTGATGAAAAGGAAAAGGTTATTATTGCCGGCGGCATGAAGTTTTTAATTGTCATAGATATGCAGCAGCATAGCAACTATATCCTATAAAGCGGCAACTCGATGTGGATGAATTACGAATAGAGGCAAAGGTTCGCATCCCAGGCGTCCAAATTGCGCACCGCCCCAAAGCCACCATGCGCAGCCGTATCATGAGAATAAAGGACCGATTTAGTCCCAGCGAGAAGTCGGGCGTAGTGTATCGCATACCGTGTCTGAACTGCCCCCGAAATTATACCGGACAGACAGGAAGGATGCTTCGTTCGCGCATGTACGAATATAAGCTAGCTATCAGACAGGGTGACGCACAATCGCAAGTGGCGGCCCACACCTATGAGACGGCCCACGAATTTAACTTCGCGGCCGCAAGAGTAGTTGCTCACGCCGACAGCAAGACCACACGAGAGATAATTGAAGCCTGGACCTCGGATGACAACTCAGTCAATCGGTGCACTGAGTTGGCGCCCGCCTACATCGCTCTTCACAGGCATCTACGCAGGACCGAAAATGGTGATTAATGAGTCCCCCCTCCCCCTCCTTTTCCTCTACACCTCGCGTACTCTTACCTCTCCCCTTCCCCTACAACAGTCAATTGGATCTTTACCCTATAACTGTTGATCGCTTTTCATTGATGGTGTATCTCTGATGATGGACTCC
Source organism: Ligula intestinalis (assembly GCA_036362985.1). Taxonomy (NCBI): domain Eukaryota; kingdom Metazoa; phylum Platyhelminthes; class Cestoda; order Diphyllobothriidea; family Diphyllobothriidae; genus Ligula; species Ligula intestinalis. Next base: position 20,440,758 of record JAYGXS010000007.1, read on the forward strand.
CGCAAGAGCCCGAAAGCTCAGATGAATAAAATTACGATTCCGGTGAACGCGACAACTTCTTCTAGTGTATGAAGTATCCGTGTCTGTTATTGTCTCTGAAGATGCAACCACGACGGATTTCGAAACGTCAGGCGAATAAAATTCTTGCCCCGGCGATCGCATATGTTCTTCTAACAATTAAGTACTTTTCATAATTATTGTCGGACACGATTTTAAAGCGAACAGCAACAAAGACATGAATTAAAATTTGTAAAATCGCAGTCGCTTTCCATGAGTTAACCTCCATTAACCGCCTATTAGGAAAATTTTACCGACAGGTACATGTTTATGCAATGTAAGCGAAAATAAATGGCCCCAAACTATGCTATGGTTTAGAATAACGACCTGTGATCTACAACTTTACTAATATATTCCCCACAAAAAGGTAAATTACACGTTGTCAATTTACTTAGGAAGTCACCTCAATTCACTTTATAAAGAAAAGAAGGCTTTCGCCCTTGAGATCCCTATTCTTATCCAAAATTGCAAATGAGTTCAACCTTAACAATATTATTTAGGCATAACATCATCAATAGGGGTGAGCCAGTTGCAAACTGCTTCTACTGACACTATGTTCATTATATCTGTCACAGTTCCCCAGCAAATTAGAACCAAGTTTGCGCTTAAAAGTGTCAACGGTATCTGAAAGACACCTCGTCAGAGAGTCCGTTCCACGCTCCAATGACCTGCAAGAAGGCGCTCCGTCGAATTTCAGTATGGAACGGCCTTCTCTGCAGTTTATTAGGATGTCCCCGCAGATGATTCGTTCGAGCCAATCCGAAAATTCATAAAATTCTTGGGCGCACTCATGCCCTTTGATAATTCGGTAGGTTTAGGTGAGACCACGCGGAGGTGCCTGTACTTGAGAAGAAAAAACTTGAGTTCAGTCACCCTGTTTTCTTAAGGCAGATAGACAAGATTCTTGGCTATCTTCGTGGCATTTGTCTGCACTCGTTCCAGGCCTAGACGGCATACTCCAAGTGGAACTGAACAAACGCTCCGTACGTTTTTCTGAAGAGTTACTTGTCGATATGGACGAATCCCTGTCTAATCGCGAACAGCACCTGTGTCGCTCGTTTAGCTGCCTTTAGACACTGTGAAGATGATTTAAGGCAGGAGTTTATTAGAACGCCGAAGTTTTTCTATTATATAGCATTTGAAAAGGGAAGACCCTTGAGGAGATATTGGAAAGAACCATTCTCTCCATTGGTCCTTCTAGTACGGAGCTTTAAAACCGCATACTTGCAAGTGTTGAGAGCCAACGAGCAGACCAGCTGCGAAGTCGAATGAGACGCTCTTGAAGTGCTCTCCTTCCGAGATCAGAGCTGATGGCTCTCCAGAGTTTGACCTCGTCAGCAAACATGATGGCGCTGCAACTCAGGTCGTCGATACACTCGTTGATATAGATGACAAAGAGCAGTAGCCCTAAGATAGAGCATTGGGGGACGCTACTTTGAACAGACGTGGGGGTTGACTTCGAGTCATCGATGATACAGTTTGCGATCACCCTGTGAGAAAATTCTGTTGTCCATGCCAGCAAGTTTCCTTTTATTCAAATTTCCCACCATTTATACATTAGGCATTTATGTGTGACGCTGTCGAAGGCCTTCTTGAAATCCGTATCGATGACATCAAATTTAACATCTTCATCCAGTGCACGAGCCCACTGCTTAGTCGAAAGCAGTAGGCTGAAAATGCAAGGGTGGTTCTGTCTAAAGCTGTGTTCGAGCCTTGACAGTAAATTGTTCACTGTCGCCTTCTTAAATATCGTTTCCATCAACTAACAGAAAATGCCAGTTAGGCTGACGGGCCCATAATTGTTGACCTTCTTTTGGACCTCATCCTTGTATATTGGGTAAATATTTGCTGTTTTTCAGTCAGATAGCCGTCTTCCTAATTCGAATGAAGGACGAAAGATACGTGCTAGGGCTTGGGGAACTCGCTTTCCAATTTTTTCAAGAATTTGGGTGGTGTATTTTCTGGACTGAATGACTTTGCTACTTTGAGGCTTTACAGCTATCTTTCAACTATAGATGTTGGGAATACAAGAGATTGAAGCGCAGGGCCGGTGTTTAAAATAGCAGTGTTGACATTGTAAGACTGAAGCTCGGTTTCCCTAGTGAACGGCGAGACAAAGAACCGGCTACAGTGCTCGGCTTTCTCACCATTATCACCTTTGAAAATCCTATTTACAGATAGATGCTGCCAGATCATGCTGTCGTCAAAATTCATATGCATTATATAAATCATTGTTGTCTACCAAATGTATGACCAGCAAGCAAAGTAAGATCAAGCCTTCTTTTGAATGCCTCGACGCTTTCAGCAAGAACAACCGAGAAAGGAAGCTTATTCCATTCTTCAATGACCCGTTGGGAGAATAAATTGACCCGCACTTCTAGTTTGGCATGGTGTTTCTTCAGTTTGTACGGATGACCGCGCAGATGTATTGTTTGTGCGAATTCAAAGAAGTCGGCCATCTGAAGAGCACAGTTTACTCCCCTGACGATTTTAAACACCATGATCATATCTCCTCTGTATTGCCTATAATAGAGAGGAAAAATATTGAGCCTACCTAAACGACCTTCATATGGGAGACCTCCTAAGCTACTGACCAGCTTGGTCGCTCTTCTGTGGACCTTCTCAAGCATTGCGTAATCTTTATTCATTCAGGGGCACCAGGCCTGGACGCAATACTCTAACATCGGCTGAAAAATGTTCCGAAGACTCGTTCAAAAAGCTCCTCATCAAAATAGAGGAAGGACCTTCTGATCGCTCCTAGGATGCCCATAGCCGTCTTTGCGGTTTTTTGCACAGTGAGTTGACGGTTTGAGGTTGGGCATAATCCATACACCTAGATTACGTAGTTCGTTCACTAGCCCGAGTTGGTGACCTCCGATAAAGTAGTCATACTCGAATGGTATCACCCTTTTGCGACTAAACCTTAAGCGGCTTACTTGGAATTTGTTGAAGTTGAGCTGCAGTAGCCACTTTTCACACCAATTTTGCAGGCGATTGAAGTCATTTTGTAAGGTCTGTCCATCCCCTGAGCTTTCAAATGACTTCCAAATCCTTAGATCGTCTGCAAACATGACTTTCTCACAGATGGGGCAGTCAAGGTAGACGTTCACATATACCAGAAATAGAATGGGACCCAGAACGCTTCCCTGCAAAACCCTACTGGATATGTTTTTCCATTCTGTTTTGGTGTCTCCAATACAAACACGCTGACGCCTGCCTGTTAGGAAGTCGGCTAACCATTTGAGTACGTTTCCAGTCACACACATTTGATTCAGCTTTGATATTAGTCGTCTGTGTGGAACCGTATCAAATGCCTTGCTGAAGTCAATGTAGACCGCATCGACCAACGAACCCATTTCCAGAGATTTTGTCCAGCTTTCCATGGATGTTAGCAGATTTGTGAGACAAGAGCGGCCACTTCGGAATCCGTGTTGCGCTGCCATTAGAAAGTCGTTTTCTTCAATATGTCTCATTAGCTCCATTTTGATAAGTTTCTCCATTAGTTTGCAACAAATGCTTGCGAGACTAACTGGTCTAAAGCTATTAGGTGACGTTCTCTCTCCTCCTTTATAAATAGGTGTTATGTTGCCCAGCTTCCAGTCTGTAGGCAGAGCCCCCTTTTCTATCGATCTTTCAAAAAATTTGAAAGTGGGGAGGCCAGTTGTTCTACGAGCTCATTCAGAAGTTTCGCTGATAATCCATCCGGGCCAGGCAATTTGGGTACCTGTAATTGTCGCAAATCTTTTCTTACTGCGTCGGTTGTGAACGATACCGTGCTAATTGTATGTGCCGCTCGGACCATATATCGCTGTTCATTCTCGTTAAAAGGCGGCTCATAAAGAAGAAATAAAGAAATTGGACAGGAGGTTCGCCTTATCTGAGTTATCCGTAAACTTGTTTCCCTGGTTATCTTTCAGACAAGGAATGGGATCTCGATTTCGTTTTGCCCTATTCACGTAAGGAAAGAATCTTTTTGGGTTGTTAGCTATCCTTGACTAGTTCTCTTTCAAAGGCCATTCGTTCTTTTCCACGCCATTATCATCCTTAATTTCTGCGACTGGGTCCTTGTTTTTAAATCTACTATTAATATAGCGGAATAAAATTTGGGTCTTATCTTCTGCCTGCTGGAGGATTCTTGATCCATAGATTTTTCATGCCTGACGAATTGATTTTTACCGTATTTCTTTAGCGACGGAATTCATTGAGGTGTACTGCTGACCTAATGTCCCTGAATAACTTCCAGTTCTTATTTTTCTTCTTTACTTGCCTGTTAAGGTCTCTCGTCAACCAGGCAGGGCAACTAGTCGTCTTGTGTACCTTCATCAGAAAACAGTGCTCAATCAGATCTTATGTACTCGTTTTGAGCAATCTCCAGTCGTTCTTCGGATCGCCTTGAACAAACGGTCCTAAGTCACGGACGATAGTGCATTTTTAATCAAATTAATATCTGCATTCCATATATTTGGCTGGCCCTCCATTTTCTTCAGATGTCGAGAATTGAGTGAGTAATCCCACATTAGCGTCCTATGATCACCCTTACCGAGCGGGACACTGGAATGCAATCAAGCAATGTAGGATAAATTCTTCGTAGAAATGAGATCAAAGCAACTAGCTCGCTGGTTCTTTCAAAATCCGGTCATTGACTAAATATTCTGCGCCAGAGGGAGGTCAAGTGTGAGTTCCGTTAAGTAAGAACTGAAGGGAGTTGGCGGTCCCCGCACTGGAGATTAAAAACCCCCCATACTGTCAGATTTTCCCAGTCTAATGCAGGAACGTTGAAATCATTAACAATAAGAACTTATCGGTGGCTAGCTGCTTCCTTCACCAGACTAAGGAGCGAGTCGTCAGCTGCACTCAGAATGCTTGGTGGCCTCTATACGGCCAGGATTTCTATGCTCTGTAAATTTGTCTTCTTTAACTTTATCTAGATGTATATTTTGACGTTTTTTGGGGAAAGGTGGTATCCTTGTATAAAAATCTCCGAATCCGCGATTTCTGTTCTACACAAAATTTCCGTTATGGCAGCAACATCAGGTTTCCGGTCGAAAAGTTATGCCTTTAGTTCATCGAATTTTGAGGGAGGACTTTAGGCATTAGTATACAGAAAGCTTAATTTAGACTTAGTAACCCCGTTATGCAGACGTTTGCCTCTTGCGCGAGATTGCATGCAGAGATCTGCTGATAGAGACAGATGGTTGTCCCTCCTGACTAGGCTGCTAGTGTCATAGGCTTTCTCCAGGGAAGTGGCCTCTGGACATGTACGATTTCCCTGTTTAGTATTCTAGGATTGCTCTTGCCGAGTTCGCATCTCCAGGGAGTTCTTCTTTGAGCAATCTCAATTTCTTTCGCACTGCCTGGGAAAAATCTGGCTGAAAAAACGTTGAATGGGAGAACCCGAGTACTGCCTTTTTGCTCAACAATGCCTGGGCCTCGATCTCACTCAACAAGACAACCTTCGACGGTTTTGGTTGGCATTACTCATTTTTGACTCTCATATTCGACCCATTCGGAACGCCTTTAGAACTTTGACTTTCTCCACATCCTTTAGAAGGGAGTTCAGATACTTTATAAATAATTTACTGTCTTCTAGTATCCTTGACTTCGTGGTTTCGAAAATAGCTTCAGTCATGCCTTTGATGACCATGTAGTTTCTGCCATCCACTTGAGGGCCTTGTTGCGTTGCCCCACCCCGATAGATTATTGCACACTCCTTCCAGCCGTTTTCCTCTTCTACTCTACTGGGGTTAGTTCGAATGGAGTTAATGGCAGGTTCCGAGCTGACTGAAGCCCTGTGGTCCGTTTTAGCATTCTATGGTGCTCTTTTTGCTTGGATCGTGCCCACGTACAAAAGCAGTGAGGCTTAATTAGTCTTTTCTGGGAATCCTAGTACCCTGCTTAATTTTCTGAGAAGCCTGCGGGTCAGCCGTTTCCTTTGTCCGTGACAAGTTACTGGTTCCGTCAAGCACCGGGTGCACGATACGTACCCATATATTTCACTTGCTAAAAAGGGACCCTAGCGGCGGCATCGCATATTATAGACTCTACAGGAACACCAACTGGTTAGACTGTGTACAAAAATTCGAAACTATTTTCCTGTTTGAGTTTAATTTTCATAAGGACTTGCATACAAAACCAGCGAACAGCAAGTGGCTTCTCACTTCCAACGTGATCAATAAAACAGAGATTTGCACTGCTTTATGAGCGATATTTCATTATGATCGTTTAGGTTTCTAACGAATTATCACAATTTTACGTTACAAATGTGAAATATGAGCAGAAATCAGAAAAAATGTTTGCCAGGATACAAAATTCAATGAGGAATACCGCTTGTTAGTCTAGCTTAAACGAAGTACCTTCTAATAGTATTTACTCCAGTGTTTGATGATATGCAACATATCCTGGGACCTACTAACCGAGAGAGTACTTTTTCACTCTTCACTTTCAAACATATTGTGTAAGAGTTATCTTTCTACTCAAATGTCTACAGACGTGGATCACGACTTCAGAATCATAACATGTTTGACATTTGTTTGACATCAATCTCATTGTTTAGTGTCTTCAAATTATTTCTCCGCAAATGGCGCATTTACAAGGACGTGTCTCTAATGTAAACACTCGTTTTATTTTTATTTGAAGTTTGTTTCTAACTGCAAATTGAAAGTCCCTAGGCCTAGTTGCTGGAGTTTTTTGTACTCATATTTATTTATTTTTCTCGTCGTTTAATGTAGGTGGAGTTTTGTCGAAGCAACCGCATTTCGTTTATACAAACCCTTGTGTCGAACACGCACGCGACTTGCCCAAGTAGCTGGGACTCTTATTTATCCTATTTTCTTCTGTTGTGGCCTTCAAGAGCATGAAACTTAGCTGGCATTTAAGAAAAATCATTGGCAATCTATAAGCGAGAGATTATAGAGAAGAAGATGACTCATCTTCTGCTCAATTACTTCCTGGGACTTGTATGTTCGCTTGTACCCTGATAGAAAAACGCTAGCGCCGCGCGAAGTCCCCTAGCGGCATCGCGCTATTCTACCCCTGCGTTGTGCGTTCGCATAGATGTGCCCCCCAGGCGACATGCTAGAAGCGTTCCTAGACGGCGTCCCCCCTGGGACAGGGGGGATACCATCCCCCCTCTAGCTGGCGCAGGCATCCCGCGGTCGAAATCTGGGCCAGGTTGGATCTAGTCTATGCAGACAAAAGCATGACACCCTGTGACGAGTGAAATTGGGGGCGGGTTATCACGTGCACGCAGAATAGCGATATGGTGCGAGCGTTTTTCTATTAGGGTATTGGCAGAGAGCTTATAGCCAGGGCGGCGAAAAAACAAATATTTGACTGTCAAACTCCAGATGTTACAAACCATTTTTTATGCGTGAAAATTTAGAAAAACCTCGAATATAGTCAAATGTGTATAAGAAGAAAACAGAAAACGAAAGTTCGGGCCTTGGAACATGACTAAAACATGGAACACGTGACAGAAAATGAGTCGTAAGATATAAGATAAAGATGGATAAAGCAGGGGAAAATTGGAGATTACCTAAACCAAAGGCTATAAAGTATTACAAAATGCATTAAGCGTTTAATGACCTAGCGTAGAAATCATGTAGTATGTGAAGTTTTATTTAATTATGTTGGCGAATAAAAACTGGAGACACTGAACGAACCTTTTTTTAGGTTACGGCTAACTGATACGATAAAAAATTTCTTTGATTAAAATTTAAGATTAGGAAATTTAGTTACCAGTATGTGTCTTTTGATGGATATGGATTCCTCAGTTAATCTGTTCGTATACTAAATAGTACACGGCGCAACTTTCCCAATGTATCTGTCTCCGTTCTTAATGGGTCGAATGTTGCTCACTTACTAAAATATTATACGCATTTTTTATCACGAATTTTTTAATCTTTCAAAATGCTTGCCTCTTGGTCATATATAGAATCAATAAAAACTTTTCCTCTCAAAAATGATTAACGTTTATTGAAGCACTTGAGTGTGCTGTCTTCGTCTATCAGTCGATCAAACAGTTTATGCGTTGAACTCGGGAACGACTAAGACTCAAGCTTCCTTTTTGAAGGGCAGTTTACACAGTTGTATTTGGACTTCATTTGGTCAACTACCGAAAGATATAACTTCGGGCTCTTACGGATCCGCATATATTTTCACATCCATCGTCGTTGGTTTTAAGCTATCGGTAGGATTCAGTGCACCGCGAACTGTAGATGAATCTTGTAGGTCAATGGCGAGTCAGTCGGTGCACTCGTGAAGAGTCGACGCTTAAGGGTTGGTTAATTTCTATCCTTGGACAATCGAATAAAGTCTGCCGTATGCGATATTTTCATTAACATTTACATGTCTGATGCCAGCAAACGCGTGCATACTTGACACAATCACATGTCAATTTTGCGAGTGTTACTTTCATTAAAAAAGTGTAATTCACTCTTTTAATAAAAAGTGATTAAATGCTACTACCGCTCAGCAGAATAACAGCGAATTATTGGCTTGTGTGCAGAAAAGACGTTTTTTTCTAACTCTTTGGACGCCATTTACTCTCCAACTTCGAAGAGAGGCAATGTAACGTATACTAAATCCCACCTCCAACACATAGAGGTCTCTGCTATACTGCCTTTTTATCGCATGCCTAGCTGTGATAAATGTTGTAACATCCCACCAGGATCTGAACATCCCTCCTGTCGTCATTAATATTCGCTACAAAAGAAATGAACACCGCTAAAGGCCACAACAAGACAGGCTTTCCTAAGCTCACAGAATCTTATCTTAAAATTGTAAATACTTATTAACCATGTATACGAACGCCGTTGTAGTAGGTCACTGTGTGATACTAGCGTAAACGTTTTGAGCGTTTGTAGCTCTGGTTTTTGTTTCCGATATTCATTTTTATGCTATCTTAAAAGCCTATGAACTAAATATTGTGGCAGAAAAGCTGCAAGAATTACGTTTTGTTTTATCACTAAGATTGAATGCTGATAACTGCTATGATTTGAATCGTATACAAGAACCTACGCATAATTTTAAGACCAGCTTCGCACTCAAAAGTCGTTTCGGTTGGGCACCATGGCCGACTTCGTGTTAATTCGTATTGAACCCTACCGAAGGTTGAAAAATGTAGCCCCAAGTGAACTCACCGGGGTGGAATAGCCTTTTTTTATAAGCGCTCTGTTTTAATGGAGTACTATGTAGACCTTGTTGAATGTTGGAAATAAATCAGTCTGTTAGTGCTTTTGTTCACATAAGCACTTGTGTTCTGAAAGGCTACCTCACCGTTACATCAATCTTCGAGGATTTCTTAGATAAAAGGACGTCGTTGGCGTTCCATTCAGTCGCGTATCTTCTATGTTTACGTTTATATTTCCATTTAACGTGCTTTTTGTGATTAAAATAGTCTGTTGGGAATACTTATTCGAAGGAAAGGCAGAAAATGGATAAGTGATAGTACGTCCATATATCAGAGCTCAGGTGTTTCTGGTCATGTAGTTCTTTCTTTTTTCTACACAAACGTTTTGCTTCCGGGAAGGCATAGCTATCTTTTGATCTGGCCCAGTGCTTCGTTACCAACAATTACGGGTTAGTCATCTCTGCTGAGTTACTTTGTTCACGCCTGTTTGCTTGTGGTCGTCTAACAGCTTCTGGCGGTGTGCCCCTAAGCGGGCCGCATAGTAGGTGTGCTGGATCAACACGAGGCACGGCAGTGATTATTCGGGTTGCGCTTCCATAACAAATGCTGAGCATACGTCTGTGCAGATTCACGTCGCACCAGCCCCCTGCGCTCGATCCTGCTTCCAGTCTTCTTGAATATGTCCTGACTCCGGGCCCAGCTGTGTGTGGGAATAGGAAGTGAATTAGACGACTTGCACCGTAATCCAGCGATTTCGCTGTCCCTGCACTGCCCTGCCGTGGAAAACACAACAGACCTCGTTTAAATCTCCGCTGGAAAGTTTGAGATATGGCTTGTTCCGCAAAAGCTAATATCCTTTTCCAGATAGCAACCACTAAGCAACGAGCCCGGTGTACAGTGGGTTAGAACATTTGAATTCTAGTTAAAAGGTCGCGGGTTGCAGCCTCGGTTGGTATACCACCTGGTATTAGGTATGACCGGCTGATGACGACAAATGAGCCAGAATTGACCATTGCAGTCTCTCTAGTCTTTGCCAACAATTTTCGGCTCTGAAGTACCACCAGTTCCATTTAACAAAGCTGACCGCAGCACTTAACAACTGTCAAAATTTCTGGGTAGGGCAAAACTTGATCCTTAGTATGTTAAAGACACCGTTCGTCTTTAGAACTGTGTCGAATAAACTAACTGCAGCCTTTCTGACCTAGCTGTTATCCGCAGAAACCATCTCCTTGAACTGTAAGTGGAGAAACTAATGTTCTACTCTATAGTTCGACACTATAAGACGTTTCTCTTCTCTGAAATAAACTCAGGCTCGTACCTGCCAAATTTGCCGCCTTTCTGTGTTTCTCTTCTGTAAAAATAACTCAGCAGGTAGCACTTTCTGCCGACTCTGCGGCTTTTTTACTTTCAGTCGGTGCCGATGGGCTGTGCATTTTTGTCGTTACGTCCTGCTAGCTATAACAGGACCGGAGCCTTTCAGCAGTAGTCCTTGAGAAGATATTGCATTTTAGACGATCGAACTGCACTCCCAATGGGGAATTCCATGGGGGCAAAAGAGTAATGTCTCGGTTTTCCCGATCACGCAGCCCACAAACGTGAAAGAAATCCCATCCTGGGACCATCTTTTTGTAACGTCTGTCCAAGTTGGCATCACCTCAGTGGCACTAATTAGAGGGACGAGCATATGGAATTAAGGCAGATAGTACTGCCAGCAAAGACAAGGGAGACTGTAATAGCCGTTTCTGGCTTAAAAGTCGTCGTCAGCCAGTAATACTCAGCCCTAAGTGGAGCACCAACCTAAAATCGAACCCGCAACCTTTTCTGCTCGCGAATATAAATATCTTCAGATCTAAACCGGCAACACAGCTACCCCGTGGCGCAGTTCCAGAGGACGCCTTTACCCATGGCGTTGGACTTCTAACAGGTCGTGGATTAAAGCCTCGGGTGACGCAACACCCGGGGTTGTGTACGACTAGCTAATGACGACTAATAAGCCAGAAACTTCCATTCCAGTATGCTCTGTCTTTTCCGGCAGTAGTATCTGCTTAGACTACTAGCCGCTTTACGACTGCTGTCTGGGCCAGAGAATGACATTCAATACAAGCGAACATGCCAGTCCCGGAAAATAATTGAGAAGATGATTCGATCGCTGGGAGAACATTTTTATTCGTCTGACGTTTCCATATCCGTCGCGGATTCTTCATCAGATACAGAAAGCAATAGCAGAAACGGGTAACATATGCACAGGAATTGGGAGTATTTAGAGGACATAGTCACTAAAGTAGACGTATAACGACAATTAACGAAAATTGCCCTCTTGTGTGTTGATAGCTCGTTGACCGGCATGCGGACTCTGACTTGGTGAACTTTCATCATGCGTGGTGGACTCGGTCGTAATGATTGTTCGGCTATCTAGCTCTCTGGTTTTGCCTTAAGACAACGCTTTGTCCTGTGCATTCCCCAAAAGGCGACTTGCTTTGGACAAATTGAGCCTCAGTACCGAACATAGATTGGGCAAATCGTTTCACTTGTTCATGGATTGAGGGCCCATGAACCATGACTCTAGTAATTCTCGGCTCACCCGATTGTCATCGCTTGCGATAATTTCGACCGCCTCAACTTTGAATGTGTGGCCGGTACCCGTCGAATAAGCTGCAACTTGAGAATTTGCATCAATTTGCCGCACTGCCTCTGCATGTTTGCCAATTCGCGTCTGAGAAGTCTGCCAGTTTCTCCGGCATAGTTGCTTTGTCCACAACTGCACTGGAGCCTATAGATGACTCCAGATGTTTCTTGCCTTGGCAGTCTATCTTTCGGTTTCATTATCGGATGCCTTATGGTTGCCTCCGGCCTCGGTGCGACTCCAACTCCAAGCGGTGCGAGAAGGCGGCCGACGGCCTCCATGCCGTTTTTTGACGTTTAATGGAAGTTCATCAAGTCAGAGCCCGCATGCCGGTCAACAAGCTATCAACGCACAAGAGGGCAATTATCGTTAATTGTCGTTATACATCTACTGTAATGACTATGTCCTATAAATACTCCCGATTCCTGTGCGTATGTTACCAGTTTCTGCTATTACTCTCTGTCTCTGATGAAGAATCCGTGACGGATATGCAAACGTCAGACGAATAAAAGTGTTTTCCCAGCAATCGAATCTTCTTCGCAACCAGACGCAAGGCCAAGCAGGATGAGTGAGTTCCATTAGCGATTGGTGAACGTTCGTATGGTGTGAAGGCAAACTGCGATTTCGGGTTCAACGGTTTTCGGCTTTCAGGAAAATAAATCCGACTAGACAGCCACCACTGAATGTCTAACTGGCAGTCGCATTTGCACTAGCCCGTCGTTCCGTGAACTTTGGACCTGACCGAACTACATAGGGTGATGTTCGGCATTGATTCGCGTCCACTCTAGCGCGACCGCTGACTCAGTCCTCGCGTACAAACCCTAACGCTGCCCTCAAGTTCTGTCAGTCACTGCTAACATTCCCCTACATCATACAACTGGCCAGCTCGGACAGCGGTCTAGTGCGTGGGAGGAGGAAGAGTGAGTTATCTTGACTATCTCAGCGCATTTTCCTCCCTTTAACAAGCCCCATACTCTTTGAAACCATCATGCTGCGCTAAGCGTGGTGTCCTTTAGGGCTACCAACTGTTGGGTTAACTCGGACCGCGTAATCAGCCCAGCATGTGTTTTTGCGGAGGGACCAAGTGCGAATCAGGCTGCGACGGTTCCTTCTTTCTGTGGTCTCTATGACACTACCGCTCAGTGAGATCCGAGCTGGCTTCACTTCTCTTGTTGTGTGAGAGCCTGGTCCAGAGAGCGTAGTAGTTTGGTTGGGTGCGCAGGCCTGTTTTGACAGCCCCATACATTCCTTTTTCGCTCCGATTTTAGTTCTGTCATGCCCTTGAGGCCGAATACGTGGGAAGACTAGCATTTGCTGTAAAAGTCACCTTTCCATCACTCATCTTGGCGTGGGGCTCAGGATGAACATAGTCGACATCGACGGTCGAACTGCCAAAATGCTTTTTATGTTTATCGTTAAGAGTTAGACTTCGAAGACTTCATTCTCTCACCCATTGAATGACGCATTGGCTTGCTTTCGGACTGAGGGCCAGGCTGCAAGGCCTGCTTCTTTATGTGACCGCCCTGGTACTCCCACCCCATGGGATTCGAGCCAGGTTGCTGTGACACGGAAGCGCAGGCTGTTTGAGCTGGGATCTATGTTATCGCTTCCGTTGGGTGTTAGTGGCACGCGTAGGTGCGGTCTCAGGCACCAACCACCCGTTGCCTTTATGGCAGTCCCACTCCATGGAATCTGGGTTGGGCATCATAGCTCCGACTGCCTGCGCTCGATCCCGCCTCCGGTCTTCCTCACTCTGTCTTAACACCGGGCTTGGATGAGTGAAGGAAGGAAGAGTGTGGTAGATGCCATGCAATCTCCGTTTTCAGCTATGAGATAGAATAGGCAGGAGGAACTTCAGGAGTTGCGAGCGAGGCAAGTTTTGGTTTAATAAAGCCGTTCGACCATTTGGGTGAGTTATTCGGCAGTAAGAGAGTCAGAAGCAGGCGCTTAAATACGCAGAATTTCTAGCAGAAAACTGTCCAGGGTCAACACTTGACTAAATCGTAGTTTTGGAAGCATAATGTGTACCAATGGGGTCACCAATTGTCGTAGGTTGTTGTGTTGACAACAAAAGGTTCCCGAAATCAAAAGTCAGGTAAGACAGAGTTAGTAGGAACAGGTTTACCACGGGAAAAATAATCGTACAAAGGCTTTGTCACGAGCCAGTTGCCAACTATGTCTGCACGCTAGGTGTGTCCGTGAAGTTGCGTTTTTGTTGTTCGGCCTTGACTGCGGGATGAATGCTCTGTCGTCTGCCGCCAATAAAAAGAAGCGGTGGCATTGACTAGCTTCGAGCGTACGCGCGGCGTGTCAGCAGCGAGCGTGAGAACGGACAAGAGCGCGCAACGTGCAAGGCTTAGCAAACGAAGACAGCATGACTCAGCGCAGTGGCGCTGAGCGTGCGGACCACCAACAATCCACGCGTAACTCATTATCCCTGCACCACACGGCTGTGGAGCACGCTATCGACGTTGTCAGAAACGACGGTCGAACTGTCGATTTTCCAAGTCAGGCCGATTGGATGTAGGCATGACAGGCATGACGTGCAGCCTCAATCTGTCGTGTTTTGTATGCCAAGGTGCAAACTGTTCTAAGGGAGCCACATAAATAAGTGGCCAATTACGGACTGACCACTACTCCAAAGTGGAGCAGAGTTGTGCAATCAGCTAGCAGCTTTCCAAGCCACGGCTCCTGGAACGTTTTTAGGTGTATCCGATAGTTCCACTGGCCGCTACTTTGTCGTTTCCCTTTCCTATGCAATATTCGACTGTCTGCGTTTTATGAGCAGAAAATAAAACCGTGTACGAATCCTCACTACCAGACTTCTGTGCTCTTTTACAATCTTAGGTCTCCGCTTCGACCACTGAAGTGATGTTCTTCCGTTTTGATGGAACACCTCAGCCCGGACAGCCAACTTAAAAATGTCCGCCACCATCCATCGTATCTTCCAACGGCCAAGCAGTTCCTCAAGCACAGTTTCGACTCTCATGCCTACTGCCGTTACATACCAGCCTCCCGCAGATCCCAGTCACTTTGGGTTCAACCCTTCAAATTTCACGCCACTGCTATCGCAGGGGCAGCCGGTGCCGTGCAGATTGCAGCCTTGAATGCGCTGAAAATCAACATTTATGACCTCCTACAGGTTCCCTTCAGGGACATCGCACCCGATGTCTGTACCTCTTTTCGTCGAAGTCTTAACCTACTGCTGGATTGCCTTCTGCTGGCACTCTGTGCGGACTTGACGACCATTCAGTTGCTGGCTCTGCAGTGCCTACAAGGCCTTTTTCGTTTGGCTGCCCACTTTGAAGAAAAACAGGGGGCCATGAAACTGTTTGCTACAACCCTCATCGCTCGTGGTCTGGCCACGGAGGTTCGCAAAGACGTGCGTTTAGCTTGTCTGCGTAACATGCCCCTCCTCTTCATCCCTGAGGGCTTTGCCGGCGACCGACCGCCTAGCCGTTTTGTGGCAGCCTTCGATATACTACTCGCTGGCATCCTTCGTTCCGATACGCACGCCAGTCTTGCGGCTGTTGCCTTTCGAGAGCTGTTGGCCCTCTTAGACCCTGACATTGCTAGACCCATCATTGAGCGCTGGATGACTGAATGTCCAGAATTAGTTACCTCAGCACGATCTGTCTGCGAGCAACTAATGGACGACCTTATCTCGAAAATTCCCAACCCTAGGTTGGATTCTGCCGTCCCATCTGAGCCCTGTGACCCTCAGAAGGCCGAAGATGAGTTGGCGGAGGGGAGCAGCTGTAAAGATGATGATGACGAAGAGGATACTTCTAGTACTGCGTCTCCGCGGTGTCCTGAACCTGAGTACCCCTCCAACCCGCTCTGGAGTCACTACCATTTTTCCTATTCTGATGTCTCCTTCCTACTGTCTAGGGCCCAGTTTGAGGCCCTCACTGGCTGCTTGGACTTTTTCAAAGGTTCCCGGCGAGCCCACTGTGGGAAGGATCGGCCCACTTCAAAGGAGGTAGCCAGCTCACTGATTGACAGCGTCTCAACCTTTCTCTCCTCCGCTCCCGATTGCAGTACCTTGTTTTTGCGTGTCCAGTTGTCCTCCCGCATAGCTGGCGGGAAAACACCTCAATTAGGCAGCAAGGCAGACCAAAGTGAGGAGAAGGCGGAGATCCTCCTGAGGACGCCACGTCTCACTGCTCTCTGTGCCCTGCTTCAGCTTTTACTACTGGACTCCAACTTCAACTTGGTGCTTTTCAGCCTCTCCGCGCTTACTCGCCTCCTCAGCGCAGTACACCAACAACAGTCCCAATCCATGACACGGGAGCAGGTGACTAGTCTCCTGGATGAGCGGACAGGCCCTCTTCACTACCACCGAACCGATGGGCACGCTTGGCTTTCTCGTCACTCTGTAGCCTGTCTCCGCACAGCCCTGGCGGATGCCAAGATAGTGGTGCGTGTTGAGGGTTCACGTCTAGCAGCCGCAATCACCCGTCTGCCGGGAGGCTGCATGGCCCTGGTACGCGGGCTGACCGCGCCTCTGTTGGCACCCAATTTGGCTCCGGCTGCTGCTCAGCAACGATCGCCAGCAGCGATGGCATCACGACTCCGTCAAGAGGCCTTTGATGCACTCACCGTCGCCCTCCTCTCTGATATTGCCAACGTTGAGTTAGATTTGGATGAGATATGTCAGTCGGTGCTTGTTCCGGGCCTTTTGGATGAGAAGCCCTTGGTAAGTCTGTTTAGTTCTTGTTATTTTTTTGTTTGCTTTGAATTTCTACCATTTTCAAACCTAACTCTATCAACGGATGTTGGATGCCGATAACCCGCGAGTAAAACCATCGTGTAATGGCTAACGGAAGACAGATTGAAGGCCACGGCTATTTTTAAGTTCCCTCTCCCCCATGTTAATCGTCTTTAAAGTCTTTTGTACCCAGCAAACTCAAAGTCTTTCCTTTCTTAGCTATTTTTAACTCCGTACTTTAGGGCCATTTGTAACATCGGGCCAATAAAGAGTGATGATATGCATCTTTGATTTGACTCCCGCATTTACCGGTTGTCCACTGCGCGCGGGTCTACAGTGGCCCGAGCCAATTATGTTTCCAAATCGGGGTTTATTAACCGCAACTAGTGTGTTACAATAAAATAAAGTCTTATGTGGGGCAGATCGTCGACTGGAAACTGCTCGGTGATGTCAAAAAAGGCACCGATAAAGGCCATGGTGATTATTAGCTGTTTTCAATCAGCTATAACCATTCCAGGATTGGCCAGCCTGCTGTGGAGTCTCAAACAATTATGTACTGGTAAGTTGGACCACATGTGTGTCACTAGCTAGGCACTTTCCAGGCAAGTTTTTTTCTTATCTGTATGTGGAACAACTTAGTACAGCACAGCCGGAGAAAGCCTGAAGTTTGGTAAAGTGTTTCACACCTTCCCCGTCCCCGCTGCTCTCGCCCCATCATGTGGATAAGGGGATTTGAGGAGAGGTGAATAGCGAGGCGATGCCCGTACGCCAGTGGGAAATGAAGGTGTTTTGTGCAAGCACGCTGTGTTGTCATTCGTAGCCAGGTTGATCATCGTAAGTGTCGATCCACGGAGTAAACAATCCGTCTACGAGTGCCACGCACCCAGAATCTGCTCCCCATGCACGTGCTGTGCTTCTATGGGGCAGTTCCGAACTCACATGTGCGATTCTCGACAGAAGTGAATATGCAAGTTCCGAGTAGCAGTTCAGAAGAATAAGATGTAATTACTGGAACAAAAATTTTATTTTCCTGACGTTTGGCATTCTGTCGGGAATCCTTAATCATAGGTTACTGTAGGATAGTGTGAGACGGGCGCAGATTGTGGTGATACATGTGCAGATTGCGCGATATTCATAGTTCATTGCCGTCATTTGCATGCGTACTATAATTATCAGCTGCTGTAACCCCCGCTTGGGGTCTTAACTTGTGCGGTGATGTCTTGACAGTTTGCTTTCAACTCTACTTAATCGCCGTGATTTTGTTGTATGTGTCGAACACGGGCTTGATAATTGCGGGACAATTATGTTCGCTGCCGTCAGAATTTTTGCTAGGCCCGGCCCTTCCTACGTGACTGATTTTATTTCTCAGACAATGTCCAAGTAAACGGTATGTGAACGGCAAATAGTTGTGCTTCGTAATGGACTGTGGGGCCTGAGAACCACGGTTCGAGCAGCAGGCGGCCCACACAGTTGTCACCTTTTGCGAGGATTTCGGTCTCCTTTAACTTGAAAATATTGCCGGGTCCGGTCGAGTGAGCTGCAACGACATGCGTGATCCTACCATAAGGATTACATAGGAGGGGAACCACATTGCAGCTAGACCCTCAGTCCTCCATTCACGCTTAGCGAGATTTCGTCCCGGGATGTGCCAATACACATCGACGGACAAGTCATGTGTCCAACAACCATCACAACCGAACGCACCACATAATCGCTGCGCATGGTCCTCTCAAACGATACGAGGTGCTTTCATGTTGACGACAGTACTAAGTCTTACTAAGTAGTGATTTTATTGTTATTCAATTGTTATGAACTGCAAAGGACCTCGTATCAAAGAAATATCAAGTGACTAGACAAACTGACGACCTGCAATCAGCAAGAAATGGCAAAGGATTCTTTGGTACGTATTCGGGTATACATTGTAAACTGAGGTGACCATTTTAGGACTATGGGTAATTAGGAAATTTTCAACAGTAGTTGGGGAAGGTCGTCTGCAATTACCTTTCAGAATTGACAGTTTAGTGCAACCGATCAACCTGCACTTATTTACATGTGGGTCCTCGATGGTCACAAGAGTGCCTAAGAAAACGTGAATTAAGGCCTTACTGGTGGCTAGATCATGCGGATAGTTTCTAAGTCAAAATTTATAATGTTTCAGCACTAGGAGGTTTGGCAGATTTGCTTAATTTGAGTTCACCCAATTGTAAAAAACTCAAGGCGTTCAGCGGGATTTGAACCTGCGTATTAGAGAAGGCCTTCTCTTATACGTGGTTTCAAATCCCGCCGAATGCCTCGAGTTTTTTCACAATTGGGTCAACCCAAATGTTTCAGTAGACGAGGATTTAAGCCACAGAATTGCGAACATCTGAATTTGAATGTTCACTGACTGATGACTATTGTTAAACTGTAAGCAACTTTTTGCAGTTGGTACTGCTCGATAATCAAAGCACGTAATAAAATTGATCCTGTCGCAGTGGTTTTTCCGGTAGCTGCAATATTCTACCCTGTCTTCTCCCAGTTTGGAGATCTGCCCACCGAACTAGTCATCTCCGTTTCGTAATCTCCTCATAGATACTTACTCATCGTCGTAACGGAAAATAACGGTCTTCCTCACGATGTACTTATGGTTTTGGGAGTATATAAATGCTTTGATTGACGATGTTCAAGGTGATTCAGTAGTGTCTGGTGGCTCGATCCCTAGGCCTGAGGGAGCCTTGATATCTGAAACAGGCTGAAGTGTTGTGGTCGGGTTTCGACAGTGAAAGGTTTCTCCGTGGGGTGCTACACCGCTGTTGTCTTAATCTTAGACAGACCACAATACCTCCTAGTGTATGCAGGGCAGAATATGCTGCGCCTACTCGTTGATTAACGTTCACTGATCGCTAGCATAACTTAATCGTCCCGCTCTGCCTTGGGGATCATTCGCGAAACCCGTCAGCAGCCGCACAGTGGCTAGTAGTCTAAGCCGCTAGCATTACCAAAAAAGACAAGGGAGACTAGAATGGCCACTTCTGCCTCATTAGCCGTCATCAGTCAATCATGCGTAACCTCACGTAGTGCCCCATCTGAGGCTCGAACGAGAGAGTTCCGTTAGCGATCAGTGAACGTGCGTCAAAGAATTTCAATATCTACCGATCTAAATTTACAAGACAACGAACTTGTGGCTCAATAGTTAGCGCTAGACTTTTAATCAAAAGGTCGCGGGCTCGAGCCCTGGGTGGCGCACCACTTGGGGGTGGGTATGACTAGCTCAGCACGGCCAGAAACGGCCATTCCACTTTCCCTTCTCTTTGCCGACAATTCTACCTGCTGAGTCCATTTGAGTCCTTAGCTATTGTAGGACACGCTTGCTCCTGCAGCGGGTTTTGTTGGAGACGTGTTTGATTAAGCTGGGTGTCAAATAGGGACATGAGAAGTGCTAATCAGACCGCGCATATTCTGCACGCCTAGGCGCAGCTTTCACGCTAGCTAGAAAGTGGACAGCGAGCATATAGAAGGGGAAGCAGGACCGAGACTGACTCTGGGAAACACACCCCCGGGGCACTTCAGCTTATTCCTCAGACGCTTTAAAAGTCATGGTTTGGAAGACTACAAAATGTCTGGGTAACTTGGCTCTCTCTCAGGATGGAGGGTTAGGGAGTGGCTGCTTCGAAATCAGACTTAAATGACACTCTAACTGAGATGGGATCTGAACCGCCCTTTTTGTGTCTAAAAACCTACTACTCTGTGCGCATATCAAGTCGAGACATGACTTAAGCGGAATTTATAGTTTCTTCAGTTACTAGATGCGAGTAAATATCTAGTCGTCTTCACTGTCTTAGAGGGAGGCGAGAGTATGGTAGACACTACGTGAGTCTATTATCACTACGAATTAATTCTTTCGCGCTTCACCCTACCCCCAGCCGCAGAACACACGATGGATATCGTCGCGCGCAATCACGAACTGTCAAAACTCGTATTGTTTAAGTGGTGAATTTGAAAGCACTCACGAGGCTAACAGGCGTCCTGAGTCTGCGGTAACAGGAAGAAAAGACAGGAATCAGCCACAAGCTGGTTATTTTCTTCCCAAGCTCCTGTCACGTCCGAGTAACTGAAGTCAGAATGTTGCGTGTTAAAATATTAGCAAGGATTTTACTAGTAACCTTCACACTAAAAGGCAAAACGGTATTTAAGGAATCCTATGTAATAAGAGCAATTAGAAAATGCAGTGGATCGATAAGGCTAGTATTGACATACATCGAACAACCTTAATGTCAGCACTGCGGTGGTTGGCATGCAGAAGTGAGTCCGTCACGTTAAAACAAACAATTTAGACAAGAAAATATTACGACATTGTCAGAGGTGATTCATCCTAGTTGGTCAGCACATAACTACGCAGGCCTGGAGGACACCTATCAAAAGCCTCGTTTTTCGGAGCCCTCATATTAGTCTAAAGTGTGTATGTGTAAATGGTCTAGAATGGAACTTGTTGTTTAGTTTGGGCTTTAAGCACGAAAAACGTAAGCATCGCAAAAGTTAGGTTACCTTTTATTGATGTTTCACCGTGCTGTTCCCTATGCTGCTTTGCCTATCTTCGTGATCCTGTCTGGTGAAGGACAATTGCGAAGGATAGATGCCAAGCGTAAAACAATTCCAGCGCCAGATTTTGTCGCTCATTTATGTTTTCCGTCTCCGTCTCCTTCGCGGACCGTGGGGCCTTTGTAGCAGGTTCTCACTGCCGCGGTTGTCATGTCCTCTCTAGGTCAACTGACCGTTCCACGGCTTCCTTTCTCGCTCTCCCCACAGATGAATGTGTGCGTGTGTGCGTGCTTGCTTGCTTTCTTGCACAAGAACTGCATTCTAGTGTGGTTTCCATTAGCAACAGCGAATCCCCGTTGGCCCCATTGTCTCGCCGATGCCTGGTGGCGTTGCTAAGCCAACACCTTTCATGCGTTAGCAGTTCTACCAGTCCAGCAGCTGTATTGTTAATTTACCAGAGGAATTACTCTCCCCCAGTAGTCGCCTTGATCCACGCTGCAGTAACCCGACATACCCGCAGCTAGCGGGCGGTGTCAGTTCGCCCTGCCTCTGTGCACACTCGTGAGTCATCCTTGCATATTCCATCTTTATTTTAGTATTCAACTTGCAATCTTGTTACCGCCCCTTAGGCTGCCTCCCACAAGGCGTGTGCTCAATGCTTTGTTAGGGTTGGTTTCCCGCAATTTTGGCTGATATATCTCGTGGTTCAGTTTCTGCAAGGCTTCACTGACCTTGTTTTCTGCACCAGATGCATAGGCTTGTTGGTTTTGTATAAGTATCAGAGATGGATATGAACAACATTCGTACAGAAGGTGGATTCCATTCTCAGGCAAATATAGAATCGTCGAAAACTTCATTTGATTCGGTTAGGGGTGAGTAATCGGATAGATAGAGTTTCGTTTGGATCGGCTTTTTTGAAACCGACTGAGATTTGCATTCAATTCTTGCTTCCTGTTGACTGGCCTTTTCTTTCTTTTATTTCTTCCTCTCCTAACTTCCCTCTACTGTCTTCTAATTCCCTCACCCTTCCTTATTTTCTCGCTTTTGTGATTAATTTTTCCTCAAACTCACCAACTGTTGTATTCTTGATAATCGTCTTTCGTGTTTCTTCATCACCGTCCTTTTTACTTTTCTGCATCGTTATTCTTCGTTTTCTTCATTCTCGTATTCGTCTCCTTTGGCCACTTCCGTCTTAATCTTTTGTATTAATTGGTTTCTATGCCTTTAGTCTTTGTCTCCTTTGTTCTTACCTCCTTCCTCGTCTTCGTTATTTTTTCTTGTTCTTGCACTTTCTATTCTCGTTTCCCAGGGTAGTCATTCATAATTTTCACGTGTAACCTCAAGTAGCTGGGATTTCAAGATCGAATAAGACGAGGTATCCATCGAACTTGTTAGCCAAGCCAGCAAAGTGTACTATTTTCTAGTTCAGTAGACCAAAATGAAGTTTCACCTCTTTAGTTGTTTTCCTGATTGCCAATAGATTTTCAAGACTTTCTGCATTTCATTTTCTGTATACCGCTTAATCCTTTGTATCTTATTAACACTAGGGAATTCCCTATCTACTCCGTTTGCCGGCTATATTTTTATTAGGAGCTGTATAAACTGTCTGGTTCTTCAGTCACTTTATAGGAAGCACGAGCATGTAAGCCAGCCTTTGAAATTTTGCTATCCCCACGGCCTAATATTATGACGAAATAATTTTTAAAAACGAAGGCAAGCTTTGTGAGGGCTATTGAAAGTTTTGGAAAAAAATTCTAATTTTTATAATTACTAGTGCGTCTTTTGCTGCCTTTATGCCAGATCGCTTTTAATACCTTTTGCGCCGTCCCTTTTTTGCTTCTTTCCGTTGTCACACGTGAGAGGAATCATTGTTAGATCCTAATAGCTTCCAAATTCGTATACACGGACTGTTGACCGGAATATCTGCCAAAATCCTCGACGCTTCTTTTAAAATTTGTTTTGATCGTTAACTCACTTTTTGGGTAGCAGAAAAACTATTGAGGATTTACGATACTTTGACCCTCAAAAACGGCGATGTTCAACTAGTGCCCCAGAGAGTGGGTGCAGCAACGGTGTCTTGTGTGTCCATAAGCCTACAGTCAGCCAGACTTGCGTGCAATTTACCGCACTCACCTTACAATACGCTGTCACGACGAAAAACGGTGCATGCAGGACCAGCGTATAACAAAGCAGAAAGACTGTATCGTTGTGGCTAAAGTTAATAGGGGAGACACTTGCCGCTACGATCTTCAGTCCGAGTTCCATGTGGGAAGAAATGAAGTGGGGGGTGATAGTATATTCTGTGTAGAGGCAGTGGAGAATAGGTTGGAGGGAGGAGACAGTCGGATGAGTGCACAACCACCCGCGAGGCGAGCGGTGTTCGAAGTGTGTGAAAGTGACAGTCATCATAGTGGGATCCTGTGAAAGTCAGCCTTGAGATGAGAATTGCAATCACGTGACCTCATGCGTGGCGTGGAGTCGGAGATGTAAGGCGCTACTGGGTCACTACAAATGTTTCAAAAAGGCCTGAGATGGTCGCGGGCACATTGGCTGAACAAACTAACCAGCAACTCTACGCGTGCCACACACACAACCACGTCCCCACTTCACATACCTGACCCATGTGAGAAAGCCTCGATTCTCTAGTCAGCACCAAGGTCGTAGGGTACGCATTATAGAAGGATAGTTGCAGTTTGACTCTCAGTCCTTCGGGCACTCCAAATCACGCACAATGAGGACTGATTTATTCCGTCGTTTGGCGACCCTCTAAGCCATAACCCGTAGTGCATCGTGAAAGAGTCCAACACGGCTGATTTAGTAAAGTGATGGACGCGGTGCTTTGCCTAGCACATTGCTTCCCTGGTGTCCTCCTCACGCTCGCTTCCTTCTCCTGTTCACCTTAGTCTGTCAATCAGTCAATGATAAATTGGATGCAGTTTTCTAAGGTGTGCCACCATCAGTCTTAGGCTCGTGCCGTCCCGCGTCGCTTGATTAGCACGTTCCCTGTGCTACCCTATCCCCCGCCATGTTGGTACAGCGCATCTGCAATGTAGTCAGCAGTGGGGAGGGGGGCACCCATGAAGCACGCTTGTTTGGACACATACAGAGTGACCTAGTGAAGATTGCGAATAGACAACCATAGGGAGTTGCAAAATTTTTGGGCTCGGGCGCCGTGGATAAAAAGACTAAGGCTGCCGTCTACGCGTGCCACATAAGACCTGGCCCGTGCACAGCGCCCATCTCACCTCAGGCGATCGATCAGCTAGGTGGTGACTTGTTGCTGGCGGTGGGAAAGAGAGTGAGGTCGAGGCCTCAGCACACTTTTTCCTCCTTAAAAACAATCTGATGTGCTTGAATCTATCACGGTGCGCTAAAAGCCGTGGCTTGGAGGCTTGCCAACTGACGGGATAACTTGGACACTGCAGTCGGCACACTGTGTCTTGTTGCGTGGAGTGGCTTACTGCGGGCTGAGAGTTCGGCTCAATGGCTCCTTAATGTAGCCTTTATGGCGCTCCCAAGCGGGAGCCTACCTAGCAAGATGGTGTTCTTGTGGCGCGCGTTGAAGTGTGTTCGCGCTCACCGCCTGCGTCCCCCCCCCCATCTCCGGTCTTCTCGACTTATGTCTTGACGCAGAACATAGGTGTAGGAGTGATGAGAGGGTGGGGTATATTCGCCGCAAGTCTACGTTCATTATAATCCCGCGGTCACTGCGTTGCCTCAGCCTACTTATGGTTGTGGTGGACATCGCCGAAATCGACGGTCGAACTGTCGTGTGTAGTTTCAAAGCGCGTAGTATTTCTTCAGTTGAGGAATAAATTGAAGTTTTTCTTCCCTCTATCACGTACCAGTCCTCTGGTTGGACCGTCAGCTATCTGATGCTGATATAAGATAGAAGTCGCGATGCGAAGCCTGCGTCTAGACGTGTCATCAGATCCCATGTCCGGTAGTTGTTGTGCGAATTCTGCGTAGCGACAAATGTTCCAATTTGGCCTCCGTTTTTGTCGAGCGCTTCCTCAATTTCGCCCGCGTACTCACTGCAACTGCTAGTACGCTCGATGAAAACCGATAGGACAACAAACCGGTGGCTCAGTGGTTAGGGTGTTGGCCTTGTGACCAACAGGTTGCGGGTGCGAGCGTCAGGTGGAACATCACTTGGGATGGGTATGGCTCGCTGATGGCGGCTTTATAGCCAGAAATGGGCATTCCAATCTCCCTTGCTTTTGACAACAAAATTATAGCATAAGCGGTTGTGTGGTTACTGTTGGTGCTCGAACAGGCACAGGACTACGAGTGCGTCCAGTGACGCGGCCAGTGAGCACTCCTTCCACCAACCTGGGATTTGGGTATGGCTGGCTGATGACGGCTGACCAGCCAGAAACAACCATTCCGATCTGTCATCCCTTCGTCTGTAGTGGTGTTGTGACTGGACGAGGAGCCCAAGTCAAACAACATACAGGGGAACAATGATCGCCGATACAAGCGAACATGCGCGTCCCAGGAAGCAATTGAGAAGAAGAAGACTCGATCGCTGGGACAATATGTTTATTTGCCTGACGTTTGGACATCCGTCGCGGATTCATCATCAGAGACATGAACAGTAGCAGAAACGGGTAATGCATGCACAGAAGTTTGCAGTATTTATAGGATACAGTCATTACTGCAAGCATACAGCGACAATTAACGTTAATTGCCCGTGATGAAAGTTCAACAGGTCAGAGCCCGCGGGCCGCCCAACAAATTACCCACGCGCAAGAAGACAATTAACGTTAATTGTCGCTGTATGTTTGCAGTAATGACTGTATCCTATAAATACTACAAACTTCTGTGCATGGATTTCCCGTTTCTGCTACTGTTAATGTCTCTGATGATGAATCCGCGACGGATGTCCAAACGTCAGGCAAATAAACATATTGTCCCAGCGATCGGAACAATGATCTTCCAATTAACTTATAGTTATTTTAAAAATTGACCACGTTGGTATCGAAGACATTGCCGCTGTTGCTAACGTACAACGCCAACCAGTTAAGCACCCAAGCATTAATATTTCCAAGAGCCGTGACTATCGCTCCATGACTATATTCTGTCTTTTGACTCCCATAGGCTGTGGTAGACGACAGTGAGCGGTATTAGATAGGCAGTATTGAGGCCAAAAGCGTAGTTGTGCTGAAAGCGACTGCCCGGGATTTTAGTCGGGAGTTGACACAGAAAATACAGTGAACCAGAAAATGCTTTGATTGACGTTCTTTTCGGAGGTCGACGTGCCACTCAGAGGCTGAGCTCCATAACATAACTTTAGCGTGATTTTTAAATGCTATCCCTAATGTCCGCGACAACGGTTCCAGCAGAATCAACCCAGAGAATAATGTATTCTCGTGTTAACGCGCGCATGTCTAGACTGAGTCTTTGGAATATTTAGCCCTGTCCGTAAGACCCCGTGTCACTATGTGCCACACCATTACGGTGTCGTGTAAAGTTGTCACGTGTTTTATAGCGTACGCTGTTTTAGCGTCTAAACCGTGGGTGGGCTCGGAGCGCTACAGTTACCGCATGCACTTCCGTATAGGAAGTGCAATGCGGACGTCAGTCAGCCGGTGTCCGCCTTATCAGTTAATTGGGTGATCGCAGTTGGTGGGCTTCTGTGATTGGCTGCCCCGCGGCTGTATGCGGCAACTTGAGAAGAGTCCTCATGTGACCTCTTGCGCGGCGCGGGCCACAAAGGCGATAGGCGCTGCGATTCTCCCCCTTCGCTCCCCCCTCCCCCCCCCCCTCCCGCCAAGACACTAAACACGGAGAATGGGGTTCAGAAGAAGATGATAATGTGATCACTGGAACAAGAATTTTATTTTCCTGACGTTTCGGATTCTGTCGAGAATCCTTCATCATAGGTAACTGTAGGATAGTGTGAGACATGTGCAGATTATGGTGATGCATGCACAGATTGCACGGTAGTTATTGTTCGTAGCGGTCATCCGCATGCGTACTATAATGGTTAATTGTTGTAAACACCGTTTGGGGTCTTAGTTGGTGCGGTGATGGCTTAACACTTCGCTTTCGACTCATTAATTGTCGCGATTGCGTTGTCCGTGATGCTGGCTTGATAATTCCGCGACGAACCATGACTCGAGAAGCTCGCAGATCACGCGTTTGTCACCTCTTGCGAGGATTTCGGCATCGTTAAAGTTTAAAATATTGCCGGGCCCCGTCGAAATGAACTGTAATCTGTGAGTTAGCGTCCTTCTTTCTCATCGCCACTGCGTGCTCAGCAATTCGCGTCCGCAGTAATCTCTCAGTTTCTTTGAGGTAGTTGCCTTGTTCACAACTACACCAGATCCAGTACATCACTCCAGCCGTTTCTTGCCACGGCAGTGGGCCTTTCGGTCTCATGACCCATTCACCTCGGCAGAATCCGAAACGTCAGTAAAATAAAATTCTTGTTCCACTGATCGCATCTTCTTCTTCTAAACTGCTTCCTGCAACTCGTATATTCGTTTCTATTGGCAAAGAGTCGGCAGTATGAGACGGACGGGTGAATCCAGTACACACGACAGAAGTCGTACGGAACTAACGCATCGACCTATGCAGTTGGGACAAAGGGCGTGCTAGCGTGATCTCGTCAACATATACCGGTGAGTTGGCACGTTGGTATGAGGGGAAAGGGTGTGAGCGACACACTGCCACCAAGTAACTAATTGAAATGAACTAACATGCAAGTATTTATCCCTTTCGGGACAAATGACCAAGCATCCGCTGAGCCACCGTAGACCAAATAAATGAATATGATGGACCCACAGTCGAAAGTATCATCAGACGCAGAGTTGTACATCTAGAAAATATTTGGTGAGCCTACGTAGGCTTGCGATAAATCCTCATTTATATGGGAACGCGCTACAAGCTAAACATGCGATCAATAATGCTCGTCTTATCATACAAGTGAGTCGTGGGAATAGGGAGGGGGGAGGGGTCGATAAGCAAAGTTGGCTCCGCATCGGGCAGGGCTTAGTGGAGCCGGCCCAGGGAGAGGGGGTGGGGGGGGGGGAGAGTGCGGAAGAATGCGCGCAGTTAAGCGACCATTGGCTTTGCCAGACGGGGAGCTTGTGCACACGAGGCCGACTTCCTCAAACTAGTAGTGTTCGCTTTTGTTCTTTCTAGCTGGCACTGACCCAGGGGCTTTGAATAGTTCGGTGAGACTCTTTAAACCACCTGGAAAGCTTCGTTGGGGTCCACACAATGATGTACCCACTGTCGAACGTATCATTTCCTGGGCCAATAACCAGACACAGAATTCTACACCAGGGAAGCGAATAACAATCCTTTTGACACAGATTTCAGTGATGGGGGAGGGGGCTTATGTCTCAGTCCTACCTAAGCTTGTATAACATGCATTCAGGGTAGTTGGGCAGTCAATTCTCAAACGAATAGCTACAGTTATAAATGTGACTCGACGTTTTTTTCATAATCTATTTTATATTTTTTGTGTATACGTCAGATCTGTGTTGCAATCATCTATGGGTCTGTCTATGGGATGTGTGCAGTGTACTTGACCTTTCTGCCGTTGATTCTGAAGATGTCCGCCGTGTGCTGCACAGCGTGGGGATGCAAATACGATGACTTACGCGTGGATTGGTTTTAAGGGACAGCAGACTTACACTGCATCTACCACACTCTATCTTCCCTCACCCACCTGAACCCCACGTCCAAACAGAGTCGAGAAGACTGGAGACGGGATTGGGCACAGACGGCTGGAGCCGCCATGTTCAACGGAGTGGGAGTGCCATTATTGTGACCCGAACCTGACACTTGTAATTAACACAAACGGAGTCTGCCCGACCGTTATTCCCAACCGACCACACGGGGAGATGTATTTACGAAAAATAAGTCATCCTCCCAAAAAGGCTGCGTAAATTCATTGACCTGCTTGATTTTAAAGTGTCGGAGACATGGACCAGTCAGAGCTGACGAAATATCGATAGCCACGGTCCAAGTGTGTGTTCTCATGGCAGCATTGTGTCGGCTCACGCAGGTGCCTTTGTGTGCGATGATTCATCATTGGAAGGGAGAAGACCCCAACAGCCACGAGTGGCTGGTGCCTGAGTTTGCACCTACGCGTGCCATAAACGCCCCCCCTCCCCCATGTTCGGCGTTTTTTGTGGGAGCGCAATCCGAATAAGGCATGTCATGCCCTGATCTGGCCCCAATGTTGGTCCAGCCTATCTGCCATGCGGCTCGTTTAGGGACAAATTGGTGTAGTGGAAGCCTGCCATGCTCATGATCCAGAATTTCGTGGGGTTCACGTAGAAAGCGGACGAGTGAAGTCATAGCAGGTGAAGCTGATGCAGTGCCCAAGTTGTGGTTGTGCTTAGAGCACTACAATCGTCAGATTGAATCCCAAGTTGTAGGGGAAAGTCCGAAGGCATCATTATGAGGGGTTTATTATGCACAGAACTCTGCACTACTGAGTATGTGTGTGTGTCGTAGCCCATAGTTGGAACAGGAATCCCCGCCGGAATCCAAACTGGGAGTAGTTGGGAGATGGAGAAAAGCCGCGACCTCGTCCGGCTTGAGCCACAGGTCCGCGGGAGTGAGGTGGGTGCCTGGCCGAGAGCTGCAGGCGAACAGATGACGGCAGTCATGTGGCGAGACGCCGCAGTCGGGACAGCAGTCGGGTATGGATGGGTCGAGCCGGTGCTGGTAGTGGCGAAGGAGCATGCAGTAGCCACTGCGAAGCTGCGCCAGGGTACAGTGAGCGACCCTCGGGAGATTTCGTTCCGAGGCCGCAATCGGAGGTGGATAGCCACCCAAAAGGACCGGGGGACGGTAACCTCGTTTCTCCTCGACAACGACTCTCTGGTGGAGACGCTGGAAGCCTGTCTTGGTGGCAGAGCTATCAACAGGTAGATCCGCGAGAGACGAGGCAACAGCTTCCTTGTGGAGTGCTCGAATAGACGGCCGGACGTTGCGGCAGGTCTCGGGAGCGGTGCAACGGTGATGATTGGGATGGCCGGGTTGCGAACAACTCCACCAGAACTGCTGGCTAAAGAGAGTGTTGTGATGGGCGACCGGTAGAACAGAAGCCTCTACATGAAAATGATCAATAGGCGACATTTTATAGCAACCCGTGATCATGCGGAGGGCAGCGTTTTAGGCTGACCGGAGGCGGCGAAGGCTGGAAGAGCTCATCGTAGGAGACCAGATTGATGCCGCATAAGTGAGGTGCGGCTTGGCCAGCGCCTTGAAAGCAGTCGACAGAGTCTCTTTCGCGCAGCCCCAGGATGTGCCTGCTAGAGCCTTGAGGACCTTGGTGCAGCGGCTTACTTTGCTTGCGGTCTCCCTGGCATGGTCTGCACTACTGTCTCGACCAGCAGTGACCGCTGGCAAAGTCGGGGTTGGTGTTGACTGCGGCCAGTCAGGCCTGACAAAGTGTATTTGGGAGAGAGAGAGAGTAGTGGCAGCTGCTTTTATGTTCGAGTTGTGGAACAAGTTCCAGTTGTCTGCGATTGGTGTGTTGCATTGCCCGAGGGGTGTCGTGTATAGTGTCTCCTGCTGCCTCGGCTGAGGAGTGGTCTGTTCAAGTAACCCTTTCACAGCTGCAATTATTTGGACGCACGTGTGTGCGCTCGGGGAAGTCTGTCAAGGATCTTCAGGTCAATGAGTCAGATGGTCAAACTGTCAGTGTGCCCCTAAAACGGTTCACACGGTAGATACGCGAGGTCACCAGCCAAATGCACCCGATTCCACCATTGCCCCCACCAAATCTGACCTGACACTGTGTACAGGGGGGTGATGGAACACATAGAGAGAGAGGGTGGTAGAGTCTGTGCAAGTCCAATATTACTATAAACAAACTTACGCACAACCCACCGTTCCTGTTCTGTTGGGATCGACAGTCAAACTGTCACATTCATACGAGGATCACTGCTCAGAAACACCTCCATCTTAATACGTAATTCTGAACAAGGACATGAGCCATGAAACTATCAGTACACGCTAACTATCGTGACTAAGAGGATGCATTAGTCCCGCTCAAGCATGAGGGTCGAACTGCAATGGCGCTTTCATTTTGCGTGAGGTGCATTGCTCCCTCAGGGCTAACTTATGCGTGTTGGGTTAGGAAGCATGCCGCGTTTGGCACACGAAAACGGCTTTTTGGCTTTTTTCAGACATCTTATCAACGTCCACTTTCAGCGCCCGCGGCTACATCTTGCCAATAGAACGCGAGAGCCGCAGGAAGAGTGAGTGAGGTAGATCCATCGAAAGTCACGACGGTGCCTTCCTTCTGGGACAGCATCGGACTTCGTCCTCTGTAATGCTTGGATCTGCTGATGCGACAGAACAGATGGGTCGACACGTTAACTTCATTATGGAGAGCATTTGCACATCTGTCTACTTCCTTGTCACAAGATAGTTTGTAGGCTCCACTCAGGCTGTGCCAATATTCTCGCTCTGAGTTTGGATTAATTTCAAACCTTACGATGTACACTAGTCTCTTTAAGTTAGCGGCAAGGACTTTTTCCGTTTCAAGGCACGTCGCTCTTGGGACTGTAGTACGCTAGGTCGAAACTGGCAGGGAATCGCAGAGGTCACGAGGATCTCCAGTCAGATACTCCCTTGCTGATTGTTGTGTCCAGCGACAAGGTTGCAAAGATTGGCAACAGTCCGCTGCGAGTTGAACCTACGGCGAACTTTTGAGGGCTGCGTAGACTATGGCCAAAGCGTTCGGCAGATGTGATTGCTGGTGGGATCGTCGCGGTCCTCATATAGTAAAGTTGAGAAGACTGCGAGGACATTCGCCCGAAAATGATGATGCATCAGCGAAATGAGTTACTACATGGCTAAACAGCTTACAGGGGTATTCATTTATATAGACCCCTGTGTTCATTTATATAGACCCCTGTGTTCATTTATATAGACCCCCTGTATGCATTTATATAGACCCCTGTATGCATTTATATTGTTACGGAGGCGGAACCTCCCATGCAGTCAAGATCGATGGTGAAAAGTACAGGCAACCTGGGCGATACATGCAGTCAAGCCGCCCCCGCTGGTTCGCGCTCATATTCAAGCCGAGCACGTCGTGTTTCGAGCATACCTGAGGGCCGCTCACACAGCCGGGGTAGTGGCTGCAAACTAGGAGCTTCCAGAAGGGCCGCCCGGGCACCATGCGCCAGGAACATTCTGGAAAGGCGGCAGCCCTATAAATACGCCGGACTCGAGAAACTAAAAAAGCCCGCAAACCCCACTGTCTTTGTGATTTGTTGAATAAAGCCCTCTTACCCTCACAAATGCCACGAGCACAAAGGAATACGATAACTAAAAACCTGATTTCTCAGGTGAGGCGAAATATTGAGCAAGAAATCCCTCTGAAGGGGATAGACGAGACACTCAATTTGTATTATTCGACAGTCAAAAGAATTGCAAAATACCTGAACAAGAATGAAAATTACGAGCGAGATTTCAAAACCGCTTATGAGAAGAGAAGGCCGAAACAAACATCGGAAACAACTAAGCAGCTTGTTGCTGAGATGGTCAATGCTCAAAACGAGATGACCAAGAGGGAAATCGTTCAGGAATTGGGGATCCTGCAGGTGCCGACGTCACAGTCCACCGTTTCAAGAATCATGAAAAAAATCAATTAGTCGAAAAAGCGGTTTTCATTGGTGCCTGTAGAAAGAAATACACCCACACTCATAAACATCCGGAGAATTTATGCGAATGCAATTGCCTTGGTGCCCGACGAAAATATTACAATGTATACAGGGGTTTACATAAATGCATACAGGGGTCTATATAAATGCATACAAGGGTCTATATGAATAAATACAAGGGACTATATAAATGCATACAGGGGTCAATATAAATGCATACAGGGGTCTATATAAATGAATACCCCTGTAAATATTAAAATAACCAAAAAACCATTCAAAAAATTTGATGGCTACTACAAACACTTTTATACTTGTGAAAATGTTCATAGAAGTAGGCTGCAGGGGTTAGCCTTCGGTAAATGCACACCAAGCACACTACTCACACTAAACATAATTACGTGACCAAATTGATACTGACCCTAATTATTCTCCCATATTCCCAACCTTCTACGTGTAGGGCAAGGATGAACATAAACAGATTTTCCTGTTTACCCACAAATAGGCTGTTCGGAGAAGGATCTAGTTAGAGGAAATGTATGCTGACCAAATTGCCTCCTGAAAATCTTCTTTGTCATTTAGTTTCTTACAGTCTGCCTTAGCCTTACAGTCTGTTTAATTTTCAATGTCATGTTACCTTGCTATAATTTTGGTTTCGAAAATCAAGCAAATAATTATACAAAACATTCAGCAGAAGTTACCGCAATGCCTTAGAAGCTTGCTAGCAGCGCTTCATCGAGCCCGGATAGCTCAGTCG
Organism: Ligula intestinalis; assembly: GCA_036362985.1. Lineage (NCBI taxonomy): Eukaryota > Metazoa > Platyhelminthes > Cestoda > Diphyllobothriidea > Diphyllobothriidae > Ligula > Ligula intestinalis. The sequence goes on from JAYGXS010000007.1 coordinate 20,474,193, forward strand.
GTAGAGCATCAGACTTTTAATCTGAGGGTCCAGGGTTCGAGTCCCTGTTCGGGCGAGCGTTTTTGTCGGTGTTATCGTACTTTCCTTTCATGGGTGTAAGGGTTCTAAATTGCCAGTGTTTCAGGTGCTGTGGGCATTCACCCGTTTTTCATAAATATTACTTGGTATAGCTGTTTAATGCCATACGGAATCGGTCGAAGTGCACAAGCTATTGCAACTTCACTATAGTGAAGTTAACACGTTACCGTTACCATTTAGCGTCCTAGCTCCAAGACTACCAGTCTGCCAACGCCTGGATGTCCTAGTTCCTCCGGAACCTACCGGACATGACAGGCGTGATTAAAGGTAGCAGTCCGAAATATGAAGGGAGAATTGTAGACGAAAGCGCTTGTTTCAGCCTTTCTACCAATACTCCTTCGCAGAGTGATATCCATGCTGTTATTCAGGTGCGCGGCATTTATCTGTTTAAGGTTTAGACTGTTTCGACTCTATGCTAGCGCCTGCTAATGTCAGATAATCTGTGATACCTGTGGTATTAAACGTAGTAATTATAAAGTACCTCAAATGATGACGTCTATTTGAATTTATTATTTTAATGTGAACTACGATCGTCGAGCAGAGTGGCGCAGTGGAAGCGTGCTGGGCCCATAACCCAGAGGTCCGTGGATCGAAACCACGCTCTGCTAAGACTTTTCACTGTGGTGACGATCGAAAGGATGTGCACGCTGCTGTGGTCCCCGAAAACTTCTCTGCGTCGGACAACTATGCCAGGTCCGTAGTCGTATTCAGGCCAAATAATAAGCTGCGTCGAAGGCAGGTGGCGACACCGCCACAGTAGACAATGCCTTCATCTGAACTGCTGGGGCCCTATCATTCAAAATTATAAAGCAACAGCGGCAAAGGTGTGACCTGTTTTAGGTTTCTCGTGGAACCTCAACGACGTACGCAAGCGGTATACGTACAGATGTACATGTGTTCTCCAGAATATGGATCTGATATCAATCAAAATAAATAACAACGCTTGCCTGCTTCCTCCTCACATGTAGCCCTGATAATAGTTCAAGTCAAAGCGAACCTCTGCTCCCTGGTATAGCGGTCAATGCCTTTATGTTCATTGGCCTGGCGAGACGATTCATGACACGAATACATAAGCTTTCTGTGGAATAAAAACCCTAACATGGCGGCGCCAAGAAGACTGAGCGGATATTGGAGTAAGCCGGACTCTTTGCCAGTAGCGAACGCGGTGCTTTTGATGCGAGAGTATTCGCACATTTCCGAAATTGGCCTGGCCCTCCGCAGACTAAAAATTTCGAAAAGTTGTGTCAGAGGTGGGATTCGAACCCACGCCCTCATTCGAGGACCAGAAACCCCAGAAGCTGTCCGCTTGAGTCTGGCGCCTTAGACCGCTCGGCCACCCTGACACATCAGAATGTGATCATTAAAGTGTAAATCAAAAATAAGTTAACTTTCCTATAAAAAAACTTCACTACTTTCTATCACTAATTTGAATCCTATTGCTTTCTCATATCTTACATCATTCCGTTGATAAATTTTGCATCAGTTGGCTATATCGCAAGCCTGCTTATGCGCCTTAGCTATCATGGTACAGTAGTCGCCGGTTATTAAGCCCACGGTTAAAGGCCTAGCCGCTCATTGAGCCCAATTTGGTCTGAGCCCAAGGTGGGCTTAATAACCGGCGACTATTGTATCTCTCAACTACACGAAAACCTGAACAGCCATTGAGGGATTACCCCATGGCCTTAGTTCACGTCGCAGGCGCAGTGTGCAGTAGCCTTTGCCTTCTATGTAAGGTTTTGTCCACTAACTAGGCCGTCGAGCCTGGTCACTCCGAGTACTGCATCGTGGTAATTTTAATCGATATGGGGGTGGGCCGCAGGCCTCACCCTCACGCCCCCTGTAGACAACCAGGTGTTAGCGCCTGTTTTACCAGAAACATTCACTCAGCACCAAAATGGAGACAGGCAGCGAGGCACAAAAGTCAGTAGTGAGGACTGAACGCACTGAGACTTGGCACCGAAGCAAAGCAACTATTTGGGTTCAATTGAAAAAGATGTGAAAGGTCGGTTTGTCAGTCTTCTGAACGTTGCGTCTAAGACGTACGTCAGAAAAGTGGCAAACAGGGGATTGTAGATGATGAAAATTTCATCCGTGCTTTTTTTCACTAGGCATTCTTCCTAACGCAACTTTGAGGACGTGGCGCTGATGCAAAATGTCTATCTGAATAGAACTGCATTATCGGATGATACTTCTTTTCACCTGTCCTGTCCTGGTTAATTAATTAAGCCAAGAGAATTCTGTATTTTAAGCACTTGGGCTTAGATTAGGTGAATTGGGTGACTGCTACATGGGATCGAGTGTTGAAGACCTGCTGAGGTATCAGCACAATGTTGAGTCATCCTGTCACGTTGAAACTACGCATCTTAACACGCAACCCCCCTGTTGTTTTATCTGATGACTACGTAGGGGGTAAATTAGTTGGTTGAGTATTGGTCTCACGGGAGGAAAATGGTTGATGATAACCTGTATGGCCATCTAAACAGGGCACGTGGGTAGAGATTCCCCGTCAGCTTAAAAAGGTAGCCTTGCGATACATTGCAGGCGAGGTAAATATTTCCGTGTTTTAACTTTTATACTAACCCTTATATAAGACTAAACGGTAACTTTAAGCTTAACCATAGCCCTGCGCTACGATTGAACCCAATCTTGGCCTTAACCCCAATTCTGAGCTTAACACCAACCGTAAACCCAAACCTAACTTTCCGGAATTCGGCGCAAAGCCACATGTATTGTGGACGGTTCCTATTAAGGCGGCCATACCAGTCATCCTTACCGAAAAATGGTCCAGTTATTTTGTCCATGTAATAAAAACCTAGGCCACGATATTTGGATCATACTATCTTCACATCAGACCAAATCAGCGAGGTCTCTGAAACAGGCAGATTGGACAAAATATTTGTAAAACGGTAACGATGGTCCTCTAAATTTTTCCTTTCTAAGTAAACCCTAGCACTCCTTTACTTTTTACCGGAAATTTAGCGTAGAGCCACCTGTACTATGAGAAATACCGGTATAGCGAGTAAGCATCGTTTTTACTTTGAGCTTTATAATCATCAGGTCAAATCCTTGGCCGGAGGAAAAGACAGAAGGCTCCAGAATGAGAAATTTATTGTGCTGTTCCAGACAGCCCTAGTCACTGGGGAAGCCATGGTTAATGTTGACTGTGTCCAGTCATGCCTGGAAGAGAAAGAGCAAGAGCGACAAAGTGGCAGTCTTCGCTTAAATAGGGTTATTGACGAGTTTACTGGTTGTCCAATTGGTGTGCGTGTGTGTTTGATTATCCGAGGGCTAGTGTGCCTCAGTGGCTTGGGTTGCATCTGCCGAGAGGCGACGTGTTCAAGGGGCGCATGAGCGGCCACTATTTTCTGGATGCATTTGTAACACCCAAGCACATGGGGTTCTTGGATAGTGTAGTTTCCTTCCGATTCGGGCCGGTACCCAGCTGGTCGCCTTCGTTCACTGTCTTGGGTTTGTCCTGGACCGACGCAGGTTCTCTGCAGTCTTTGTTAGTCATCGTCAGTATCCACAAGATACTAATCCAAGGATATTGTAAAGTGTGATAGTTTATTGACAGACACACAAATTATTATCAAAGCCATATAAGTAAACTGCAGACGAAGATTGAAAATTCGGAGTTGCTTATCCGGCAAGGTGGAGTTGGTGTCTACTACCGGGGGGGAGGGCAAACTATGGGGTCATTGCAGGAAGTGTAGCTGCTACTCATCAGTCTCTAACAGGGAGGGTGGAGCTGGAGGCTGCCCCCAGGGAGGGGGCAACACGCCTGCACCTTCACTGCGAAGGTGCACCACTTACATCTTTCTGTTAACCAAAACCCAAACTTCACACCTTCACGCATTCAATCCATCTCGGTGGGTCGCTACACACGAGCGTCCGTGTGGAACCCGGTCAATTGGTTACAGGTCAGCCAGTTTGAGGCCGTTCACTGCGAAGACATGACTGTGAGACAGCAGGCCTTGAACAAAAATGCCAGACCCCGTTGGCTGTCGGCAACAGCTACTTCTCTGGTTTCTTGCTTGGCGACAAAATTGCCACTTCAAAGTGCCTAAGCTGACAGCTCGACAGCTGTTCAAAACTAACTCTCTAGGACTTACGGGCGTCGTTCAAAGTAGCACCGTTTCTGGCCGAATACCATCAGAAGCATCCACTCCCCTCCCCCCCCCTCGCCCCTGTGACAAACCAAGCGCTTCATTCGTCTGTAAGATTTCATTTCCACCTTCTCAGGTTCGTGACGCTGCCATCGACTGTCTAGAGGCCGTTGCTCATCGTCTTGGTGACTCCAACCTTCACGCAGCCTACGCGGCCATCTCCTCTGCAGAAGACCGTCTCTTGGCCTCTCTCCGAGTATCCAAACCATCCCCTGGACAAGCACAGAACGAAGCCAACAACAATAACTTACAGGATTCTGTGGCGGCAGGACACTGTGCTGTTGAGGAGAGACAGTCTCTTGCTGTCCAACAGGAGGTCCTAGCCTTCTTCGACGACGTCCGCGCGCGTGTCCATCACCGTTTGCTGCCCAAACAGGACAGCCAGGGACGAATTGTGCGCCCAGCTTCCTCCGCAAACCCCGCTACAGGCGCCTCCACTCTGAGTGCCCGTATGTGTGCTGCAGAGGCTTCGGCTGCCCGTGGTGGTGGTGGTGGTGTTGGAGAGACAGTTGAATACGAGGCTGCGCCTCTCGCAGGTGAGTCATTGCACCTTTAAGACCTATAGGTGTAAAGGCTTAGACGGTTAACTCTAACAGCTACGATCTTCCAGGCCCGGTTCCTTAGGAAATGGGAGAAGTTTTGGGAAGACCAGAGTAGTAGGAACAATATATTGTTTACAGAAGACTAGAAAAGGAAGTGGCCAATCGGTCCGGCATGGCCGTAAGAGCCGCCCGAGCGCGCGGCGTCACGCGCGTCCGGCTCAGAGCGGATTCCCAAGTGTCCGTCGGTGCAGGAATTGACTGAGGACTGGAGAACGCTTCAGGCCTAACCAGTTTGGGGTGCGTCTGTGCGCTCCGGTCGTGTGAGGGCAAAGATCGCAGGTTGGTGTGAACATGCGCCGTCGCGCTGGGAAAGGCGCGACTGGGCGACCAATATTTACCCTGCGAGAACACTTTGGTAGCGTCTCGAGTTTGATGGAGGTGGGCGGTAGAACCGCTACAGACTCGATCTCAGTCAGGTGAGGCCCGAACCGTCTTTAGTGTAATCTGGGGACAGCGACCACGCGTGGCAAACCTAAACGGGCCGTTGAGCCTTGTTAGACACTTCGGTGTTGTCACCGAATCCTGGTAGGTGAGGGAGGTGAGAGAGAGTTCAGTTGATACTGTGCAAGTTTGCCTACCATAAACAACTGTCAAGGGGTAAGGAACGTTCCCAATCCATCATCAGATCAAATCTCAATTCCAGTGGCTACTAGCATAACTTACATGTAAAATACTACGACTTCGGGCAACTGACCACCTCTAAAAAGGCGACCTTATCATTTATTTGAGACACTGGCTAATGGAATTGCCAACAAATACAAGGGAGATTCAGCCAGTCATACTCAACCCCAAGTGGAGCTCCACCCGGGGCTCGAACTCATGACCTTTTTGATCAGAAGTCTAACGCTCTAAGCATTGAGCCGCGGGCTTGTTGTCTTGCCGGTTTAGATCGGAAGATATTGCCGCAGGCTCTGGAAGCTTCAGCCAGAAGTCCAATCTCAGATGGTTTGGTCCCGTACTTTGTTGGTCAGAAAGAGAACACCTCTGCGACTTCAGAACTCCCGTGCCAGCTGCCGTGGTGGTCGAGGTGACCCACTGAAACGCTGACAAGGGCTGCTGCGTCAGATGTGGAGGGAAGGCTGGACGTGGCCGTTTTCAATTTCCAAGAACTGAACGCAAAATAGACAGGGATTATTGAGGGTGTAGCCTAAATGAGTTCTGCAGTTCTCCGAACCTCCGAATAAACCAACTTCGATGCTGGCCTGTACAAATACATGTAAATGGGAGCGTGATACACCCCTTGTTTCGTCCTTTGCTTTCTTCAACTGTATCCAGTAGTCACGCGTACGCCAAACCAGTGATAACAACTATCAAGGTGGTACGGTACTATTAAGAGAAAATAGTACAAAATAAATACACAAACATTAACAATGGATACTCCACGTCAAGAGCAAAGGGAATCCGTCAAAGGGGTATGGGTCCGGTTTTATAGGATCCCAGGAGTCGGTTCCTGGGGGCGCCCATTGGTCTGAATGCACTAGTCTAATGGTGGGGAGGGTCGACAGACCCGAACAGAGACAATGTTTTGTCGGCAAAGGGAGGGGGGAACGGACGGGAACAGAGACAATGTTTTTTGTCGGCAAAGGAGGGATGAAAGCGCTTGACAGGCAGTTGTGGTGGGGTGACTTGACGAGTGGGTCTCGGATCCGCCGCGGGCACTGGGTCAAAAGGGGGGAACAGACGTCTGGGTCGACACCGCCGTCAAGCTGGTCGTAATGTGAGAGTGTCAACAAAGGGCCGAGACCGGGGGAGGGCCGTATTCAGACAGCATTCCAGGGGGGGTGGTAGCCTTCGGAAGCCGATAAACAATCATTTTTAGACGGGAGTCTCGTAGGAGAAAAGGTGTGGAGAATTTCAAACTTGTTCAGCCGGAAATAACACCCCTCTTCCCTTTTCTTTTCATTCTTCTTCTATCTGAGGGGCTGGCTCTCCAAGAGTGTGTGGTGTGATGATGGCAGCTGCCTTTACATGACTGTGAAGCGAGTTTAAGTGGTTTACCATTGGTGTGTTCGTATTTGCCCAGCGGGGTTTTCGTGCATTGAAGCCCTTGCTGCATCGGTTGAAGGGGACGCGTTGAAGTGGCCCTTACACTGTCTTACTTATTTGGAGGCGCGTGTATGCGCACGCCTGTGGGAATAAGCTGAGGTCAACTGCGGGAGCTGCCAGGCTTTGGTGGGGCGCCTGTTAGTCAGCGGGATTGTCTTGGCCGTCAGGAGGCTGAAGGGCAGAGGAGACTGACGCAGCTGCTATCGGTTAGCCAGAAGAGGAACACTGAAACTGGAGTGGTCAAGTTAGAAAAATCCGCTGCATTTCTGTTGTTCTGAATCAAGCTCTTGCCACCAGAACCGGCGCGTTGTCTGCTTCTTCTGCCTACTCCCTGTGTCATGACACCTATCAACTGTAAAGCGCCGGTTCAAGTTTTTATTATTTGCGTCCGCATGCAGCCTCTCCTGATTGCTTTGTGATGCATCTGTGCAATTTCTAGCAAAATTGATCATTGTAAGGGGAAGCGGTTTTTTTGGCTTCCCCCAACCTACCAGAAGCAGTAAATCACAACTAGGTTGCTCAATGTGTGTTCCAGTGCAACCGATTCCACAGGGACCCCCAAATGCGGACAAGGGCAGCTGAAGGAGTGTAGCGGTCCAAGTACTGTTTGTACTCGGATCACTACAATAATCAGGCTGAATCCCAGGTTGTAAGTAAGTAGGGCATTACAAACAGTGGGCCAAAATCCCAAATTGTTGGTAAAAGGTTGAACGCAATTGTGGAAGGGCTTTACTGTGTACAAAACTCCTAGGTGCTGTCTTAGTTGGCAGGGGTCACCAGCGAAGCCAGGTCTCCTGTTGACCTCGTCCAGTTAGGCCACAGAGAGCGTGCGACAGTGATGGCAGCTGTTTTAGCAGGATTTCCGAGCAGGCTCGAGTGTTCTCCACTTGGTGCGTGTGGCCTTACCCGAGGGGCAGGCAAGTAGCCCTTGTTGGATCCGGAACCCCGCCGGGTGGGCCT
>JAYGXS010000007.1:20487044-20500371 GCA_036362985.1 Ligula intestinalis
TTCTTCTTCTTCTTCTTCTTCTTCTTCTTCTTCTTCTTCTTCTTCTTTTTCTTCTTTTCCACTCTATCCTTCTCCTCTCCCTCCTCCCCCTTCCCCATCCTCCTCCGCCTCCCCTTCTCCCTCCTCCAGGTTCCCCCTCGTCCTCCTGCTCTTCATCCTCCTCTCCCTCCTTCTCTTGCTACTGTGTCAGTGTAACTTGCCTTCATCCTGCAGACCCTGAACTCGTAGCTGGATCGACTTTCGGCCAACATCCTAGCAGACTGACAAACAGCGCACTGGTCTCTTCCTCGCATGTATTTGACTCCCCGTCCTCCTTCTCCTCCAACTCCTTCTCGTCGGCTCCCATGTCCCGAAGCCGATTCGGTTCCCTCGGAAGTGTTTCAACCACCTTCCCGCCCGGCTGGCTAGATTCCCACCGCTTATCAACCGCGCCCAAAACACCTACCACACTCCCCGACGACCCGACTGAAGCGCATGCCCTTGGTGATCCGCCAGAGGTTTGTGCATTCCTCTAACATCCCCTCCTCTCCATCCTTTTTGGCCAATGACTGGCAAGCTTCGCGGAGAGAACATTTGTTCTCCTAGCTAGTGCTATTGTCATCTGACACAGCGAAGGCTCCTATTATCCCTGGTCTATCAAAACCCATTAATAACGCAAAACATACCCACTACTACGAACTAAGTGGGCAGTTATGAAAAGTAATCAGGAGCGTAGTGATCACTGCAATAGATTATTACCCCATTGTTCTTTCTGAGTGCCCTTGAAGACTACTGATGGAGCAGCGCCTGTTAGAACATAGTGGGAGCCTTCGGAATGCGGCCGAGATGAGGTGGGCGGGTTTGCCACGATTTATAACTAGTCACATCGGTAAGAATATGTAAATGATCTATGATTTCCTTACGTTCCGACAAACCTTTACGAGATTTTCGGTGCCTATATTTTGTTAAGTTGGATGTCGCACGTGTTGGGTGATTATTCAAACAAACACGCTTTTTCTCTTTGCTAAAGTTAGGACCGTCGTCGTCGCCTTCGTTTATGAATGTTCACCAATTGCTAACCGAACTCACTCACTCTGCTCTATCTTGGGTCTAATTCTCAGGCTCTGACCGCAGCCGCACAACGGCTAAGAGTAGCAGATAGTATTGCCGGCAAAGAGTGAGTTCCGTTCGTGATCGGTGAACCTTAATCAATGGGTGTCAAGATCTCCTGATGTAAACCGGCAAGACAACGAGCACGTGGCTAAATGATTAGAGCGTTAGACTTCTGCTCAAAAGGTCTTGAGTTGCACCTTGGATGGGGTTGGATATGACTGGCTGACGACGGCTTATGAGTCAGAAATAGCCATTCCATTCTCCCTTGCCTGTGTCAGTGATATCCGCTAAGTATGCTTTCGTTTTTATAGTTTATAAGTCATTTTCTGTACTTGTTTGTATAAGAAGCCAACAAACAGAGTACTAGGCTTTATACACCATAGAACAAGTATACATCAACCGGCATCTTAAGAACTGCAATGATAGAAAGAAGCATGTGGCTGTTTTATTGCTTCTTTTTAGCCATCGGCAAGTCTAGTACCTGGGGAGGCGGTTTCAGGGTTTGAAACTTAAATGAACCAGAAATGACATTGTGGTCCTCTTTGTCGGCAAAACTCTCGATTTAATCTTTGTGAGAGTAATTGAAGTGTCTAGCTTGAATCTCCGACCTTTACTCTGGCTCAATCGGTGGTCAAATCGCAACATGCCTCTGAGCACTATAGTTGCAGCCGACAGAACGTACTTCAGTAATTTCGAACCTATAAGTCTGGTTGCCACGAGGTTAAATTAGCCTAGCATGCCTATTCCAGTCCTGTTTGATCACCACAGTAAAACGCAGTAATATGACAACCTGTGTAATACACGTCGCCTTCTATCAACGGCTAAGGGGAAACTATCGAAAAGGAGTTAAGGCTAAGCCGGTTTAACCCTAACTAGTGCGATATTCCAGACCCGGTTCCTGAGAAGAAGATAGAAGTCGTGGAAGCTAAGGTAGAAGGAGATTGTATTCTGTGCAGAATAAGTAGGAGAAGAAGTAACAGAAGGGTTGACTCGGCCTGGGGTGGAGTTCGACCATGAGGAGCGAGAGAGAGAGCGCCGCAGCCTCGCGTCCGCCGCGCACCGGGGCGAAAGGCCGAATGAGTTCCGCCTTGCCTGTTGAATGGGCTTAGTGTGAAGTGTGTTTCTGCCAGCGCTGACCACAAATCCAGCACATACCAGTAATCAGCGGTACGCAAAAATCGATTGATTATTGACTGATTTGACTGCTAATTCACGCTTAGTAGGTCAGTCATCACAATTGGTGAGACAAGTCCAGTGTGAAACAGTAATCAGCGATGCGCCAAAAATCGATTGACTAGCCACGTTGACAGAGCAGGCAGATGAGTGATCATGGCAGCGCTGGGGGGGGACAGGCTCATACAAAATTGCCCCCTAAACAGGCTGCCCGGTAGATGCGCTGGACCAACACAGATGCCAGATCGGGGTACGGTAGGCGTTATTCGAGTTACACTCCCATAACCAATGCCGAACTTGGGGAGGGGTATGGTGGCAAGCCTGGTGGCGGCTTCGGTCGCGCCAACCGCCTGCGCCTGATCCCATCTCCGGTCTTCTTGACTTTGGCTTGACCCTGGGCACATGTGGGTAAGGGATGAGAGAGTACGGTAGATACCGCAGGTCACGGCCCGAACGCCGGCCGGCCGGTTGACAAGCCATAAGCGCACAAGCGGACAACTATATTCAATAGGAGGGAGACGTTAAGTATCATAGGTATGCAGTAGCATAACGACTGTATCCTGTGACTACTTAAACTCCCTGTGTATGAATTACCCGCGAGGGATTTCTTAACTTCAAGCGAATAAAATTCTGGTCCAAGCAACCACACCTACTTCTTCTCAGTCTGATCTGCATCGTATTCGGCGAACGGACATTCTACAGATCTCTGGCGGACGCCCACGTCCCCCCTTCGTTCTCCAAGGATCGCTGTCCCATAGTCGTGTCGTCACGACCAACTGTTCCAATGTTTTCTTTCCCTGGTGCTGCCGTTTCCCGACGCTTAACCTCGCAGCTGCTTCTGGCTAACCGATAACAGCTGCGTCAGCGAGTTCCTTCGTCCTTCGGCATTCCTGCGGACCCGACAGTTGACCTCAGCTTAATAAGCGCGCCTGCCTAACGACCACTTGACTAAGGCACTCTTCGGCCGATGCAGCAAAGGCCTTTGAAGGCAACGTCTCCTCGGGCAATTGCAACTCACCAATGACAGAATACTTGAACTCGTTTCACAGTCATGTAAAAGCAACTGTCATCACCCCACATAGCAGACAGTCAACTCTTTCAGGCCTGGCTGGACGCAGTCAGGACCAGCCCTGGCTTTGCCAATGGCCACTGCCAAGTGAGACAGCAACTCAGGGCTCAGTACACAATAAAATCCTGATTCTGGTGACTCTTGCCTTTTGCCTTCAACCTTGGATTCGACCTGATGATTGAAGTGTTCCGAGTACACTCACTTAGTAGACCGCTACAGATCACATTCATTCATTACGTCCACTCTGTCTATATTGACTGTTCCCAAAACGTATCGGATGCGCTTAACATAGTAGCTCCTCCCCTTATTCTACTGCCCTAATTGTCTGCAATTAAAACATGATGTCTTCACGGGCGTTACCCAAGTTTTGAATAAATTTGAGTAAAAAACAGAATGAAGAAAAATAGTACCTTTTCTTCCACTTAAAACCACTCACAATACTCATCGCATTTGCCTCGAAATGTAGACTCCGCAGAACAACTTGGACGAGCGAGGTGGCTAAAAGTGCATACCTTAGTAAACTGACAGACTTCAGGGCGTTTGCCCCTGTTTCCCTTTTCATAGCAGCATTCGTTGCCATGGGAAACCGGTGCTTTTGTTTGTCTGAGTTCCACTGACGGCCAAAATTCTAAATAAGGAGATAGTGGGGAGAGATATGTTTCTCATGGCAATAAATTATCCTCGTTAATGAATGCTGTTGAAGTGTTAGAGGCCATAGACTAAGTGGAAAACAATTTGAAAAGTCTATTTGGAAAACAAATGTTGACGGCACTTCATCCGTGGGCCTGTACAGTTGCATTGAGAATGAAAACAGTAGATTTGGGGGCAGGATTAATGCACGTCTTATGATTAAAACGCATGCTTTTCATACTGTCCGCATGGCGAGATCGGAATATAGAGGTCATTGCAATGGGGGATAGGATGGGCTGAGCTGGAAGTATAGGACATGGGTCGAGAAAGCGGAGTAAAAATTACTATCAATTACACAGAGTGAACAGCTTTCACCAGGGTGTGGAGGTGACACGCGATCGCAACCTGGCGTCAGTGTCGGTCACGGCAGAGAGAGTGCTTGTATTACCACTTTCTGACAACACATCATTGAATTCTTTAGCCTTATGGTCACTGCCTTGGCTGTTGCTAGCACCCGTTGGCGTAGGCTCCTAGAGAATGTTTATATGTCCTGAGAAAGGGAAGTTAAATTTGACGTAGAAAAAAAAGACAGAAAAGATTTATTAAAGGAGGGTAGTCTATGTTGACGAGACTAAATAACAGCCAATGTAACGGAAAATGATAATTGGTGGTACACACAGTAACATTTATACATAATTTTATATCCACCGAGCAAGACGGGGAAAGGGAAACCTCCCCGTCCGTCCGTCCGTCCTGAGTTCTGCAAATTTTCCCATGTTCAAATTGGAAAGCTTATTCGGCAAACATGTGTTTTCAGCAATTCGTCATCGGGCCGTTATAGTCGCAAGGATAATGAAAATCATAAGTTGGACAGAGTTAATAGATGTCCTGTTATAACAACTCATGGTTTTTACGCCTCATGCATGACGAGATCGGCGTGTAGAGGGCCTTGCGCTGGGGGAGTGGGGGTAAGGGGAGAGAGAAAATTAGGATGGGCTGTTAGCATTGGTCATGGTTCAGGTGCGTGGGGTGAAAATTACTGTCACGGAGTGGACAATTGTCGTCAAGGGGTGGGTGCGATATGCGATCGCCAGCTGACGTAAAAGGGCCTCTTTTAGCGTCTTCTGATAACGGAGCGCTGGATTATCTAGTCGTATAGCCACGGTCTCGACTGTTGCAAGCACCCGTTAGCGTAGGCCCTTGGAGATGCTGGCTGATTTCCGGTAGGCAACCTGAAAGGCTTCGCTAGAATCAACTCGGTAATTCCTATCGACAAGGTGTATGAAAGTAGAACTCAAGATTGATCTAGTTTCACCTGTACCTAGTCACATACCCTCTTTTCCAGGCACTTCATTGTTGGGCCAATGTATCCTGCCCCGCAGGATTCGGTCTTTATCCCCTAAACGTAAGAGGCGAGAGTTCATGAAGAATCCGCGTAAGTTCGTCACGGGGAAAGTGCCTGCAATTGCTATCTTCAGACCCACGAAGTCTATCACAGCCTATCCTGTTTTCCCCCTTCGTCAGTGCACTGACCTCTACATACCGATCTCGCCATTTGGGCAGTGTGAAAATGACGAGTTTTAATCATAAGACATTTATTAATCCTGTCTAAGTCTACTTTTTTCATTATCAACGCAATTGTACGGGCGCGGTTATGAATTACCGAAAACATATGTTTGTCAAATAGACTTTGAAAGTTAAACATGAGAATATTTGGAATATTTGGCTGACCATGCTTGAATTAGTGTGGAGTGGACACGAGTGACCAGTGAAGAGCCTCAAGAATCTTTTATCAGCAGTTTATACTTTATTTCTTGCCACACGTATGTATTAGGTCATATTTAAATTAATACAGTCATTGAAAAGCAAAAGAAAAACGAAATGCTACTTAAGTGGCTATTTTTTAACTGAGTGCGGTGTTTACAGCCGGCTGAAAAGCCAACATCTTGAAATACCTTAGAATTATGCCACCAGATAGTAAATTTCAAAAGCCTTCTTTATCATAAACGTGTTTCAGAATCTTGGTACACACTTCAGATACTCGGTAATTAACTCTATGGCCTTTCATTTAGTAAGCTTTTTTCCTCAAGGGACGGCTTCAGAAGCGGTTCTTATTAACGCTTTTAGTTAGGGCTTGTTATACCTTTTTTGGTCGTAGAAATTCCGATCAGCAATCCCGAAAAGAGTTGTACCTGGAGCACCTGACTTCGCTTCTTGTCTGACAGCCCGACGCATTCAAGCATGGCAAAGCTCCAATTTCAAAAGCAGGCAACACTCGATAGGCGGCAAGTATTTATTGGCGCCTATGTGTCATTCGTGGAGGATAGCTGGCCGTTTATTCTTCATTTTGTATTTTGAGAAAGGAAGAATGTCACAACGAAAGCGCTACCCAACCGCGTTATGGTTTAAGTCCAATCTCTATCTTTCAGCTCAAACAGACTACAATAATTGCTTCCCCAGTGATATATTGTTATTTTATTTTATTTTTCCAGGTGTCCGGAATTCGTAACAAGGCCTCCATAAGACGTGCATTAAGGGTCTTTACTGAAACTGACTCTGCAGGCACCAATGGAGGAAGTCCTGAATTGCCCGGCACACCTTCCCTTCTTACGAATACTGAGCGAGAGATAGGACGCATCCCGAGGTAAGTCCTGCATCGAACACATTTAAAGCACACATGACACACTACTCATATCCATAGCAGTTTATATCGAGCTAAAGTGTAAGTTACTTCATTAAGGGAAGAAGGCTTTCGCCCCTGAGCAGGATTCAACTTTACCAATAGTACATAAGGCAAATGTAGAGTTAACATCAGCGATATGCGTGAGCCAGTTGGAAACTGTTCATTAGATTTATCACAGTTTCTCAGCGAATGAGAATATAGTTTGCGTTTAAATGTCCCAACATTATCTGAAAGGACCAACTCGTCAGGAGGTCAGTTCCACGCTCCAATGACCCTCTGCGAGAAGGCGTTTCGTCGAACATCCATTTGGGCCGGCTTCCTGTGTAGTTTCAAGGGATGATCCCGCAAATGTTTTTGTCCGAGCCCAATTCGAAGAATTCATCAGATTGTAAGGCTCATTCCTGACCTCTGAAAATTCGGTAGGGTTAAATGAAGTTGTCGCGTAGTTGCTTGTTATCGAGAGGAACAATGCTGTTCCAGCTTATCTTTTTTCGTAAGGCAGATGACCAAGATTATTGACCATCCTCTTAGCCCTCGCCTCCACGCGTGTTAGGTGCTGATAATCCTCGGGCGCCCGGCCTAGGCAGCATACTCCAAGTTGGGCGGAAAAATGCTTCGTATGTTCTTCTTAAGAGTTCCTTATCAATCCGAACAAATCTTCATCTTAGCGCAAATAACACCCGTGCCACCCGTTTAGCTGCCTTTAGACACTCCGATGATGGTTTGAGTGAAGAGATTATTAGAACACTGAGGTCCTTCTGTTCGTCGGTATTTGAAAGAGGTTGCCCATCGAGAAGGTATTGGAAGAAATCATCTCCTCTCATTAGTCCTTCTCGTACGGACCCTTTAATCCACACACTTACTAACTTTGAAATTTGAGATCCAACGAGCAGACCAGATGCTAAGTCGGTTAACACTCTCTTGCAGTGCTTGCCCATCGATGTCCGACCTGATGGTTCTCCAGAGTTTGACATCGTTAGCAAACATGATGGCGCTGCAACCCAGATCTTGGACACCGTTGTTGATATATATTAGGAAGAGCAACGGCCCTATGACGGAACCTTCGGGGACACCACTTGGAACAGGGATAGGGGTTGACTTCTAGTCACCGATGCGCACAGTTTGCGATCGCTCTATGAGCAAATCTGTGATCCCTCTCAGCAGGTTTCCTCTTATTCCAAGTTCCGATAATTTATACCTAAGACGTTTATGTGCGACGCTGTCGTCGGATAACGTGTTCTACCTGATGTTCTGCATGACTCGTTTGTACTCTAACCTTCCTATTTCGACGAACCCGACTCTGCGAACACAGGTTAGCTCAGATAAGCTTTGATTTCAGCTCTGATTTATGGCGATAAAACAGAACAGTTCTTCGCTTGCAAGACGCACGCGGTCTTCCCAATTGACTCAGTTCAATTTATTTCATTCATTTTTTGAAAAGGCGAAATGGAAACCTTGCAATGCCTCCTCTCTCTACTGGCCGAACTACCTTCCCAAGCCCATCTGCAGGCGCCCACGGGTCTGCCAGTGAGGGGTTGATGGCCGGCCGGTTTGCAGCGGCGGCTGGCCACAGACGTGCAGGAGCCAGTGATACCCTCCATACTCCTTCAGAACGTCGTCCTCTTCGGGGTGAGCATTTGTTTTGGCATCTCTGTACATGCGCAAAATGTTTTTCCGTTTTCACCAGTCGCTGCATCACTAATGTAACTGGAATAAGAGAAAATAAATTGAAATCACTGTGTGCTCTGTCGGCATAACCCTTTCTTGTAACGCTATTCATAAATATTAAACATGTATTACTGAATTTTTATTTAGTAGTATTACAATCTGTAATGTTTATTTGTTCTACATTCAATGATGAGCGTTTCCCTGAGGTGACATTGTGTCCTCTTTCGATGCGGAGGTAGCCCTTGTGTTTTGAAAACCTGCGTGTGCCGAAACCAAAGGTATATTTCAGAAGGTACTGTGTACAGATGATTATTGATGTAAACTAGAAGAGGAGGTCTTTATGATTTGACCGACGGGAGAGCCATCACATCTCAGCGTATATAAAGAATGCAACGGAACCAGTAGAATGCATTGACGTAGAGTTGGCGCGATCTTCGCCAACAACGCGACAGCTATTGGGTGTACCAGAATCAATCAGAAGGACCAATTTACGCAGACGAGCAATCGGACCTTGTCTATCAAATCGCGTGTCGTAACTCTCTGCCATAGATGCCGCGGAACAACTGTCCAGGTCAGGAATACTGGACGGCACGTGGGTCGTTCAGAGTGACGACCTCAACAGTTTGGCCGTCAATTTAGACGAGGTCCACTGTGTGCTCCGTAGCAGGGCGGTGTAGGAACGCAGTGACTTGCGCTGGATTATAGTGTGAGAAGACTTTCGTTGCATCTACAACACTTGTTGTTCCACTCTCTCTCGCTCTCTCATCTGGGCCTGGTGTTAAGGCAGCTTCAATGAAACCGGAGGCGGGGAGGGCGCAGGTGGCTGGAATCTCCCCCTTAGCCGTTCCGTTACTCCCACTCTGTGGGATCCAATCCAGGTGTTTCGGCACGCTATTTCAAGAAGGAGCCATTGCAGCCTGACTCTCGGTCCGCCATTGAGCGGCTCTACACAATTGCACAACGTCTTGATCGAACGGTCCAAATTACCCCGTCAGTTCACAGCCTTTCAGACCAGGGCTTTTGGCGCACCGTACTAGCTTCAAGTGCGTCAGATGCTTTATAGTAAGGGGAGTGCTCTGTTCCTCATTCCCAGCATCAGGCCACTGTCTGAGCCTGTTAGTTGTCTGATAAAACGAGGTAGGCACAGTGGCTGCCGGGGTAGGCGAATCCGTCTGCGCGCACCACAGCACGGCCTGACTCCTTTTACGCCCAGGCGGGTTGCCAAAAGCATGGAGTAAGAAGGCGCCATCACCATCTGAGTTCCAGTTCACTGGTCAGCCACTCAACGCACAACGCAAAACGTGCACTGGGTTGATGGTGTGATCTGATACACACACACACACACACACGCACCCATTCTTGAGGGCTGCCACGACTCCTACTTCTCTAGCGTACGCGAGCCGACTAGAAGACGGGGGGAACTGCTGGAAGTCTGGGCCTCGGACGGCAACTCCATTAACAAACCTTGGTTCATCCCCCATTTTATTGCGTTTTACGCGCACGAGGCCAAATGGTGCGGCTTAACCCCCCAGCCAAGGACGCACGGGTCCACCACATCGTGAAACCACCGAGTTAACCAACAGGAATAAGTATATTTTCAATAATAAATGTTACTAACACTTAGTAAGTAACGTACTAACATGTGATCTAATTAATGTTTAAGTATCTTCGTTATTCCTATAGATGGCCGGGGCATATGAAACCGGAGGTCATTCCAGTTATTATTTAGGGAGGTTGATCAAAAAAGAAGCATTAATTAAGCTCATGAAATAAATGAACTAGCCTTTTTGTTGGGGCTGTTAGCCAAATACATGAAATTTTTAGGGGGACGCTTGAACTAACTAAAAAAGCATAAAAGTGGACTTAATAGAGTTTCTTCGCCACGAACAGCGCGAATGTCCTCAGGAAAGTAGTAACTCGCGAATAGTACATCGGCCACCAGACATAGAAGGCGAAGACTGTAATAGGGAGGGCATAAGCGTATGCCCTGCGTTGACGTAAGTGACGAGCATGTGGATTTTTGTGATTCAGCCACCCTTGATTCAGCGGGCGCGCTTCTGCCTTGCACTGTGTGGTAGTACTCACGTTAACGTGCATAATTTTCAGGTCAGCACGACATTTCACCCACTTCACCCCGTTTCGGACTTGGTGAACTGTCTGCGAACAACCATCCGAGTCCTCCAGATGTCCTAAAAGTAGGTCCTACCAGACCTTCTCATGAGGGGGATCAGTCCTTCAACATCGTTGGTCGGAGTATGCACCCCGCAGGTGAGTTGAACAAAAACCTCGCATATCCCCCTACCACAAATGCCTTCTGTTTCACCAGTCGTGCATTTTGGGTTTTATGAAGTGTGACTAACATCACACTTCGCTCTCTCGCTCTTCTCTCTTTCTTGTCTCGAAACCGTTTACTTCCTAGACGCTCCGGAATGTACAAAGACTACCGTTGCAGGCTTTGAATATCTGGATCCTGACGAAAGGCCCATTCGAGGTGTGCAGTCTAATGGTGCAATCGGTCTGTCCGGTCTCTCTCCTTTCTCCGACGACGGCAACCTACGGTGGTCACTGGAAAGTCAAAAACAGTCAGAACCTGACAGAGAAGACAAGGTTATCTCTACCCCATACACTGTTCTTTTTCTTCTTAAGTATACCATCGAGGCTATCTGTCTTCAGTAGATTCAATCAGAACACAGTCGGGCAAAACGCCTCCCATCGTCAAAGATCTCTTTTATCAGGCGTACTTCATGCTTTAATCGAGAATCCTGTCAGAGTGGTTGCTTCCTGTGGTACCATGATTTCGAGATCGACATAGCATGTACCTGTTTGAAACATCAGTTTATGGATCCATATTGGGTGGTAAGCAACACAGTAGTACTGATAGGAATCGTCATCCCTTTCGTGAACGATTGTTTAAATTGGTATCTGTTATTTCCCGACCTGCTATACAGCAGTCACGAGAACTATATGTGTTTTCGACTGTTGTGCTAAACCCTAACACGGCAAACATGCAAACGCGGCCGGCTACAACAAATTTTATTGAAGTATCCAAGTCATTCTGACTGGAAAAAAACGTGTAATTGAGGTATTAACTTCGTCAAATCAGCTTGAAGATGAGTCGACTGACTTCTCACAGTCATAGACCAATCAGGTGGCCTAAGTCAAGTGCGTCATGACATAAGCACGCGCCCGGTACACACACAGAGCGCGTTTCAGTGGGCTTGATTCTTCATGGGAATGTAGGCATGCCCAAAGGCCCTTTCAGTGGCTGCCACCTATGCAGTTAAAGTAACCTGTTCCAATGCGATGCCTGAAAGTTGAATAGTGAAGTGAACTTGCCTCTGTCTCCGTCGTGTGCGGACTGGCATACTGAAGGTTTGTTTTCCAGCATAAGGCAAACTTGTATGACAAACTCGATGAGCAAATAAACACTACTGACAGACTACTAGGAAAAATTGGAATGGCCATTTCCGACTCATTAGCTGTCATCAGCCAGCCATACACAAGGTAAAACAGTACGAATGAGTCCGGTCACCGATCGATGCGTGTTCATAGGCTAACCCCGATCTAAACCGACAAGTCAACGAGCACGTAAAGTTTTTCACTTCTATGCCTCGGGTGGTGCGCCAACTGGGATTGGGTATGACTGG
This sequence comes from Ligula intestinalis, assembly GCA_036362985.1. Lineage (NCBI taxonomy): Eukaryota > Metazoa > Platyhelminthes > Cestoda > Diphyllobothriidea > Diphyllobothriidae > Ligula > Ligula intestinalis. The sequence goes on from JAYGXS010000007.1 coordinate 20,499,007, forward strand.
TTGATAGCGGTTACTGAGCCTGAAATGGTCATTCAAGTCTTTTGTCAGCAATGTATGTCTGCCTATAACGTGTTAGCTGCTGTGCGGCTGATTGTATGGGGCGAGAGTGAGTCCCAAGTCAGAACGGAACAAGTAGGTTAATCGATGGACTTTCATCAAACAAACTCGTTAAGCTTAGGTTGGTGTACAAATTGGTATTGTAAGGCCCAAACACAATCTTAGAAAGCGAGCGGGCTGCAGCAGTTATCGATAACGTAAACGTAACTTGTTGGTTTCCGGTGATTGATGCAGTTAACTATCTTGTCAGGTTTCGGGACCGTCAGACAACGAAGTTGACCTGTTCAGACGCAGTGAACTTGATGATGAAACGCATCCGCAACGCTGCCGAGGGTATACCACTTCTAGGGGACACAGGGAGTTCAAAGGCGCCCACCTATCTTTCCCTCAATAAACTGATACTGAGGCGCGTGAACTTTTTTATAATGAACGAAGATGTGCGGTGCATCTTCTGCCCGCTCTCCTTCCTCACCCAACCTGGCTCAGTATCAACAGAGAATCATCACTTAACTTAAACATTTCGTTTCACATTTTCCTACGTCTTCTTATGAATCGGCAGCCTGGAAAAAATAAATAACAATATTACTTATTTGTAGTGAGTAGCATATATAAATACTTAAAGTTCATTTCGTTTTGTGAGGACATGCGCTCCTCAGTCATAATAATCATCACCTCTTTCCGATTTTGTCAGCAGACGCTGTCTTTTTTTCTCACAGAGGAATCGCAAAGGCTGGTTTGCAATTTTTATAAGGATAAAATAAGTTAACACGCAAGCTCCGTAATCAGGACAAAATTTTTTAAATCGTAGGGATCTCGGAACGGAGCCGCTGGAAGGACTCTGGGTGAGGGTGATAGTTGTTCCGATTTCGCCGCAAATGGCTTCTATGGTTTGGCTTCTGAATACAACAGTAAGTGAAAAATCATCAATGGTGACTATCAAGCTTAAATGCGGTGAGGCTCATTCTCTTTCATTTACAACATCACGGTTGCCCCATGCAATTTATTCTCATCCTAGTTCTCCTTCTTCTTCTTTCCTGCTGTTTTGTTTCCTTTGAGGCTTTTCTGATCTCCTCCTCCCTTTCTTCTTCTTCTTCTTCTTCTTCTTCTTCTTCTTTTTCTTCTGCATCTTCTTCTTCTGCGTCTTCCTCCTCCTCTTGCTCCTGCTCCTCCTCCTGCTCCTGCTCCTCCATCTCCTCCTCATGCTTTTACTCTTCCTCTCTGTTTTCTTGTTCCTCCTTCCCCTCATGCTCCCGATCCTGTTCCTCCCCTTCTTCTTCTTCTTCTTCTTCTTCTTCTTCTTCTTCTTCT
>JAYGXS010000007.1:20500774-20579660 GCA_036362985.1 Ligula intestinalis
TACTACTACTACTACTACTACTACTACTACTACTACTACTACTACTAATACTACTACTAGCACTCCTCTTATTCCCTCTCTTTCTACTCCTCCTCCTCTTCTACATCCTTCTCATTCTGCTTCTTACCCTCCTCTTCTGCCTTCTGCTCTTTTACCCACCTTCATTTTCGTTGTTTTTAAGAGCAGCAAACAACAAAAGCCATGTTTTCAATCATATCGGAATCTACCAATTTTCACTCAGCGAACTGACTGCCAAAGCAGAATGTCCTAAGCAATCAGCCTAGTATCCACCAGATGACTACCATGCAATTAGTTAGTGCTCCCTTTGTCGACTTGAACAATTCCTTTGATCTACTTGTTGTAAAACCATCCCATTTACTCACCCGGAGAATTTGGCGACCGAAGTACGACCTTTTGCCAGAATTTCTATTGAACCACGCTTTATTCGTGTATCTCATGTACTTTATCGTCTCTAAAAGGTGGCAAGGTAGGTTTACCTGCTCGTCCCATACCTCGTTCGGAGTCCCAACCACTGAATCGCAACCGGGATACCGATTTGACCGAGGAGAAGGGACCTCCGGTATGGCAGTCGCCTGCCAGGACCCGAATACCGCCTCCTGGCCGCCGCAAGCGTTCTAGCAGCAACCACAGTCGACGACCTGGGTACGCACCGTGTCTTTTGGTTTCTTATTTGTTACTTGCTTCCGAATTTCAAGCTGGAGGTGTTTACGCTCTAGTGGGATCCCCTTTGTATGTCTTGGTTCGAACCTCGGATGCAGCAACACCTGGGGCTCGGTATAGCTGGCTGATGATGACTAATAAGCCAGAAACGGCCACTCCAATCTCCTTTGTGTTTGTAGGTAAGGTCATGCTGCCCATATTACTAGACACTGCGGGGCTGCCGGTGGGGCTCGTTGACGATCTCCAAAGCACACCTGGACTAGTAAATCCCGTAAGGGATCGGCGGGTGCCTGTTTATCATTGTGTATATTCCAAATCAAAACCGGCAAGACAACGAGCCGGTGGCACAGTAGTTCGATCATTGAGCTCCTAGCCAACAGATGCAATGTTTTAAAAAAATTTTTAAGGCTACTGGCGTTGACCCTTGATGACCCTATTAATGTGCAGTCGCGTTTAAAATGCAGTGATATCGATGACAGTTTGACCGCCGATTTCGACGATGTCCACTAGGAGCTCCAACGAGTTGAAGCAACGCTGTGACTCCCGCGAGATATACAGCGAAAGTAGACTCGCGGAGAACCTACCCCACTCTCTAACCACTCCCACCTCGGGACCCGGTTATCAAGACAAAGTCTAGTAGGCCGGAAAGGGGTGCAGTGATATAAATAGAGTACGTGTAAGGTTTACTGGATAATTTTTACAGCAAATATTTAGTGGTGCGATACATATAAATTGAAATTATGATGTAAAAGTCATGGCTAGCTGGAGGTAGTCCTGCAGTGAGGGTTTTCGCTTATCATCTGCCGTTTGAACACAGCAACCGTATCCGATGTCATTATTTCGTTTGGTAGGCAGGTCCACATTCGAAACACCTGCTAATTGAAGGAAAACTTGCGTGGATCTAGACGTGTACGCTCACGTTTGATCTTGTACGGATGGCCACGCAGGTGAGTCATGCGTGTAAACTCAAAAAGATCTTCAAATTTCAGTGAACAGGGATGTCTGTGGATAATGCAGAATTTCCATGGCAGATCGCACCTCATTTGTCTCTAGGATAAGATAAAACAAATGAAGCGTAATCAGCATATCAGAAGAAGACAGAATCCTAAGACCGTCCACCAGTTTTGTTGCTTGCCGTTGCAACCGTTCAATGAGATAACGGATCCACGACATCCATGCTCACCTTCCATATTCGAAGTGCAATCTGACGAAGGAACTGAACATCCACGCAGACAGTTCGGACGGAAACACCACGAAAGCATGCCTGCATTGTGCTCGCCGCCTTTTGGACAGACCTTTTAGGATGTTCAGCGGGCAGTAGGTTTGAAGCTGTCCAGATATCTAGAGCTCTGAGCGTGTCCACTTCTTTTATAGCAGTTCCGCATTTGGGGAAACATCCCCACCCATATTCCAAACTTATCACGACATATTTGGATATCTTAAACGTCAGAAGCCAGTTGTAAGGTTTTCTTTTAGTTTCTTCGGTTTACCAGCAGAGCTAATGGCTTTCCAAACGTATTATCCGCGGATTTGAGCTCCTGGTACCGCAACATCTGGGCTTGGGTATGGCTGTCTGATGGCGGCCATTCCAGTCTCCATTGTTTTTTGTCAGTAATGGGATTCTACATGTACTTTTATACGCCTGCGAATCGGCTACGCCAAATTATGTTTTAGGCTATTTTTTTCTGTACCTAGTGCGCCCCCTCAGTCCCCCTCAATGCGAAGTGAGAGCGCCTCTAAGACCCACTGCAGCCCCTCTGCGGCCCTCAGCATGCTCGCTTCCACAGACTGGGAGGAGAAGGTCAACGGGTTGACTGCTCTCTCTGACCTGGTCACACAGAACCCTGCTGCATTCACCTCGCCTTCGGAGTCCATTTCGCAGGTCGTGATTGCGGTCACTTCGGAGTGCCGAAATCTGCGCTCTCAGGTTTGTCATTAACTCTCCACCACGCAGAGTATTTTGGGTGGGCCTTTTGCTGTTTCACTCTGCCCACTAGTTTGTAGGAATGAGTTTCAACGACGAGACGCAAGGACATACTTAAAGTCAATGTTATAATTTATAAATACCAATAATTGCTACTTATTAGTATCTAGTAATCTATCAACAATAGCTCACACAAAAGGGCTTTGTCTGCGTGAGCAGTTAGCCGTTTACGATGACGGACCCGATATTACAGAATATCCACCACCACTCACTGCAATGACAGAAGCAAATATCACTATACTGATAAGCTAAATTCTTGCGACTCTAAGTACTGGTAAGGAAAAAACATCGTGGCTTTATGTTGTGACCAAGTTGGCAGATGGTGCGAAAGCGCTCAGTTCTGTAACTAGTGTATCAATTTAAAGCATGCAAATACAGCCGAATTTGTTGGGACCAACAAATTTCGCGAATGCTCGTCAGTTGCTACCTGAGAACAAATGAGGGAATGCAAAAATGTGAATTCATACCGAAAAAATCCATGCAAAGACAGCAAGTTATATTGTCGTGTGGGCTAATCAATAACGTTAGCAACGTAAAACACCGTAGGGGAAGCAAAAGTGGCGTAAAAACCTTGAAGCAAAATGAAGGGAGAAAAATGTGTAAATCTAGAAGCTGAATGTAACCGAGGCAAATTTATTTTAACCACATGCTCCAACTGTTTCCATAGGTCGGGTTTAACCCCTCGTATATAGGCTGTCTCCAGGTAGCTCGATGTCCGAGTTTTTCGCGATCGAACAAGTACCCAGAAGGATATTTTAGGGTCCCCATTGTGACCAGTATCAAGCAAAATTTTTCGTAATGAATGAGTGCGAAATTCGGTTTTTACTCCATTTAAAGCCATCTAGGCAGGTACCATATAGATCTGGCTCTCAGTTACCACTGTGATTGTCCGATATACTCAAATCCGCAAATACAAGTAAATTCATTGAGAAAGTTTGAAGTGGCGTGTGCAGGTTTTGTAGGTCTGCAAACTATGAGGTCGGCCGTAGTGTATGCCTTCCTAATGGTACAACACAGGCGTCGCTTGGTAATACTTACAGTATTTTCACCCTTAAAGGACAAGGATGCAACAAAAGACAGTTTAAGAAGGGATGGTTACGTCGGTTTTAACCGTAAGGGGTTGCAGTACTTGTGGGTAGGGCGTGCTGGATATCCCCGCTTAAGAACAGTTGCCTTGAGGCAAGCGACTTCTGCATCCAATATCTCCATAGAACAAATGTTTTTTGCCCTTTAGAAAAGTGTATACTAAGTTTAGTTTCCATTGGATGGGAGCAAAACTCAACTTATGCAAGGCCTGCCCTTCCCATGTATTTTTTATGGAAAGTAGTTCGTATTATGGAGCCATCTTCTTGTCTACACACGTGAACGTCTAAGGAGGAAGGCTGGTTTTCTAGTTGCTTTTCCATCGTGAATTTAATCTTGGGATGCAAAGTATTCATGGTAGACAGCAACTCTTTAGCTTCCGTAATGTTATCAATAATCGCGAAGACATCGTCCAAATAACTTCTGTAAACTGTTATCCTTATGACCCAGAGAGAGGGCAGAAGAAGGAGGTAAAGCACCGGTTCTGGTGGCAAGGGCTTTATTCAGGACAACAGAAAGACAGCGGATTTTTCCAACTTGCCCACTTCAGCGTATTTATAGAGTTTCGCTCCTTCTGGAACAATCCTGGCCTATGGAGTGTGACTGATGTTCTGGCCTCCACGCTGGTCGATAGTTTCCGACTTTGTGTGAACGGTCGTTAGCGCACGCTGTTTGTCTGCGCGCATGACTCAATTCGCGTGCGTCTCTGGTCACGGGTCCCGGGTGCCGTGCCATTCGTGTGCCTGTAACGGTTATCATTTTCACTTTGTGAAGATACTTTTTCGTCTAGATGGGCAGAAAACTGACACGCACGAGTGCCACTGACTTTCCGCATGTCCGGCCAAAGTATGCAGACAACAAGAGTCCAGTCGCTTCACTCCTGATTATAGAGTGGCTCACGCTGGGGTGGTAGCTTGTGGCATCTTGGTCAGCGATGGTTTCCTGTAGTTGCTTAATTCAGAATTTGGTGTTTTTTCGCAGTTAGCTTTGACTAAAGACAGCTCCACGGTCAGGCTGATGGGCGAATACCCCCTTCTCGCGCATTTTTTCGTCTCGCAGTGAATATATTTGTAGGTCATTGGTGCAGGAGTCTGAATAAAAGGTTCATTGTCGCTAAAGGGCTTTTCTCATTCATTTCACCCATACTGTATGCGGCCCAACAGAGACTGTAGATATATTTGTCAACGAAGGGGGATAGGGAAAACTTGAATGGACGAAATCGCCTCCAGGTCAGTGCGATAATGATCACGTGGCCCGAAAACTTCCGCTGTTCCGATTTTATTCCTTGAATTACTGCAGTCTTTCAGTATAAGGTGGGCCATTCTTGCGCGAAATAAGACCTTCGACACCAATATTCGACCCATATGTTTCAAACAGGTTTCCAACAGGTGCCTTACGATTGAGCTGCTTGTATCAGTACTTTATAATAACATTAATAGACCGTTACCTATTCGGATTCCAGCCACCACCTGATCACCAGATATGTTTGCATTAAGCTAAGATGTTCCGTGAATTGTGTGTTCAGAAGCACGAGTCTACGGCCCATCAACAACACGTCATTTTTATCTGCTTACTGTCAGTAAAATATAATAAAACGGTATAGTGTCGGCTGACACGCTTAGCTAGTTTTCGGATAATTTAGTTTTTTACCTACGGACATCGGAGTTGAGGTAACTTGACATTCCATGTTTGCTCAATTATACTTTCTCGCATGCAAACAACCGCAAACCTTTATTCGCCAAGAGATAATGTCTGAATGTTGGCTACAAGAACATAGCATTCCGGAACGGAGCCTTTTCAATCCTTTGGAATGAGAATACACAGTCTGTGTAGTTCTGTTGACGGTCCGCAAACGAACGCTTAGTTAGGGCTACCAGGGAGGTGCACCGAAAGTCTGCTTCACAGTGAACAAATCCACGCGCCCTAGCCAGAAAATCGCTTTTAGCAGATCGGGTTAAGCATGGTAATTGCGGCCAGCACGCGTAAGTTCACATACCCGCACTAACGCACGCGTGATTGGCCAAACTACTCAAACGCCATTGGCTAACCGTGCACGCGTACAGGGTAGGGTCTTTGAACAAGCCCTTATGGGATTGGCCAACCTGTCCACACGCCATTGGTTAAGACAGCATTGGCTATCTATGTATGTGCTAGCTCCAACTATCGCATGAGCGCGCGTCCAGTCGGGCGGAGCCTTCAGAAGGCAGACGCTAATGCTGATGCTCGTGGCGGTAGACGGTCGGACTCCGTCCGTCATACCGGATGTGTGAACCAAGTCTTACATATAGCTATTCGATCCCTGAGATCATCCCTTTATAAAACGGAGATATGCATACACAAGCCGCTTTGTTTAGATGCTAGTTGTCAAGCTATGACTCGAAGCTGCCTTGGCTCATCTCACTGTATGTACCTCTTTACGCCTGATGTACTTAAATTTTTACGCAGGTTTCCCGGCAGGCTGTGAAGACACTGGCCGCTCTGTTTCGAGGCCTCGGAAGGTCAATGGACCCGCACATCGAAGTATGTGTGCGTGTTCTCCTCGGTAAGACCGGTGAGGCGTCAGCCGCATTCCTCCGCGGTGAAGTAGCCATCGCACTGGACGACCTCACACGCTCGGCCAACCCTACACGGGCTCTATTGGCACTCCTTCAACACGGTCTCGGGTAGGTTCTCCACCCAGTTATTTGCCAGTTCATTCGCTACTGCCTACTGTTATCTAATTTTTGTTTAACTGCTTGTTGTTTATTAGCTAGAAAGACGATGCAGATCCATAATTTTTCATTCCCTCAGTGTCATAGTTTTGCCAATTTACGTGTGCGTTCTGGCTATTGTGAAAATTAGAAGACGGGGGTAGGGCTTAATAAACTAGCAGTTTAATAACTCGCCATTTCGGACGCGCAGTCGTTTCCCTTATCAGAGGTGGTAATGCCATTGCACTACAAGGTACACTGGATCCTCGGGTGACGAGCAGCCCCATCTGCGAGCATTTCAAGTAACGAGCTAGCCACTAGCAGAAAATTTGTTTCGATTGACGAGCAGTTAACGCGTTGTCAGTACGTGTTCGTACCCACATCGACTGTCGAGTCTTACTTCCAGGGTGTGGGTCCTCAGTCTTCTGCGGCCAATCAGTAAAATTTATGCAGTTTGATTGACTACGTTTCGCAGATTGGATGTTTCACATGGAGATCTCGGTGCAAAAACGGACTAAACTCATTAAACGAGGTTCCACTGTACCGACATTGCACTACAAGGTATTCACTTACCGGAAGTTTGACAACGTTAGCTGAAAACTAGTGTCAGCAGTCAACACCCTCCTATACTACCTCGCACTGCCGGACTATCCCTGGCACCGGAGGCGTCCGAGTGTAGACTGGTTGTCATGGCGAAAATTGCTTTCGCTTTATGCTACCTTCCAATTTAAGCCGACCTCTGAAGGGGGTCGTCGACAAATGCTGTACTCCGCGAGACAATTATCCTCTACATTCGGGCAGGTGCTACTTGCCATCACACTACGCGCATTGACGCTTCCACGTTCTCCGCGGATTGCAATGTGTCCTTAGGTGACGTTTTCACAACCCTGGGTTTATGTCGCACCTCTGTGCCATGGTCAAAGTTGTTCTATGGTCGCGTGACCTGGTGGCGGACAGCCACCCTTGCTGCCCGAGTCCTTCCTTCAATGCTAACTGCTTCAAGGTCATGCAACCTCGCAACGAGCGGTTTCCGAATCGCTGACCCGCAGACGCTTGACCGACATCCCTTCGCGTACACCTGTGACCAGATAGTCGTGGCTGCCTAACGGTCACCTGAACACGCCACCCCTCGAGTGATGCAGCTTGGATCACTGTGCATGGCATCCCCTCGGGTAGAGTAACACACTCAGTGGACGTCACTTCAGCTGAAAAAAAGTACCTGCCACCGTTTTCGCACCCTCTCTCAGGCATAGCTGGACGCAGTCAACTCTAGCCCTGGTTTCACCAGTGGTTACTGCTGCCTGAGATAGCAACTCAGGCTTCTATGCACAATAAATCCCTCATTCTGGTAACTACTGCCTTTTCCCTGCAACCCGGGATTTGGCGTGATGATTGTAGTGTTTTGAATACAGTCACAGTTTAGACCCCTACAGCCCTTCACTTTCATTCTCCATTACCGAGGTCGTCAGCACTCTCGAAAGTGAAATTTTTTGTCCAGACTTCATATGTACAATCTTCCGCCGCCACCAAAGATGAGGGATTTACGCTGTCCACTGGCTTAAGTCCTTCGATTATATGTATTTGGCAGTAAATAACTCCTTGGAAAGGAGTTTGAAGAACAAAACCTTTATAGTCACTGATGATAGAAATTTTTGTGGTTTTTAAATGTTAGGCTGATGACAGCTGTACCAATAGATCATCCCATGAGAAGAAGTGGATGTGATTAAAAAAGAACTTAATTCGTCGGGCGTTTCGGATTCATGTTCGAACCCATAGTTGTAGACATACTCAGATATGGGTGCTGTATTCACAAAGAGTTGCAGTATTCTTTTTATGGAAGATTATGGTCTTTTGGTGCTATAATTGCTTGCTGGGCGGCGTTTGCGTTGTCGATCGCTGAAATGTAATCGCTCGGTCATCTGGCTTGCCGATACTGGCGTGCTTGCTGCCCGACTGCACACTGACTTTGACCAAATAAAGTCTTAACCTCGATATGGCGTTGGGAGTTCGTTGCACTTGTTAATAGACTGGGGCCCTTGAAGCATGTATCAAGCATATCGCGGGTCACACGATTGTCACCGTTCATCAAATGACCCCTCACGTGACCACGCTTATGACTGCCATGCAACCGCAAAACCGGTCTCCCACCTACTTAACCGATGTGTCATTACTTTTACTTGTTACGGCTGCGATCATGACTGTTCTAGTCGGCCTTGATTATGACTATCCGTGGAGACAGACCTGAAAAGTTCAATCCATTCGCTTCGCCATTGTCGGAGGCCGAATACCGAAGGTCCAAGAACCAGATCCCTGTCCAGAGTCGAGCCAGGTCTTGAGTTGATCCCACTTCGTCGCCTGCAGTTGGATAACGGTGTCGGATCGAGAGCAATAACACTGAATTCGTCAGGTTGACAACGACGAACTTTTCCAAACTATTCCACTAGTATTTCTTGAATGGCCTGAGATGTCCTTGTGATGGTGTCGCAGCGAGTGCGGACTGTCTCATTTGAGACGAAGTCGGTGTACTTTCCTCGAAAGATGATCCTCAAAACAGTAGTGGTCAAACACCTTCAGTTTTCTTTCATCATCCACGCACATAGCCCAGCATTCACAGCCGTAGAGAAGGACAGACAGACTGAACGGTTGCACGGTACACGCGAACCTTTATGGCTGTCGAAACCTCGTATTTTCTACCGACACTCAGACCTCCAGGCAGTGTGATATTGACTTCTGTTTCCTCAGAACTACTTTCTGTACTCCATTTCTTTTTGGTCTCATCACTACCCTTTGGTCTCTGAAGACACAAGAATCCTTCCGTACGTCGACAGTGTGCAATACAGGTGTGTCACATCACTGAACGCCTGGGCGGTGTGCGTATTCTGCAGTCTGCAAACTCCGCTAGTCGGGGCACTTCAGGCGGTCTCTCCTCCTGGGGTTCAATGCATGCCATGGGATCTTCTGTCACCTCCTCCGCGGCCGTCACCGGACCCAATTCCTCCCAGGTGGTTGCTGAACGTGTCATCCATGCACTCGGCCGGTTTCTACTGGACGGCAACCAGGAGACCAGGTGAACACCACAAGCACTTTCTTAGGGCACACCACTTGCATGCAATCATTCACCAAGCCTAGCACCACCACTCTCCCCCCTGAAGGCAAGATCTGATAAAACTTCTCCCTTTAACACCTCTGCCACTGTAGGTACTACGGTAGGAAGATCCTGTCAATCCTTCAACAGAGTCCAGACTTTGAGAGGGTTCTCACGCGCTATCTGAGTGGACAAGCCCTGCGAGCTGTCCGTGAGGCTACTGAATACCTTCATACAAAGGTGCGTGCCATTTTTCTTTCGTAACAATGTCTTTTCGGGCTCACAACGCGCTTGACTTTGAATAATTGCCTACTTGTTTCATAGTAGTAGACATGTGTCGTTTTACTACTCGTCGATGGCTGTGTTTCTTGTTACCAAGGCACGACACAGTCCATCCACATATTACAGTGCAACCTGCATGGAAATCTTTCTATGAATCCTCTAGGTATCAGGGGGTGGTTAGTCTACTTGGTGAATGGATAGTCCCGCTGTAGCCGGTGGACGTTCCGACTTGGCTTCAAGTTGCCACCCTTCGCCCGAAATGGTGTTCCGTTCAGTATCATGATCCACTGCTAGCAGGAAGTATTTTTAGATGGTCGCTGTCTATGCAAACCGAGATCCAACGCGTATCGAACCGTTTGGCTCTACGTCGACATGAGCCTGTAGAACAAGCGAATTTGCACTCGCGTGTGGCGGCTTAGGGTTTTACAACTCGTTTGCCTAGCTGCTGATTACCTGGCGTTGATAGTGGAACGGCTTTCAGTGAAGGTTAACTGCGAAATGAACAGGCTCTCAGATCTGGCGAATAAGCAGTTGCGGATCAACAGCGACAGTGCTATCAGGGTGCGGAGGGCTGAGATCTGGCGCACCGACTACCTTATACAATTGCGCAAATCCCAATGACGGCACTGTGACATAGCGACCATGAACCGCCATTGAATACATTTTCTTGCCAGTGTTGCCTTGCGGTTAGGTTCTTGAACCAAAGCTCTAGAGGAGACAACCTCGAACAAACAATTCGAGTAGCTGTTTGCGACCCGCCAAAATCCCAAAGATACCTCATGGAAGATGTCCAATTACAGACCTCCGGTATTAGGTCTCCCTCCATGGAGAAGAAAATGGGTTGAGCTTACTAGATTCGCTGCCGCAAATCCTCACGCATGAAGAGGTACAATACGTGGCATCATAGAGACCGGCATGATCACAGCCATACCGACTAAGTACCGTCACTGCCTCCGTGAAATGATCAGTCTTCTCATCGCTCATGGTGTCTTCCTTAACTGTTCCTGCATATCTTACGTGCATGTGTTACAATCGCTTTATCCAGTGGTCGCGCCCAATCTCATTACCAGTTGATTGAGAGAGGTTCGTACAGTCTATGGGGGCATCGGCTAGGGTGGAGAAATTGTCAGCGACACTGGCAATCCATTCTCATAGTGCATTCCTTATTATAGTAAATCTGAAGCTGTTAGGATTCGTGGCTGGACAGTTTGCTGACTGATAGGATAACATGGTCTTCATGATAGAATTTGAGTGTCCTTTGAGGAATGACATTCAATTTCAGTTTTGTTTAGTAAGGGTACTATGTCATACCTTTCAAAACTATTGTTCGCACGCCAGCGTGTCATGTATTTATACTTTTAACATAGTATTCACAAACTGTAAGTAGCATTGTTTTTACAAATAACTCTTGCCCCGTATTAGCTCAAGTTCAGACTGTCGAGGGAAAACAAGGGTCCAACTGTCGGTTATAAAACGCTGCATCGTCCAGTTCTCTTTTGCTAAGGTCCATGAATCCAATTGCGTGCTCATAACATTATCCTGATATTCAAAACAAGCGTATACAGCAGGATTTATTCACCGCAACAAATTTCGCGATGGTTTATCAACCGTATCCCGTCGTTGAATGGGTCAGATAACGGTTAGAAGCATGCAGCAGATTGAATTTCACAGAATATAAATGTTTGACAGCAAAGGTTATAGTTTGGTGTAAATAATGGTCAACTGAAGGGCAATACATTAAATCAATACATAGGGAGAAAATGGGGGCGAGAAAGTTGGCGCGAACCAAGTCGTAATTGAAATTAGCTGCCCAATTACCCAGGTAATTGGTCTAGCTGCTTGCACAGGCCGGGTTTCTCCCGCCGTATGCAGGCTACTTCCAAGTAGCGTATGGTCCGATTTGTTCCTGTCGGAACAACTACTCAGAAAGCTGTTTTGAGGTTGACAGAGTGACTACCGTCCAGGAGGTTTTTATTAATCGAAGATCTTGGTACTCTGCCTTCTTTCTGGAAAGCCACTTAAGCAAGTGCTCTGCGACCCTGACTGCCTTTGTGCATGCCCAATGTACTTGTTTCCGTAGGTGCACGTGAGTTCATAGATACGATTTGGGGTGGCGTGAAACGTTAAGGCATCCTTTGCCCCTTTTACCGGAGGCTTTTAGTAGAACTGATTTAGACAAGTTCAGCTGCGTTCTACGTCCTTTCTCTAGTATAACGGAACTGTTGCTTTATTGTATTCGAAGTACTATCACCCTTAAAGGGTACGGATATAATTACGGGCTTTTTTCGGAACTAACAGATAGTCTAAATTGCTGAATACAAGGCTGCTTTTGGAGGACAGACACGGTGCTTTTTAATTTCGCCATGCATACTCGTCTGTTATATTAGCATTACTGTAGCGTTTGTGCTTAGGGCACTACAATCAGTAGGCCAAAACCCCAAATCGTTGGTAAAAGGCTGAAGGCTCCCGTGGGAGGGCTTTATTGTGTACAGAACGCCCAGTTGATGTCTCAGTTGGCAATGGTCACCGGTGAAGCCATGGCTAGTGTTGAATTCGTCCATTTGGGTCTCAGAGAGCGTGAGACAGTGATGGCAGATGTTTTAGCAGGATTTCCGAACAGCTTCGAGTGTTCTCCAGCTGGTGTATGTGGCATTACCGGAGGGGGATCATGTCTGGTGGCGTATGCTGTATCCACCGAGGGTGGGGGTAGGGGCATGTTTAAGTGGCGCTCGGACAGTCGCGATCATCTGAACGCTTGTGTGTCTCCGAGTGGAAGTCGGTAAAGTGTCTGCAGGTCAGCGATTCTGAAAGTATTCACTGTGATAGTGGATGACCTTGAGGCGGCTGGCCTTGAACAAGTAAGCTGAACAAAAAATGGTAGGCGTCGACAACCCCCCCTCCCTCCCTCCATACCCCGAACGAAGTGTGAGGTCGACAGTGTGGCTAATGATGAAATGAATGATGAGATCCAGTGAAATATGTGTTTGCGAACGTGGCGATGGGGTTGGTCGAAGCTCGTGCAAGGCTATTGCTGTGATCTCTTCAGTGGTGAACTTGGGGCATCAGCCAAACAGTGTGTAGGCGTGATCTCGTCCACGGATGCCGGTGGTTGGCTCATTGGTATGAGATTAAAGGACGTGTGCGACACAGAATATCCCAGTGAATACCGAGCCAGGCGAATCCGTCAGTGAAAAATTTCATTGTCACCTTGGCTCGAAGACGGGTTAAGTTGAACAGCGTGATAAAAGCAATGGGGCTTCGTCGAGTTAGGCACAGAAGGGAGTTGCCGATCTGGTAAATCACAGGCGAGAGGATGCCAGTGATAGCGACAATAGCAGTGTCCAAAAACATAGGAAAACTCACAGTGTTGACATGGTTAGAGAACTGCTCTCTCAGTACCACCTAGTGTCGTTTCTTCCTATCTTGAGTTCATTTTACTAAGCTGACGGCTCATTCACTTCGGTAGCCAATAAAATCACAGTCTTCTCGAGTATGGTGTATGTACCGAAAATTACCAACCCCCAACCTCTCTTGCCTTTCAGCTGGTAATGCTCATTGACCCTTAAAAATGCTCTTTGTTTTATTCTTTTTGTAGGGTCTTGGAGAGCCTCCAATGGCAACTGCATCAGCATCCAGTGTTCGTTCCCCCGACTCCCTTGCCGACGCCACCCTGTCACGTGGTTGCAGTGCCGGCCTTTTGGGCGGTCCAAACGTCGGCATTTGACTACCAACAGCCGCTCGCATCTCCTGGAGAGCTCACCTATTCTCCTCTAAATTTCCTCTAGCCCATTGTAAACCCGCTGTGTCTCATAACGCCACCCACCCACACATGCGTGCTCGGTCATTCTTCTTTCCTACAGCTCTCAGTCCACATATATTTCCACACCCTATCCACACACGCACGCATACCGGCACCTACTGCACCGATCAACCTGCCAGTCCTTCAGATTGCTAGCTGTCGATTTCTTTCTCTCCTTTTTTTCAAATCCACATCAGAACCGAGATTTGCCAAGCCCTCCCTCCGACGCCGTCCTATTTTTCTTCATTCAACCTGTGATTTGGCCCCTCCTCCTCCCCTGCCTTCCACAGCCCGCGCAATCGGTCAGTGAGACACGTATAACACACGGATGGGCGCAGTCGTCAGCAGACAAATCCCAGCACCGATCATATTTTTTGTACTTTTGAGTCGCATACTTTGGTGCACTGTGTGTCTACGAGTGTGGGGTACCACATCAACAAAATCCATACTAAAGTACTTTTCCTTTCTTCTTCTTCTGCTACTGCTACTGTCACCTGCTTGCTTGCCGTTCACTCTGATTGGTCCCCCCCCCCCTATTGTCTACTCCACGAAGAGCCCCTCCTTGCTTCCTTCTCCTGTTAATCTGATTGACAAAAGACGTGGATATTTTGTCAGAATACGCCAAATCGTGCAGTCTACATTTTATTTGCCGCTTTTGCCGCATATTTGCCTGGGGTAGACAGGCACCAGTAAACAGTTGGGGGGGGGGGGTTAACGGCGAAGGTTAGAATTCCTGGGGTCTGCATGAGTCAGAAAGGAAGCTAATCGAGCACCGGAAGTTCTCAGAACTCAGATACTCGAGCAGTCTCCTTAATTAATCCGGTGGTTCTCTACAAGACTGTTCGGAACACACAATACTAGCTTATGACAATAAATAAGGCGGCACATAATAAAATATAGTATTAGTTGCGCCTGCCGTTACTTATACCGCTATGAGTATTCAGTAAGATTCTTATTTTCAGAGCACAAGGACATGCAATCACGCTTTGAAAACATCATTTACGAATTTCTTAAGTTTTAGATGCGCGCGAAGGTCAATTCATGGGCAGTTGTTCTCATCTCCCAGTGAGGACATTCCCAGCAATGGGTTAGTACCTGGTCGATTTAGTCAGGCTTCTCCACCAATAGGAGTTCAAGTTAGAACGACGAAGTTCAGTTCATTGGTTTCAAGAGTCTCCTGTTAGCGGAAATTTTAGTCTGATCACGAACACGATCCATTCAGGATTATAGCAACGTATAATCCACCCAGAGATCACTGTATCTAGTAAACTCGGCAATCTTCAAGATTCTGCCAAAAACAATTTCGAACACTGTTCATGATGCTTGCGAGCAGAGCACCAGCGAAACCAACCACCAATAACGCCAGTCTATATTTTAAGCTGAAGACTGTATACTTCATACCGGTATCTGCATCATATTTACACCGAACACTGAAATACTTAATTAGGGTGGAAATGTTTGCCTTGTCGGTACTAGTAAACTCCCATGGCGGTGTACAGATTTGCGAATTTATCTGTTTTTTGGATTTATAGCCAAATTTCACACGAACCACTGTAGTCCAAAGCGTTGGATGTTCACTTCAGTTCAGAGTTTACTAAAAGAAGGATAGGTGAACGCTTTTTACCTTCCTATCGGTAAAAAGTGGCTACGAAATATATCAATACAACAGAGCAATTTAAAAAAGATGTAAATTGCATGATTGCAAGCGAAAATCGGGCAGCTGTTGGTTGGCCAAAAAGTAATCATACATTGCTACTCACTTAGCAAGAATAGTATAATAATAACAAATTATCAATTGTTACCCCGCCTCTGTTATATTGTGGATTGACTGTTTCGTACAATTCCCATCCGTCTGCTGACGACCTGGTGAACCAGTGTCGCAAATTCACTCAAAAAACATTTTCCCAAAGGTCTTCTACCGAATTAAGTAGAGTATTTTGCGAGCATACATAGCTTTCGATAAAATCTCCTCGAGTATAATAATTGTAATGAATAGCCCATCGAAATTGTCGTTTCTGGGATCGATAACCAAATACAACCGTCTACCCAACGAACGTACGTAGCAACGATGTAAGCTCAGGCTTCAGTGAGGTGGTTGCATTTCAGCCTTGTGATGTTGAATTCTTGAAATAAATCATCCCAGTGTCTCTTCACAATCATTAGCGCATTCTTTTAATTAGCAGATTTGTTTAAGGCTTTGCATTAATATTTGTAAGTTTTCGTGCATGCCTTCATGCGAGTAATTATCAGTCTTTCGCAAACTGCGGCATTTGGCATGACTTTCTCGCCGTACTCTGCGTGCGGCCAGTAGTTCGTACCGAAATTGTCAACTCTTGTGAAGCCAATAAGCAAAGAGCATTTATTTGATAATTTCTCATTGGACCAAGTGTCATATCAGACACTTACAGTTCATTACATAAAGTCCAACATATGCTAAAAAGAATATCTAGAGAGCGCTAGTTAAATCCCTCTCAGCCACTGCGACTAGGATGTTAGTTGGCACGGTAATACTCCAAGCCTACTCTAAGTATATTGTTCGAAACGAAGACCCTTTCTTTCAGCGTGTCGCTTTTTTATTTATATTTCCACCATACTTCTAGCTATATGATGCCAATCCAAATGGTCCCCATCTTCACTGCAGTACTGTCCCCCATTTCTGTTGCAGTTCTGAAATGAGCAAACAGGCACCGCCGCTCATGCGGAAGCTCTTGATTGGCCAACTGCGGGACCTCTGTGTGGAGTCCGCTGTCGGTCAGACATCGATCCGCGTGTTTTCCGTTCCCGCGCCCGCGGGAGACCGCCTTCTCTTCTCCCTCGTCTGGTTGCAGGGTCGCGTCATGGCCCTTGATCCGGCGGTACCGGCGTCATCCACAGAGGACGCTACCGCCGCCGCCGCCAAAGCCTTTCCTATCCGCTGTCTCCTGCTGGATGACGGCACGGACTCTGTGCTGGTGCAATCTGCGGCCGCCAGCGCGAAAGCCACCACGAGGCCGCGTCTGGGTGATTACGTCTCAGTCATTGGGGAGCTGCGGTCGAGGGGGCAGACGGCGACGGCCGAGGGGGAGGAGGAGAAGGCCAGCTGCAGCGACGCCCTCCTCACCGCCGGCGGTGGCCCCAGCCTACGTAGCTGGCAGGTTGTGGCCTGTTGTCTGATGTCCCTCACACATGCTGACAAGTACTCACTCCGCGACGGCCTACAGAGGCAGCCCTCGGTGTTCGCTGAACTCTCCTGGCCGTTAGAAGTCCAGGACATGTCTAGACACTTCTCCACACCGGCTTGATAGGCTTCCCACCCCCTCCTCTTGGTTCCATTTGACTATTCGACACCCTGTGATGTTTGTTCACGAACTCTGTGTGTGCATGAGCGGATGATGGACTATGTATGTATTTGCCTGGAATTATATGTACATATGCGTGTATGGAAGTTTGGAATTTCTTCCTGTCCCTTTAGGTAGCATGTCCTCTCGCCTTCGAATGGAAAAATGGTCTACCCCCAGCAATGCGAAAACTCAGGGGTGTTTTGGTCTTAACACTCAAAATATGGATACTGTTTAGTATTTACTGTTTCAGTCTAAACACCCCTGGTGCTAGATCCGACGTCAGACGATTTTAGGGAGTACTGGAACAAGACTAAAGCCTGAGTAGTGTTTATCGATCTGTTAACGGACTAAAAGGCATTCTCTGATCTTGAGGACGTTAATAACGTTTGTATGGTGACATTTTTCTTCGCACCAGATTTAAAATTGAGTGCTTTCACTCCATTTGTAGACTTCGGGCTTTCTTCAATTAGTCAGAACCATTTTTAAAGTTAGCTAAGTTATTTATTATGAAAGCATTGTGTTCCCTTTCAGCACACATGACATTTATTTAAGCAACGGCGCAGTGTTGGAAGTACCACCTATCCGACTCAAGCCGTCGTTGCTTCAGCAAAGCCACCAGCTGTAAACTTTCAGGGTCCCACTAAAAGGGAAAAGAAGAATATACGTCAATCGCTTCAGAGAAGTATTAAAAAGGCTCAACTGCGATCGACTACGCATCATTTTGCAGAAAATTAATAGAGTACGACTGCAATCCGCCACTTTGTTTTATCACAAGCGCCCAAGGGAAGTAAGGTATCGTGCCCAGCCGCTAGAAGTCCACTGGATTTCGGCTAAGCTATGGACTCCCAAATTAATAATTCAAATATAAGTGTTCCAGGTCCATTCGCCTGTTTCTGTTCCAGTAACTTAAACTAAACAAACATTACTACTTGTTTAAATCGGATACCATAATGCATATTAAATATTAAATTGGCAGTTGCTGGGTCTTCGTCCTAACTATCTGGAGACCTCGAAATGACAGTAATTGTTGAGGCATCATTCTTGTTGCTCGACGTGCATTCGTGGCAGGATCCACCACGTGACCGATTAGTCTTGCTTCTAAGCATGCCACATGGACATAAACAACATTCTAGCGCCGGAATTCCTCAAGAGGTTTACTCAAGCTGACGCCCAGGAGTCAATAAGTCAAACAACGGCAGCTAGATAATATTGTGACGCCTTGGTATAAACAGTATTGATAAGCTGATGTGGGCACAATAACTGTTGAAGTCTGACGGCTTTTCCGTAATTCTCAGCTGTTTTCTGCTTATCAAGGCAACTGGAGGATATAGTAACATTTATGTTATACCCCCCACTAGTATGTTGTCCGCATGGATACGGAAGACGGACAGGCATGATAAAGAGCAAATTTACTGTGTTAATCATTCTTTGTCCATCACCATTTCCGCCCTTCTCTCAACTGTGTTATATCTAAACTTAATGTTTTATGTGCTTCCTGTGTTCTCATTCCTTGAGCCGTGGGCGCTAGCATGGGCAGACACCCACATCCTAAATCAAAACTTAACCTAATGGAAGAGATCTGTACTGATAATGGGAAAAATAAGAGGGCTTACCGAAACAGGTTTACTGACGCGCAAACGTTTCGGAAAAAGTTGATTGACTCCTTTTTGTCCAAGCGTTACGTGCAAAATGAAACCTCGGTTAATGAGTTTAATCCGTTCCGGCAACGAGTTCGTCATTTGAAACACTCGTCTTGCTAAACGTAGACACTCAAACTGCATCAGTTCACTGCTTTGCTGCAGGCGACAGAAGACCCACATCCTGGGAGGAAGACTCAATGGCGAGGACTACCGATTTCGATTATATCCACCGTATGGTCCAAACAGGTTGATGTAGAGAAGAAGATTTATCCCGAAGTGATAGCACAATATCTACTGCACTCTCTCTTACCTTATCCATCTGAAGCCGGGGTCAATACATTGTCAAGAAGACTGACTGGCGCAAGGCCGTCCCTCGTACGCATGCTGTTTAAAGTATACTCCGCGACCGGGAATTGAACCCGGGTCTTCCACGTGACAGGCGGAGATACTCACCACTATACTATCGCGGAGACAGGTACTAACATCTTGTTAACTTAACTGACATGCTGGTAGATGGGGCTGCTCGTCACCCCAGACTACTGAACTTCATCAAACCGAAATAGAAGTGACCTCTTTTTGACTTTGAACTGATATATTTCTTTTTCGTTCGCTGTCTTGGCCCTTTGGAACAGGTTTGATGGAGTTGGGGAGTCTGGGTCTAGCCTCTAAGTTGCCTATTTGGGCTCCTGTAGGCGGGCCTGCAACTTCCGTCCGATATAGTTGCCGTTCCTATTCTCGTATATTATTTGTAGTCAACTGCTGAAGTTTCAGTGGGAGGTAGCTTGTCTTTGGGTTGCACGAAATAGAAAGAGATTATGCCTACTCTTTCTCTGAAATTTCAGCACTTCAATAAACCTTTTCCTGCGAGCAGACTGCTCATTAGAAGAAAGAGGAGCTTTCACCAGGAGAGGTTAATTATAAGCCTGACGTTTCGGGTAGTGGTCTCGTCTACCCATCTTCAAATTATGGATACTCTGGCTCAAATCCCTCGTCTTTATGCCGTCCCTTCTTTCGTGTGCCTGTTCGACCAATCACGTTTGATCTACTCTGTGTGTCTCTGGCTGCGTCCTCAGTCTTCTCGTCACCTGGTCTCCTGCCTGTCACCGTGTCGCCCCTTTGTGTGTTCGTCTCGTGGCCTTTTTTGACACCATGACTTGTGCTCGGAACAAGCACGTTAGCCGCGGCGGCGGCTGACAAAGGTGGGTAGAACCCTGGGTCGACTCAAGAAAGAAAAGGTCATCACCATAAAGGACTGGTACATGGCGAAGCCTACCGAAGCGGCTATGGCACGCTTCTACGGTCTCCCAAAACTACACAAGCCAGGCGTTCCCTTACGGCCAATCGTCTCCCTCCGAATCACGCCTACATACGTTCCTAGACGTTCTCGTATGCCGCCAAGCGGACGGCAAACTAGCGACACCTGTCTATCGTAAACCAACAAACACGTCACAACTATTGAGTTACAATAGCAATCATCCGCTACAACACAAGCGCGGTTGTATAAGTACGCTATAACGACGGGTAGAAACCCACTGCAGCACGCCAGCTGCCAAACTTGACGAGACAAAGCTCCTCCGAGAACTGTTCAGAGCAAATGGCTATCCACGAGCTTTGGTTGAATGGGCTCGAATGCCACCCAAACCGCGAACCGAGGGACCCTGCTCATCAAAGTCGTGGCGGAGCATCCCGTACATGTAAGGCGTTTCCGAAGTTGTGGCTAGATCTCTCGCGCCTCTTGGAATAGGGAGCTGCGAAGCAGCTAAAACGACTGTGCCTTACTAGAATATTACGGACGAAAGGGTTGAAATGTTGATGGATGCAGAATGAGTAACGCAGTAAATCTGTAGTGGCCTCTGCCTACCCGACGCCTGACCTTCCTGTCGTGACCTCAGTCCGTCTAGACATGAAGGTCGTGGCGGCTACCAGACTTACTGGCGCGCGAGACACGGACCGCCCACATTGATGTATACCCACGCGCTGTCCAACCAATCACAGGCCGACTCACACAAAACCTCTGGCGAGGGCTGCAGCTTGACGACACTTGGACAGGGCTGACTCTCCTGGCTGGTCGTAAGCTCTCCAAGCCAAATCTCCGTCCATCTATTCTTCGTTCCTCTGTGTACACAATATACTGTTCCTACTACTCTGGCCTCTACTGGCTTCTTCTCTACTAAGTTACCATGGTCTGAATATCGCAGTTGCTAGGGTTTAACTAACTATACCCCCTGCGATAAATCTGTCAACCTTGTAGTGTCAAAGCTCCAGCCAAGGTCACAGACGTGTCAGTCCTAGCCGGCCAACCACTTACCAAGGCCAGTTCACGAAGTACCTTAGGTGTTGACTGCTTACGCTCAGACAATCCCGGAGCCGGCGACCTTAGGTTCGGTTGCATATATCCGGGCCCGGCAATTACACCCGCCGGAATGCGACTCTGGATTCCCGCCCACTCATGGCTGGACTACACTCGTCTGGGAGTCACTTTCCTATTACACACATTTTACTTCTTCTCTATTCAAGCAAATTATCCATAGCACACTGACATTTCACGCCTTATCTTTTCTACTAGTTTATAACCGTTGGGAAACGTTCATCTTCTACTATCCGGCTGCACTACTTCGTATCCTACACTCTCATCCAGCTGTCAACTTCCGCCAACCTATTCTCCACTAATTATGTTCAGAATATACTTTTCCGCCCACATACCGCCCCACTTATTCTTCTCTTCCAACACGGAACTGGGCCTGAAGATCTTAACTCCCCCCATGGTAACCCCCCTTCTGACGTGTGCACTCTGACATTAAACAGGAAAGTGTGTAGTGGTATTAAACAGCTCTTTTTCTTACGCAGTTGGAAATGCTGCAGTGCATGTCACTCCCCCCCCGTAGGGTTACGAAAGAGCGTGAAATTTGCCGACTTAGGTCACGGACAGGTGGCCACTTTCTCCTTCTCATGACTGGCTGCCCTTCAGCTTATTACGTTTAAGTCACGCCAGACAGCTTTCAAGGCTGGTCAGAAAGGACCTTGTTGCGGTGACTGCCTGCGCTCCGGCGACCTCACTTCCAGACAGCGACTCTTGACTCGGCCCGCTCATGGCTGGACTGCACTTATGCGGGAGTCAATTACCCATTACTCATACGCCACTCATTCTACACTTAATTAAGTTATTCATAATACCCTCGCCTTCCACACCTTAGCTTCTTATGTACCGGGTTGTAACCGTTGGCATAGGTCTACCGTTTAGTACCCGACCGAACTACTTCCTATCCCACAAGTGTTCTTGAAAAGAAATAACTTAGCAAGTCAATTTTCTTCAAAAAAGTCCCCATTCCATCGTCAAAGTCGTCAACTCACTGAGGTCAGTTGGCTTTGGATGGGGTTTCTGACCATTCAACGGCGCAGGCACCTTTTCGATCCACCGTCCGATGTAATTGCCTGGCGGTTTGTACTGCGCAACCACAACTTTAATGGTCCCATCTGGCGTCGAGGCCATAGCGAAGCCAGCCCGCTTGGTGTCCGTCCATATGCATTGCGAAAAGTGACCTTCAAGGCACAATAAAAATCTTACTCAAAATTTGGGCAAATCAAATGAAACAGGCGTGTGTTGATGAACGATCACCTGCCCGCTAACGGAATTCATCTGTCCCGCTCTGCCTTGGGTCTCGCTAGAAGTCCTCACATCCGTAACAGCTGGTCATGTAGACAGATAGTATTGCCGAAATTCTCGTTAGAAGTAATAGTCGTGTGAGCCGAGAATCACTTGAGTCATGATTAACAGGTGCCCAGTCCATAAATAGGTGCAACGACTTGCTCAATACATATTCTGCGCTGAGGCTCAATTTGGTCAGAAACTTACAGTTACCAGGAGCCCAAACTTTGACCTTCAACATACTCCTAACCCTAAAATTAACCCTCAACTTAGCCACCAACCTTATTTCCCGAGAATTCGGTGCGAAGTCACATGTATTGTGGACAGTCCTTTGTAGGTGGTCCATCCCTGGCCTCTGACTCACGCAACGTTCAGTTTAAAGGCCTTAAATGGGTGACAGTGAACTCAAGTAAATGTTCAATTGGAGTTTGCTATATGCACTTTGATATGCAGCGACTAAGCAACAAACAGCACCAGTTTCTGCTATCCTAGAGACAAAGTTGATCCGTTTAGCCGTGAACCTTGATGGAGAGGAAGGTTGGTGTGGTTTAGTTAGGATAGCCCGCCTAGGTACCTCGCAGGCCCACTGACGTATACCTACTCAAAACCTCAGCATTACCAAATCAATATACAAGAATGATTGGGGCCAGAGCTTTTGCTTACCGCATGGCAACTGAACATCTTGGTTGAAATCGTAGTCTGCAATCTCTGCGTACCAGGCTAGGGTGGCCTCCGCCCCTAAAACGACCAAAGTTGTTCCGTTTTTAAGGACGTATTGAAATAGTGTTTCCCAAACGAATTTAGTTTTGAGAAAAAATAAATGGTATATTTTATTTCCTGAAGGTACAGTATTTAGTTTTGGCCGAAAGGTTTTCCGGCGCATTAGCCGTCACCAGCCAGCCATACCCAATCCTAAGTGGTGCTCCACCCGGGGCTCCGACCCGCGACCTTTTGATCAGAGGTCGAAAGCTCTAAACACGGAGACACGGATTCACTGCTTGTCGGTCTAGATCGGGAGATATTGACACTCGTTATGGAACAATGATTATGCTGCCTGGCTAGAATACTAACCGCTGTTCAGCTACTGGCGGAGCTAGAAAAATAAGCGGGACGAGTGAGTTTCGTTAGCGACCTGTGAATACACACAAACGAGTGTCAGAGTTTACTTTGTTATTATTTTACCGACAACACAGACCATACCACGAAGCTTTTCGGCCTATTTGGGCCTCATCAGGTGATAGTAGGTCACGTCCAGTGTAACAGCGGAAATTGCAGCCACGCTCGAGTTTCGAACTGGCGTCTCTCCGGCCAGAGGCAAATGCTCTAACCCTTGAGCCACGGGTCCGCCGTGTTGTCGGTTTTTGATTGGGACTATCTGTTATTAGGTAACTCTACTCCGATCAACTCCAATTAGCTCGATACTCATGACAATGATGCAGGATGGGTACATCCTGAAGCAGTTCGGAGTATAATTACCTAATAATAAGAGTTTACTTTCTCAAAACTGCCATTTACCCTGTTACTATATATGCCTGGTTCCCATAATGGGAACATTGTAAGTCATCATAAGTGGTTTATAAGTCACTTTTGCGGGAGGAAATCGGTTAATATGAGGATGTTTTCTCAGTATGCTCACAGAACTGATCTTCAGTGCCGAAAACACATTTTCACTCCTATCCACTCGTTTCTTGAATTTCCTTAGTTTTTATCATTAAAATTCTGGAAATATTAATGTAAAGGTGGAATTGCTGTGATTCAGAACGACTAAACGCTTCGATGGGCTTTAATGACCATAAAGTTGTCTGTATGCTGTAGAAAAGCGTTAAAATATAAGCCGTTTAGCAGGCTGCAGCTAACTGATTAATTATTCAAATAACTTTCAATTTTGTCAACATCTGATTGAAATCGCTGAGGCATTAAGAATCCCCATACAAATCCCCGTACGATTTCCCAGGATGGTAAGCAATCTATTGGTTGTTTCAACCAAGTGTTTAAATCGCCTTTGTCAAACGCATCCGTCTGATTATGTACATTGACGATCGTTGGAATGGACTACTACGAAACAATATCAGATTGTAATTCATTTCTACTATTATAGTTTAAGTAAATAGAATGTTATAAATATATCACTTACCATGTACGCGAACGCCTGGTTTACCTTCCTTCAAAAAGAGATTCTCGCCATAGTCCTTTGCAGAACTGTGGTGCATATTTTTTCGACGAATAATTTCGCGAGCGTGTCTAAGTGCGCCAATTGCCAGGTCCTCGTCAAAAACTAAAGGCTTGCAACCATGCCATGCCCTTGCTCTAGGAAAGAAGAAATACTTCATTTGGATTTACCGTCAAAATGGAGCCAGATACTCATGGATTCGCTAAAGTTTTCATTGCCGTGTTTCGATGATGAAATATATTTTTTGGCTTAAAGTCCGGGTTCAAAAACTGAAGCCCTGGTGTTATTCCACTCGGACTGGCATGAGACCTTTTCAGTATATAGTTCGCACTCACCACAGACGAAGTCCTTTACTGGTGCTGATGTAAGATTGGTTAATTTTGAAGAGCCTATGATTCACTTAAAGAAGGTAAATGTAATTGAAAAGTAGTATTTTAAATTCTTTGAGTTATCATTTTGCACTTCGAAAGAACCCCATTGTACATGTTAACCCGCATAGCCACGCAGACAACTGACGCAATTTGTAATCCTGATATTGGGAACATTTTAAGGTG
Source organism: Ligula intestinalis (assembly GCA_036362985.1). Classification (NCBI taxonomy): domain Eukaryota; kingdom Metazoa; phylum Platyhelminthes; class Cestoda; order Diphyllobothriidea; family Diphyllobothriidae; genus Ligula; species Ligula intestinalis. The sequence continues at coordinate 20,525,709 of JAYGXS010000007.1, forward strand.
CATGGGGTGGCTTGGTTAGAGCAAGGACTTTGTTGCTGAAACTCAGTTGTCCCGAAGAAAATAACCGAAGGCAAATTAATGGCTGAAGATATAGCGATAGTCGCTGCTTGGAGATTACATCTTTATAACTTCGATAGTCCGTTGTCGCTTTTCAAGTATTCATATACAAGACAATTTTTTGGAGTTTTTTAGTATTGTATCAGCTGCTCCAATTTCTCTTTTTCTCCAGCATCCCAATGGCCTTGACAGACCGACTTAACCTAGCAGCAGCTCCAGTGGCCTATTTCTCCGGCGTCTCGATGGCCGCGACAAACTCAGTAACTAGCCGTCAAGTGTGGACCGCAGCTTAGTCACAGTCACGCTTGCATACAACACTATCTGACGCGCACCAGCCAGCCTTCTTTGTCACCAAAGGGCCCTTGAGGTTATGCGCCCCAGAATCTGTCCTTTTAGCTAACCAATCGCGGAACAACACCCAAGAACTCACTCCATTATGTTGATACGAAGAAGCAGAATCGTGTAAGCATCACAACGTTGCTCGCACGCGCTCGCACGCGCTCGAACGGACGATTGGCTCAGCCGCACAAGCCAGCAGCCATCTCAAGGCAGCTTGCCCTATTTACCGAATCGATCGGTGTTCATAGCTGATGGACTGCAGTGACTCGCTCCGCGCAAACGATCATCCCGCGAAGGCTCACCGCTGCCGATGAGTGCACATGTACCAGTCGCCTACGCCAGTCTCAAGGTCGACTCACTACCGCGAGACTGGGCATTAGCCCCTTGAGAGCTCAAACCACCCAGAGTGTACCATTCCCTGATTTGCCGCAGAAACAAGCCTGTGTTGGGTTTCTGGCAATCCCCTACGCTCTGCTCACTTCAGACGCCGTCCGCAAGCTTGTGGTTGTGCGGCCGTCTGAAAATTAAGCCTCGTGTGGCACATCACGTGGCGTTGGGTATGACTAGCTGATGAGTCAGCAATGATCATTCCAGTCTTCCTAGTCCTTATCTGAGAGGTTCATCTGCCGAGCACTTGATTTTTCTGCGCAGTCTCCATGGGAAAATTGTGGTGTAGGTTAGCCAGAAATCTGCCCTAATTATCCGGGCGGTCGTGTGACTCTCGAGGGCAAAAGTTCAGAAATACTACTCTTACAATGAGAAATCGTCAAATTTCTTTTCATTTGGGGCTTTTGTCAAACACATGTACGTAATAAAGGGCATTGCCGGTTGCCTAAGGGGATAACTGCGAGAAAAACGTTCTTTTACCTAAAACATTTACGGTTTGTAATAAAGTTGTGCTAAGTTATGGCTTAGTTTAACTAATATTATACATCACTTACCGTACACTGGAAAGCCCTCGCGTAAAATGAACACTGCAGAATATAGCTTCAATGCATTCTGCCTAATACATAGGATTGAATTCACGCAAAACACCCCTATCCTTGAAGTAATATGTGGTTGAAAAGGCTATTTGGCAAACATGTTTTTTCAGCAATTCATAATCGGACCTGCACAACTTTATTGATAATGAAGATAGGAGAGCCGGACAGGGTGTTAAAATGTGTTATGATCGAACTGCCCGCATGACGTGATGGACATGTAGGGGTCAATGAACTGGGGGAAGGGAACTTAGGACAGGTTTTAAGTATTTGTCATGGATCGAGTGTGCAGAGTAAAAATCACGCTCACATGCAAGGAGTGAACAACTGTTACCAGGGGATGAGGACGACATGCGATCCCAACCTTGTGTTGGCATCGGGCACGGAAACAAGAGTCTATATAAGCATCTTCTGACAACACAGCATCGGATTCGCTAGCCATATAGCAACTACCTTAGCTGTTGCTAGCACCCATTAGCATGAGCCCTAAGAGAAGTTGCCTGGTATCCCGTGGACAACCTGAAGGACTTCGCTAGGATGAAATCGGTTATTCGGGTCCATGAGGTGTGCGAGAACAAAACTCAAGATCGATCTAGTTACACCTTTATTCAGCCAAGCCTCGTTGTTCGGCCAATTTATCCTACTCCATAGGAGCAGGTGAAAGCATAAATGCACATCGATATAGCCCTGAACAGTAGTCGGTCTTTGCCTAACAAACGTAGGAGGCAAGAGTTCGTAAAGAATACGTGTAAGTTCGCCACGGGAAACGCTTCAAATCTTTTGCCTGGCAAAGAAGACCGCTGATATCGATGGTCTAGTCCAAAAATGTAATACCGCCCACACAGCACTCACATTTACAGTGGAAACAGAGGCGAACAAGGAACTCGCTTTCCTAGACGTCCTCTTACACAAACAAGAAGATGGCTCGACACAACGCCGACTATTTAGAAAGAAAACCTGGACTGGGCAATACGTTAATTTTCACAGTTTCGTCCCCTTAAGGTCAAACGGAACTTAGTCCAGGGAATGGCAGCCAGAATACACCGTATTTGCTACCCTGAAATAGTGGAAGTAGAGTTGCAGCAACTAAAGGACAAACCCCATTAAAACGGTTATTCGGAAATGTTCATCCTTCAGAACATCAAGGACGCAATTACAACGGCGGAAAAGAAAGATCTGTTTATAAGACTGCCGTTTATTGGAGACGCAATGAGTGAACTAGTAAGATGGCGCCTGAGGACAGCGGTTATGAATGCCTTCCCAGCTGCAAACTTGCGGGTTCTCTTCACTAACTCTCCCCTTCTACGAATGGGAGACAAAGGATAGCCTTATAAACATGTCTTTCTTTGCTGTAGTCATGGTAGCAGGCGCGTTCGGTGCGTTCGCCAATATTCCCGAGGATGCACTTGCTCTGGCTTCCCTACCGTTTTCGTTATAAATGCAACTGTACAGACCCGATGATGAATTGCCGAAAACTCATATTTGCAAAGTAGACTTTTCAAGTTAAATATCGAAATATTTCCTAAATACGTGTTTCGTTAAAAGGAATTTTGCTTCATGAGAGATTGCTAGGAGGGCGCGCTGAGTTAAAATCCGTTTAGGGCGCTGAATTTCAAGATAGATTAAGAAGAGACTATAGAATAATAAGCAAGCCAGCTTAGACGTAGTTAGACCAACGTGTCACCCATGTTCGCGAAAAGCCTTTTCCACCCTAATCGTTTCAGGTAAAAAAATCAAATAAGCAATCCGCTAAGTACTTTGTATGTTTTTTTTTGTTTAGAAGGCGCTCAAAAGTGTCTCTTCTGTGGCAGTAGACTTCTGATTAGGCGTACAGAGCTCCGATGAGTACCTCAAACGCAACAGCCCGATCAAAGTTTAAATTGGTTGTCAGCCGAGCTTGGATTCAGTCACGTACGCCGCGATCGTCGGCTATCGATGCGACGACACACATGCCGGAGCACGCACATTTTGTACGCCATTTTGCTCCCTGAGAAGTTGTTCATTCCGTGCACGTGACAGTGATTTACACTCCACGTACTCGATTCGTGAATAATACTCAAAACCTACCCTATTTCCCCGCCTTTTCCCCAGTACAATGACCCCCAAATACCGATCTCGCTACGCAGCGGTTTAAAAACTTCGAGTTTTGATCATAAGACATTTTTGTACCCTGTCCATTTCTACCATTTTCGTTATAAATGCAACTGTAGAAGCTCGAGGACGAATTGCCGAAAAAAAATTGTTTGTCAAATATGCGTTTCAAGATAAATATGGGAATAGTTGCAGAACACATGTTTGTTTAGCCACATCTATCCTCATCCACCAAAGATTCCCAAGAGGGTGCGCTAAGGTACAAGCCGTTTAGAGCGCGGGACTTGAAGACGTGTAGAATTAAGCAATTCCGAGATGTGCGCAGAATATCCTAAATTGAACATCTCAGTGACGAGGCCTCAAAATACGGAACCTCCACAGTCTGCGGTTGATCGCCCATGCTTGTCTCTGTCACGTGCAGTCGGGTGTTGTCAATGTCTTTTATTTTTGTGAGTTGCTATTCTTGCTGTAAGATGATTACTTAATTATCTTCCTGCATGTTCTCCGCTGACGACACTGCATTTTGAAAAAAAAGTGACTGCCGAGAAGTGGGGACCTGGTTTGCGCCATAGCTGGGCGTCAGCATGGCTATGCTACTGGTTAGTAATTTTGCACTTTTGCGAGGTTTTTTAAACGTGCAAGTACTCACAGCTCTAGCGGCGTAACGTGACTCAGGGAGCCCGCTTTCTGCTGGCTTACTTTCCACAGACACTCCATTGGCTAGACTTGAAAACCAACACCCTGTTCGCACTGGCAAATCCGGGGTGCGTGGTGCGTATGCATGATCTGCTGTTTGCGGCCGACTGCGCTCTCAACAACACCACCGAAGCGGACATGCAAAGGAGCATGGACCTCTTTGCAGCAGGTTGCGCCAATTTTGGCCTCACCATCGACACGGACAAGACGGTGGTTATGCATCAACCGCCGCCAGGTGCTGACCTCAACCCCGCACGCATCAACGTTAACGGAGCCGAACTGCAGAACGTGGACAACTTCACTTATCTCAGCAGTACGCTTTCCCACAACACTAAAATAGACGACGAGGTTGCCCGCAGAATCTCCAAAGCTAGCCAAGCCTTCGGCCGGCTCCAAGCCTCCGTTTTAAATCGTAATGGTCTTCAACTATCAACGAAATTGAAGATGTACAAGGCTGTTGTGCTATCAACACTCTTGTACGGGGCGGAGACCTGGACTGTCTATGCTAGCCAAGCGCGGAAACTGAACCACATTAATATCAGCTGCCTACACCGCATATTGAAAGTGAAGTGGCAGGAGAGGATTCCGGACACGGAAATCCTGGAGAGAACGGGAGTTCTCAGCATCCAGGCCATGCTCAGGCAGATACAACTGCGCTGGAGCGGACACGTGGTACGTATGAACGATGAACGGCTACCCAAGTGACTGTTCTATGGCGATGTCGCTGTCGGCACTCGTCGCAGAGGAGGACAGAAGAGACGTTACAAGGATACCCTGAAGAACTCCATGAAGCGTCTCCAAATCAACACGACGAACTGGGCGGATCTAGCACAGAACCGATCTGTGTGGCAAAGAGCGGTAAAAACGGGCGCCGCAATCTACGAAGCCAGTCGGATCGCCGCCGCCAAATCAAAACGGACGGCACGCAAGTCTCCAAATCCAGGGACGCACGCAGCCACCACCCAAGCCCTACCAACGTGTCCGCATTGTCAACGCACCTTCCTTGCACGCATTGGCTTGGTAGGTCACCTCCGGAAGCCATGCGACCCTCCTCCGACAGCATCCACGTCTAATGCACCAAACACTCCACCAGACCCTACTCCACCCTCTCCCTCGGTGGCAATAATCGACGCAAGAGATGCCTTGCCCTCATCCACCGACTCCAACCCACCCGCAACTTCCTCCCCCCCCCCCCCCCCCGACACATCACCGCCCGCCACTACTCGCATCCCCACACCTGAACCCTCCACCAGCTCTGAGGGCCTGATATGCCCTCACTGCAATCGCACATTCACCTCACGCATCGGCCTAGTCAGTCACTTGCGAATCCATCGCACAGAGACTGGCGAACTAGTGCCTGGAGCACCAACACACAGACGAGACCGCCGCCTTCAATGCCTACACTGCCCCCGATCATTCTCTCATTGCATAGGCCTACTAGGTCACATGCGCATTCACGACAGCGGCATTGACCGTGATTTCGACACATTCGGCACCTAACACACCCCCACCACCAGCCATAACCCTACTCACTAACCACCTGACCACACGAATGCATCGTTAATTTTTCCAGGAACCCCAGGTAAGTGCTCTCAGATAAGCGGCACTCTCTTATTATTTCGGACTCACTGCCTTATGTAAGATGTTCTTTGCACCACTGCTAATAATAACATTGAAGTTGGTTATGTACACAAGCCTCACTAGCATTATAATCCCTTTACGTCAGTAGCATCTCAGCCCCTTGGCAATCAAGTTTTACTCGTCCTTACTCGCAGTCTTTTCTAGGACCTGCAGTGCATTCATTTGCACCTTCAGCCCTGCCCAAACATTCCTGTTCTCAGAGGCAATTTAGGGTGCGATCTTAAGCGTCATTCATGTCATTGCATTAGCATCACGTCTATCACAGTCACTACTGTGGTGGATTAATTTGTCAGTCATCACCCTCCCCTCAATTCGCGCCAATCTACGCCTAAAATGCCGGCGTGGCTCTGGGTGCGCGGAGGGCAGGGGGAGATTGATCGTCGCTCTCGCCAGTCAGGCTTACTCTATTAACGTAATTCTTAGGGGGAACTGATCGATTTCCATGCTGCGCTCGACGTAAAACCGTCCGGGTAGTAGTTCATGCCAATCGCTGTTCTCATGCCAACTTAACTCGAGGGTGCAACTTTTGCTGCCTGGGTCAAAGGGAGGGAGTACGTGGTGGCCGTGCGCGGCTTGCGGCCCATAGTAATCCGGGGTTTCAACTAACTAACCTGCCCTTTCATGCTGTATCGTAAACTGCCAATAACAAGTATGGGATATAGCCTTATCCTCACCGATACTGCCTACCAAGCCTAACCTCCACCAGCTCTCTAGCACCCTAAGTCTTGCGAAATGTGATCCCCTTTCCTATGCAGCACTGCTAGTCCTTCTGTTACTAGCAAAACAAACACTATTAGTCAGCATCACAGTCACTGCTGTCGCGTCAGGCTATCCCCGACAACCCCGATGAAAAGTAAGCTGCGTTCTTGTTCCTGTTCTACCTGTTTCTGTTCTCTCTCTTTTTTTCAGTTGTTCGTTTGGCTCTGCTCTCATTTCTCACTTTTCTTCACTCTTCCCACTCTTCCATGCTTATGTTTGTTATCTCCCTCGATTTCCTCTCGATTCTTGCACTTCTCTCTCTCCCCCCTCCCTTTTCCTTTTCTCTCCTTTCTTCTTCTGCCCATCCACATTGCGAAGTTTACCAGCTGTCTCTCTCACTCCTTTCAGCCTCGCCCACGGATGCCAACCGACAACGGAGCATAGGCAGTGCCTTTCAGTCGTTGACTGACTGGTTATCCCTCCCAGGAGGGTGTTGGCCCAGGCTTCATGCAGGGCTGCTCTCATCCTTCTGAGATCTAATGTTCTGTATGCACATGCAACGCCAGTCTTCAGCCAATCACAGTCCCTGCGGCCTGGAAGGCGCTGGCACTTTCTCTAGCTTCTGATTCCCTGTTGGTGATTACGTGCGCGCTCCCACTGGTTTTCAGACCCCACCTCAGGTTTCCTGAAAGCTAGGCAGTCACTATGAAAGGGGGGGGGAGAGAGTGAGATCGACCTCGGCGCTTTTCTCTCCCCACTTTAGTAAATCTGAATGCGCCTGAATCTATCACAGTGCGCTAAAAGCCATGGCTTGGAGCGTTTGCCAACTGACGGGAATACTCGGGCCCCCAACGTTGCTGCTCTTTCTGTACGCGAGTGTTTGTGTGTGCGTATGGGAGGAAAGGGAGGACTGAGAGTCAGGCTGCAATGGCTCCCTCTTAATGTGGCCTTTATAGCACTCCCGCGTAGGCAGGAGCATACCTAGCGAGATGGCTGTGTCAAGTGTGCGCGTGCTGAGTGTTTATCGCGCCAACCATCTACAGCCTCCCTCATCCCCGGTCTTATTGACTTTGTCTTTACACCGGATACGGAAGTGGGAGTGGTGAGTGAGTGGGTAGATTCTGCGCGAGTTTGCCTAAACTCCTGTTTTCTCTCGCACGAGTTCTCTGCGTTGCTCGTGCTTGCTGTCACCGCTTTCGTGTTGCTTGCCCAGCTTGCCTCTGTGTATGTTGCGGCTTGTTTCAGCGTTTGCTGCGGCTTGTTGGAGCGCGTGGCGCCCATCGTCGAAATCGACGGGGGAACTGTCGGTGAATTAGATGTTTTACCAGGGGATTCGAGCCGCACATACTTCGCGGGACAGTGCTTTGGGTTTTGAGTACTGCCCTAGAGGAGGAGATAGAGAACAGGAGAAGGAGGATGAGGACCAGAGGCATGAGAAGGCACAGGTGGCTAGTGCTGCGTGAAACCACACCTAGGCGTGCCAACAGACCCGACATATGCACCAAATGTCATGGGTGGGCATGAAATGTCACAATCGCGCCCCCTCGTTGATCCACATGGACCGTTTAGAGGAGCTCCGCAGCCCTTTGAGCTAAGATCATGTGGAGTATCTGTCCTGACTCCAGCCTGCCACCAAGAAACCTTGCGTGTGAGAGCGGGGTGAACCCAATTCTCCAATAAAATAAACTGGTTTTAGAATGGATGACTTTACGTACCTTAGTGCGCGAAAAAGCTATATTTTCGTTGAGACGAACCACCTCCCACTTTGCTGGAATCTCGGCAGTATTTATTGGTAGTTTGAGGAACCTTTTGACGTAGACAGTTCTACGGGCCCTGCTTAACCGACACCAAACGAACAGGTGTTACCTGTTCCCTGCTCGAAACTGGGATCGCTCTACCAGACTGTCGTGTCCTAGTTGCCATTTTTAATCTGTTTGCTAAGAAGAACTTCCGAAACTCAAAGAGGATCGTCCGCTTCTCCTTTATTTAATAACTGGAGATGGCGTAGGTTTCCTCGCGATGGCCAGAGTAAAAATGTACTCAACTTGAATCCATAGCAGGTGGAGCGGTCAAACAGAAAATGGCTGCCATGGAAAAGTGTGATTTTAAACCTGCACTTTTTCTTAAAGGAATTTCTGTAGTGTCATTAGCGTCGTTACAGGCGACATAATACGCCCTGTGTGGATAAATATCGTTATACTTGCCGTTCAGAAGTCGGGGATGTTCAGATCGGAATAGAAGAAGCCGGGCGATGATGAGCAAGCCAGCCCAGGCATACTTAGACCAACGTGCTACCCAGTACCGCTAAAAGTCTTTTCCACCCTAAACGCTCCAGGTAAAAAATCAAATGATCAATCCTCTAGACATTGACATTCTGACCTCAACTTCCTTAACTCCTTCACCCCACTTCTCCTTCCCCCCCCCTCCCCACAGACCGTGACAACAATAAAACTTCATCTGTCCACCAACCACCATAGTTTATTTATTTAATTACCATATAAATTTAAAGGCCTGAAGAGAATTCATCGAAAACAAACGTATGTTCGCCAATTTATCTTCTGAAATCCTCTAATTACTTTTTATGAGTATATGTCTAGCAGGCGCTGAAAAGTGTCTCTGCCCTAATGATAGACGCCTAGGTAGCCGCAGGGAGTTTCGCTTTGTATTCCAACCGCCGAGCCCATTCAAGGTCAAAATTTGATTGGTTGCCAACTGAGCTTGGATTCATGTTACGTATACCGCCATCGTACGTCATCGGTACGGCGGCGCGCATGTCCTAGCACACACATTATTGGACGCCATTTCGTCCCCTGTCAGGCTGTTCACTCCGTGCACTTGACAGTGATTTACACTCCGCGTACTCGATCCATGAATAATACTCAAACCCTACCATATTCCCCCCCTCCCACAGTCCAGTGACCTGTAAATGCCGGTCTCGCCACGCGGGGGTTTGACAATCTCGAGTTTTGATCATAAGTCATTTATATACCCTGTCTGAATGAATTTACTATTTTAGTTATCAATGCACCTATAGAAGCTCGATGATGCATTGCCAAAAACATCTGTTTGTTAAATCGACTTTTTGAGTTAAATATGGGAATATTTGCAGAATACATGGTTGTTTGTAGGGCATTTGGCCACTTCTATCCTCCCCCACCAGAGATTGCTTGGAGGGCGTGCTTAGTTAAAGTCAGGTTAACGCGCCCTACCGATGAGAACTTAGGGCACGGAAATTCCACAGTCTGCGGTTGACTTTGAGGTCACGTGGAGTCTGGTGTTGCCAAGGTCCCTTGTTTGTGTGATTTGATTTTCTATTACTGTAGGATGCTTACTTAATTATCTTCCAGCCGGGTTTTTGCTGACGCCACTGCGCTTTGAAAAAAAACACGACTGGCAAGGAATGGATGCCTGCTGTGCGCCTATGAGCGGGGCGTCAGCATGGTTATAGTGGTAATGTTTAATTTTTTAGCACTTTTGGGAAGTCTTCTTTAAACGCGGAAGTACTCACACAACTATAGCGGCGTCACATGAATTAGGGATCTCGATTTCTCGGGGATGAAAATTTTCCACAGACGTGAATCATTTCATCCCATTTGCACTCACGAATCTGTTATGAGCAGTGTGCATTTTTGCGAACTGGATGTTTTACTAGGGGCTTCCAGCCGCACCGTGCTCTCAGACGGGAATGTGGCCCCTTCTGGCTCATTAGCCCTCATCAGCCAGTCATATCTAATGTCAAGTGGCGCCCCATCCGAGAGTCAAACCTGCGATCTTTAGATCAGGAGTCTAACGCTCTAACTACTAAGTCACGAGCTCGTTCTCTTGCCTGTTTAGATCGGAAGATACTTACACTCGTTGATGAACGTTCACCGTTCCCTTATGGAACTCACTGTCTTGCGGTTCATTTTCGAGCCACGCCAATAGTCGCACAGTGGCTAGTAGTTTATGCAGCACAGAAAAGAGAGGCCGCAGAGACCATTTATGGCTCATTAGTCGTCATCAGCCAGTCATACTCCACCTCTAAGGGTGCCCCACCCGAGGTTCGAACCTGCGACCTTGTTGTTCAGAAGTCCAACGCTCGAACCACTGCGCTGCGGACTCGTTACTTTGCCGTATGTCGGGAATATACAAACTGGCAGATGGGCGCTCACTGATCGGTTACAGGACGCACTCGCATATTTTTGTGCTTTTCGGGATCACATGTGAGGTGCGCCGCAAGGCGGCTAGTGATATAGGCAGAATGACATTGCTGGCAAAGACAATGGAGGTTGGACTGACCATTTATGGCTTAAAAGCTGTCACCGGCCAGTCATACCCAACCACACGTGGTGCCCTACCCGAGACTCCAACCTACGACCTTTTGATCAGAAGTATTATCGCCAGCGCCAAGCCCGCAGAGCGCACCTGACTTCGCTACTGTACCTTCTTCTGGGCCAGCCAATCAAAAGTGCCGTAGACTGCTATTGGTCAAGCAGTTTATCAAGCGGCCAGTGACTCATTGTCGCAGGACGTTTACGCATTCACGAACACAGCACGCACACAGACAGATGCACGTGCAGGGCCCGGGACATGCCACGTGTCGGGGTTTCAGATCACCAGTCACTTCCTGCATACAATAAACTCCTACTGGTTTTATCTCTCTTCTTCTTGTACGGAACTGGGAGTGAGCGTTTGAGCACACTCACGGCTTAGACTCCTATCGTCTAACGGTCTAACAATTGAACCACGGACCCGTCGTCTTACCAGTCCCATCTCCATGTGTAAATTTGTTCAACGAGCGTGCGTGCCAAATAGGGAGAAACCTGACTGCACGACGGCATGGATGGGCAGCTGTTAAACGCCACAACAGACACCCTTCCGACAACAGAAACCTGTGGGTGCGAAGCCCACAGCCCACGTGCGCTTAGGCATTCTTCATGACCTTTTGAACACTCTTACGTGGTCCTTTACGAGGCGTTTTTTTTTCGCTGCGACGGCTCTTTAGCTACTCCATCCTCCCTAGAAGTGGACAGATGTTTTAGCTCACTAATCTGCCTGTCTACATACTAAAACGACAGATGGGAGGCAGCAATAACGGGCGAAAAATCAGGATCAAGACAAGCAACTGTGCGCTAGACTTGACAAAGGAGGTAATGGCGTCCAAAAATGTGCCTGCTATGTCATGTGCGCGTCCAGTTAATGGGGCATGACTAATCGATCGCCGCGCACGTGACACGAATCCATGCTCAGCTGGCAACCAATCAAATTTCCGCCTTGAATGGACTCGGCGGTTAGAGTACAAAGCGAAACTCTTCGCGTTTACTTAGGCATCGATTATCACGGCATACGCACTTTTCAGCGCTTGCTAGAATTTTCCCATGCAGGGCGTATTCAATTGCATGTAACAACGCTAATGACATTAACGAATACCTTTTATAAAAACATTGCAGAATTAAAATCACACTTTTCCATGGCACTTATTTTCTCTTTGATAGCTCCATCTGTTGTGGATTAAAGTATGATATATTTTTACTTTGGCTAACGGTCGGAGACCTAACTCTCCTCTGGTTACCAAGTAAGGGAGAAACCTATGACTTTCTTGGAGTTCCGGAAGTTTTACTAAGCAAAACAAAAATTAAAAACGGCGGCTGTGCCAAGACATTCTGGTGGAGCGATCTGAGTTTCGAGCCGGGAACAGTTGACAGCTGTTCGTTTAATGTCGTTTAAGCAGAGCTCACAGAAAGACTTACGCCGACAGGTTCCTCAACTTGCCACTAAATACTGTGGAGATTTCAGCGGAAAGTGAGTGAATTCGTTTCAAGGAAAAGAAGGATCTTTCGCACACTAACCTACGTACAGTCAACCACGAAAGAATAAAAACGCGTGCGTTCCAGATTTTTGCATGGATGAGGAAGAACGGTTGACGAGCATTGGATAAATTTGGTTATTGTCCTGAGCCTTCGATGTCTTGCAGGAGTCCATCGTCAGACATAAGAAACAGCAATAAAAGGGGCAATTATAACGGTTGTATACTAATCAGCTGTCAGGGGTCGTCGGGTCGTAACGGGGTAAGACACAACGATAAAAAGGATAAGGGGAGGGAGGTAACTGTAGGGGTGAACGTTAATTAGTTGTCAGTGATGTGAACGTTCTTTAGGGCGCCAGCAAAGAAAATGGGGCTTATTATAGACGGTTTGGACTAGGCAACGAATGATCACAAGCTGCAGCACATACCTATTAAACAGGTCATGAGTTCACTTTCGCGGCCGTCAAGGTACTCACCCAAGCCGGAAACAAGACGAGCTGGGAATTGATCGAAGCCTGGTCCATGGGCAAGAACTCAATCAACCGATGTGTCGACTTGGCGCCGGCGTACAGAGTCTTGCGCAGTCACATGCAGTCAGGCCCAGATGTCCATCACAGTCATTTGGCCCAAATACTCTCTACTAACACCTTGACGAACGTTCACATCACTGAAAACTAATAAATGGACGCCCCTTCAGTTGCCCTCGCTCCCCATCCTTTTCCCATCGTTGTGTCTTACCTCTTTACGATCCAACGACCTCTGACGGCTGATTTGTGTACAGTCGTTACAAAAACCCCTTTTATTGCTGTTTCTTATCTCTGACGATGGATTTCTGCAAGAGTTCGAAAGCTCAGGACAATAAATACATTGATCCGATGCTCGTCAATCCCTCTTCCTCCTTCATGCAGTCAATCATTTTAAACCTGGCTAATGTTATTGAAAAATTGGGCCCTCTCTCTGTCTCCTAAGCCTTCGTGATTGGAGGAAGGAAACAAAAATGCTAAACACAGTTGGAATCTCATCAAAATGACGGGCCATGTTGTCTAGTGTCCTTCTGCCTATAATGTTAGTCACCATGTAACACTGGCGGGCGTTAGGAGAGGATCATTACGCTCAATCGGAAGAGTATGGCTCATCAGGTGGTCAGTGGGCGCCAGCTACCATCGTTACTATTTCTGATGGAAACTGACAAGACAGCGAACTCGTCGCGCAGTGAGTGAGAGCGTTCGATTTCTAACTAAAAGGTCACGGGTTCTAGCCTCAGGTCGTGCGCTTAATGGGGTTATGGATGGTTGGCTAACCATGGCTAACTAGGGCTACGAGGCTAATCATGTGCCGTGAATTTAAACATACTTGAGCCGACTTGCTTGCTTAGTTTTACTGCAAGTATGAAATCCACGAATACGGACGCAGTAAAGTGACTGCCAGGCAGGATTTCCTAAGAAGTCATCTAGGATTTACCGGATGGACTACTAGACTAACCTTGATGGTTAGGGGTTTGGCAGATTTCAAGAACTCGATTGACCCAATTGTGAAATATATTCACAAAATTCGGTGTGCTTCTAAGCATAAGATTCCGCGCATACTTGTATGCACTTCCAAGCAGGCTTCTCCAAATTTCACTATATAAGCTTTTTTTACTCCACTTATAGTCTTATTTCTCTAATAACCAACATAAAGTGAGGGCCCCCCTTACTGGTTAGTTCTTGCTGGGGTAGAATGTCCTCAGAAAGAAATTGCGAACTTGGAGTGCATCCGTTTATGCGATGGTATGTAGGAATCGATAGAAAGCTACTAAAGTCTTTTAGCTACAACAGAATAGACGTGTAACTTAAGTTGAACCAATAAGAGCAAACGTGCTGGCTTTCTTTGAAGTCCTCGTCTGTCGCAAAGATTGTGGTGGCCTGAAGACATCAGTATTCAGGAAAGCGACAAACATGATGCAAATACTGAATTATAACAGAAACCACCCAATTAGCCACAAACGCAGTCGCGCAAGGATGCTCTATCAACGTGTTGAGACGCACTACAGCGAACCGGAAGATAAAGTTGCCGAGGTACAATACCTTTGACAAGTGTTCAGAGAAAATGGCTACCCGCGCAACTTCGTCAACCGGTGCTTGCGCAAACGAGATGGCCAACAAAACCACACCAACCCCAAAATTTGGCGAGTAATCCTGCACGTCAAAATGTCTCGGAGGATGTCGGCCGCCTTCTCGCACAACTTAGAGTTGGAGTCGCACACAGACCGGAGGCAACCATGAGGCGTCGGATAATGAAACCGAAAGACCCCTGCCACGGCAGGAAATATCTGGAGTCTTCTACAGGGTCTGATGCAGTTGCGGGCAAAGCAACTATGTCGGAGAAACTGGCAGGCTTCTCAAGACGCGAATTGCCGAGCACGCGGCAGCCCTGCGGCAAAATGATGCCACACATTCAAATTTGATGAGGCTGAAATTCTCGCCAGAAATGAAAATCGGGTGAGCCGATAATTACTTGAGTCATAATTTATAGGCCCACATTTCATCAACAAGGACAACGATTTGCCCAATCCATATTCGGTGATGAGACTCGATTTGGCCAAAGCAAATCTCTATTTGGGGACCTTGGAGGGGACACCACGTCATCCTACGCCTGACGTAGCGAATCAGCACTCACAACAAACAGTTATCGATTTTTGCACACGTTTAAACTATAACTGTGTTATACGGCAAAACTCCTGTGCACACACTACCTGTATCTGCCACTGCGCTGTGATTATGTCTCTGATGATGAATCCACGACGCATATCGAAACGTCAGGCGAATAAATGTATTGTCTCAGCGATCGTGTCGTCTTCTTTTCAATTAGTTTAACCACTACCTAGCTAGAACATTTTCCGTCACTATAGTGTTCCATGCAACCCCAATTAATATTTTTTATTGGCAGGTAACGTTTTGCATATTCACGTGCACTTAAGCTGGGAGGTGCCGTCACGACAGATTATTATAGTCAAGGAGTTTTTTTCGTTGTAAGATGTACTTTTTTTATGAAATGAATACGCGATCTCCAATTAAATCAGATTCACCCAAGAGTGGCATCTGAACTTTCGCCCATTTCTGTGACCTTCTTCAGTTTAGTTTGCCTCTATCAAGCAGCCCATACAGTAAGGTCCCTAAAGTTGGGGATGCTATGAAGCAGTTACGACCAACCGTTAATAAATATAACTTCCGGTATAGACTTCGTTGTAAAGACTCTGTCGTAGTTGACTACAGTTATGCAGCTGGTATTTCGTGGAAAATTCCGAAATTTGAAAAAAGGTTGATGATCATTCGCGTTAAGTAGGGTAGTAAGATCGATTATCATGTAGTCTAATCTCAAATAATATCAGTCACAGCAGAATATCGGCTCTTAAGCGAGCTTTCTTCTGACCGCTTACAAAACGTACATACTGCAAAAAATGACTGCTTATGTAGTATGCATGCAACTCATTGATCTTCATCACTCTGATAAATTAAAATATATTTACTAGAAAGTATTCATAAAATTATACTTTCTTGTATTCGTTTGGTAGAAAAGTACATCGTCTTCAATTTAATGATTAAAAAAGGGTGTAATTTGGTTGTACAAAACTTTATAATTATGAGATTCTGTGAAATGTTCATTTTTAAACACCATATCCGTCAATTGTCTATAAGGCCTACAGTATGATCCGCACATATTACAAAATTTTATGAGGACTAAGCAACATTTTCCGTACACCGTAAGGAAAACCTATTTTTCTTACACAGGATGTACACAGCAGGCAAGTTGGATGCCCTTAATGCAGTTGTAATGGGCGGCAGGTTTTAAGATTATTCAGCAATTTGGAAACTTTCTTAAAATCGAAATATGCTCCTCTTTTAAGTATAAAATTTGAAGAAGGTGTAATTTTCTACCAAACAAGTGCAAGAAAAAATAATTTTGTGAATGTTTTCTATGAAATGTATTTGAATTTTATATGGGCAGCAAAATCAACGAGGTAAACGCATACGACATAGCTCGTTAGAAAACCGATATCCTACAGTGTCTGAATTGACTTGAGATAAGTCTGCATGATAATCAATCTTCCAATCCTACTGAATGCTGGTTTGCAAGTGAGAATCAATCTCTCGTAAATATCAGAAGTTCGCAAGAATAACCAGTCGTTTCGCACACATAAACTACTACTTATTTCGTTGCAGTTTATTATTTGGTTTTATTTGTATTAATTTGGCTTAGTTTGAATTTCAGTTTAGTTGGTTTAGTTGGTTTAGTTCAGTTGAGTTTATTTTTAGTTCGCTTTATTTTTTAGTTTATCATTTATTTTCGTTAGTTTTGGGCTTAATCTAGTTTAATTTACTTAAACTACGATCTCTCAGAAAACCACTTGCTTTAGGAAACTTCACACACAGGAGACATAAAGTGGGATCTTCCAAGTTTTAAAATAAAGCTTGTAGGGGGAGGGGGGCAACAAGGAACCAGCTCACCGCCGTACATGTTGTGAGCAGTGATGCATTCCGCATTCAACTTCTTGTCCACGTAATCGTCTCCCCTGTTGTCAAACATTCGCACGAAAGCAAAATTAAAAATAAAACAATAACAGTCGACCCCGACTCTTTAAGCACGGTAGTTGTCAGCAAGACGCGTCAGGAGAAAGCACCTTGGCATGACCTTCACCGAGGTAAGGCATAGATCATGCACTTCGACTTTAGCGAAGTCTAACAATGCCGACGGAAGGTCACGAATATGCAGCAAGAACTTAAAGTGCAGGTTCGGGTGCGTACGAGTCAGCTTCCATTGTGGAGCCAGTTTGCATACTTTTAAGGCAAACAAGTCTTCAAAGTGTAGGACCGGATTGGCGCGAGAGGAGGTCTGATGAACTGTTTTTTTCACTAGCATAAGCTCCACTCTGACCACACCTCGCCCCTTGGTCACTGCAGAGAGTTAGGCAAGCTTCAAAAGTGTTTAAAACTAGTGAGGGAGTACCAGTTGGTTGACCCAGGTTTCTGTACAGGCAAGACATGAACTTATCATAAGAGTATTCCGGCTCAGACAAGGCACCGTGATATAGCTATTTCGGGCTATTGGCCCTCATCAGCCACGGGTAGCCAACTCTAGTGTAGCAGCTGAAATTGCCGCCGCACCCGAGTTTCGAGCCCGCACCTCGCCGGTCAGGGGAAGACGTCCTAACCATTGAGCCATCGAGGTCGATGTCTAGCCGGTTGTAGATCGGGAGTATACATTATTTGTTTGTGCACCGATCTAGTCCTCAGGATGCGCCCATCCTGGGATAATGCTTTTGCGAGTCGGATCAACCAACTGTGTTCCGCCAAGATACTGATAATTGATATGTTACTAGCCAACATACCCCAACATAGCCCAACATTATCCCAGGATGGGCGCATCCTGAGGAATAGATCGGTGCACAAACAAATAATATAGACTCCCGATCTAAAACCGGCTACACATCGACCTCGATGGCTCAATGGTTAGGACGTCTGCCCCTGACCGGCGAGGTGCGGGCTCGAAACTCGGGTGCGGCGGCAATTTCAGCTGCTACACTAGAGTTGGCTACCCGTGGCTGATGAGGGCCAATAGCCCGAAATAGCTATATCACGGTGCCTTGTCTGAGCCGGAATACTCTTATGATAAGTTCATGTCTTGCCTGTACAGAAACCTGGGTCAACCAACTGGTACTCCCTCACTAGTTTTAAACACTTTTGAAGCTTGCCTAACTCTCTGCAGTGACCAAGGGGCGAGGTGTGGTCAGAGTGGAGCTTATGCTAGTGAAAAAAACAGTTCATCAGACCTCCTCTCGCGCCAATCCGGTCCTACACTTTGAAGACTTGTTTGCCTTAAAAGTATGCAAACTGGCTCCACAATGGAAGCTGACTCGTACGCACCCGAACCTGCACTTTAAGCTCTTGCTGCATATTCGTGACCTTCCGTCGGCATTGTTAGACTTCGCTAAAGTCGAAGTGCATGATCTATGCGAATACAGCACTCATTTTTAGGGGCGATATTCCTGTGCACATTGGTTTCTCCAGGAACAGTCTAGGGGGCATCCTACGCATGCGTTACTTTACTCAAAGGTCTTCATGTGATCTGGACAACGCCTGCCACGGAGTAATTTCAAAGCTCTTCTTTTCAAAGAATTTCTTTGATCGTGACCTTGCAGTTTATGTGGTCAGAGCGTTGTCGTTGTTATTATGCAGCGAAGCTTTAAAATTATAGTAGCTGAATTATTTAAAGTTGCCGAATTTCACAAGAAAAGCATATTCTTCATTTTTGATACTTTTTCTTAGAAACATTATTTTTTTAATTTTCGGCATCCAAAATCAACGCACAAGGTCACACTACTTATACAGTAATAAACGCTAATTACTCTTAAAAGTACACAGTTGTGGACTCGGTGCCAGGACGCATAGGTTTTGTGTGCTCTTCCTGGTAAGTGGGATTGAATTTAAAAAAAAACGCGAAAAAAGGCCATTGACCTTCACTGGATCAATAGGAAGTTTAGAACGAATTTGTCCACATCTACAGCAGAGATTGACAGATGGGTGTACTAAAATGACAGTTTTTGAGGGGAAAACGAAATAAAATGAATTCAAAATACGTCAGAGGCGACATGAATTAAACATCTCAAAAATGCGTCTATAGGAGATGGAAACTTGACAGTCTGAGGTTGTCTACTCGTGTTTTTGTTAAGAGGAGTACCACCGACCAGTTATTATGCCGTCCAGATTACTCATCCAAGTGTGCATTATCGATCGGTACAAGCCACGCGAGTGATGAGATCGATCAAACCGCCGGCCATGATTAGTGTTTTGCGTTATTACTCTGTCCAGCCTGAGGATTAGTTAAAAAGTTACCCCTCAAGAGCACAATTTGATTGGTCCAATCTTGTATGCCTTCCTTGGCGAGTTTGTACACTAGGTATGGAAAAAGACTTCTGCTTCTGCCCTCTTCTTGTCGTGTTCTTCCTTGGTACCTCACATCTCGGTGTTGGCTACCGCTACAATAGTTTTCACGGTCTCTGACATTTCCAGCGTGCTATCTTTTTTTCAGAAAGATTAAGTAGTCCCCTTGTTGAGAAGGGGGAGCTTTCTGATGACGGAGTGGACAGATTGGCGGTACGATTCTCTTACTGTTTTGTTGTTTACACTTCGCAAACTTTAACACGTTACATGACCCAACAGTCCGACAAATTCTCCTCAAGTACACGGTTAGCTAGGTGCACACTTTTTCAGTCCGTTCTTCCCAGCGGTACCACATGTTTGCACTCAAAAAACTTTCATGGGCTGTGTGAACGTTTTGTTTTTGGTGAAGTGACCGTTTTGTTCGTGTAATCAGTCACGCGCATGGTCAGAGGCAATACTTTTAGAGATTTTGTGGCAAGTTCTCAGTCCCTTTCAGGGTCCGTTGATTCAAGTCCTGTAAAGTCAAAGGTTCCACGGGTAAAATGTACTTAAAAGGACTAAAGTGCACCCTTAAACAACAAACGACTACGTTGAGAAACTTTCAAACTTGGAATGTATGTCAGAGAGTAACTATTTAAATCGAGAAATGCGTATTTTCATGAGGGAGTAATATTCATTTGTATAATCCTCTCTGTACCAAAATATGAATCTAACGGTTGCAGGCAGAAAACCGATCACTAACGACCAATCAGGCAATATCCACCACTGAGGATACCAGAATGACATGAGTTAACGGAATTGTGTCGTGCCCTAAAAAGAAAGGGTAAAAGAGGGTGATGCTGTAGTGTCAAGTTTACTACATGTGCATCGGAGAATGAGATTTAAGGATTGTGTGCGTATGCAGCGCCATGCTTCGGCAAACCATGGTCCCTGTGGCCTGGTGTGCGCTGGTAGTCTTCTTGGATCGGATTCCCTGTTGGTGTGTGCGCTCGCGCTCCCACTGGGTTGATAGGCAATGTATGTGGTTGCTCAGTTAATTGTATCTTCTCTCTCTCTCTCTCGCTCTGATCCAGAGGAGTGGATACCGGCTGGTGGCCCCTAATTAAGTTGTGGGCAGCGTCGTGGCGGCTGCGGTAGCTGTCACGCCCTCGTCTCTGCAGTCGCAAGGGCCACTGGGCTAGTCGCTCCGTGCTTATCGTACGAAACTGACCATTCTGATCGTGGTGGCGCACTTCGGAGTGTCCTCGGCCGCACCATCCACCAGTGCCCTCACCCATCCCCGGTCTTTTTTGATACCGGCTACAAGTACGGGAATCGGGGGGGGGGAGGGGTGGGAAAGAGGACGGTGGGGTAGATTCTCTGCAAGTCTACCCTCACTATAATCCTGCGGGAGTCACCGCGTCTGCCTTCAGCTTGCCGAAGCTCGTGGTGGACGTCGTCGAGAGCCACAGTCGAACTGTCGTAGGAACCCCGGGACCTGTCCTTTGTTGCCTGAGGAAAATGCTGGTGAAATGCTACACATTGTTTGGCTCCGAGCTCTCTCGCACCGGCAATACTATCTGCCAGGAGAGAATCTGTTTGGGCTAGCGCAGAGTAGTCACTGGGAGTGGCATTTTCGCGGATCCTGAGATGGTTTGCTGTGCGTCAAAAAGTACAGGGCGAATTGCTGACCATAAATCAAGGCAAATCAGGCTGTCTCATACAGTAAAGGTTTCCAGATTGGTAGAAAGTAGGTCCTGTCTGGTAATGCAGAGACGGAATTGCCAAGCGACAGCTCTACACAGCTGGAAACTCACTAGTCTGCCAGACTCTGTTAAAGGTCAGTTGGGGACTGTGGGGAATGGGCGTTTATGCAATAAACAGTGCACTTTCGCGCCGTCTTTGTAGCGACCTTTTACTGACAAAGTGCACAATGAAGGCAATGCACAATCAGCGGTTATTTGTGGATTTTTGGTATATCCTTGCGGCATTTTACATGCTTAAGAGGTAACATTCTAAATTCGGTGGCTACCTACGTGCATGCATGTTCAAACAAGTCACTCTTACTGTCACACGTTTAGCTATTTGAAAATAATTTTTGGCAAATCTCTGAAAAGATAGGCATGCCCTTGCTCAATGAAGCCAGAAACATGAGTGGACTTATCTTGTTTAGGATACGCTCATCCAACAGCTGAACTTTCTTATGCATTCGATCCAGTTGACCGAATTGTGAAACATTCGCGGCCTCTGTGGGATTCGAACCCACACAACAGGGAAGGCTTTTGTACAGCCAACGTTCTACCATTACAAAAGCCTTCCTTGTTGTGTGGGTTCCTGCTCGTTGACGTATGGGCCACTTGACTAGTTGCTCCATGCGAAACCGGCCCTTCTGAGCGTGGTGGTAGGTTCAAGTGTGGCCTCGGCCGAATCAGCCACCAGCGCCCTCCACCATCTAGACTCTTCTCAACTTTGTCTTGACACAGGGTACAGGTGCAAGAGTGAGGTCGATCTTGTGTGAGTCTACCTTCACAAAAAGCTAGCATCACACACCGCGTTTACCTTCAGCTTGCCAAAATTCGTGGTGGACGTAGTCGAAATCGATGACCGAACTGTCACAGGAACCCCGGGACCTATCCTTTGTTGCCTGCAGCCAATGAGGTAAAGGCTGCTGAAATGCTGCACATCGATTGGCTTCGAGCTCTCACGCTGGAAATGCTATCTGCTGGGAGAAAATCTGTTTAAGCTAGCGCAGAGTTTTTGCTGAGAGTGGCATTTTCTCAAAGCCTGAGAACGTCTTTTGTGCCGAGCAGTACAGGGCGAAGTGCCGATAAAAAACTGTCGAGACTGGAATGGATGGAAGGGGCTCTTTTCAAGGCAGCAAAAAGTTCCAGCTAGGTCGACTGGAAAAAAGTAGGTCCTGTCTAGCGAGAAGGATAAGCGACCCCGATACGGAGCTGGAAACACACCAGTCTGACGACGAGCTGGTAAACCAGACTCGAGAATTCATATAATTAACAGTGTTATTTCCCAAAGAACTTTATTGTTAATAAAATAGATTGCTTGGTCTGCCAGACTCAATAAGAGCTCAGTTGGGAGGGCACTTGCGAAATAAACAGTACACTTTTGCGCCAACTTTTAACAATTGCACAATGACGGTTTCACGTAATCGGCTGTTAATTATGGATTCTTGGTATATCACTGAGGCATTTGACGTACTTAAGAGGTGCAATTCTAAATTCTGCGAATACCGACAGGTACGCATTTTCAAAAACGTCACTTGCTCCCTCTCTCTTGCTGTCACGTGGTCAACTACGTTGAAAAGGATTTTTTGGCAAATCTCTGTGTGGATACGCATGCCGCTATATAGCGAAGCCAGAAACATGAATCAACTACTCTTGATAACGATGCGCTCATCCAACAGCTGAAATTTCTTATGCATCTGATCCAGTTGAACTTATTGTGAAAAATTCGTGGCCTCGGTGAAATTCGAATCCTCATAGCAGGGAAGGCTTTTCTACAGACCACCCTCTTCCATCGAGCTACAAAGGCTCACCGAAGCCTTGAATTTAATCACACTTGGATTGATTTACCCACTCAGCCTACTGCTCCTATGGAATCCACCAATACGGGAGCAAGTTGACTGCCCAAGCAAGATTTCCTTAGCAATCATCTAGTATCTAACAGAATGACAACTAGACTCACCTTATTATTAGTAAGAGGTTTGGTAGATTTGAATAATTCAATTGACCCAAGTTCGAAAAATTCGCTGTCTTGGTAGGACTTGAATCCACGCAGCAGGAAGGGCGTTCGTACGGCCAATGCCTTAGCATTACAAAAGCCTTCCCCACTTTATGGGTCCGGAACCCACCAAGGCCACGAACTTTTCACAATTGGATCAACTAGATTATTAAAATCTGCCAACAGCCCCTCCTCTAATGATATACTTTTACCATACGAACTGAATCTCATGTGACAGCCGAATTCTATGAATTTCTGTGTACAATTCCCAACAAACAGCCCAGCAATAACGAAGCAAACACCTCTAGTGTAAAAAACAAGTTCTGCCCTCAGTTATTAGGCAATTGCTGCGTCCAAATATATCGATTCACCTCTCGGGACTAGGAGTGCCTGTCTGACTGTCACATTACAGCATCCGGAATCCAAGAATGGTAACAGAATTCTGGGTTGAAAGCAGCTAGATGAAACTACGACGTTCAACCTTCAAGCGGAGGGATCAGATGACTCCAGCGCCGAAAACTATTATCGATACTGTATCTGACACAGTTTCTTGTCCCGAAAGAGGGATTTAATGGATTGCTATAAGGAAGGGCAATCGGAGTGTAGGTACAATACTCTTAAAGAGGATGGAAACTGGGATATCAGGTTCTGGCTTTGCTTGCATCATCAGCTCACCATAACAAACCTCAGGCTTTGGGAGATATTGTCTTTTGATGTGTATGTCCAGGTATGTCCATGGCACAAGCAATGCCACTGCAGCTAGGCTTTCAGAACAAAGAGATTAATAATGTTCAGAGTCCGTAAGTCAATATTTCCGGCTGTCGTGGTAGTAAAACCGAGAAATTGAAAACTAAAACAGAACGAAGAGCATAAGCTGGCAAATGCACGACTGATCCTGAATACTAAGACCAATATTTAAACCGGAAAAGTGATAACGTGCTTATGAAGAAGTTCAATGGGCAGTAGACAGCCGTAAGAAGACTCCCAAATTAGTGCCTGTATTACCGCCTAGACGACGGAAATTTTGAGGACTGCGGAACAAAGAGCGAAGATCGTACAGAACAAACTTGGGCAAGGGTTCCGTATAAATATCGATGTAGTTTACTATACATAAATAACTACAGATTCCACTAACATTATCGACATTTATCCATAAAAAAGGAGGCTACTGCTCTTTCTTGCTTGATAAATTAACGCATTTATTTATATTCCACTACTACTTTCGTGTTTGTTTGCAAATCCAATGATCGCATATTCTCATAAAATGCGAAGTCGTCCGGCCGAATAATAAAAGATGAACGTATCTCAATGCTTATAAACTAGTAAATAAGGTAAGGCTGGAAGGCCAGAGTGTTATGGACAATTCAATTAAGTGCACAAGGAGTGGAATATGAGTTATGGGTAATTGACTAGCGAAAGAGTGCAGTAAAGCCATGAGTGGTTCGGGCCCAGAGTTGCATTCCGGCGGGTGTATTCACCGGGTCCGGATGTCTGCAACCGGAAACGAAGTCGCTAGCTTCGGGAGTGTCTGAGCGTAAGCAGTCACCACACTAAGGTCCTTTGTGAACTGGCCTTGGGAGTGGTTGTCCAGTTAGGACAAACATGTTCGTGACCTTGACTGGGGCCTTGACACCGTCTGGTGGGCACGCGCTGGTAGACCCGAGAGCCAGAAAAGCGGGACATGCCCCATAGGCGTGCGAGAAAAGCATAGGCTAGTATACAAGGTCGCTACATGCTCACTGCTGTTCACCTCCCTGTCAGTTAATCGGTTGCGGCCATGCTATTGATTTTGTTTGCTCAGTTCTTGTGTCCTAATCATCGCACTTCGCATTGGTCCCTTATTTTCTTTTATTTATATCGCGGCAGTTTATTCAATTGCTTTTGAGTTGCTTAGATTTAATTTTGTCTAAGTTTTAATTATTCGCAGCTTGTAATTGCCATGCAATAGGTTTTTGTAAATGATCGTACCTATTATGCACACGAAATGTGCAATTCCTCTGCAATGGTCAGCTTTACAGACAGATATATGGTATGGCGATGGGCTCACCATTTGGGCCGTTTCTCGAAAATATCTTTATGGACAAGCCCAAGAAAACGAGTCTAAAGGACACCATAAATGACCTTGCGTTCTACGGTCGATATGTGGACGATACCTTCTGTTTAGCAGACTATAACGTTGACACTGAAGCTATGCTCACGAAGTTTAACAACGCGCATCCATCTCTCATATTTGCTGCAGAGACGGAGGAAGACGATGAAATAGCGTTTCTTGATGTCCTTCTGCGAAGGCAAGATGATGGATCCATCCTGCGTAGGGTCTTCCGAAAGAAAACCTGGGCGGGAAAATGCACCAAATTTCATAGTTTCGTCCCCCTAAATATAAAACAAAATCTAGTCTAGGAATTAGCAGCAAGAGTCCGACAGATCTGCTCTCCCGAGACTGTCGAAGCAGAACTCCAACAGCTGCAGCAGACACTTATTGAAAATGGATACCCGGAGAGATTCATCCTCAGGAATATTGGCGAGTGAGCCAAAAAGCCTGATACCTTAACAGCAGAAAAGAAAGACGTGTTCATTAGACTCCTTTCTTAGGCGATGCAACAAGCGAGCTGGTCAGACGGCGTCTAAGAAAAGCAATCGCAAGCGCTTTCCCCGCGGCAAACTTACGAGTGTTCTTCACGAACTCTCTCCTCCTACGACTAGGAGGTAAAGACCGACTTCCGTTGAAGGCCAAATTTATGTGTATTTACTCTTTCACTTGCTCCTTTGGAGCAGGATACAAAGGCCGAAGAATGAGGTGCCTGGAAAAGAGGGTACGTGAGCACATACCGGCCTGGTTAAGTAAAGGTGAAACTAGATCGATCTCGAGTTCTATTCTCGCACATCTTATCGATATGAATCATCGAGTCGATAATAAAGAAGCCTTCCAGGTTGTCTACCGGACACCAGCCAGCTTTTCCAAGGGCCTACGCCAACGGGTGCTTGAAACAGCCGAAGCAGTGGCTATACGGCTAGCAAATTCGGTGTTGTATTGTCAGAAGAAGCGGACAGAAGCCCTTGCACTTCCGTGGCCGACCCCGACGCCAGATGGCGATCGCATTTTGCTCCCACGCCCCAGTGACAGTCGTTCGCTGCGCGCAAATAACAGCAATTATCCTTCCATGTATCTCCCTCTGATCAACCCCCACAACCTAACAACATTTCCTGCCTTTCCCCCCCCCCCCTCCCCCCTCCCCCAACGCGAGAATCTCTACACGCCGACCTCGCCATGTGGGCGGCGCGTAAACGATGAATTTTAATTAGACCACACTATTTAACACTGTCCAACTGTACAGTTTTAATTACCCTGCAAATTTTCTGGCCTGATGATGATTTGCTGAAAATATATGTTTGCCTACTTGACTTCTCAACTATTATTTATTACTCTTATAGGCTCTATCTTTTATTACTTTCTTCCCTGCGTCATGCCCACCCACAAAACACCCTATAATTACTAGTCCCCTATTACACAGTCCTGGTTTCTTTTCTTACTGCGATGCTGTTTGTGAGGAATCTTTACCCAAACTTGGTCACGAAATGCCACATTTTTTACACAAGTGTCAAATGCCATGCAACAGTTAAAAGCAACTGTAAATTTAAAGGTTGTGGGCAGGTAAACAGATTGTCTCCCATGTCGATTGCGGGGACATTTGGCGTCAGTTGACTGCCATTCGTCCACGCCGTTCTGGGTGGATTCGAACTTTGAACTAGAGGAAAAAGCCTAATGCTCAGTGCGGCTACTACTGAGATACGCGAAGACTCAGTTTGTAGAGGCTATGTCCCAGGTGCGACGCTGCGCCTCCCATGTGCACTTGCAGGTATGGTCTGTTTATCGACCAATCAGGATTATGCAAACCGATGGGAGGTAAAGGCTAGAAAAATCCCAAAAGTTCAACACTCCCACCATCGAGATATGTGAGAGTGGGGTCCCGAAAGAGCACTTGCTTCTAGGAGACCGACACAAGCATAACAACATTTGTATCACACGAAGTAAGGGCGGCTTCGGAGGTTAGGTAAATATATTTAAATAACTAACTAAAAACTTAACTAAAATTAAACTAATAAATGGGATTATAAAGCAAAAACTTAACTGCCCTAATAAAACCGGCCCTGTAAGTCAGAAACTTGGGGCTAGGGGCACTTAAGGTGAGTGATCAATTAAACTTTGAACGGCAGCCCCGGCTAACTGTTTAAAGGTCATTAAGATGTGCGGGTAGTGGGTTCCGGGGTCGCTGACCTGCAGACACTTGACCGTTCCATTCGCATACACAAGTTCGTCCAGATAGTCGCGGTTGCCCAAACGCCATTTGAACATGTCAACCCTCTGCCGACGTAGCATGGGCAACGGCAACCCCTCAGGTAAAGCAGCAATACTACTGCTGAGAAGATGTCATATAACGCTTCAGCCTGCACGACAACACACGCAGACAACCGTCGGTGTGCTCAGAGTAGTACAATAATCACGTCCAGTTCCGCTGCATAAGAAGAGAAAGGGAAAGACCAGTAGGAGTTATGGATTCTGTACCGAGACTCAGTGGCGGTGGTCTGAAGTCCCGACACGCGGCAAGTTCGGGGCCTGTGTGTGTACTCCTCTTTGCTGGCGTGAATGCGTTAGCGTCATCCGAGAGTGAGTTACTGGCTGACCGATCAGTTGCTTGGACAATAACAGTCCGAAAATGTCTGTCATTGGCTGTCCCAGATGCAGGATGCTAACTGCAATCACGTGAACTCTTGTGCGGCGTAGCGGCGGAGATGGAGGGCGACACATCCTCGCCGCAACATATGATCAGAAACCAAGGGGGGGGGGCAAACTCCGAATGGAATAACCATGTGCGACTTGATAAAAAAGAGCAAAACTGCGCAATTCCTTCGGCGACATGCAGACAGAGGAGGTTCAACCCAGCTTTTCGGCGCTAGTAGAGTCTCAGGATATCGGTCAGTGCATCCTGTCGAGGGCTCATGCAGCGAAAATCTTTCGTTTTATATGAAATCATTTCCGTTTTTTTTGCGGAATTCGCATTCTATTTAAAGTGTTTTCAGAAGCCTTCAGGTCGAAATTCCATCCACCATGACAAAAAGCTTTCCCAATCTTCTACCGAATCTGATAGAGTTGTCGGCAAAGAAACGGTCCGATTTGACCATCAATGAAAAAAATGCAAATTTAAAATGTCAGACAGGCAAAGTTCTTGATCGTGTCCTCATCAACCGATCCCTGGAATTCAATTATTCGCCTCCGTCAACTCGTATGGGAAATAACATTGCTGTCAAATATAAGAGAGACTGGAATGGCAATTTCTCACTCCTCAGCCGTCACCAGATAGTGATACGCAGCCCTAGGTGGTTCTCCACACGAGGCTCGAACCCACGACCTTTTGATCAGAAGCCTGACGCTCTACCCATTGAGCCGCGAGCTTGCTGTCTTCGCAGTTTGAATCGAAAGATATTTAGACCCGTTGATGAATGTTCACCGATCGCTTAGGGAACTCATTTGTCCCGGTCTACCTTGGGGCTAAATTTCGAGCCCCAATGCTTCAATGCTGTCTGCATAGACTACTCCTTGCTGTGTGGCTGCTGGCGGAGCTCGAGAATGAGCCCCACGGCAGAGCGAGATGAATGAGTGATTCGTTGGACGTCAGTTAACGAGTGTCAACTTGTGTGGTGTTTTGCGTCATAATATCCATCACATTTTGGAGTATAATGTCCTACGCTCGACTGGACCCCTCAGTGGCAGAGGGGGACCAGCTAAGGACTTAAATCAATCGCTTTGATGGTCCTATAACGGCCGAAAAAGACGTTAATCATTTTCTAATCTCCATGCGAGCAGTGATGAAAGAACGAAGGTGCTTGCAATTGTTCATTATGGGCCATATAGTTTATAAAAAATTCACCTACCTGTAGTACGCACTTAAAAAAGTGAATTTATCCACTATACGAGTTTTCTTTTTCAGCGAAACGGGCAGTTTTCCAGTACGTAAATATATATGACGCTGGGCCATAAAAGAAGCACTCAAATACACTTCGTTTGCTGAAGACATACACCCTGATTAACACACCTCTCGCCCCAAAATAAAACGTCTACGTAGGAAAAGATCGCGTGACGTCCACAAAGATGCTATACTTTCATAAGTCTAGAGGTCATTTGTCGGAGGTCAGAACAATATATTACAGCGAAACCCCGGTTAAGGAATTTTTTCAGTTTCGGCATCGAGCTTGTCACGTGAAAGGCTCGGTTTTCGAAATGAATTTCCTCATTAAAAAAATGTATTTGTTCCTCTCGCGAGAAATTTTAAGTTGTAAGTATTACACGTGTAAGAACTTCGTTTTTTCCCTATTTTCGACTGCATTTTGTCTGAGAAGAATCATTGCTCGTGTGGGGAAGACAATAGAGATGTCGGGAGGAGGATTATGGTGTGGCACAAACGCACGCATTGATAGCTCGTTAACTGAGCGGAAGCTCGGCAATCGAAACAACTTTTCAGCTAGTGGCTAACTCGTTACCCAAAATGCTCGTAGATCGGGCTGCTCGCCACCTCAGGCTCCATGGTACTTGCAATTTTATAAAATATTAACTCCAACATCAGATTCTAGAAACATTTACAACTAGCCTACTTAAAACCAGCGAACATCGCGGTTTTTATATGATTACCTTTGCAAAGACGTTTAAAACTGCCAATACAAGCGAGCATGCGTGTCCCAGAACAGTAGCAGACCCGTTTCTGCTACTGTTTCCTACTCATGTCTCTGATGATAAATCCGCGATGGATGTCAAAACGTCAGGCAAATTAACGTATTGTCCCAGTGATCGAGTCTTCTGCTTCTTCTCAATAGCTTCCTGGGACACGCATGCTCGCTTGTATTGGCAGTTTTAAACGTCTTTGCAAAGGTAATCATATAAAAACCGCGATGTTCGCTGGTTTTAAGTAGGCTAGTTGTAAATGTTTCTAGAATCTGATGTTGGAGTTAATATTTTATAAAATTGCAAGTACCATGGAGCCTGAGGTGGCGAGCAGCCCGATCTACGAGCATTTTGGGTAACGAGTTAGCCACTAGCTGAAAAGTTGTTTCGATTGCCGAGCTTCCGCTCAGTTAACGAGCTATCAATGCGTGCGTTTGTGCCACACCATAATCCTCCTCCCGACATCTCTATTGTCTTCCCCACACGAGCAATGATTCTTCTCAGACAAAATGCAGTCGAAAATAGGGAAAAAACGAAGTTCTTACACGTGTAATACTTACAACTTAAAATTTCTCGCGAGAGGAACAAATACATTTTTTTAATGAGGAAATTCATTTCGAAAACCGAGCCTTTCACGTGACAAGCTCGATGCCGAAACTGAAAAAATTCCTTAACCGGGGTTTCGCTGTAATATATTGTTCTGACCTCCGACAAATGACCTCTAGACTTATGAAAGTATAGCATCTTTGTGGACGTCACGCGATCTTTTCCTACGTAGACGTTTTATTTTGGGGCGAGAGGTGTGTTAATCAGGGTGTATGTCTTCAGCAAACGAAGTGTATTTGAGTGCTTCTTTTATGGCCCAGCGTCATATATATTTACGTACTGGAAAACTGCCCGTTTCGCTGAAAAAGAAAACTCGTATAGTGGATAAATTCACTTTTTTAAGTGCGTACTACAGGTAGGTGAATTTTTTATAAACTATATGGCCCATAATGAACAATTGCAAGCACCTTCGTTCTTTCATCACTGCTCGCATGGAGATTAGAAAATGATTAACGTCTTTTTCGGCCGTTATAGGACCATCAAAGCGATTGATTTAAGTCCTTAGCTGGTCCCCCTCTGCCACTGAGGGGTCCAGTCGAGCGTAGGACATTATACTCCAAAATGTGATGGATATTATGACGCAAAACACCACACAAGTTGACACTCGTTAACTGACGTCCAACGAATCACTCATTCATCTCGCTCTGCCGTGGGGCTCATTCTCGAGCTCCGCCAGCAGCCACACAGCAAGGAGTAGTCTATACAGACAGCATTGAAGCATTGGGGCTCGAAATTTAGCCCCAAGGTAGACCGGGACAAATGAGTTCCCTAAGCGATCGGTGAACATTCATCAACGGGTCTAAATATCTTTCGATTCAAACTGCGAAGACAGCAAGCTCGCGGCTCAATGGGTAGAGCGTCAGGCGTATTGTCCCCACGATCGAGTTTTCTACCTCTTCTCAACATTTAAAACTAATGTCTACTGGCAACGATTATTTCTTTATTATTGATAAAGGATACCAGGTGTGACGCTAAATAGGGTCCAGCCGTTGACTCTGTTATTACCTTGTGCGTTTCTGTGTCAACACCGGTTATGTGGCCCAGTTAAATGTTAGGAAAAGAAGGCAGAACAGGATAGCGGATAGTACTTTACTGTTACTAGTTCTGCTTGTACATCAGCGTTGTCTTCTGTCTTCGGTAGGTCGTCTCGACCAACAGCACGTCTTGTCACTAACAGAGTGGCCGCCTTCAATGGTGGCAGCATATTAAAGGGCCAATAGTCATTGTTTCTAATTGGCTCTCCACGAGCGGCCTCTAAAGGCAGCCATCATGCCTCCAACCATCGTGTCTTCAGGTGACCATTCGCGCCCTTGGTGACACAAGCACGTGCATGCGTCTTTTCGTGGTCCATGTCATGCGTGACCTCAGAACATGATCAGCGACGGTCTCACGTGTTCCGTCTTTGTTATCGTGCCTCGGGGACGGCGCGAGTGTTGGGCCCTCCTAAGAGAATCTCTTTTTTGTTTGTTTTGGATAATGAGAAATCCTTTAAAATGTCCTCTTTTATCCGTTGCCTGCGAACTAAGTAAACCTTAATTACATTGATAGCTCGTTACTTTATCAACTTATTTCGGTGACAGGCTCGTTTCGGGTTCGGAACGCTTACGTTGCATAATTGGTCACTTATTTCGTAGTAGTAGTAAGCATGTTTTTCACCACAAAGCTACGACACACTCCATTCACATTGAATTCTCCACACGGATTTCCTTAGCGTCCTACCGTCGAGTTAAGTTTATTTGTTTTACTTTAGTTTAGTTTGTAGTTAACTTATTTGAGTTTGAGTTTAATTTGGTTTTAGTTTAGTTGGTTTTTAGCTAGTTTAGTTTTAGTTTAGTTTATTTTAGTTTTGCTTTTTGGCTTATCGTGCTACAATGTCGGTCTAAAGGCATTGGAAGCCATCGTGCAATTTTTTAAATGGGGAGAAAAGCTTAACATTCATGATTTTACTGTAACCTTCAAAATTCGATATGGAGCCGATATTCCATCGTGTGCAACTCGCGGGTACTTTTGGGCAGTTCTTATTTCCAGTTGGTTGAACTTCTCGGTTTACTTATCGCGCCCCAAACATAAGGTTTTTTCAATAATTATGCCTACCTTTTTCCGTTTTTATACGTTCTAGGTTTTTTCTGTTTTTCTTTCCCTGTTATGTCCCATCCATTTAACTCCTATTGCCATTAGTTCCGTATTGCAGAATGCTGGAAGTTTCGTTCGCTATAGTGAGCTCGAACAGAGGCTCTTACTGTAGTTTCTTAAAGAAGTGAAATGTGCAAAACCTGGGAAGCGAAATGGTTACTGCTCGTTGGCCTTTCATACAGTACAAGTATCTCACTGCTGTGTTGACTGAAGGTCCGAATCGATGAAATCTCTCGCAGGTGATATACGCACGCGTGGGCCCTTGGCTGCGCAATTAGACTGCTACGTCAAAACTGGAGGAATCGCTAAGATTACAAATTGCGGTAAAAGTCCTTTTGTGGGTTTTACGACTCACGCATGGTACTTATTAATTAGCACGAACGCTGAGTTAGCCCGACTGTTGTCCCGAACGCCAGCACGAGAGAGAAAGAGAAGTCAATCAGCCAGGAGGAGAAGTGTGTTCACGCAGAAGGAGTCAAGCAGTTCCCTCTTACATAAAGGCTGCGGGGTAGTTATTCAGTCCGCAGGGCAATAGTCAGCTTTCATAAAAAATGGATAGCCATGACGCGTGCTCTCACAACAGTTGCGTGGAGATGCACTCAGCCATCTTTCTGTCAGATAAGAAATCGTAGGAATGGGCGCATTCACAACAGTGGGTCAAAATATTCTTGGGCGGCCCCTTGTAGGGGCATAAGTTCTGGGTGCACTCAAGGCACTATAATTACCTCGTCCAGTTATGTGTAGGAAGAAAAAAAAGTAAAGACACCAGCAGGAGCTATAGACTCTATACAATATTCTGGAGGGTCAGAGAACAACGAGGTGCTATAAATTCTGGGCCTGCGCGCGCATCTGTTTGTAAGCCTGAGGTGAACGTGAACGATTCAACGGCAATGCCAACGTGATTCACTGGCCGATAGCAGTTTGTGGGCACCTATAATTGGCTGTCCCTGAGCCAGGTCACGAACTGCGATCACGTGAACTCTTGCGCAGTGTTGCGCCAAAGGCTGAAAACGCTACAATCCACCCCCCCCTCCCTAAAGTGAGGGGTCTACAGTGTCAGGACCAAGGAAATGCACCGGTTTACCCAGTGCACATGAAGGTATGGAAGCGTGTCGATGGCGTTAGCTTTTGCTCGAAACTGAGGCAAGGTTGTACGCTGCGACCTGTGCATTTGGGGCATCAGCCCGAGGGTGTGCTGGCGTGATCTCCTCAGGGTGTGCCAGTGAGCCGTCACGGAGGTATGAAGGGAAGAGGGTGTGTGAGAGACAGTAAATTCCAGTAAATGCTGAGTCAGGCGAATCCGTCTGCGTTCGCGGATGAAAAAAGCGCAGAGCGTGTAAAACGCAGCGGGGTCTCATCGAG
Organism: Ligula intestinalis; assembly: GCA_036362985.1. Classification (NCBI taxonomy): domain Eukaryota; kingdom Metazoa; phylum Platyhelminthes; class Cestoda; order Diphyllobothriidea; family Diphyllobothriidae; genus Ligula; species Ligula intestinalis. The sequence continues at coordinate 20,559,450 of JAYGXS010000007.1, forward strand.
TTAAGCAAAGGTTACTGAACATCTGGTGGCATTGACAACAAGTATATGGAAAGGGCTTGCAGCGACATTCAACTTTTTATGCGGTTAAATATGCCTTGTAAGTAGCCGGAAACAACGTTGAATAAGATGCGTGATAAGCACGCTGCTTTTACTTGCCAGGGTCTTTGTTCTAATATACTAGTTTGTAGCTGTTGGGATACTCCTAACTTACATTCCTGAATAGACTACTTCTTATACCACATTGGTGAGCTGACGTTTACATTGCGTCCTTAACCCGCTAAGAATTGTCACGCGATTCCCATCTCTTTATTTTGTTGGCCGTATCCTCTCGGCCGCAATTCTTTTTAGCCAATAGGAGGGCTGCCTTAAATCCGTCCGTAAACATGACCACACTTTGCCCTAATGAGTCATGGCTTGTGACGGTCCCACCCAGCTTGTTGCGGGCATTCACACATTTGACCTTCCAGCCTGCTGGCATAGTGACATAGCCCGTTGTCTGCGTATAGTTGAGTCCCTCGCTGCTCTGCGGCAACTCACGAAAGAAGCAACCAAATTTCATTAGCTCGAGGCCGCATTGCCACTGGAGATTCTAACAGACTTCCATGATATTATAGACAGTCCACTCACAGGAACCCCCCCATACTACGCTAAAGGTGGCTCTCATCTCCGGTGTCTGTCTATCAATACAAAAACGCCTTCGGCGTTGAATGCTGAAGAGGGCCTTGGTGATAGGAAGCAAACTCAGCTTCTTGGTTGCCTGAAGCAGCTAGCTCATGGACAACAACTGAGTGGTACCATGATCAAATAGCTTTTCCTCCAGCGCCTGCCATCGTCAGTGCAAGCTACCCTTGCACCCAACATTCCTTCCTCGTCAGTTCAAACTCTGATCAGATGCTCGAGTACTATCAACCTCTCCCTCTCGGTAAATATTAATACTCGGATCGTAATGACATCTGTCATCGCAGATGTCGTCAGACGCCTGAATGTCCTCACTCTCGAAGTTTCCCAGCTCCGGGCCACTTGTGTCTCTAACCGCCGTAGTCCTTAGAGTGTTTGTAGCCCAAGACCTCCTACTCCAAACCAAACTACGGCTGATGGTTTCTGCTCGTAGCATTACAATTATGGTTCTGATGCCCATCGCTGTGACTTCCCGTGATACATTCGTCAGACACTTCTCCGCCGACCAGTAAAAGCGACGAACGTGGTCGGTCCATCCTCCCCTAGTCGCTTACTCTACATTTATGAAAGGAGTTCCTGTCTTAATTTTTCCGTGCTGAGATCAGCCTAATGTCACCTACTCCGACTGACCGTAAGTCACCAAACTCTTCATTTTCCCTTCAAGCAGCTAACAGTACTCACATTACATCTTTTGGTCAACCGTTCTTTACTCTAGATTTGGGTAAAAACACTCATTTTGCAGGATATTTACTATTGCTGCCATTCTGCGCGATGATTTCATATCCTTTTTCAGTCCTCTCGTTGATACCAAGTCCCATAAAATAGTTGATCCTATGACTTTTTCATACTCTAAATGCTCAACTCGTGCCCTTCCATTACCTAATCCACACACTTTAAGAACCCTTTCATCTACTCTCTATCATCGTTTACTTTCGGAATTTCTATCTATCACACGACCTTCACAATTTGACCGACCTATTAAGCACTCCGTCGTGCATTATATTTCAACCATCGGACCGCCCATTTTTAGTCACCTTTGTCGTTTAACTGCCGATTAGTTAGCTATCGCCAACGCTGAAGTTAGTCATATGATGGACCCGGCATAGTTGGGCCTTCCACTAGTCCATGGGCTGCAGCTCTACACACGCTGTGCAAAAGTCTCTCGTTGACTGCCACCCATGCCGGAAGTAACAACGATTTAACACCTGTACTGTGCGCGACACATTCATTTTCTTACCGCCACGATTTTTCATCTAGCCTAGCTAGAGCAATAGTATTTTCCAGTATTGACCTATTCAAATCTTGACATCAGATTTCCGTTGCTCCAAAAGATATCCAAAAACGGCGATTACAACACCGATTGGTCTGTTCGAGTTTGTCAGGAGGCCTTTTTGACTACACAACTCCACTCAAACTTTTCAACGTTTCATCAACGCGGCCCTCTGGAACTTACCCTTCGATTTTGTCTATTTGGATGATGTTCTGGTAGCAAGTTTTAGGGAACACAAAGAGCTAGAACATCTATACCTCAGTTATGAGCAAATGTGATGTTTTTAATAATACTTCTAAATGCGTTTTTTGGTGTATCATCGTTGCTTTACTTAGGACATTGCGCATAGGTGTTTGGTTGTCATCTCACAGATGCCAAATTCTCAGCTCTTCGCGAGTTCCCTACTTCTACTTCTTTTCAACAACTGTGTCGTTTTATAGGCCTTGTCAATTTCTATCAACTTTTCATCCGCCATTGCGCTAAATTAATTTTACTACTTACCCACCTTTCGCGCGGCAGCAACCGAGAGTTTTCTTTTCCTGACACAACCGTAGACGTTTTCAATCCTGTCAGCAACGCTCTTGCGAATACACCTGCCCTTGTTTACCTTAAAACCGATGCTCCGCTCTCCATTGTTGCCAATGTGTCCAATTACGCCATAGATGCCACCCTCCAGCAACAGATGTCCACGGGTATACAAGCCTCGGCTTTCTACTCTGCCAAATTGAAGTTCCCATAAACTTGCTATAGCACTTTTGATAGAGAACATGTTGCCATTTATTTAGCCATTAAACATTCCCACACTTTTGTGTAAAGCAGGGATTTTCGCATTTATACTGCCCACAAATCTCTTTTGTTCCTTCCACTTTCTCTCAAAAGTTTTCACCCTTTGAGGTCCACCATCTTGACTTGATTTCTCAGTACACCACCGATATTAGATTTCTTAAAGGCCCTTATAATCAAGTCACTGACTCCCGAATGAATGCGAAGGTTCGCGATCCAGGTACTTGCATGGATAAGGAAGAAGGCAGGTCGAGCACCAGATCAATTGATTGATTGTTCTGAGCTTTCGAACACTTACAGGTGTCCATCTTCAGAGATCAGAAAGCAACCAAAAACGAGGATAATTATAGTGGCCAAAGGCCAATCAAAGGTCAGAAATCGTCAGGTTATCAAGGGATTAGAAACAGCAAAAAAGGGGGGGTGTGGAGGAGGTCAATTAGCTGTCACTCGGATCGGAGGGGTCGGAGGGGCAATTATGTTGGTGTAGGCGAATTAGCTGTCTGGCATTTGATTGGCCTTTGGCCACTATAATTATCCTCGTTTTTGGTTGCTTTCTCATCTCTGAAGATGGACACCTGTAAGTGTTCGAAAGCTCAGAACAGTAAATCAATTGATCTGGTGCTCGACCTGCCTTCTTCCTCATCCAAGTCACTGACTGTCTTTCCCGGCCTAAAATTAATACCACTGCCCGCCCTTCCATCGCATTGTAACGCAGGGCAGAACTTCAAAACCAGCCAACGTTCATTGAAAGCTTTGAACATACACGTCTTCAACTGGAGGCCATTCCTCTGTCCACCACCCCCGGTACAATCTTGTGTGACGTATCACGCGGTGTCTTCCGACCTGTAGTGTCAAGTGAAATGAAATGAGACGTTTCTGCCGCCTTGCAAATCTAGCTCACTCTGGCGTCGTTAGCGAGCGTTTCGTCTGGCTAGGTATGAACATTGATATCCGCCAGTGGACCCGTTCATGCTTGGCTTGTCAGAAGGCCCAATTCGGACGGCACTTTTCTTGCACCCGACTGACTTATTGTATCTGTCCATAGCCATCTAGTATGTCCTCTTCCAACATCCCGTGCAAGATACTATTTAATTACTGTGACTAACCGATTAACTCGTTGACCAATCGCATCTCCCACGTCTCACGTCTTTTTCAAACACTGAACCTTCCATTATGGCGTCACCTAAACTATTACCACTGACCGAGGCCACAAATTTGAGTCTAGACTTTCTAACAGTCTTACCGACACCCTCGGATGTTCTCGCACGTGGATGACAGCCTACCACCCCTCATCAAATGGTCTAGTCAAGCGCTTCCATCGTCCAATTAAAGCCTCGTTCCGAGCTCATGAAAAATCTATCGCGGGATTTTAAGGCAATTAAGGTCAACCCTAGCAGCTGCGATGTTCCAGGCCCGGTTCCTTAGAAAGTGAGAGAAGTCATGGGAAGGCCAGAGTAGAAGGAACTGTATATTTTGGACAGAAGAGTTTTAAAAATAGTCAGCAGAAAGTTTCTACTCGGTCTGACATAGCGTTCGACCGTGGGGGCCGTGTGAGAGCGTGGGGTCGCCACGATGGCCAACGAAGCTACCTGCGTCCGCATCCTGACGGGGCGGATCCGGAGTCCTCGCCAGCGCGGGAATAGTCACAAAGGCCTAGAGCGGGCTTCGTGTGAGTCAGGCTTAGAACGATGATTCGCCTGACCAGTGTTGAGTGTGTGTGTGTTCCCTAGACGCGCGGGGGTAAGGGTTACCCGTCGCATGCGGACATGGGCCATAGCGCTGGGTCGAGCGCGACGGGGCGATAAAGACTGCCACTGCGAGACCTTATCTGTGGCGCCTCGCGTTAGGAGGAGGAGGAAGTAGGGAATTTTGAATGTGAGTGCCTGGCAACTTGTCTCGAAGAAACAAATAGCTTTGCCACTTTGTCTAGCACACTGGAATCAAAACGAAGGATAATTGAAGGCTTCAAAGGTATTAAGCGAAAAACCAGTGACAGTTGCGAGGCAAGCAAACGGCTGGTATAACTTTGTGACCCATATATCTGTCGCAGGTGGTTTTGTCGGCAACAGAAGGCTCCGCAAATCAGAAGTTAGGGAAGGTATAATAGACTAGAATAGGAATTTACTGCGAGAGAAAGAACCGTAAAAACGCTGTGCCACAAGCCAGCTGCCAGTTGTTCAAAACATTAATGGTTAATGATTAATGATTAATTATCCCTGTTGACCGCTGATCTCACACCGCAATAGTGGCCAGTCAATGAATAAAAGTACAACAATGGGGTGTAGTGTGCACCAAAAGGAGTCTGCAATTGTTAGCACTTCACTTCACACCACCCCCATTTCTTTTTTTCCAGCGTTACCGTGATGCGTCATCATTTGAGGATGCTTTTGTTTTTGTCAAAACAGCGAACAGAGGAAAAAAATTAAATAAGTAGGTGCTCTCAGCTTTCTAGCAATCCAGGTACAATTTAGCAAAAACATTTCCGAGAAAACTCCTTAGCTCGCTTCTAATAGCCCGCTTAATAAAAAGAAACAGTCCTGTAAATTAGGAAAATTTAAATAGTCTTTTCAGGTCGGCAACCACTGTGATTGTAGCGTTAACGCATCCCATAAGTTCTAAAAAGCCGCAGAGATACCGAGGTAGAAAGAAGAAGATAGAGCGGTGGTAACTGCTTTTATAGGTCTGTGAAGCATGTTAAAATGGTGTCCAATTGGCATGTTGTATTACCCGAGGGAGTGTCATGCATACTGCATCGACCGCGGGGTGGCGCGTTCAAGTGGCCCTTAGGCAGGCGCGACTATGCGGACGCGCGTGTAGAAGTCGGTCAGGGATCTGCAGGTCGGAAAGCCACGGACAACTGTTTGAGATGTTGCATGCTGACGAGGCCGTGGGAATTGAGCAAGGAAGTCGGCCAAGGCTGGAACAAACTTCTTATTCCATTGCCCCTTATCCTTTGTAACATGTTGTGTTAGTTCGACCACCGCAATCGGTGATGTCCGCCATTTGCCCGAGAGCTGGGACGGTGACTACGGCTAGGTATAGTGAAAGTAGAGTCACCGCCATCTCTACCCCACTCTAAACCTTCACCCCACTTGAGAACGGTGACAAGACAAAGTCGAGATTACCATGCAGGGGATCAGGCCTAAGCCGCTTTCTCCAGATGCAGCCAGAAACATATAACATATAGGCTTTACGGAAATGTAGTTTCGGAGTGTAGGTCGACCACTTCGTTTAACCAGCCACTGAAAGCTGACGGGCCAGTAAAATTCGTTTTACATTCTGCCGTTTCAGGAAACTGGTGTCTTAACAGTGGTTACTCGCTTTGTTTCAGTTTTGCTGCCTGCATTTGAACCGCGGTGTACTGTGAAGATTTAGTCGGAAACAGGAACCTATCTTAAGCTTAAGTTCCCTCTCTCTCTCTGTTGGATATCTGATCCAGTTAAAAAATACGCATAGTCATAATCCCGCTCGCTGGGACCGAAGAACAACCATAATTTTTCGTAACTTGAACCATGCAATCGGCTCTATCACGTGACAGCAAGAGAGCAGAAGATACATATCAATTACGCGGTTTTCGAAAAAAATGAAGCCTTGTTTACCCAGGTGGCATATTAACAATGCAAATACAACGATGTTTGCAGAATGAAATGTAATTTCGTGACCTCTTATTCAACCGCATACGGCCATTGCCTGTTAATAAGAGAAATAAACTTTCCAATTAATGATTGACCTTGAAAGCAAAAGAGAGCGTGCACTCGCTGATGAAAGTTCACATACGACTGGAGTGACCATTCCTCCCGACCTAAAGTGATATGATGACAAGCTCGTAGCTCAATGGTTAGAGCTTTAGTCTCTGATCAAAAGGTAGCAAGTTGGAGCTTCTAGTGGTGCACCACTTGGGGCCGGGTGTGACTATCTGACGACGGCTAATAAGCCAAAAGTGGCCATCCCAATCTCCCTTGACTTTGCCGACAATACTATCTGCCTAGAGCATAATCTGTTGAGTTTAAATGCGAGTGCAGGGGAAAAGGAGGGAGTATGAGACAGGTATCGAAGAAAGGTCACAGTAAAAGCCTTTCATACGTCATTCAAGGGGGAGGATAAAGTGTAGAGCAACCACTTAAACTGACCCAGTTGCCAACGGCCTTTGTGTCCGCACAATTTATCTGCGTTCGCAAATACATGTCAACTCATAAATAAAAGTTGATGTGGTGTGCACAGGCAAGATATCTTTAGATGGTTTCACGGGGATAGCCGTTGTTGTGCTTATGTACGACAATTTAGGGGCTGTGTACGCTCTTTCAATCGTGCATCGAAGTCGTCGCTTGAGTGTGTTGAACACATCCCTCTTATAGGGGAGGAGGATATTCAATGGCTTTTTCGGCACGGATATTTAAAAAAAGGCTTGTGGGAATCCGTCGCTCAGAGCAACAGCACTGAATCATGCTGCATTTGGTGCGCTGAGCTTCCTTCACTGTGCACTATTGTCCTTTTGCACGCTTGATGTCAGCTCACCGCGTTTGCGCTTGTAGGTAATCGATACTCCTGCCTCATTTGATTGGTGGCAGCCGATTGATTACTCATTGCACAGCCTTAACTTGTCACATGCCCACTTTTGGACCTACACGGCTGGCTATCGTACGTGGCGTCACTGTACAGCTTTTTGAGCAGTTAAGGTCTTTGAGTTCAGTCATTCATACCAGACTTGTTATTTGGGGATCGTTCCAGTATTGAGACAGCAACCAGCTCTCAATGGGCTACCTTTTCGGTGGTGGCTGTACTTGGTCGAGACTCAATTGAACAGCTTGTTTATCGTAGTAACAGACGATGATGTCATGAAATTGTATGATGCCATTAACACCTGCAAACCTCGTTATCTTTACGTTGTTCAAATCACGCGATGCGGATGTCGACAGATGTTCGAGTCAAATATCCTGGAATAGTGCCCCCCTCATTTGTGATTTAATAACGCTTGGGTAAATGAAAAGAAAGAAGAGCTTCGGAAAATCGAGTTGTACTCGTGAATATTCGAACAAGTATCACGTGTTCGTCGTCAGACTAAATTAAAAGTGAGGGCTGGAAATGTCACACTAGTGGTTTTGGAGGCAGAGGTTACAACGGACGGGGGAGGGAAGGGGGGGGATTGGGTGGAAGGGTTATGGTGACGTGACAACCGCGGCGATAGGTTGTGCTAGTGAGGTGAAGGGGGGTGTTAGCGTTTGGACTATGGGCCGCGTGTTCGGGGTAGGGGGGGGGGGGGCTGGCTAAGAGTCAGAGAAATTCCACTTGACCGGGCACAGAGAGCCAGTTGTTGTTTCAGGCTGTGTCCAGATTAGTAAACCATGCACGAAACCCGGTATAGTGTGAGTCAAGCTCTACGTGCCTGTTTAAACTAGCCAGATTCGTGTGCCAAGCTTCAAGGAATTCTCTCGCTTGTCGCGTATTAGCCATTGCGATCACGTCGGTGGCATCCCAATTGAAGTGGTGCTCACACTCAATGGAGTGTGCAAATACGAGTGATAAATGGTTCCGTAGGCGAACGGCTGACTTGTGTTCTTTGATGCGAGTCTCAAGGCGTTGGCCTGTTTGGCCAATATAAACGCAAGGGCAACCAGCACACGGTATACGATAAACGACGTTACTTAGTTGTCTCACGGGTAGAGCGTCCTTTACTAGACATAAGCTTGCGCGCAGTGAGGTTGCGGGCTTGTGGGCAACGGATATGCCAAAGCGACTTAGTTGCCGAGAGATAGTTTCAGATACTCCATTCATGTAGGGTAGAGAATAAAATTTCCGTGGCAATGTAACATCGTAGGGAGGGAGGTTTTTTGTTTGACGCTGACGTCTAAGGCAATTCTCGACAAAGCTTGACGGATATCCATTGGCTTTGGTAAATTAATTTTCATTTCAAGGGTGGTCGTAAGGACACTAAAATGGTGAATTTATCTGATTAAGAAAAGAGCAAGGCAAGGGAGATTTTCGCTTTCGAGAAGCTTTTATGATCCCTTTCGGGGTGAACACCGGAAGCTTTACCTAAAAAGGGCGATCGACTGTATATTTTCAGATAATGCACGACCTATTATGGCTGCTTGAAAATCAGCAAATAAACGTAACCGTATGAGGACACGCAACGATAAGTAATAATACATGACAGTTTAAAGTTGGTCTTGCCCGGAAATTTGAAAAATAACGGACCAAGTATGATCCTCCCAGAAACAGAAAAAACTCCGCCAAGCAGTCACGGCAGAAACACCCTCACCAAATTTATAATTTGCGTGCTTAGCAAAAATCCCGATCGTGAGATGTGCCGCAAATACACCTATTTCTAGGCTTTCGCTTAACATCCAGAAAATAAAACATACTGAAAGACGAATCGACCAGATGCAGGTTAACAAATCCCATGTAATGACTGTCTCTGCCATTATGTCGGTTAGACCGAAGGATGAGTCAATGTACCAGTAATTGACCACAAACGGGCAGTTCAGAGAGGTGATCCACTGTCTACATACCCCCCAAACACCACAGGGAAGTAAGGAAGTTGATTTTACAAACGTGGGCATAGTGGCTGTGACACTAACCTCATAAACAGACATAAACATAAACACGCCCTACGTTAATACGATACAATCTGCAACTAAGGGCGTTCTTGGTGGTGGCAGCTGGAAACGGTTTTGGATTTATTATTGTCCATTCCACACAGTCCCCGATACTGCCGGCACCGACAGTTCGATCATCGTCCACCGAGAACTTCAGCAAACTGAGGGCTATTGCGATTACTTAAACTGGATTCTAGTGAAAGCAGACTCACAAGATCTACTCAACTCTCTTAGAACTCCCACACTTGCAACCAGTGTCAAGACAAAAGTCGAGAAGACCGGCGATAGGGGAGGGCGCAGGTAAATGCCGTGATCACCACTTCAATACACGTCCAACCTTTGCTCAGTAGGCTTCCGCGTGCGCGTAAGTTCCATAAAGGCCACATTAAGAAGGAACTATTGCAGTATGACTCTCAGTCCTCTTGCCATCCACTCCTAAACAAGACAAATACTGGGCTGACTGCGCGGTCTGAGTTGACCCGTCAATTGGCAACCTTCGATAACGCGGATTTTAGTGCACTGTGATAACTTCAAGCGTGTCAGTTTGTTTACAGTGCGGAAAAAATGCGTTGAGGATCGACCTCAGGTCGCCCGCATCAAGCCACCGCCTAGTTGATTGGTAGCCCGATGTGGGATGAGCGCAGTAGCTACAGGGCTGGCTACCTCGTCTGCGCTCGTTACAGCACGACCTGGCCCCAATATCACACATGAGGATTCACATAAGCAAGGGAGTTAAAGGAGCCAGCACCCCCTGGATATCGGTCCACTCATCAGCCACTTGACACACACACAGCACACACTGGGCTGATAGTGGGTCCGGTAAATGCGTCACTTGGTAGTGCGCAAAAAGGAAACAGGCTGGAGGTCAGTGTTGTAAAACAAGTTGTATTAGGGAAGAAGGAAAGAGATACAGACTACACAACTGTTCATCACTCCTAGTGCATGACTCCAAAAACCCAGTCTACTAGGTCTGCCTACTGGTGCTCGCATGTGCGGAACATGGACCACTACCGGCTTTACTGTTTACCTCTATTCATACGAACGTCCTTTTCTGAATTTAGTCAGGCAGAAGCTGAAGCAGGAAACAGGTAACTGTCCTGGTCAAAACCGGTCCAGCGAAATTTGTTTACTACAAGATGAATGAAGTTATAGGAGTTAAAGTTAAGACAGTTAAGCCTAACAGCTACACTCTTCCAGGCCCGGTTCCTTAGGAGATAGGAGAAGTCTTGGGAAGGCCAGAATAGTAAGAACGATATGCTGTGTACAGAAGAGTTGGAAGGAAGTTTCCACTCGGTCCGACCGTGAGGGCGCGTGAGTGGGTGTCCGACCATGAGGCCAGTGGGAGAGGGCGGCGTCGCCGACCGCGCCACCCGGAGGCAGAATACCAAGTGTCCGTCGGTGAATGACTTGGCTAGGGGCCTGGGAAGTGCTTGGACAGAGCTGATTGGCCACGAGCGCTTTGGAACGCCGATAGGTCGACCAGTTTGGGGCGCATCTATGCGTCCCGGTCGTGCGAGGGCAAAGGTCGCCCGTCGGTGCGGACTGGGCCATCGCGCTGTGAAAGTGCGACTGGGTGACCAAGATTTATCCTGGAGAACACTTCAGTGGCGTCTCGAGTTTGAAGGAGGTGGGTTGTAGAACCACTACAAAGTGTCATGCAAGCGGCGTTCGTTGCGTTCCACTCGAATATGTAATCAGAAACAGCAACAGCTAAGCGTAACGGCACACATTGGCTGTGATATTTATGGGTTACAACTTTTATTCAGATTTATACCTACTAGAATTAGTAGTTGTTACTCATCTCTTATGATTTCTCATGGCATATTGAATACCCAGCCGCTCCTGCCTTAAAAGATGAGATCTTATGTAAATTCAAGACGTCCAACAAATAAGATTCCCGTTCCAGCGATCAAGCATACGTTCCCCCGACAAAAAATTGCACGTGATGATTGGGGCAAAGCTTTATTCGCCTGAGGTTTCGAGTTTTTTTCTGGAAACCATCATCAAATACAATAGAAAACGTGGGTCCATTGTATACAGACAGTTGCAGGACACAGTTGGTAAGCTACTACAAATCTTTAAGAGTAAACGATATCCGTTTATTGCTCGATGGTCGGCAAGCGGGTTTTGAACTGCTGACAGTTAATTACTCCTGCTGGATTTTCGCTCAATGTTAGTTCATATATTTGGCTTATCTGCACTGGGATTGGAATGCTGGTTACACAGGGAGCTCGCTGTGTGGCGATCACTGGGACAAGAACCTGACTCACCTGACGTTTGGCATTCCGTCTCGGATCCATCATCAGCGAAATGGCAAAACGGGTAAAACATACGCAGGAAGTTCCAGTATTTATAGTATACAGCCGCTATATTACTGCATACTAATGAAAATTAACGGCTCGTCCCTATCAAGGGTATTTGTCCACTTATTTGCTAATTGGTTAATGGCCGGCGTGCGGGCAATGACCCGCTGAACCTTCATTACGCGCCCTGGATTTTTGCATGATGATGGCTCGACCATCTGGCTCCCTGTTGCAGTCATTAGACAACGCGTTCGCCTGTACGCTACCTGAATGGTGAATTGCTTTAGCCAAACTGAGCTTTAGCACCGAATATGTGCTGGAAGTAGTTATTGCAAGTTTTTTTTATGAATTGCTGGCCAGTAAACCACGACTCCAGCAGCTAGCAGCTGATGAGATTGCAACTTCTTGCGAGACTCTGGGCCTTATCTAGTGTAAACGTGTAACAGGCTCTCGTCAAATGAGCCAGGGCTTGTGAATTGGCGTCAATTCGCCTCATTTTCGGCGCGTGTTCAGCAATTTGCATCCGGAGAAGTCTTTCAAGTTCTCCGACGCAGTTGCCCTCTCGGTAACTCCACCAGATACGATGGGCGACTCTCGAGGTTCCTTTCCGTGGCAGGCATAAAGTGATTTTCAGGAAACAGTTCGGGCGAAGAAACTGTGATTGCTGGAACAGAAAGATTATTGCTCCGACGTTGTGGATTTTGAAAGTCAAGTGCACCACCAGGGTCAGTCGTAGATAGTATTTATTTGAAGCAGATTTCAGGTAACCACAGGCCTAATCCACTAAGGCGATCTGACCGGGTGTCGTATATGTACCATAATTCCTTCTTAGTCCACGTCCGAGAGGTCAGTTGTCGAACTTCCATTTCCTTTGTCAATTCCTGGTGTGATGATGACTCGGTAGTTGCACTTGCTGTGTTTCCAAAAGGCGACCAATTGTCTCAGTGACAGTGAGACACATGGCCGCGTAACCATCGACAACGGTGATTTAATTTCCACAAGTAACAACGCAAATGTAGAAAAACCCCAGCTGACACGTATATCGTTCTAGTTGATCTCCGAAATATGTTAGCTTTAGCGCAATTAAAATCCGCATTTATAATATGCACGCACAAGAACTGACCTTGAATACTATTTGCTACTTTGTAGCGCGCTAGTAAACGAAAGAAAAACGAAACCAGTCATTAGAACAAGGAGTTTGTACCTCCGGCCACTGACATCTGACGTACCAAGAACGGCGAGGTTTTAACAATCCTGAACCTTTGTTACTTAATCGATTGGCGAAGAGACTTTAACGCCCGGTTTAACATTAAGCTGTTCTACCTCTAATTCCCTTAAAACTTCTAAGTATGGTCCATCTGCGAAGCATTCTACATAAAATATTTTTAGTTCTTCCCTGGAACACACAATCAGATATGGTCAGTTCTTTTCTCTGAGCAAAACGGAAATTTGGAAAAGGTTACCCAGGAGCGTAAAATAATTTACAACTCGTTTTTTGATCTAGATGTGCTATCGCTCATTTCCTGCCTCCAGAGAAATTTCACACATTTTCGGTTCCAACGCTATCGAATTTATCTTTTTATAACGATTAAGTTAATGGTCTCTGATCCTCCTACCGGAGCCCACAAATCACTGATACCGAATCTAGGCGCAATGACAGGAAATTAAGACGGAACGCGCCCATTAAACTCGTGCTAGCTATGTCTGATTTGTGAATGTGTTACAGGGTCTCGTCGAATGAGCGACGGCTTGCGAAGTGGCGTCGCTGTCGGTGCGTGTTCAGCAATTCGCGTCCGAAGAAGTCTTTCAGTTGCTTCAACGTATTTGATTTCTCCGCTACTCTACCAGATCCGATGGACGACTCTCGAGGTTCCTTACCGTGGCAGTCAAAAAGTGATTACCTGGAAGCAGTTCGGGCGAAGAAAATGCGATTGCTAGAACACAAAGATCATTCGTTTGACGTTTTGGACTGTCGCAATTGAGCTCCTCACCTTGGTCAGTTGTAGACGGTATGTAGTTGAAGCAGTTTCCAGGCCACTACATGTCTAGCACGCTAAGTGGACGCACATGAGGCTCGTCCGAGTCCTTTATTGTCAAAATTCCATCACATCTGTCAATTCTTGGTGTGGTTATGACTTGGTATTTGGGCTTGCTTTGTCTCGAAGGGGCGACCAACGGCTCCACTGACAGCGAGCCAAAAAGGCGCCTAAACATCGACACTGATGATCACATTTCCAAAAGTAACGACGCGGCAGTGGACAAACGAACAATCACCGCATCACTTCAAAGATGTACATGATTGCTACTAATATTTGGGGGCATGTGTTTGCTTGGCAAATGCGTCCTATAAATAATGCTGTCGTTGTGTCTATCGGCAGCCTCATCTGGACTGTCTCCAAGGATGAGTTAACCAGAGAATCCGAGACGTCAGACCAGAAAACTCCTCGTTCCAACCATCGCTTTTTCTTTTCTTCTAAAACTAGACGCTGGGTGGAAGAGTTTTTATTCCGTACAGGACGGGTTAAGCATAAGTTGAAGAAACTGCTTGGGAGTTAGATTTGAATCAAACACCCCTCACTCACTATCCCGCTAGGGCAGGCGTCCAATCGTTTTGAGTTAGGTAAGATCAGCCTCCTCCTCCTTGGTGTTAATTGGCCGTTCGAAAGGGCTGTCCTTGGCCAACCCGTAGGTAAGGGACACCGCGACCGTTTAGCTGGTGGGGAAAGCCAAAGGATGATCATCAGAGCTCGATGAACTGTCGACCACTGGCTCTGCCTCATCCCCCCTGCAAGTCCATTGTCATACCCAGTCCGGTAAAGGTCATAGACATTTTATAGTCCGGAAAGAGGGACAATAAACACGCGGTCGCTTTATGCTTTTGAGTTAGTCATGAATACCTATTTCAGCATAGAATTACAAAGGCAAGGGAGACTAGGATGGCCATTTCTGACTTGTTACCCATCGTCAACTAGTCATACCCAACCCAAGTTGCGCCTGGGTGCCCGCTCGAGTTTCGAACCTGCGGCCTTGTTAATTAGAAGTCCAACGCTCTATCCATTGCGCCACAGGCTTGCCGTCTTGTCGGTCTTTATTTTCAGGAATATTCAGTGGTAGATGATCATAGCTGACGAGCTGACGACGGCAAATAACCCAGAAATGGCTATCCTAGTCTCCCCTGTCTATCTATATCGTTAGCTGTCTTGCGGCGTTAGCTCGAATGTGAGCTCCAAAGGCACCATGGATGGACGAGTGTGTCCTCTAACTGATCGATGAATGCCTTTCTGGCAAAATATTTTAGTATTTTTAAACCCCACCCTAACAATCGCCGCAGAATCTCAATACGAAACAACTTAAGCAGCAAGGGAGAGGCGTATATGACGTCAAAAAGTTATGTGGGTCACGCAAATAACGGCGAAAAATGGTTATAAAGGCCGTAATGCGCTCCTAAAAAAACAGGGTCAAACCCTCCGAAAACCGAGGAGCGCAGCAATTTGATCATCGCCAGCAGCTTAACCCAGATAACATAGATAGTTCTAGTTGATCTCCAAAATATACTAGCATTAGTGCGATCAGAACCCGCACTTATAATATGCACGCAAAAGACCTGACACTGAATATTGTTTGCTTCGTTGTAGCGTGCTAATAGATGGAAGAACATCGTAGTTAAAGGGATTCTTAACCTCCAGCCACAGAAATTTAGCGTACTAAGAATGGTTAGGACTTACAAACCCTGGCCCTTTGTCAGTTCATCGATTAACGAAGAGACTTTTATCCCTGGTTTAGGTTTAAGCTGTTGTACATTTAATTCCCTTATCACTTTGAATGATTTTGATCACACACACTCTCTCTGTGCAACAGTGAACTTTAAATGTTTTTAGTTCTTCTCTCTGGAACACACAATTAGATATGGTCAGTTAATTTCTGTGAGAATAATTGAAAGTTGGAAAACGTTACCCAGGAACGTAAAATAATCTGCAAATCCTTTTTTGATCTAAGTGTGCTGTCGCTCATTTCCTGCCTTCGGTGCCAACTCTTTCGAGTTCACCTTTTATGGTGTTTAAATTAATGGTCTCCGATCCTTCTTCCGGTGGCCATAACTCTGTGGTACAAAATTTTGGGTCAATGAGAGGAAATGTAGACTGAAAGCTCCCGCTAAACTCGTGCTAAGTATGTCTGATCTGAACTGCTGTCATCTAATGAAATCAAGGTTTTGGTACCGAATGCTCCCAGTTACCAGAAGCAATAGAAGCCATATCTAGTTACTGGGAGTTTTGAAGTGCGTGATCGATCAACACACTTTCCCTGCTTGTATACTGACGTAAGTACCATTTTCGGTAATTATGCACCCAGGCTAACTGACCCATTTATACTTACTGTACTGTCAACTAAAAAGCGAGAATTGAAAAACTAGAGTACCTGGGGACATTCTACCGTCAAGGCAGGGGCTTCCAGGAATGCCTTCTCTGGCATGTTAGCCGTCGTTAGCTGGAGATATCCACATGCAGTGTAGCAGCGGAAATTGCCACCACAGTCGGATTTCGGTGTAGGCCTATCTGCTACTGGAGTATCTGTCAGAAAGTCCAGGGAGTATGCTGGGTGATCTACTGATGAACCAGACACTTCGCAGCTGTGACATGCAGCGGCAGAATACCGGCTAAAACGAGCTTCAGATCATTTTGTTAGTATGTGGGCTGCCAGTATGGTAAATAATTACGTCAACTATAATACTGATTCAGAATCAGAAAATGGGATCGCTGGAATACGAAGTAACGTTGTCTGACGTTCAGATTCTTGCTTGAACCCATCATCAGAGGTGATAACAGAGGAGTGGTTATCTGATGCTGCAATTCAATTCAGAATCCGAAACGTCAGGCGAATGAACTTATTTTTCCAACGATTGCCTCTTCTTCCTCTGAACTGCTTCCTGGAATTAGATGTTATTTTCTGAGAAAACTAAAAATCTATACATTACTTCGTTTAGTATTTCAGAGTCCACACGTCGGCCAACAAGATATCAACGTATACTAAGGAAATTATCGCTGATAATCGTTAGACGTTGGCAGTAATGACTATATCCTATAGATACTGCAAATGTTTGTGCATATGGCACCCTTTTCTGCTATCACTTTCTGTTTATGTCTCTGGGGAAGAATTCGTGACGGATATCGAAACGTCAGGCGAATAAAAATGTTGTCCTAGAGATCGAATCTTCTTGGTCTCTATCGGCATATTCATTAGCAAAATGATGGTAAGCTTATTCTTCACGTGGTGTGGATCATCTGAATTATAGCTATCCAAGACTTGTCGGCTAGTCTAGAATTTATTTAGCAAGTTCTTTATTTTAAACATGAAGAGCAAACACATACTAGCTCTTATTTTTGAAACACATTTGACGTGTTTTAACGCAACAAATGTTCATTCAGTATCTAAAAAAATTGTCGCACGTGTCACTCTTCATTGCATGTTGGACCACCCAGTAAATACGATAAAGATTAAAAAAATATATTTCCGCATTCTAGCAGGCATCGAAGACTGCCAGAATACAAAAAGTTGCAAGTAATTCATCGAGTAAATCATATTTGTTTTTTTTATTCCCGACCGACTAATCCTTTTCAACATTTTTTACTTAACAGGGTCTGTTACTAACTTCTCCTTTCCCGTCTTTTTTCAAAATCGGTTCCCATCTGGCAACCAATGACCAGCCTTGTCGATAGCTGCAATCCTATTGGTCATAGGGTTTGCATGTGAGCACACCATGCTGAGAGCAATGCCTGTTTTTGAGTGCGTTCGCCACTGGCTGAATTGCCGTCGTATGAGTAAAATTTTTGGGCGGGAAATATAAGAAGAATCTACCGGCTGGATCACTAGTTCATACACGACAGCGATGGGGGTTGACGTGAAGTTCAACGAGGAAGCCATTAATGCACACAACGCGTAAGTCACTGCTAACTTGGCCAGGAATATATCAAAAAGGATTTTTTCAACGTCTAAGTAGTATAGATATTTCATAATATTGCTTTTATCATTCCTGGAAGTGGAAGAAGAGGGGGCAATTCCTGAGACCAGTTATATTTAGGTTGACGTTTCAAAAAAGTTTTCATTTTAATCGTCAGATCATATTGTCTATTCTCCTGCCGGTGTCGAATGAGTATGTCTTACCTCTAGCCTCATGTTATAGCTGCGCCTGAGGCACACGAACGACGTGACAAATCCTCTCATGGAGGCGTCCGCGAGGGCGAAAACAAGTAAAACAGCCACAAGCAATCAATCAGTGCAATCCATCGACGCGCTTGCATCAGGCATGACTATAACACCAGGCCAGTAGTAAGACACTTATTCGACGCTGGCAGCAGAATAGACAGTATGCTCTGACGAGGAAATCGAAAACGTTTTGGAAACGTCAGCTTTAATATTGCTTGGTCTCAGGAATTGCCCCTCTTCTTCTTCCTCTTCCCGGGATGATGGAAGGAATATTATATGTGGACCTCAAAAATTTGCGCATATATTTTATAATATATGTTTATTCGGTGTACAGTTTGTCGGAAAAGAATGCTGTTTATTCTGTGAATTTTCGAGTCTGGTTCCCGAGTTATCTTCAGACAAACGAGAATTGTAACAGTTAACTCAAAACGGTAGCTAAAACAACCTTCTATGGTGGCTCAAAGTGAAAGGAGATAGTCGTCACCTACATGCGGTCTGTCGTGGCTGTTCATGCTTCCATCCTACCTTTAGAGATTTGTAATTGGCATCTCAATCGATATGCCTCTTAATATAGGTCTCGTCTAAGCGCATGGCCTCCAGCTTTTCGCGGTCCTACTTAGTTGGGCAGGTGCCAAGGATTTGGGTTTTCTCCCGTGCATATGTGCGTCCTGTGTTCAGTGTGCGAATGGCAAGCTCGGATAGGTCGTCTAGTCTTCCCACCGCTAACCTGCGTTCACGTATATGTGTGAATAGAGGTTCCCCGGTTTGACAAAACTATACTGCATTGCAACGAATGCACGGTATTTTGTAGAGGATCTGCTTCCTATTGAAATGGTCGACCCTGTCCTTAGGGTATACAAACTGGTGCACAACGTAATTCTAGGCTTGTGCGCAATCTGTATTTGGTGATTTGTTAGCTGTTGTTCGATGAGATTATATATATTCTTTACATATCAGGGAGCTTGATAGTTCGTTGGATTTTGCACTTTAGCGGTCGCAGCTCCGAACTGCTTTTGTCGTATGCATTGATGAACAAAGTCCAGAGGATGTTCATTTAGGGAAAACAGTTAAAAAAGTTATGCTCCCTTATTTGAACAGCGCGTTTTATCACGACCTAGAAATGGTTGAAAGAGCTGCATTTGTAGGACATTGGATGGTTGCAGTCAAAATGTAAGGTGACCTCAGTGTGACATAAGGAGTACCCCGTTGGTCTTTCTGCTAATGAGGACATCTAAGAATGAGAGTTATTAGACTGCTTCTATTTTGAATGTAAACTGGATTTCTAGGGAAGGCGCAGTTAAGGTTTTGATTCAGTAAGTCTAGTCGACCTCTTTTGATGACGACAAAGGTAACGCCTACGTATCGCAGCAAAACTCTTTGATTAACTGCGAAAGCTCTTCCTTTCCCTAACTGCGTTACAGCAAGTAAGATATTGGTGATCGCATAAGGGTACTTTTAAGTTGTTGGTAGTATTTGCCAGCAAAGGAGAAATTAACATTCCTTGAAAAACCTTGAACGAGCGCTAGCGGAACTCACTTTTCCATCTCCGTCTTTGCCTTAGGCCCCAGTTCTTGAGCCCTGACAGCAGCGAAGAGTAAAGGCAGATAATATTGCCAGCAAACACAACTGAGCCTAGAATGGCCATTTCTGGCTAAATAGCCATCGTCAGCCAGCCATACCCAATCTACCGCAAGTGATGCACTATAAGAGGCGCAAAAGCGCAAAATTTTAATCAGAGTCTAATGCCCTGATCATGAAGCCACAAGCTCGTTGAATTGCTGGTTTAGGTCGGGAGATATTGACAATATAAATATATTTGCTTCGCCGATATACTGGAGGAACAATTACTTTCCCTTTGCCCAGGAGCACACAACGAGAACCCGCCTGACTGTGTCCCAATGACCATGATGATAGGGTGAAATGGATCCGACAAAGCAAAGGTTAACCGTTATGGCCATTTCTAGCTTTTAAGCCGTCATTAGCCAGTCATACCCAATCTCAAAGGCTGAAACCCCCGAGATTTGAACCCGAGACCGTTAGTCATTTAGTTCAATACACTACTACGGCTCCACGGGCTCCTTGCTTTTTCGGCTGAGATCAGGAAAATGATGAATGTATATGCTTTGCCGATTTAATAGAGAGAAAATAAAGTTTTGCTTTACCCAGGAGCTCACAACGTCAATATGTCAATCTATATACATACATATATATATATATATCCTGATCATCATCCCCCAAAGAATGCGAAGAAGAAAACAAGGCGCTGTCGTGGACCACACTGTAATTGTGCTGACGTTTCGGAAATAGACTATTTTGCATCATCAGAGTGGTGGGTTGTGTGTTCCTGCTTGCCGAGAGTTGGAATGCCGCGCAGACCATC
>JAYGXS010000007.1:20580060-20649161 GCA_036362985.1 Ligula intestinalis
GATGGTCTGCGCGGCATTCCAACTCTCGGCAAGCAGGAACACACAACTCACCACTCTGATGATGCAAAATAGTCTATTTCCGAAACGTCAGCACAATTACAGTGTGGTCCACGACAGCACCTTGTTTTCTTCTTCGCATTCTTTGGGGGATGATGATCAGGATAATTTATCTGGACCTCGTGTCTTCACCTTTGTTAATATATATAGATATATTTATACATATATGTTCACTAAGAAATGTGTGAACACAGATCGAATAGGCTTCCGAACTTAACAAAGTTTATGTGGTAGTCAGAGGTACCCAATGGGTGACCGCCTGCCAGGCCGATTCCGGCCAAGTCATAATAGCAGTAAGGGGGGGGGGGATGACAGCATTTGGGGGTAACTTGATGCAGAACTGTTTCGGGCTTATTAGCCTTCATCAGCCAAGCATAACCTTGAACACCTGCTGGTCGGACAACACAAACAAACGCACTCACAGGCTGCGCAGTTGGTCCATCACTGGTGTCTATCAGATGGGTCTTAAGCACTTCATCGCACCGCAGCTCATCGGCGCCTCGCCACCTGCCATTTGCTGTCACTGCTGATCAGGTATATATTCACTCAGAAATGTGCGATCACCGATCGAATAGGCTTCCGAACTAAAAAAAGTTCATGTTGTGATCAGATCTCCCCAACGGGTGACCGCCTGCCAAGCCGATTCCGGCCAAGTCATAATAGCAGTAAGGGGGGGGTATGACAGCATTTGTGGGTAACTTGATGCAGAACTGTTTCGGGCTTATTAGCCTTCATCAACCAAGCATAACCGTGAACACCTGCTGGTCGGACAACACAAACAAATGCACTCACAGATGGCGCAGTTGATCCACCACTGGTGTCTATCAGATGGGTCATAAGCACTTCATCGAACCGCAGTTCACCAGCCCCTCGCCACCTGCTGATTTTCAGGGTTATGCTTGGCTGATGAAAATTAACAAGCCCGAAACAGTTCTGTATTAAGTTGCCCCCAGATGCTGTCATATATATATATATGTATATACATAATTTAAGGCATTTACAGACGCTTCGGCAGTCCAGGTAGTTATTTTGAACATTTTACAAAGTATGCGATTGTGGGTTAACCCCCCTGTTCCTTATCTTGCCTCTATGATGCTTGCAGTCTTCGGAGTCTACATGGCTGTGCTCCACTTGCCTACGACGCAGAACTAGCGCAACAGGCCCAAAGATATGCGGAAACTTTGGCGCAAAAGAACATGATGGTTCACAGTCAGTTACCAGGTGTTGGTGAGAATCTGGCTTCACGGAGCAGCACGGGAGCAGCCGACCTCAGTGGTAAGTACCGCATTCAAAGCCTCGTGGGAAGGTTTTGTGGGTTTTATAACCAGCACAGGACTTAAAATTGGACGTCTGATAAGACAATCTAAAGTATGGCGGGTGCTGCATGAAACATTCCGCAATTTGAAAAAAGACCGGTATTCATTCGCGAACCAACATTGAGTAGGATTGCAAAACTGCTTATCGTACAGTCCAATTTCAATTATTTTATTGAATATTCGAAAATTGGCGAGGCCCAGGTAATTGAATAGAAGGCGGAAGAGCCTTCTCTGGGACCAGTAGTGTATTTGCTCGATGTTTCGGACTCTGACTCGAGGCCATTGTCCAGAAATGAAAACGTACAGATCGCTGCGTGATTAAGTCAGCTCTGCCGTCGGTGACCTCGAGTTCCCATTGTTCGCTCCGCCGCGAGTTACCTTGAGCCCTGACATTGCTCGCACAACGCGAGATAGGCAGCTGGGCATCGATATGCCTCTTGATAGAGTCCGCGTGTGAGTACCATGCTTCCTGCAAGAGGCGTGAGATTCGGTTGTCTGACTGAACCAGTATTCGCACGTGTTCGAAATCGAAGCCATGCCCTGGCTTGGATGCATGAGCGGCTACCAAAAAAAAACTTGGCATTCCGTCCCACGGTGAGTTCGTGCTGGTGCATTCTCGTGAGCATCCGTTTGCCTGTTTCACCAACACAATTGGCTTGACCACAAAGGCAGTCGACGCGGTAGATTGCACCGGTCTTTTGGTTAACGGTTACTGGGTTTTTAGGCCGCATAAGTTGTCTGCAGATTGTTGCTTTCGGCCTGTGAGCAACGCCAATTATTTTATTAGGCCGCGGACCCTGTGATGAACTTCTTTTTGACCGCTGCAAAAAATTTGATTCTGTAAAAAATGGCTACTTAAATAGCATGCATTTTTATCATTGATTTTGACGTTCTTTATAAATTCAAATATATTTTATGGATATCCTACACAGAAAAGTCCTTTGATGTACTCATTTGATCGAAAATTACACCTTCTTGAAAGTTTATTCTTAAAGGAAAGGTTTTCTCCGGTTTTAAAGTTTCTAAATTTCCTAGTGATAAGAAACCTACCAACTGCTAGAACTGAATTCAAGTTTTACAAACTGAGTGCTATGTCCATCCTGTTTAAGGAAAAGTACCTTCTTGCCAATGGTATGGGGAAATGGTTGCATAGTTGTCATATACTTTCACAATAGACATGGATCATTCTGTATATATAAGTGGCAGCATTAATAAATTAACGGATATCATGTATTATGAATGAATACCACACAGTTGTAAAAAAACTCAAAATAAGAAATTTTTTTAAAACCGAAGGGAACCCTTCATTGAAGAATAGAATTTAAAGAAGGCCTAGTTTGCTATCAAATAAGTACAAGAAAAGACTTTTTTGTGCATGATTTCCATAAAATATATTTGAATTTATAAAGGCCATCAAAATCAATGATAAATATGCATTCTTTTTAAATAGCCATTTGTTACAGAATCAGCTTTTTCGCAGCGGTCAAAAAAAGCAGCAGCATTGCAACCCTACTTAATGTTGGTTTGCGAGTGATTGCCGGTCTTTTTTAAATTGTAGAATGTTTCATGCAGGACGCGCCATACTGTACACAAACCTAATATTAAACGGATGCAAAGTCAGTTAGGCAAGTTCAGGTGCACTGGAGGTATTTCCTCCAAGTTTTCTGTTTCTGTGGAAGGACAATTTGCGGGTAAGATCGGTTTTGCTACTAAGTTTGAGATTCATCAATTGCCTCGAATGCATATTGCATAAGATGGAGGTTTCGACCCCTAAAATGGTGCCTCAATTTTCTAGTTATCTCAGTTGACAGAATTATGAACGCACATAGCATGGAAGGCCTTCGTACATCCGCAGCTCTGCCACTGAGCTACGGAGCTCACTCACAGGCGTGGATTTAATCAAACTTCGGTTGATTGTCATCAGTAAGCATCTTGACGGACGGCAGTTTTAGAACCAAACGCTAGGAATAGCCTTTGTTTATGTTGGAAAATGCATGTTGTCGCAGAACTGGGCAAATGGTTTTCATCCCGCAGAGGAAGACTGTCTTGTTTAAGGGCCAGGATCTTCAGTTTTTCTAATTATGTATAATTGCGTAAACTGTACCTTACAAAGTATACGCAGGTGTCAGGGCTGCCATCCACAACCTATTTTAGGCATACACACATATGACACTCTCATAATCCTACAGGATATAATATCCACCTGTCGTATACCGGAGTAGCAGAACACATATGCAGTTTTCCTCATGCCAATGCATGATCAAAATTGAAGGTGGTAGTTTAGCACATATTTACCCTTAGTTTGATCTAAGGAGTGAATCTGATCCTCATTCTGGCTAAACCATGCGCCGCTGTGCGGCTTCTAGCGGGGCTTGAGAATGACCCCGAAGGCATAATGGGCCGAATGAGTCCTCTACGTGAGCGTGTATCTCTGTGGCAGCTGTCCCAATGTCCTCACGTGCCCGCCTAGTGGCTGCTCTAGTGTCTCGTTTTTCCCCTCCGGTTGAACGGCCGCCACAGGCCTGTTAACTAACAGACGCTCCAACAAAGCACGACCGCCCCGCTTTATCCCCCACTACCTCTGTTGTCGTATTGATCTGCATGTGCTTGAGTTGTGCCAAGTCATATGTGCAAAGTCACATGGAAGCATGCAGGTCCTGACCTTACGGTTGAAAGGTCACAAACCATGACCTCTTACGCACACACCAGCCAGCCCGAGTCCATAAAACATGTCCTGCTCTCGAAACACTTCCGTTCTATAAAAATGTATAGTTGGTTTATGATAGTTTTATTTCATTAGCTAAGAAATTACTTATTTAGCTGACTTAGATACCATACAGCTGCCAATGGTAGACTAGTTCACGAACTCAGTTAGCAGTAGGACAGGGTTCCCGCAATTGCCTTCTGGAGATTAATGGCAATTGATGTCTGTGCTGTGAGCGGAAGTAAACGTACCTTAAAGCCCGCAGGCGAGGTACTGACTGTGGTCTAAAACGTTTGCTGTTTATGTATTATAGACGTAAGTTGCATCAGAATCGTACCTCCTTTGAAAAGGATCATTATCCGGCAACCTTGCGGTATCTAGTTGATGTCAGTGGGTTCCATTGTAACCCACGGCATCATTTCAAATGTCGCAGGATACCGTGCTTTGAGTGGTCTCGATTGTTCACCACCTAGTCAGTATGGTTTCCGGGGAAGTTCTCCTATAGGACCATTCGTGTCGATTTCGGGATACGATACCACCACAAGAAAGATCTCCCAGAATAAAAGTCTGTTTCTAATATGCTTTTGTGCAGATAGAAAGATCAACGTTTCCTACGTACCATTGCTTTGGTACAGTGTTTGCTGACGGAAGCCAGATAATGTCATTTTTCTATTGGTGAACGTTCACCTGACCACTTACGGAACTCATATATTACACTTAGGCTGTGGTCTAGACAAGGCCCTGACAGCAGTAGCAGCTGGCTGCCTTCACTACCAGTAGGTACGGCTACCAAAGCCTCCGTTAAAGACCCCAGGCAGAGCAGCATAGGTGAGTTCCGCAAGCGGTCGGGTGAACGTTCATCGTTGAGTGTCAATATCCCTCGACCTAACTTGGCAAGATAACGAGCTTTTGGCTCAATGATTAGGGCGTTTGACACTGATCAAAAAGGTCACGTGTTCAGGGCTCGGGTGAGACGTCACTTGGTGTTCGCAATGACTCACTGACGACAGTTATTAAGCCAGAAATGGACATTCCAGTCTGCCTTGTCTTTGCCGATAGTACTAAATGTGATGCTGGTTCTAATCATGCGCGGGGTGATCCCTGAAAAAAAGTTCTATGGGACTTACGCCGGTACCTTTTGAGTAAACAACGAATAAAATCATCGTCCTACCTCTCTATAGACCATTTGGTTAGTTTAAATCACGGTTCTGTTTTGTTAACCGTGTGGGCTGGCTTATATTGAAAATGGTAGCTAACCACTCACCCGACTGCCGATTCTCATCGGCGCTCAAAATCAACGTCTGACCAGAAGTGCTTGTCATCGTAATTACACGGCACCTGTGACAGCAAAAAGTACTAGCATGCCGCGGGTATTCAAAATACAATTTTCTTCTTCTACGCCTTTTAATTTGTGGCGAGATGATATAAAATTCTGTGAATCTAGTTAATTGCTGCGTTTTTTGTCACAAAATGTCCCATCTTTGCAAACAGAACTTTTAAAGCTAAAATCAATCGTTTTTTGCAATAAACTTCAGTTTTTTAACCTGCCTTCCCTTGATTTTCGTTGACTTAACATCCGACTTTTCGGTTCAGGAAGAGGTCTCTTACTTTTGTTAATGTTCCTTAAATCAGAGTGCATATACAATGGGGGTTTTACTTGCGCTAATAATTAATGCAGGAAATGATTCCGATATCTAGACATGTCCAATGTTGGCCTGTTCTTTCTACGATCCATGACAGTTAACATGCAAGCTTCCTTAATAAAAGCCTTCCGAATCTCATATCAAGTAGCATACGCTAGAGCATAAAATTTATTACGCATACTTTGTATCAGAAATCAAGTTTCTCGTTTTTTGTTCTGCCTGAAGGGAATGCTTGCCGTTATTTATTTTCCTTAAAGCAGAGCGCGGATAGAATAGGATTTTGGCCTGTGATAATAATTAGCGTAAGAAATGCTTTCGATAGGCGGACATTTCCGATCCTCCAATCAATTAGTATAAGAAAAAAACAGCATTAAAAATTGGTAAAGAAGACAAATGATCGAACACTGGAACGAAATGTATTTTTTCCTGAACTTTCGAGCTCCTGCAGGAGCCCATCGTCAGAGGTGAAGAAACAGCAACAAATGGCGTAGCTACTCTGGGCATGTGACAATAATTAAAATTTTGGACCTGTAGAAAATCAATAATTGCGTGTTTCTGCTGCCGACTTGCCACTGAAGGCTGTGCTAGCCAGTGCCAGTAGGCAAGATCGACAAGTTGTCTGGAAATATTTACAGAAATAGAATCGTCAACAAAACAAGTAATAGTTATGGTGGGAGGGATGGGCAATTAAAAAGTCATAGGAGAAGGGAAGGAGGATGAGAAGGGAGGGATTATGTAGGCTTGGGCGTCAAATGGCCACGTCAGCACCGAAAGTGGGGTGAGTATGGAGGATGTTGGGCCAATTTATTACGGCGGGCGTCTGGATGTGATCGTTTGCAATAGCGTAAGACCCTGTACGCCGGTGCCAATTCGACACATCTGTTGACAGGATTCTCATCCGTGGACCAGGTTTCGATAAATTCTATTTCTGTAAATATTTCTACCCAACATGTCGATCTTGTCCACTGACACAGGTTAGCACAGCACTCATTGGCAAATCGGCAGCACAAACACACAATTATTGATTTTCGACACGTTCAAAATTTTAGTTATTGCACATACGCCCCAAGTAGCTACCCAATTTGCTGCTGGTTCTTTGCCTCTGACGATGGGCTCCTGCAGGAGCTCGAAAGTTCAGAAAAAATACATTTGATTCCAGTGTTCGATCATTTGTCTTCTTGACCAGTGGACATACCTGGAATGCGAATATTCTCTCTCATTCGTCAACATAAAATATATATTTGCCCATCCACTCAAATTTTAATGATGACATTTTATGAGTATAGACGAAAATTGCAAACTACGCCACACATAGCAAATAGATGCAATCATCCAATGCTACACCCCTAACAATATGAAGCGTTACAATGGAGCACTACTTTGCCATATTATGTGGTATGCATTACAAAAAGTAGGAATCAATTATTATTTGCCACTGTTCAAGTAATGCATTAGCCAAGTCACTTGAGTAATGCAATGAAGAAATATGCAGACTATGACATTAGTCGGCGTGGTACCATCGCTGAAACAATATGGCTCTAAGATGTGTGGGTGTACAATCTTGAAGCAGATTTGCACTTTTTCCATTTTGCAAGAGTGATTTTCTTTGATCAGACTAGGTATTAGAATATAACTTTCTGCCAAACGTGGGATACACAAACACGCGTACGAAAAGCACAAATTTAAGTGCACAACGTGTTACAAAGCAACCTAGTTGCTTCCCTCTGGAAGTTTGAACTGAAGTAATTGAGATAAAAACAAAAAGTAAAGAAATCTCAAAATGATATATAGACCACAATTGTCGTAAGTAAATTTTGTTACGAAAAGTAAAAAGGCAGTTTTTTTATCATTTCCGAAGCTACCGATGCCTCTCTCATGTGGTACAAGGAAATTCTGGATTATCAATTCACGGGAAAGGACCAAATAGCATGTGGTATGTTTTATCCTTTGTTTTCTATGACAAAAAACAGAGAACAATCAATATACTCTTCTAGTTTTAAAACGAGAAGAAAACTGTGCAGATCCATTTTCTAAAAAAATATTTTAACGTGACTCTCCGGCCAGTATGTGAAGCATCAACTTGAACGGAGGTATTTATGAGCATTTACTGCGTTTCAACCCCCCCATCAGTCATTGAACTAACTTCATAGTTGTGCTTTTTAGTTGAAAAGATGACGTTTGCTTGCATAGAAAATCGAGGAGTGCGCGAGCAGTCAAACCTCTATCACGTTGAGTCTACTGTGGGCATCTCAAACTTCCCTTGTCTTGCTTTCGAATATGGGCTGTTGTTGACTAGTCACTTTGAAAAACACATGTTTTCAGCAATTCTTCATCAGACCAATACAATTGCAGGTACTACAATGGTATGTTATATGAAGTGTTTCAATGATTCTCAGGCTAGAAGGGTATAATTAGTCATCTCGGCGTCCTTTCGTCTCACACATGGCGGCGCCAGCTTGTTGACGACGCGTGGTTTCGGATGGCGTGGCTTCGGGCGGCTTGGTATTCACTCGTGTAGTTGGCCAAGGTAGACAGACTGCGGCTCCCAGCGTCTTTTGACAGCAGAAAGTGGGCCTTGATAAAGTGATTGCCAATGCTTCGACTGTGGCGTGCACCCCGTTTGCGCAGGCCTTTAGAGTACCGTGACGGTGCCTGGTATATAACTTGAAAGGCCTCTCTCGGTTTTCATTGATCAAGTGTGCGAATATTGAACTTGATATCGATCGATTTTCTCGTTTGCCGATTCAGGCTGGTATGTGTTTTCCTTCCCTGTTCTTTGAACGTTGCGTTGTTCGGCTGATATATTTGAAGCATAGTTTTCCCGGTGAGAACTTGATAATAGTAATGCAAAATTTTAATGGATCCATAAAATTTCATGAGTGCTCGTCAGTTGCATCAGTGCGTCAAAGGTTAAAGAACGAGAAAATTAAAAAATAGAGTTTGTACAGAAATGTCATAGGTCATAATCACTAAGCCTAATAAAGGCTAATTAAAGGTTAAACGAGGTGGGGGGAACAGGGAAATTGGGTTGCGGGAATAAAGGGGGGCTGGGGAATGTGCGAATCTGCGGGCCTGTAGTTACCAAGGCAAGGCCAGGTTAACCACATGCTTCAACTATTTGCATAGGTCCGGTTTAAAGCGTCTTATACAGGCTGCCTCCAGGTAGCGCAAGATTTGAGATGTTCGTGCTCGAACAAGAACTCGGAATGAAGTTATAGGGTCTACAGAATGACCCGTGTCCAGCATGTGTTCTGTAATAGAGGAAGGAGGGGATCGGTTTTCTTGCTTGAATAACCAACTAAGCAGGTGCTTTTTGGCTCTGGCTGCCAATCGCCTTTGTGTTCGCCCAGTGTACTTGCATCCGCAAGTGCATGTGAATTCATAAACGCAGTTAGAGATGGCGTGCAAAGGTAAGGCATCCTTAACACAAGAAATTGGCAAAGGCTTTGTTGGAGAGCAGAATATAAGTTCAATGGCGTAATAGGTTCTTTCTATAGTCTTGAGTAGGCGCCTATTAATAGTGTTTAAGATGTTATCATCCTTGAAGGGCAAGGATACAAAAACTGGCTTTTTAGGAGCTGAATGTTCGTTCATTTTGAGTCGCAAAGGTTTGCTATATTTGTCTATAAACTGAGGTGGATATCCACGGTTCAGTAAAGTATCTTTGAGACAGCCTAATTCTGCGTCCAAAATATCCTCAGAACAGATTTTTCTACTCCATTGGAAAAGGTTACATACCAAGTTACGCTTCCATTGAATGGGAACAAAACTTAGATGATGTAAATACTGACCTTTCCAGGTATTCTTGTGGTAGACTCTCCGTGAAATGCAGCCACCTGTCAGTCTAGACAGGTGGACATCGAGAAAAGGCAGTTTGTTAGCTCGTTCTGGTTCCATAGTAAATTTAATCTTTGGATACAGCTTGTTCATTGTGGACAATAATTCCTCAGCTTCTTTTAGATTCTCCACAATCGTGAAAACATCGTCTACATATCGTCTGTAGAGTGTTTTGTAGTTCAATTTTGCGAGTACTTTTTCGTCCAGATGGCCCATGAATATGTCTGCAAAGGTTGGTCCAAGCTGGCTTCCCATTGCGACTCCGTCAATTTGTCGATAGAATTGGCCATCAAACAGAAATTGGACATTCTTGGTACACAGTTGCAGTAAGTTCCGTAGTAATTGCGGGGACAGGCATGTGTCAGCTGAATAAGCACAAATAATGTCTATGGTTTCATCCAACGGCACGTTGGTAAACAAGGACTTAACGTCCAGGGATATCATTTCTGTACAAACTCAATTTCATAATTTTCTCGTTCATGAACCTTTAACGCACTGAGTGGATGCAACTGACGAGCACTCATGAAATTTTATGGATCCATTAAAATTTTGCATGGCTAATATATCTCCCTCAACGGGAGCATTTGAAGGAATATATGTAGAAGGATGTGACCTTCAACGGGAGTCGGTTGTTGTGAACGTAAACATTAAATTGTATGGACAGATCACTGAGCAGTGTTTATTTATTTTTAGTTAATCAATGCCTTTAAGATTTCTCAATTCCAACAAAACATTTTTTGGCTCGGGTAGCAGGCTATTTCTTATCGCGATCTGCCGCCATTTTTTAAAACTTTTCTTTTTCGGTAAAAATTTCATAAAAGTATAAACAGCAGTACTTCTTGCCATTAAAACAGTTCCCAATGGCTTGGAAACTGCATCCCGTCGTAGCATGCATTAGATAACGAATAAGAGCATACAGCAGTCTGAATTTACACAGAATGCCAATGCATAACAGCAAGGGTCATAGTTGACTGAAAAATACTGAGCAGATGAGAAACCCTACGTCAAATCAACATATAGAAGAAAAGCAATGGAGCGAAGGAGTAGGTAAAGGGCACCACAGGCGTGATTAAGACTAGTTTTCTATTAACTAGGGTAATTTACCACATAGTCTAGCTGCTAGCATAAGTCGGGTTTATCCCATCGGATATAGGCCGGTTCCAAGTAGCACAGGTTCCGATATTTTCTTGTCCGAAAAAGTACTCGGAAAGTTATTTTGAAATTGACAATGTGACTACTGCCTAGCAGATGTTTAGCAATCAAGGAATGTGGTACTCTGTCTTGTTGCTTGAACAGCCAATGAGGCAAGTTCTCAGTGGCCCTGGCTGCTAGTTGCCTTTGCGTACGTCCGCAAGTGAAAACAATTGGAGGTTGCGTGCAATGGCGAGGTATCCCTTGCCAGTTTTGTTTTGATTACCAGAATATAACTATTTAGACGATTCCAGCGAATAGTTTCCCCTTTAAAGATAACCCAAGGTAACACCCAGTGACTAACAAATTGAGCTGTATACTGTTAAACAAATAGGCATTGGCTTTCCACACAAGGCTATGTAATTATGAGCGCTCCTTACTGACCATGTATGTATACCGAAGAACAAATTAGGGATCAGATTTTACAAAACAGCAGTAAAGGGCATTGTAAGTGCCAGAATGCTTCTGTGAACTCACAAATCATAAATGGTGCCTTTGAATTTTGCATTTTGTCAGGCCACTTCTCACAGGTGGTCTGGAAGGATACCAAGCTTGCCGGTTTTGGAGTGGCAAAGACAGCGGATGGGCACAGCGTGTTCGTCGTCGGTCAGTACATTCCCCCCGGCAACTTTATGGGTCAGTGGGGCAGTCAGGTCCCAGTACCTCTAAACGGGTTGATCGTCGTGCCTACAGCGGATGAACTGATGCGTAAGTCAATTTACCGGAACCGAGGCTTACCACTGTTTAACTTTAAAAATACACGTTACTTACTGAAGGGTAGTAGCATGTTAACTGCTCATTAAATATTGTCACGATATATATCGATAACTGCATTTTCCTGATTAATTTCACGCGTTTTATATATAATCAACTTCCTTTCATATTCAGGCAATTCCTTATACTTAACACATCTGTGGCAATATCAGGTCAAGGGAATCACTTTCGGTGATGGAGACTTACGAAAGCTGTGACAAGTGGTGAATTAAACTTCTTAGATTCGCGTTTATCAGCTAAGTTAGGACGTTGATTATAGAGTAAACTTCAGAATTTAAGCAAAAAGGTCATCTTTAACTGTCCGACTGTAAGAAAAACTGCGATCGTTGCCAACAATTTCTAAATGATTTAAATTCTTCAATCGATTGTCAATGATAGTAGAGGACAAGATATTGTTAATGACAGATTTGAATAAAGTAGTATTTCTCTTGCATAACTGATAGTATTCATAGTAAATAAATCTCATTGAGGTATTCTACTCCAAGGGAGTTTTTTCTTAACTTAAAAATATCTTTTCAAGCTAAAAAGAAAAAAAACACTAAACGTCCCTTTCAAAACATCATGTTCGTTTATTTGCTAAAAATTGTTAATACGTCTTGTAGAGTACACGACACGGCTCCCTTTCCTCGAAATAGAAAGTAAACAGCTTTTAGTAGGGAACCGGGTATGCGACAAAAAATGTGGTTTAACCATATTCGGAAACAAAAGCAGCAAGGGAAACTAGAAAGTACGCTTGCAGCAACTTTAAATGCAACCAGAAGGAGCATTCATGTCAAATGCTCCTGAAATAGATGTGAAATATAATTAAACGTCAAGAAGACTGCCTTAACAAAGCCACCCCAGTTCTCTGTCACTCCCCTTTTTAGAGCACTGTTTCCCTTATTTGCACGGATCGGCCTATTAATTAGAGTAAGTAGGTTTTTTTGGTGTTTTTAGCTTATGCTAAGAAAATTATAAGTCTTAATTAATATTTGAGTTGACCCAAGTGTAAAAAACTCTAGGCGTTTGGCGGGATTTGAACCCGTGCATCAGAGAAAGTCTTTGCCGGAGGCTAATGCTCTACCACTAAGCTACAAACGCCTGCTTCCCACCATGAGTTTAATCACACTTGGATCAATATTACCTACTCAACTTTTCGTTCATATGGAATCCAACAATACGGGAGCAAGTTGACTGCCCAAGCTGGATTTCCTAAGTAATTATCTAAAATCCACCAGAATGACTACTAGGCTGACTTAATTATTAAGTTGGTTTGGCAGATTTGCTTAATTTGAGTTGACCCAAGTGTGAAAAACTCTAGGCGTTTGGCGGGATTTGAACCCACGCATCAGAGAAAGCCTTTGCCGGAGGTTTATGCTCTACCGCTAAGCTTTAAACGCCCGAGCTTAGCAGTAGAGCATTAGCTTCCAGCAAAGGCTTTCTCTGATGCGTGGGTTCAAATCCCGCCAAACGCCTAGAGTCTTTCACACTTGGGTCAACTCAAATTAAGCAAATCTACCAAACCAACTTACTTCTTAATTCATATGCACGGAATCTTATTATACCCTTGGTTTTTATTTAACCTCCTGACTGTGGTTTATGTTTAAATGGAAGTCTACGTTGACCCGCCTATAGCGCTTTCGGTGTGCATTAAGTTGTGGTATTTCTGCTTAATTAATGTATCCGGACAGTGAAATTAAAAAACACCTTCAACAAAGTCAGAAGATCGATAAATGGGGAGTTCTGAAAGACAGGTTTTGTGCGTTTCGGCTGGGACGGTTTACTTATACTACTGCCTACAAGTGTTCAGAGAAGAATTGCATTTTTTGACAGGCCAGACATCAGGCGGGACCCAGATACCTGTTAAAAAACCTTTTTCGCTGCCCGCAAAACCCAAGATACCGGTTCCAGCACCCATTTGTCGACCGGCACAACCTGCGGTACCGGTTGTTATACCCATTCCTCGGTCGGCACAACCAAAAGTACCGGTTGTAAGACCCATTCGTCATTCGGCGAAACCCGCGATACCGCTTGTAAAATCCAATCCTCAGCCAGCACCACCTCTTACGACAACAGAAAAGAACGATTATCATGTACGTACCAATTCATTTATGTCAACGTTAATCACTTCAAAGCAGCATCTGCTAATATTGGGCAGGGATTGAGACAAATTTTCGCATCCCAGGCATGTGTGTAGATAGAAATGGAGAAGGCCCTTTCGGTCACGGGAATCGTAATTTCACTCATCTGAGCTCTTAGGCTCATTCTGGAGTCCATCGATAGAGATAAAAGGTGTCAACGAAAAACAAGCAACAGTTATAGGAGGCAGGGCTCAATCAACTGTTTTCAGAGTGGGGGAGATGGAGATTAAGAGGGGAGACTTAACCACCGGTGCCAGTCCTCGAGAGTACACAGGACACACAGAAAGCATGCTTGGCTTGCGCATTGACGATAGACTGCAGAATGAACCCAAAAGCTCAGATTAGTAAAATTAAACTTTTGGCGATCGAAAAGCCTTCTCCTTCGATATCTACTATTTAACAGGATAAGAAAAATACGGTTTGAGTTGACCCAATTGGTGGATTCCGTATTGGCGATAAAGTTGGGCGGGTAATATCGACCCAAGTGTGATTAAATTCAGGGCGCGAGGCGGGGCATTTGTAGCTCAGCGGTTAAAGCATTGGCTTCCCGTAAAGGCCTTCTCTGATACGCGAATTCAAATCCAGCCGAATCCCTCGAGCTTTTTCACAATTGGGTCAACTCAAATTTAGGACATCTGCCAAACCTCCTAATAAAAATATTGTTTTCTGTCTCCTACCCAATCGTACCCCAGCATGCATTAATGATGCAATTTTCTATTTCTTAGCCTGCAAAACCTAAGGTATTAGATGTAAGACTCATTTATCGGCCGGCACAACCCACAACGACAAAAGTTAAACAGAACGATAATCATGTACGTACTAATTCATTGATTTCCACATTAGAAATTTTAGAGAAAAATTTTTTACTACTGGGAAGATTGGAAAAAATGTTTTTTTTCCTAATATCATCCCAATATGCATTAATGATGGGCTAATTAGAGGTTGACAGGGTTTATAAATGTCTTATAGTTAGACATTATGCTTTTCGCATCGTCGGCTTAGCCAGGTCGGCACATCGAGGTCATTGGGAACTGTGGAGCAGGAAGAAGACTAGGCTGTGAGCGGAGTTTTTAGTTTGGGTACGCGGAATGATCATCTTTGTGAAGTGCGTGGAGCGCAAAGCGGCAGTGAGTGGGTGGGGTGAGATGCGATAAGCACCTGAAGTAGACGTCGGCCACGCAAAAGGTAACGCCTCTATTAGCGTTTGCTGACAAAAAAGCACGACATTGTATCAAAGAAGAGTAGGCGAGTTCTCGAAGACAGTTGAGAAGTAGGAGTTGCGATCGCAAATAAACCCCTTGTTTTAGTGAACCCATTTCTGCATCTAAACAGCACTGAATCAGCTGGCCGTATAGCCACTGCATTGGCTAGCACCGGTTGGTGTAAGCCCTTAGAGAAGTTGGCTGGTGTCCAGTAGGCTACGCGAATGGTTTCTTTTGGATAGATTTGATTATAAGTATGGAATAGTTTTGCGAGAATAGTATTCGAAATTGATGTAGTTTCCCTATAACTGGGCCAGGCGGGTATGTATTCACCCGCTTGCTTTCTCAGACGGTTTGTTGTTCGGCCAATGTATCCTGTTCCACAGGAGCACAAGAAGGAGTAAGTGAGCATCAATGTATCCTTCAGTGGGAGTCCGCCTATACCTTCCAGACATGAAGCGACTGCGCGAGGCATACGCGTACAGCATGGTGAGTGCCGCAAAAAGAATTTCGCAAGTTGCGATAGACTAGTATTCACTCACAAACCAATCTGAAGTCAGCTTGCAGTACTGATCATCGTGCAGTCGAAGCTCAAGCCCTTTCGCTTTCGCCAGGATACCGGCTCTCTAGCGAACTTCTTTCTGACCAATTACAAAAAGCAGCCTCTTTAAAAAATGGCTGCTTATATAGTATGCATTTTTATCTCGGAGCTTGACTGCCTTTATGAATTCAAATATATTTTATATAAAACATGCACAAAAATATTTTTATTGTGCTTGTTTGGTAGCAAATCACGCCTTCTTTAACTTTTATACTTAAGGAATGGGTATCTAGTTTGCCGAATAACTCTAAATATTTTTCAACTGCTACACCTGATTTCAAGGTCAGAAGCAGCATGCTGTTTGCATTCTGTTCATAGAAAAAAAGTTTTTGCCAATAAAAGCGAACATCCGTGCCCCAGGAAGCAATCGAGAAGAAGACTCGATCGCTCGATTCCCAGCGATCGAGTTTTCTTATCAAAAACTTTTTTTGCCTACGGTTTTAAGAAGATCTCGCAAATTTATCATAAAAATTTGCAATGGATGTGGATAATGCTGTATACATTATAGGCAGAATTAATAAATAAAGGATTACAATGTATTATGAACGAACACTTCACAGTCATAACAAACCTCAGAATTAGATTTTTTTCTGAAACCGAAGGATACCTTTTCTTTAAGCATAAAACTTAAAGAACGCTTACTTTTTACCAAATGCGTACAAGAAGAAATACTTTCGTGCATCCTTTCTATAAAATATATTTGAATTTAAAAAGGCAGTTAAAATCCATGATAAAAATTCATGCTACTAAAGTAGCCATTTTTCACTGAATGTACTTTTTGTAAGCGGCCAGCTGTAAGCTGCTTAAAAATCCGAAATCCCGGTGTCATTGAAAAGACTTTAGAATTGACGGCATGATAATTAATATTGCAAGCCTAATTAATGTTGTTTTGCGAGTGATTACCAGTCTTTCGCGAATTGCGGTATTTTTCTTGCATCACTCGCCACGCTGTAAGTCGGCTGCTGTTTTTCAGAACGCCTGTGTGAGGACGATGATCAATACCCATGAGCCATTTATAAACCCTGCCCAATTCTAATAATTTAATCATCTGAGCAATTGTACGTGCGAGATGATGAATTGCTGAAACAATATAAATATATATATTTGCCAGGTAGATCATTCACCCTCAATGGAACCAGACCTGCGAAATGCCATCGTGACCGCCCACAATGAATTAAGAAGTAAATGCGGTCTACAGCCCCTCCTTGTCAACTCGGTGAGTACTTACTGACCGAAACTGCAGCATGCCTGATCTTAGTGTGAATTCCTTACTCAAGTTTCCTCTTTTCTCCTCCTGCGGTTTTAGGAACTGCAAAGTCTGGCACAAAAGTGGGCTGAGTCCCTCAAATCGAGTCACAACTACCGAAAATGCGACTGGAAATTCCGCGGACAGCCGGTTGGACAAAATATTTTCGCATCTCGAGTGCACGAAAAAGATGGTGAGCATTCTCGACTTGAGAATTCATGTTGGCAAGCATGTTTTCGGCAATTAATCATCGCGCCAGTGCAATGCAAGGATGAAAATGGTCAGTTATAGGTGGTGTAGCTATTAAATGGTTCTTGGAGTAGGGTAAGGGCGTGGAAGAGTTGATTAGTAATCGTGATGTTCCATCGTCTCACGCCTGCGGGGTTCTATTCTGTTGGTGGCATTAGGTCGGACAAGCAGGGAAGAAAGGAGAGGAGGAGGTGTTCTCGCTGTTGCCGTGCGTATTTGCCAATGTCATCTGTTCTGGCGGCACTGTACTCACTGGGGTGGTTGGCCAGGGTGGGCAGACTGCGGCTGCCAGCGTCTTTTGACACCAGAGAGCGGGATTTGTTAGGCGGATTGCCACTGCTTCGGCTGTGGCGAGCACCCTTTTGCGCAGGCCTTTAGAATCATGTTGTTGAGCCTGGTATATGACTTTAAAGGTCTCTCTCGCGTCAACGTGGTGGTTTTTATCGATCAAGTGTGCGAGACGTGAACTCGAGATCGATTGATTTTCTCGTCTGCCGAGCCAGACTTGTATGTGTTCGCGCATCCCCTTTTCCAGACGTTGCGTTGTTCACCCAGTCTAGTGAACTGGGCTGATGCGATTTGAAGATAACATGAAAATTCCCCAGGCTCGATGGCAATTAGTGCCTGTGAGACATAAGGTTTGTTAACAACTCATGAAACTCCTCGCAGATTTCCCGTTCATAGTCTCACCTCGATCGAATCTGCCAATTCAGAATAAACACCCAAAACTGGTGGACATATGTACTGCAGTATCGTAAGACAGTTTGACTGTCAAGTTTGATGGTGAAAAAGGCATGGTTAAGCAGGATGAAGACAGGCACAGTGACTCGCGTGTGAATTAGTGATAGTGGCCTGACCTGACTTCCAATGTCTCCCATGTCAAGAAGACGGATATTGGGTTCGGGTTTAGGTAGCGGACACGGGGGATTCCGCAGGACGACTGTTTGATCACCACGTGCTGCAGGCAATGCGTAAAGAAAGCGCGTGTGACTTGCGTCTAAGTTAGATTATGGAGAAAATAGACTAGCGCTTTATCTACCAAACTCTGCTTACACCTGAAGGCGGGTGATGGCGCACGTAGCCGGCGCAGTCGGAGCCGACCCCAAGCCCGCAGCTCCATCTGGCTCGAATCTCACGGAGTTGAGAACATAACACCAAAAGCACATGTTAAGCTTAATTGCGGTCTGCATTTCTTATGCAGCATTTTTCGCATTCTCTGCCTCTGCGCCCTCCCATCGATTCGGTGTGAAGGCGAAGTCTAGGAGACCGGAGATGGAAGAGGGCTCATATTCAGGCACTTTTGCGGTAAACAACCGGGAAAAATCAACAGAAAACAAGCAGGGGGTGGCGCCTCACATCATATCTGCGTGGGAGAACCATTACGGTGGCATCAGAAAGGAGCCAGTCTACCAGCCAGCCAGATACTCCACACGAACACACACTGGCTTAAATGCGCTTTTGGAGTTATCCAATCAGTTGGCAACTTTCCATGCCGCGGCTTTCAGCCTATTGTGATAACTTCAACCGCGAGCCGTCGATCGGATTCTCTATTCATATGCATAGTTCCCAGCCCCCGCATAAAGCGATCACTTGACTGGTGCAGAGAATGGGCCAGTCGCTGCTATATTTAGTGACCTCCTCTACGCGCAATACGTACACGAACTGGCTCACAAAATTAAAGCACTGCAGATTTCCACAAAAAAGGAATTCAGCGTCTCATATTTCACATGCGTGAGAGTGCCATTAAGGCCACATAAAAAAGCAGCCATTGCAGCCTGACTCTCAGTCCACCAGTCAACCACACCGCACATGAGACACATTGGTTTGACTTCCGTCTACGAACTCAGTGACACAACCCGGGCATCCTTGTCACACATCCTAGCATACACCAGCTGTTCAAACTCTGCATTTGAAAGGCTTTTAACATATCATGCGAACGTGAATGGCAGCAAAAATGCGCAAACGAGGATGTCCAAGGTCGGACAGAAATTCGACCAATCAAACGTTGCCCTTGGCGGTCTGGCATGCCAACTAGACCGATGCCTTATATTACTGGTTGGATAAACCGCCAAGCATCTTTGGAGTTAGCGTGATATCGGCAAGCGCACTGTCCGTGGGTGAGTTGGTTGGGATGGTTTCTTTAAAAAAGGAGAAACGAGTATGTCCAAGGTCAGACAGGAATTCGACCAATCAAATAGTGTCCTTGACGGCTGAATTTATTTGGCCAGGTAGATAGACCTTTAGGCCCCTCGGGAGTTAGCGCGACATCAGCCCGCGCAGGGTTTGTGGCCAAGTCGATTAGTATTCCTCCTTTTAAAAATATTTCGCCACAGAAACCTTGTCACCTGCTACAGCTTTTTTTAAATTCACATTCTCTTAACCTTCAAATAAAGCCGGGTCAATCGTCGGAAGATGGGTTGATGAGGCAAGATACTACGAGGGAGCCAGTAATACCGCAAGCCATCCCAAAGCCGGTAAGTAATTAGTGAGCTTAACGTTTGACCGTTTGTTTGGGTTATCATCTCTTTGCTGGATGATTTATTTTCTAAATTTAAACTTTGCAGCCAACTTCACTCAACTCATGTGGGCATCAACCAGCGAGATTGGTGTGGGCGTGGTGTTGGATCACAGACCTCGCCGGTCCGTTGTTGTCTGTTTCTACAGCCCTGCAGGGAATACAGCTGATGGCTACCAGTTCAATGTGGACAATTACCTTCATTAGGAGGATAGACTTTGCTTCAAAAATCACGTGCAACGGTCGACGGAGAGGACTGCGCATTTCTTCTCTTATTTTTTGATGTATAATTTCGTTTACGTATAGTGTGTTTTATTTAAGCTCTACAGATGTACAATCTACTACAGTTTCTGCCTAAGATAATCGTAATTAAAAAAAATATTTCAATAAAACTTTCGCGTGTGGAATTCTGGCGATGAATGAAGATGCAAAAGAGCGGTATTGAAAGACGACTGAACCGAAAAGAATAATTTTTAAACCTTTTGAACTGTGAAAGTCAATCAACCTTGGCATATAATACTATATTACAATTGATGGTTATGGTGAGGGATATTGTCCACGTGAGTTTGACGGTTAACTGTGGTCTGTTATCTATACATATTAATACTTAGCGTTGCATATAAAGTCGGCTTTAAAAGCATTTCCAGTCGTGCAATACAAACTTCGCAGAGCAGTACATCGTAATCGTTAACATATTTATGTACTTAGAGAATAAAAATTACTGGGAAGTGTTTTCAATATCCTTTGAGCTCTCTACTGGTAATAAAAATAAAAAAATACCTCAGTTATATTCTTGCAAGCGAACAACAAAAGTCGATTGGTCAGTCAAAATGGCAATAAAACATGACTACTCTTTTATCCCAAGTAGTATAATAAATATATTGTCTCCGCCGCGGGTAGGCTAGTGACTGTCGGAGGTGCTTGGTGCATTACAGTTTGCACTTACATTTACCAAGGTGGAGAGGAAAACCTTTTCAGGAAGAATATTCCCCGCGGCAATTACTTTGTTGCTGAAGAAGAATTTTCGTCCATCGATTCTTGCTTTGCGGGGGCGTAGTTTAAGTAGGTGACCACGCAAAGTTAGCATACCAGCCTGTGTAAAAGAATTTTCGGGGACAAAGCAACGATCCAGGCCATTTATAATACGCAATGTCAGTATGGGATCCCGTCGTTGTTGCCTGTAGGAAAGAATAAATAGGTTGAGGGTCGACAGTCCATTTTGATAGGGCAATGTTCCCAGACTTTTAACCATTTTTGTGGCTTGCCCCTGATCCTTCTCTAAGACAGTACAGTCTTTGACAGTCCAAGGTCTCTGCAGTCAAGGCCACACTTTCTAGCAAGTGGTGGCGATAGTATGAGCCGAGGATTACTCGAGTCATGGTTCACGGGTCCACAGTCCATAAACAAGTGCAACGACTTGCCCAATCCATATTTGGTGCTGCGGCTCAATGTGGCCAAAGCAAGTGCCCACTTGGCGAACGGACAGACCACCGCGTCGTCTTACGTCAACGCCCTGGAGCAATATGGCCGAGCATTCAGCAAATTCAGTTCCACCACGCGTAATGGATGTTCAGCAAGTCAGGGCTCGCGTACCGGTAGTCAAGCCATGAACACACAAGAGGGCAATTATCGTTAATTGTCGTTATATGTTTGCAGTAATGACTATGTCCTATAAATACTACAATATCCTGTGCATGTGGGACCCGCCTTTGCCACTTCTTTCTGCTCATGCCTCTGATGAAGAATCCACGAGAAGTATCGAAACTTCAGGGAAATAAAAGTGCCTTCCCAGCGTTCCACGCTGCAATTACCCTGTTACTGAAGAATAATTTTCGTCGATCGATTTTTGCTTTTCCTGGAAGTAATTTAAGGAGATGATCACGCAAAGTTGGCGTATAAGTCTGGATA
Organism: Ligula intestinalis; assembly: GCA_036362985.1. Taxonomy (NCBI): domain Eukaryota; kingdom Metazoa; phylum Platyhelminthes; class Cestoda; order Diphyllobothriidea; family Diphyllobothriidae; genus Ligula; species Ligula intestinalis. Next base: position 20,601,424 of record JAYGXS010000007.1, read on the forward strand.
AAAAATCATCGGGGACGAGGCAACAATACAGATTATTTATAACGTGGAAGGCCAGTATAAGATTCCCTCGTAGTTGCCTGCAGACCAGGGAAAATGGATTCAGCGTTGACAGTCCGCTTTCATAGGGCAGTATGCAACGACCTCTGACCATTCCCTCGATCGCCTCTGGCTATTCTCTAAAATCGTGAGTCTTTGACCTTCCAAGGTTTCAATGTCTGTATACCAACATCTTCGTGCGGCCGAACATAGGTTCCAAGTATTTCAGAAAAGCATTCTCTTTCACACTCCATAAAGGCTCATCTAATCAGCTGCAATATAGATCTGGCTGACTTCGCCGTCTTCGTGCAGTTCAGTGTTGGCCTGAGTGAAGAAGTAATCAGTACGCTTAAGTCCTTCTGACTGTCAATTTTTTGCAGCGATGTGCCGTCTCAAAAAGTAAACCTCTGGGCTGGATGCTCTATAACTGCGAATTTAAAAAAGATGCATTTACTAGCATTGAAGGGCATAAGCCAAAGCTTTGACCAGTCCTCCAATCTGTTCAGGTTAGCTTGCAGAGGGTTTTCATCTGCTTTATTTGGGACGACTTTCCATAATTGCATATCGTCAGTGACCAGAATAACGTCACAGTCTAGGTTCCTGACCCAGTCGTTGATTAAAAGAAGGAATAATGTGGAAGTCATGAGCCCTGCGGGACACCGTTCACCGCAGGTACCCTCGAGGACTGATGACACCCGGCTTGTACTCTTTGGAACCTTCCGGTCAAAAAGTGTTCGATCCATAGGAAGAGGTTTCCGCAAACTCCTATGCTGCGCAGTTTATTCAAAAAGCATTTGTGAAGGACACTGTTGAAATCCTTTTTTGAAGTCAATGAAGATGGCATGTACCATTCTGCCTTCGTCAGGTATTTTGGCCCAGCGATCAAGTGAGAAGAGCAGGACCTACCACTGCGAAAGCCTTGTTGAGCATCGGAAAGGAGGTGATTCTGCTGGTGGAACTGCATCAACGCCTTCTTAATTACTTTGTCCATTGGCTTTGCAACAAATGGAGGTAAGACTCAGTGGCCTGTAATTATTCGCAGATTTTCGGCCTCAACACTTGAACGGCGGAGTGTTCGTCGGGGTTTTCAAATGGGGGGGTAGGCACCCAGTAGCAAATGACATCTGGAATCGTAAGGGTAAGGATAAAGCCATTTCAGAAGCTAGCTCCTGCAACAACTGGGCCGGGAATGCATCGGGACCTGGGAAAGGCGATTATTTCAAGTTGAGTAACTCCGTATTAGTTATTTCTTCAGCGAAAAGGACTGTCTTCGTCTTCGTCTTCGTCTTCATAAGTAAGCGCGCAAGTAGGATTCAGTCAACAGCTTAGCCGGGATTGCATCGGGGCCTGAAGAGGTCAATTCTTTCAAATTTAGAAGCTCAATCCTTATTATATCTTCGGTGAAGAGAACTGTATCAAAAAAATGGAATCGAATCGTCTTCATAAGTGTGGGATAAAAAACCGCGTTCTGTCGTCATGACGGATCGGAAAACCTGAGAGCCATGTTTACCTTTATCCTTATTCCCTGAGATTTCTCGATATTCGACAGTTCAAAATAGGGGATAGGAATCTTGTTCCGTGTGTTCTGCCTTATATAACTGTAAAGAACATTTGGATTAACCACGGCACCGTTAAACAGATCTTGGTTGAAGATCTGTCGGTCTCTGATGATATAACTATTGACTCGGTTCGTCTGAAATTTGTAACTATTGAGGGATTCAGGCGTCCTATCAATAAGAGAGCTTTTCCACAGTTTCATCTTTTTGCTGAATTCTATTTTTAAAGGTGGAGTCAACTATTGAGGTCTGTTCGTTAGTTTTCTGCGCGGAATAGGGCAGGGACTAGAGATGAGGTTATGGACTACCTCTTTGAATTGTTTTCAAGCTTCTTCGACATTGTCGGAGAGTGTGGATACCTACTGAGTCAGTAAGTCAGTATATTTGAAGGATAGATAGGTAGATTGTCTTCGGGTTCCCTATTTGTACATATATGTCCTGGTACAAAAATATAGTTCAGTTTTTGGGCGAGGCCAATTGTGATGAACCTTGAGGTGGTACATGGTTTCTTGAGCAGATATTTAAACTCCTTGGGATTTTTAAGGAGAAAAACTATAGCTCTTGTGGGGTAAGAATCTGTTGGGATATGAGGTTTAGGAGAAAAACGTCCGATCTAGAAGAGAGGGTCCAATAGGGGGGAGGGAGATTGCAGAGGTCACCGGGATCATCACCGAGTGCGGAAGATGTGGCCTGATACTTCCTTGATGATTTAAGAGTCTATAGGTGGTAAGTCTAAGATGGTTAACCCTAACACCTACAATATTCCAGACCCTGGTTCCTTAGGAGAAAGGTGAAGTATTAGGAAGGCAGAGTAGACGGAACATTATATATTTTACAGATTTAGGGGAAAGTTTCCAATTGGTCTTGGAAGGCGTCCGACCGTGAGGCCCGTGGGAGAGGCCGGCATCGCCGCAACCGCGATGCGCGAGGCGCAATTCAAAGTGTCTTCTGACCGCAGTCATCCCGTGCGGCCGCCGAAAACTCGCTTTGTCTCGGTAGACAGGTGGTGATTGGGTGCACAGCGCAAGGTTGGCAAGGCGGTACTGGGTGTGTTCCTAGGTGGCTCAGATCATTGAGCGAGGACGGACAGGGGGTGCCGGCAAGATGCACCTGACCGCAGGCGGCATTAGGCGCGCAGGCCAAAGACGCCATCCGTCAGATCTTGGGATCCAAGTGGCTACTAGGGCCACTATAAGACCACCGACAAGTTGGAAAAAAGGAAATATCCGCCCAGATCGTCGACAGTTCGTTGTGGGTCGAACCAAAGGTGAGCGTTTAGGCCACCAGGTTCGGCTGATACGATCGCTGTCGGAGTCATCACGGTATGCAGCTAGCCAGATAGGGAAGGCCACAGAGACCTTGGCATGTGATAAATGGTAGGAGAACCTAGTGATGTTAAAAACCACATGAACAAATTTTACCTAAATACAGCCAGTATTATTATAATTGTAAATGGTAGGCGGCGGTCAGTTCATAGTTAGCACGCACTGCTATACCGATCCAACTTTCGCTTAAAAACCTCAAGGAATTCCGACAAAACGAGATCCAGAGGAAGACTATTCCAAACTTCGACCACCTAGTTTGAGAATAAGTGCTTCCAACCGTCGAGCCTGGCCCCAGTCACACGTAGTTTAAGAGGATGACCCATCAAGTTCGTTGTTGTTGCTAACTAAAAGATATTTCCTGATAAAGACAACAGCCCCGAACACGTAATATGCGGACTATTAGTATCAGGTCTCCCCGAAGTTAACTATAGCGCAATGGAAAGAAGTTGAGATTCGACAGCCGTGTTTCATAAGACTGCAAGCCCTGCCCCATAACAATTTTGGTCGCGCGTCTCTAAACCTTTTCGAGGATGTTGATGTCTTTCACGGCCCAGGGTCTCCAAGCTTATATAGCGGATTCTAATTGAGGTCGTACGAAGGCTCCGAAGAATTTTGTGAAGCAATCTTCATTGAAGGCAGAAAAATCTCGCTTGACGATGTATAGGACCGACATCGCAGACTTGGCTTTCTTGGCGCAGTGCAGGGAAGGATTAAGTGAGGGCGTGATCCAGTCATGGAACAAAGATCGTAGTTCCCTGCTCGAAATCGACACGCCAAATATTTGTTCAGAGGTCTTGCGGTTGGGCAGGCAAAGAAAATAAAGTGTATTCTCACATGAAAAAAAAAGTTAATTCCGGCCCAGTGAGAGTAAGCAAGTCACAGTGTAGAAGGCAACTTAGTGAACAGAAGGTAGATGAAGTTCATCTGCTGGCCCTCAAGAATTATTGTCGTAACTTTGACGTGGAGGGTGACAAGCAGGGTTTCAGTTTCATGTAGAAGCTGGTTGTCGAATGCCGATTTAGAGCAATCGGCAAAGGTGAAGCTCCGGATGATGGTAGGCGCATTAAAGTCCCCAACGATAAAAATATCTGACTGCGTAGCAAAGGCTTTAAGCTCACCCGCAATAGGGTATCAACTACAGGATCGTTTTTGAAAGTTGGTATGTTAAAGAGACGCCAGTGGCCATGCGCTCAGAGCCCACGGCCTCGAGTCATGCGCACAGGCAAACGGCGAACGCCAACGACTGCTCACGCAGCGCAAAGAATTATCGACCAACGAGCACACGCGACGATCGTTCAGGCAGACTGGGGAATTATCGATTTGAAGGAATACGTAATGAACGCTCACCTAACGAGGCAAAATATCGATCCGCTACAGACCAGAACAGTGGTCGCATGCTATTGGGCCAGGAGTATTCTAGAAGGCCAGAGCCTCATAAATAAGCTGGATTGGAGAAGCTAAGGATTCCGTTGTTTCTGCATTGCCCAGAATAAAGGCTTCCTATCAGAACCGCTCTCTTGGTTTCTTCTGCCTATTAGTCGGGTGACAACCTACTGGGCTATAACACTGTAGATCGTAAAGATATCGAGTCTTCAAGAGCCCCTATGCTCTTGCACTCAACTATACTGCTTCCTGACAAGTCAGCTTAACAATTTTTTACGAAACAGGTTAACCGTTCCTCACAAATTATGTTATGCCTCCGCCTCTTCGGTTGTCTTTATCTTTGCGGAACAGTCGAAATCCAGGTATTGCAGCCTCCCTATGAGAAGAAGACGATTCGATCGCTAAGCCAACACTGTGGGCAATGCGTGCTGGCAATCACGTTTCCGTTCTTGGAATAACATATGGAAAGAGGTCGCATACATAAATTCACAGTTCATATATTTTTGTTAGTAGGCTTTTCGCGTTAGTATACGGGAATGTTAACTTGGAGTTTATGCAAAATCCGTTTTCAACCCCTACGGAGTATACTGGAGTAGCTGTGCGGTCATTGGAACTGGCTTGATCCAGAAAGGGGCAAAATTTCATTTGAATATCTGATATTTTTAGAAACCTAGCTTCTCTTCTGCTTTGATTCTGCGTGTCCTCAAATCTATAACTAATTCGCGGCGTTTCATCTTTTCGGCAGGATAGTTATCCGGTTGACAAAAAACACTCCCAATCTAAACTCGCAAGAACAAGAACCCGTGGCCCAATAGTAAGGGCGCTAGACCTTCGATCAAAAGATCGTGAGTTTGAATCTCGGGTGGCGCAGTGCCCGGGAGTGTGTGCGACTCACTGATGACGGCCAATGACCCAGAAATGGACCTTCAATTATCCCATGTTACTATACCAGAAAATTCGATGTCAAGATAAAATAATCCTTTTCAAAGGCGAATTTGTGTTTCTTCTGCTTTACGTGGTCATAGACTAAATACAGCTTATCCTCGCGGTTGATTGCGAGCTGATGCTCATGCAACCTTGTGCCAAGGCGTCTGCCCTTTTCACCGACATAACTTGCAGTGGCTCATAGGCCGGAATCAACCATAAGACAGCAGATCATGAGGCCCAAGGACCCGTTACCTTTGACAGAACAATCAGCTGTGCTCTACAGCATACCATGCCAAGACTGCACTGCAAGGTATGTCGGTGAAACGGGCAGACGCTTTGGCCCAAGGTTGCATGAGCATCAGCTCGCAATCAACCGCGAGGATAAGCTGTATTTAGTCTATGACCACGTAAAGCAGAAGAAACACAAATTCGCCTTTGAAAAAGCAAGGAAAATAGGCCGAGCCAACGACAAGGTGGCCGGATTGCTGCTAGAAAGTTGGTCCTCGACTGGCACACTAAACAGAGCCATGGACCTTCATCGCGCCTACCAAGCGCTCCGCAAAAGGCTAACATCGGCTCAGAACGGAGCAATATGCGAGCGGAGAGAGATAAGCAGGGCCGACAGCCAGGGACCGCGAGCAAAGAGGGTGGAAACGCTCACAAGTCACCAAAACGACTTAACACAGCTCAAGACGACGCAAGCAATTCAAACAGCCACGAAAATCAATCGGTGCAATCGATTGACACATGGGTATTAGGCAAGGCGAATGATCGTTCACATTTATCTGACGCACACAGGAATACAGACATCTTGCTCTGACGATGGAAGCAAGCGAGCTTTTGAAACATCAGCCGGAATACACTTTGGTCTCAGAAGTCGTCTCCTCTTCTTCTTCCTCTTCCGGGGATGATGTAAGGAATCTTATCCCATGTCCCTGCCGGTATATTTGTTGTAACTATATTCAATAAAGGTCTTCGTGTTGGGGTCTCCTGGTAAGCCTGCGGTTGGGTTCAGATAAAATTATATTAAAATTTCCTTTAGCCAAATGTAGGTGTCGGCTGTCTCGGAGCCCTGCAAGAAAATGGTAGTCTACTCCATTGTTCGGCACAAATTGTTTAGCAGCCACCATGGCGACACAGCTTAGAGATATTCAGGAGCCACTTCATGAAAATGGTAACTTTGACAAGCTTATTGCAAAAAACTGTGTCCATCAACGAGTATACTCTATTAGAGCGACCGCCAAAAAAGGTGCTTTTCAAAGCCCCCTATTCGAAATGATACTGTGGGCAAACTGCTAAGCAGACGCTTCGATAAAGTTATCTCACAAACCCTTCCAATGGCAAGGGCCAGGATATTATTGTCTACGGAGAATAATGCGTTCGTCTTTTGAAAGTAGCATTAAGAAGTATGTAGCAGATGTATCTTCCGCTCACGTGGCCAGAATACAAATTTATAGATAAGAGTTAGGGTATTGGTACTAGAAAAAAAATATAATTGGGAAGATTCATGTTCCAGATGTTTACCTTAGTAGGGCAGAAGGCTTAAAGAGCACCGGAACGGTTTTTTATATTTTTCTAAGCCTTAAATATCGTGCAGGATGTCATCCCTAATAAAAACATCAGCAACAAAACAGGCGACAATTAAAGGGAGTGTAAACCAACCAACTGTCAGAGACGCACAGCTAGAGGTGACCGCGCAGGGCCCTGTACGCCAGCTTCAAATCGATATATCGATCGATTGATTCCCTATCCGTGAAGCAGGATTCAGTTACGTCTCGCTTGTTCTTCCTACCGGCATGACTGTGTATCTTGAGGGCTGCGAAGTCAAAATCATGACACGTCTCGTGGTTATGAGCAACAGTATTCGAAATATAAATAGTACAAGGACAGCTCGAGTCAAAGTATTCAAATTTTTTATTTCATCACACGTATAGAGCCAAATATATCACAATATGATTCCAGTTTACGACAAGTTTTATGCGCAAAGCCACGGTCCATGGGGTGCAAAGAGGGCGATGAAAGAAAGCATTTAGAATTCAAACAGCAAACTTCTTTATTGTTGTGCAGTGTGATCATATTGCTATATAAATTCTAAGGACAAGAAATGCCGGAAGCAGAGGCGCGTGCTCGAAGGACACGTTTTAAAAAAAGTATGTATTGTTAATCAAAGCCGGCAAAGGAACCAGACCATAAGAAAGATTGAGTGGGATAATGTAAGTTCTTATAGACCTTAGCGATATGACAGTAAAGTGCGAATTTAGTGCACAATTTTATAACGTTCAGTTTAAGCGGATATAATATTAATAAGGAAAAATAAGTTTGATTTTATGGCTGGAAGATACTTAATTGTGAGGAGTTGTTAACGATTCAGAAATTGAAGGGAGCCGCAGTCGAAAATCTACTTCTCTGGTGTCTGTTTGTTGGGTTCAAAACGATTTTCCGACAATGAATGTGACATATGATTTTTTAAAAATGTTTGGAAGCGTGGCCAACAATCTTATCGTCAGCCTAGAAAATCATTCGGCGATTTAAGGCCACGAATTTGATGGAAAAAAGGAGAGAGGGGATAAAATGGAACCTTGAAAGACTCCACAGTTATTCGGAAGAATTGTGGAGTTCTGTTTGCTCAATTAGAAAAAAACTGTGGAATATTGTTGTGTTTCCCAACGGTGAAGTCTTCCGCGAACTGCGGCGGCAAACAGGAATACAGTAGGAGGAGAGATGATCACTGGAACAAATGTTTATTTCCTGACGTTTCGAACTTTCCCTCGAACCCACTACCAGAAGGCAGTATATTTTAGTACGTTGTAAGCGCATGACCGGATGCATACTGCAAAGAAAACGATCCGATTGCTGGGACAACACTGTTGTTCGCCTGAGCTTTCGAAATCCATCGCGGATTCCTAATCAGAGTCACCAACAAAAAGCAATAGCAAAAAGAAGTAACATATGCGTAGGAAATTGTAGTATTTACAGGACAAGTCATTATTTAAAACATATAACTACAATTAGCGATAATTGCCTTCTTGTGCACTGATAGCTTATTGGCCGGTATGTGGGCTCTGACTTGTTGAACTCTCATCAAGCGTGCTGGACTCCGGCCTGATGATTGCTCGGGCATCTGGCTCTCGGGTGCTACCGTAAGACGACGTGGTGGCCTGTCCGTTTCCTAATTGGCGACTTGATTTGGCCAAATTGAGCCTAGTACCGAACATGACTTGGGGGGGGGGGGCTCGTAAACTATGCCTCAAGTACTTCTCGGCTGACCCGATTATCTTATCTTGAGAGCATATTGGCCTCATCAAATTTGACTGATTGGCTGGGTCTCGTCGGATGAGCCTCCACTTGCGAATTGGCATCATGTCGCCGCCCTGCTGCCACGTGATCGGTAATTCGCGTAATGAGAATTCTGCCAGTTTCTCCGACATAGTTGCTTTGTCCGCAACTGCACCAGATCCAATAGATGGCTCCAGATTCTTCTTGCCGTGGTAGTGGGTCTTTCGGTTTCAGTTACTAACGCCTTATGGTTACCTCCAACCTGCGTTTGAATCCAGCTCCAAGTGGTCCGTTTCTGCTATTGCTTTTTGTTGATGTCCCAGATGCAAACTATCACTAGCAGATCTCGCGATCACCCCTGGGGTCGATAACTTGGTGGTCTGCAGACGAGTCGGTCATCGCCAAAAGTTTGTTAGTGTGGTAAGGACTCAGTGACGTTGACCCGCTGGCAATGGAAACGTTTGTCGCCCGCACCATCGTCATGTGACCCATGATTTGAACATCTCAGGGCTAACGTGTTGCTAATTCTTGCAAGGGGTTCAGCCCCGTAAATCCTAACATTTTGCAGGGTGTCGTAAAGTGAGTCCTAACCTGAGAGCTAGCATCTTTTCTTCTTTACACCGCTGCTGCGAGCTCGGCTATTCGCGCCCATAGTAATCTGTCGGGTTCTTTGACGTATTCATTGTCCACAACGGTACCTGGTCCGGTAACGAACCCTAAACGTTCCCTCTTTTGGCAAACGGCCTTTCGGCCTCACGACCAGGTGCCTACTTATTGCCCCGGCTTTTGTGCAACCCGAAATCTTAGTGACTGACTAAGCCGGCTGATAGCTTCTCAGAATAGCTCAATGTACGTAAGATTTTGCCTAATTTTCACATTAGTTGGCTTTAGTCTCTTGTACTTTGAGGCCAAATCAAACTACCCCCAGCTAGGAGTGTCTCTGATGATGAGTTTGGGTGAGAATCCGAATGGTCAGGTCAATAAATTCCTTGACCTAGTGATCGCATCCTCTCCTTTTGAATTACTTCACAGAATTTGCCTGATCACTTCCGACAGCACACCAGGATACAGGGGTGTTCTTGGAGAACAAAAAAGATATGCGCGTTGAGCATGGTAATAATTTTTACCGCTGCCAATTGATGCATTTTCCTTCGTCCTTTTTTGTTGCATATTGCATATGTTATTTTTGAATGATGATAGATTTCAATTTGCTTGAAGTTCGGGAGTTAAGTCTTTGAGAGAGTAGGCGGAATTGTAGACCAAAAGGAATTTTTAGTGACCAATCAAACATAAGTCTCACTAAAGTCTTCTTACTTGAAAGTTCGTCTGACCATATTGCCGCCCACCATCTAAAACCACATCTGCCAAATCAATTAAATGTGAGCTTGCCAAAAGAACCCACTTTAGGTGAACCTTAGAAGCAAAATAAGCAGATTCGACGTTGTTACTTACCATAATAACAGCCTAGGGACTTGCTAAAAGACCCAGACACGTGTTTCAATGGTATTCTGCCGCTGCTTGACACAGCTGCGAGGCGTCCGGCACATCAGTGGGTCCCCCAGATTTCCCTATCTAGTTTCTGGTTGATATACCAGTTTTGAACGTTCAGCTGTTTAAATCAGAAATTAATTTCTCTGGAGATTATAAAGCTGAATAAGCAGAGTCGTTAAAAGAAAAAAACTAAATATTTTAATCAGTGCTTAGGTTTTGTTGCTCCTTTCTTTTACATCGGTGCAAAACCGATAGTGCAAACAACCTTGTGAGCCACGGCATATACGTTTACTGTTCAGATTTTACCTTCCAAACGGAACTATGTGGATGATGTTGCAGAGAAGGTTTTCAAACCGTCAGAAAAACCGCAAATAAACTAATATAAAGTAAATTCTCGATTGTTTGCTCATCAGTTTTCAAGATCGTTCAGACAACGATTCCTTGTAAGTGACAGGGTGTAGTTTACGATGCATAAATGTATGCCAAAAGATTCGGGGACCAGAAATGCTATAGCGCTCATCATCTCCCAAAGTTAAGGAAGAAGAAGAGGGGTCAGGTTCATGGAACAAATTGTATTTGAACTGACGTTTCGAAAACCTACTCGTTTCCATCGCCAGAGTATTGTGGTATCTGCGTCTAATGGTCTTGAGTAAGCGAGCCTTGCCGTCTGCCACATATTATATCGGTGATGCACGTGTGAACTTTTATCTGCTCGTTCAATCCCAACCCCATTTGGTCTCTCGGAGGTTGGCTGCTGGTGGGCTTGCGTGATCGTCGTCCCCTCTGCGATCAGCGTAGATGTAGATGAGTCAATATGCTTGCTGGCCCCTCCCTCATCACCCGGTGGACTGAGCACCCGTTGCTGTTCACTTGGGTTGTTCTTTGCCTCGCTGTTTTAACGATAAAATAGTGTTTGGTGTTTGTCGCGTGACCTCCGACCTCCCCCCTTTTCCGTGGGCATTGGCTCTCGGTCCTGTGCGAAGCGCCTGATGGGCAAGCTTCAAGTCGATAGCTCTGTTGACAGTGCCAGTGGAGGACCAACTTTCCAGCACTAGTCTGACCATTTTCTCATTGGCCCTGCCGATCATTCTCGCTTTTTCAAAGGTGAATTCATGGTTGAGCGGTTGTACATGAGTATAGACCAAAGACAGCCTGTCCTTGCGATTGACTGCAAGTTGATGTCCGTGCAATATTGTGCCTAGGCATTTGCCCGCTTACACAACATACCTCACCTCGCAGTTTTTGCATGGTATGCTGTAGACTATGACTGATTGCTCGGAGGTCACGCGATCAACATCAAACACTATCTTATCGTTAAAACAGCGAGGCAAAGAACAACTCAAGTGAACAGCAACGAGTGCTCAGTCCACCGGGTAGCGTGACGGGGGGAGGGCAGCAAGCATATTGATTCGCCTAAAACTACGCTGACCACAGAGGGGACGAAGGTCACGCAAGCCCACCAGCAGCCAACCTCAGAGAGACCAAATGGGGTCGGCATTGAACGGGCAGATCAAAGTTCACACGTCCATCACCTATGTAATTTGAGGCAGACGGCAAGGCTGGCTAACTCAAAACCACCAGACGTAGATACCACAACACTCTGACGATGGAAACGAGTAGGTTTTCGAAACGTCAGTTCAAATATAATTTGGTCCGTGAAACCGCCCCCACTTCTTCTTCCTTAACTTTGAGAGATGATGAACGTGATACATAACTGTCTTCTTATTTTGCTATAGTAAGTTGATTTTGTTTCACTATTTTATCTAATCGGGAATGAAGGGCTTTCATGTATTGCCTCTACGGCGTTCCTTACGTGCGGTTAGTTTTAGTTTAATAAGTCTGTTTTTAGTTTTTAGTTGCTTACAAAAACTTGCACAAATAGGCGGTAAGGACGTCTCTTATCCTTAAAGTTCACAAACACGTTGTGCAATACAAGCTCGAGGATCTCGACTTTTATCGCTTAGAGAAAATCCGAGCTACACAACAAAGCGACATAATATCTTAAAAAATCGCAATCCGGTTATCACGCCTGAAGCTGCAAGAACAAGTACATTTCTCATGGCACCTATTTTGATTGGCTGCTCAGCACGTAACATCTTAAAAACATCATGAGGTCATATAAATATTCCAATTACTATTCACATGCACAAAACAACAAAGCAATTAAAAGTCGACGGGCTCTACATTTATTTTCACCTAGTAAGTTACTTTGAAGTCAACGCGATGTTTTTAAATTTAATTTAGCTATTTAAAAGAGAAAAATTCTATGTTCATTCCGTAAACGAGAGCGAAATAGCAGCGACTGAAACGTAAGAGGCTGGTCACAAACTAATTTGTGTTAATTGAGGTGGTAGTTTTATACCTTCGCGCACTGGAATATTGACACGAATTTCGCGAATGTAGATTATTCTTCCAATAGCTGCAGTCAAAGCATAGCCTGTTGCGGCCATTTATTTAAAGTCAATTATATATATGGCCAGCTATGAAAATATTAATTTTATGCAACATCTGCAGAAAGGATGGAGCATCTTTGGAGTTGCGCCTCAGATTAGAGTTTCTGCTAAGAAATGTGTGCCGTTATGTTTCGACGTTTCGGTAACACTTACACCTGCAAAGAAATGGAAGTCAGACAAGTAGAGACAAGGAAAAAATTCGCAAAACACGAACCAATTGTGTTTTATTCAGTAACAAATGTTTCCTTAGCCTTTTCATCAAAGATGTCTGCCAAAGAATAGCTTTCTACAAGAATAACTTACTTATGAAAAGTATTATTCGAGTTATGACTATTTTTCATATAATTATAAAGGTTAACAAGAGTAATTTAAAATATTATTAAGCAATGGCCATAACGACGTACTTTTTTTTTAAAAACGTATATGAAGTCCTGTTGCAATAAGTACTCGCGATGACAGACCGTTATTATTTTTAGATAAGTACACCAATTTAAGTAAAAGGAGCTTTAGCTTTGTAATTATACTTATTCAACAAGTTTAATTTAATGATTCCTTTATTTGGCCGCGCTATGAACTGAACAAAGAGCATATTAGATTAATGGCAACCACCAATAGCCCAAAATCCACCTTACCTCGCGTTCAGAACCATTTTGGGTAGCAACCACAAGGGGGCGGGATACTGAAGGCTATGAAACGCAAGTCAACAGGTTTACGGAGTTATGAATGTCCACACAGTAAAGTATTTGCTGATGCTCCATGCATTAATTTCTCGTCTGTTTTGGCAGCAGTGGTAATTTTTATTTTTAATTTTTTCTTTTGGAAGACAAATCACAATTTGAGCTAGATCAAAAGTGTTTGGCGAAACCCCTGATCTTGAAAGAAAACATATCAGTGAATGACATTGTTAGTATTAACTCAATTTGCTCCAATTTGCCATATAAATAACAAATGCAGCTCAAAATATAATCGATTGGTAACCGTCTTCTTTCTGTAAAGAACGACATTGTAATTCGAATGTCAGTGCTTTAGGAGATAAATAAATTCATCTGAGTTTGAAATCACCGTCTCCAGAATGTCATGCCTTCCATTAAAAGTGGATAACAATGGACATGCGATAAATATAGCAACTAAAGTTCACAAATATGGCAGTTTATGGATTTTGTGCATAATGGTTTTCGTTGACGATAATTTTAGCGTAGTCTGCCGATAGTTTTATTATGTTGACTTAAATAAACAAATGAGGAGAAAATGTTGTATATAACCACGGATACAGGCCACCTCCTATCAAGCAAGAAAATGCAGATTTAAATAAAGAGCAGAAACAAGTTTTCATCTTTCCATATGACTTAAAATCCATATTTGTATCAAAACTAATATATTTTATAGTTTCGAACAAACTGAACTATTACTTTAAGTTCACCTTTCGCTTCACAGAATGTGCAATAATTAAAATTGATAAATTACGAACTAAGTGAAAGCAAAACTCTGCTTTTTGCCTTATATGATAACCCCAGACAAATGGAAATGACGGAAATACAGCAAAGCAACCGAACACGGGTTCATCTCATATCTATTGGCATTGGCCCAACTCCTGTAAGTCCTCCATTGTTATGTTTCTGCTTTATTTAAAAAGGGCGTTCTTATAGAATGAATCATTTTGCACAAAGGTGGAAAAATTCCGTCGCATTATCGTGGGAACACAGAATTCAATCAGACGGCGCAGAGGATTGCCCCTCTTTCATAGCAATATCGTAAGTTTATATTTTAAGTATTTTTTTAAAACACTTCCCCTAAGTAACTGACTTTTTTCTTAACTATAAAATATCCGATGAAAGTTGGCGCTCCTTCAAGTACATCTATAATTAAGGATAATGGAGAATCAATAAGTTAGTAACAGTGGTAAGAAGACAAGCATCTTAATTCAGTCGGCTCATCTTGTCAATTAGGTCTGTTCTTCTCTACATAGAAGAATCCGCATTAGTGTATCTGGCTATGTCTGTCTTCAGGGTAACATATTTAGTTTTCGGTATGTCTGTCCTTGACTATGAGGCTCTTTTTTGAGAGCTACCTGTACCCGTGTATAAACGCAGTGTTCCATGTCCTCCTGCTCGAATCATTTATCGTTTTAATGTGAAAACGAGAGCAATAATACGACAGCCAGAATTTGTCGATCAATACGATTATATGGCTAGTGCTGCCTTTCAGTTTAAGATTCAAACAACGGGATTGTTATTACTCATAGTCCTTTGGAAATTTACTGCGAACTAGCGCTGGTAACTATCAGAGTAGAAAGATTACAGCGAGGGAAACATACTTCCCTATTTTACTTTGTGTTAGTAAGTTTTTGAAAATTCATGTGTATTTGGGCAAAAGTAGCTTATTTAGGCCCACTTATATACCCCTAGTCCCAACATTTTGTCCTGCATAAACGGGGGTTATATAGTTTTGGGGTGTTGAGAAATAGGATAAGCAGAGAAGAAAATGTTTAGAAGTAAGTGTAAAGTGATAAAATGTAGTCGAAGTTGCTTCCCGTGGCCACTGGGAGTAAGTTGTTCGGCATGTAAATTGAAGGTGTGCGCGGCGCTTCGCGCCGCGGATTATACTAATCTGACTCCAGAACGGTCAGATGGACCTCGGGTAAGTTGAAGTAGACGATCTCATAACCACCATTTCGATTTTTTGGGAAATTCAAAAAACCTGCAATTTGATAATCGGGTTTTTCCATTATAAGTTAAACGATAATACAGATCAGGAAAATATTCAGATATAAATCAACAACACTTCTAAATACAGTATATTCCACTGCGTGTCCTAATTCTCCACCAATTAAACCCTATAACCGCCGTTTTCGTAGGAAAACATGCAGAAAATTGGGATTAATGAGTTAGCCTACATAAGCTACAGTTGCCCGTATTCGTATTGATAAGGTCTGCTTTCAAGGTCAGCAATCTAGGCTGAGCAAGTTAGCTCTTGCTAAATCTGCAAATTATAAGTAGATACGTTTTTGTCCTTTAAAATAGACTTTTTCCTATGAGCGTTAGTTATTCACTCACGCTTTAGACTGAGCCACGAGCGTGCCGGCTTCTGACGATCAATAAGACAGCACCTTTACGACAGTTGGCGATCGAACTAATATGTCTGAACAGCGCATGTATGTGCATAAGGGCACAATGCTGACCTCAGATGTTGACATTGAGGGAGGTAAGGTGATTTCTGGCGAGCATAATTAAGTTGAAGAAGTGGATCCGACAAAGCAAAGGGAGACCGGAATGGCCATTTCTGGCTTATTAGCCGTCATCAGCCAGTCATACCCGATCTCGAGGGTTGTCACCCCCGAGATTTGTACCCGGGACCTTCGGTAATTGTGTTTGAGGGTTTGCTTTGTGAGCTTCTTGGCAAAGTGGAACTTAATTGTTCCTTGACTAGATCGGTGAAACATCTGCATTCATTCATAATTAAGTTATTTCACGTTTCATGTTTCCCACGTTTCACACGTCATCAGGGACATACAAACATGGAGAAGGTTTTCTCTGACTCACTCTTTATAGATTCATCGCTTTCTCGTATCTGAGCCACTGCGTTTATGCAAAGTTGTGTCCAAAGGGTGTCGTACTGCGTTAGTAGATCAATTTAACGGTTAATCGAATTGCCATCCGATCCCTGGGCTTCGATTAGTTCTTCCTCCACTTTGCCTTTGGCTCATTGTGTAATTGTGCTCTGACAAAGCTGAATAAGTAATTATTTTTCGCGACGAGCGATCGTACAGCTTTTCACCTTCCAACTATAAGATGCTTCACATGCACAATCTTAGTCGTTTTCCGGTAATGGCACAGATGTTATTCGGACAATTAACAGATTGGACAGGGCAAAAATTGGCAACTTAAATTTCCGATCTAGACGGGCAAGACTACAAACCAGTGGCGCAAGCGTTAAACAGTTTGATTTCTGATTATCAGGTCTCGGGTTCCATTTCCGCGTCGTAGGCCAACCCTGGGGTTGGGTATGACCGGTTGAAGACGGCTAATGATCCGGAACTAGCCATTCCAGTCTGCATTGTCTTTGGCGGCAATGCTCATCTGCCTATGCTATAAGTAGCTGTGCTGCGGCTGGCGGGGCGTGAGAATGAGCCCGAAGGCAGATCATATCGAATATCTCCCGTAATTGATCGGTAATTGTTGATCAATGAATGATGGGAGTTTAACACCTGCTCATTTCATAAATTTTAATTTTCTTAGTTATTATATGTAGTTTTATACAGTCAAGAGGTCAATCTATCTATATTGCTGACCGCTGCGCGGCTGTTTGCGGGGCTCGGGAATGATTCAAAACACAGAGCGGGACAACTGAGTTCCCTTAGTTGTCGGTGAACTTGAATCAACGAGTTTCAATATATCCCGAACGGGATCAAGCCCAAAGCTCAATGGTAAGTGCGATGGTCTTCCGATCAGAAGGTTGCTGGTTCGAACCTCAGATGGAGCACCAGTTATAGTTAGATATGGCTGACTGATGACGAATAATACACCAGAAATGACCATCTCATTTTCTCTTTTCATTTCTGGTAATATTTCACTTACCAAACGACCTCCCGTCTCTCTTTATCTCTCTTCAACCACAGCACTTGCACGAGATGGCTCAGGAATGGGCGGTAGCAATCAAAGACAAAATTGTCTCCGGAAATTGCCCTTGGACCTTTCGGGGCATGTTAATGGACCAAAATATTTACATCTCCCGGTGTTGGGCCCTCAGTCGTAAGCGACCGGCTGTTTTATTAAGGCACACCCATGCCTCAACAGATAAAAGCTTGAAAGTATCTTTCTCTTATTACAGCTACAGACATCGTAGAGAAGTGGAAGAGGGAGGAATTAATATACAACCAGGCTCGAGTATGCACGGATTTTAGAAAAGCAGGTGAGTTCAAAACGAATTAACTGGTCTATCCCATGAAAAGTTATTTCTTATTCTAAAATGTGCTTCTAATTTTCGAGAATTTGAACAGTTTAGTATGGGGATCATCACGAAAACCAAAACCTCAGAAGTCTGTAATGTGGGACGGATAATAATAAGGGTTATATGGTGAAGTAGTACGGGTACGCAAGAGAGAAATTAAAGACATAAGGGAAACAAAAGACGCAATAGAAAAAAATATTACAAAACGTAAACATATTGCATAGAGCCACAACCAGTTGAGCGCCTTTTGATTAATACGCGTTTTAAGGTTAGTTTTCAATGCTCTTATAAAAAGGAATATTTGGTAAGGGTAGCTTAGAAGTATCGCCATAGGATCACATCAGTCCAAAAACTGAAATACACAAACAATCGTGATGTGAAAAATTTTTTCTTTTGCATAAAGCCATAGCAAAAAAACCAACTATGAAGTCTGCTCTGAAATATTCCTTAAAATGGTAAAATAAACAACCTGCGGGTAACCACCAACTTATAAGATATACGTGTACCTAGATACAATATAAACATAGTACTAATAAGGAAGTTTTTTACTAGTTACAACACCTATTTCCCGTGGAAATATTTTTTCTCATTTTAACATCGGTCTCGCAAAACATAACTCTGGGATTTAGAGTTACTGTGGACATATTTATAACCTATTCTTTCCGCATTTGTGATAAATACATTCAAATTTTGCAGATTTGTTAGCAAAGTTTGTATGTTTTAAAGTTTGTGCTCGTAGAAGTGTTATGGATCGGAGTAAAATATTGCAAATTGTGCAATCAGTAAGATGATGAAATTTAAATTTAGATAGAATCACATTTTTCGTTAAAGAACGTTGTGCACGAACGTAATACAACTTTTCCAAACAAATTAAGAAACCCTATGCGCAGCAGATAACATGAAGTCTGTTAGCCGTCAGCCCAAGTGCAATTTCGTGCCAGGCTCAAAACTATACGGAGTATAGGTCGATTAAAATCAGAAAATGCAATTTATATTTAAGCAAATGCTATAACTTCCGTTTTTTTATCGGCTTGAAACAATTTTTTTCAAAAAATAGGCAAAATTTAAATAAGGTATTGCTTCTAGATAATAATTCGCAGCACTTAATGTCATAAATTTTAACTGGAAGATACAAATAGTTCATTTGAAATCCGAAATTATTTATCGTATTCTATTCACAAAATCCGATTTATTTTGGACATGACCTGATCGTTCTGCTCAATGGGCCGTGAAAAGTACCGCCAATCCAGAGTGGTTGTTAAGATCAGTATAGTAGAAATAGTATTAAACAGTTGCTGAACGTTCACCGACCGCTAACGGAACTCATTTGTCAGGCTCCCCTCGGCAGCTATAGCAACCATAAGACGTCAGATAATGAAACCGAAAGACCCACCGCCACGGCAAGAAACAGCTGGAGTCGTCTACAGGTCGGTTGCAGTTGAGGGCAAAGCAAGTATGTCGGAAAAAATGGCAGGCTTCTCATGACACGAATTAATAAACACGCGGCAGCAGTGCGGCGAAATGATGCCAATTCTCAAATTGCGGCTCATTCTACGAGACCCGGCCACACATTCCAACTTGAAGAGGCCAAAGTTCTCGAAAGAGTTGACAATTCGATGAGCCGAGAAGTACTTGAGTCATGGTTCACCGCCCCCAGATCCGTAACTAATTGCAACAATTTGCCCATTCCATATTTGGTGCTGAGACTAAATTTGGCCAAAGTAAGTAGTCATTCGGGGAACAGACAGGGCACCGCGCCATCCTTCGCCAAAACAGTTTTTCGTTGCTGACGTTGCCAATCGGCCCACACGCCATAAAGTTATCGATTTTTTTTCTACCCAGTTAAATTTTAACTGTTTGACACTGCAAACTCCTGTGCATACGCTACCTGTATCTGCTACTGCTCTCTGATTATGTCACTGATGATGAATGCACGACGGATCTCGAAACGTCTAGTGAACAAAAGTATTGTCCCAGCGATCGAATCGTCTGCTCCTCAGTGTCAATATCTACTGACCTAAGCCGGCAAGACGACGAGCTCGTATGACAATGGTTAGGGCGTTTGACTCTGATCAATAAGAGATCACGAGTCAGAGTCTCGAGTGATGTACTTCTACGGGTTGAGTATAACTGGCTAACGACGGCGAATAATACGGAAATGGCCATTCCAGTCTCTTTTATCTTTGAGAAGAAAACGACTCGATCGCTGAGGCTATACTTTTATTCGTCTGACGTTTCGACATCCGTCGTGGATTCGTCATCAGAGGCATAGTCAAACTTTATCTTTTATCTTTGTCGGCAATACTATCTGCGTTAAATGTCCACCTTTTACCGCTTGCGTAGCACCTGAAAATAAATTAGTTACTAATTTTTAGGTCACTTTATGAGAATCGTTTGGCCTACGTCCGCCGAAATTGGCGTCGGAGTCGTTCTGGATCATTGGCCACGCAGGTCCGTTGTTGTCTGCTTCTACAGTTCAGCCCTTAGCTGATGTTCGCAGCCAAAATGGAACAAGATGTAACATGACTATTCAATCAAACAACGCTTTATAACTTCCCCTTTGTTAATGTTGTTATGCTTTTTAGTATTCTTTATGTTTATGTTTGTGAAGAAAAGGTTTGGCTGAACAGATGAACATATAAAACTACATAAGGAATCATTTTAAACGGTAGCTAATATACGAATTGACCAAACGTTCCTTCTTGATTTAAACGACTTGACCTGTAATTTTAAACTGCGGCCATAGTTGAAAAATACGTAGTACAGTGACCGTTTGGTTTGCTGCAAAAAAGCATTCCGTCAAATTAACCTTAAGTTAAATTAGTGCATAGGCATCAATAGTCGCTGGCGATAAGTCTGAAAATTGATCACTAAACGTCATCGTTCAATCTTTCGATTAAACCTAACACACTTCATGTTACACATGATGCCGAGCAGATAGCAAGGAAATGAGAAATGGCGTGAGAATTATTGATTAATGATTTTGTATTTCTAGTCGGAAAACAGTTCTTTAAAACACGATTTGCTAAACTCCGGATTTGTTCCGCAAATGAGTCACCTGTACGTCCTGAAGTCCGATCTGGTTAAAGCACTCTAAGCTACTTGCAACTACAAATGGTAGTGAATGAGCTCATACCACCTACGTGCAAATACCTTGAAAATGCGCTTTGAGTCATACAATGTCCGCTTACTAGGTCATTCTGCAACATAATTTGCTTGCGAAATATGCGAGGATAAAGCAGTTAGCGTTGTCTTCCAACTGGATTACGCTTCCGACGTAATTTTTGACCATTTTATGGATTTGCAGCTGGTTGCCAACAGGACCAGTTAAAGCCGCAAACAAAATGCGAAAATAAAAAGTGTGAATTGCAAAGTTCCCATTAGCAAAAAAATGGATAAAAAGCGACAGCATTTGCTGACTCCATAGGTGTGTTTGGTCTCAGTGCTGACATAAGGGATTATGTGCGCTATTGGACAGAATTTCGCTTATTCTGAGCCATCTTCGATGCGAAGTAAATGCGCCAGACGACTTAAAAAAGCGAAAGTCGACTTTTCATGTCCTTGCCGGCAAGACCATTAACCTCGCTGCTGCAGCTGCTGCCAGGGCCTGAGAAATGAAGACCAAGGCAGAGGCGGAGCGGAACAATTGAGTTTCGCTGCCGGTCGTTGAAAGTGCCCCGACGAGTGTCAATATCTGCCGATATAAACCGGACGAACAACGAGCTCTTGGCTCAAAAGCTACGGCGTTAAACTCTGATCGAAATGGCCGTGCGTTAGAGGCTCGGCTGGTGCACCGCTCGAGTTTCGGTATGACTGACTGACGACGGCTAATAATTCAGAAATTGTCATCCAAGTTTCTCTTGTCTTTGCCGGTTATACTATATGCGAAACGCTGGTACCTTTTTTTCCGAATGGAGTCACCAAATATAAGTAGAAAGGATGTCTAAGTTGATTGTCGAAGAGAGCTGCATACATTGGACGGACCTCGACCCATCTGTTCATTTGTTACTGGGTTGGTTTCATTGTGTTGCCTGGTCATCGTATTGGTCCTCTTTGGGTTCTTCCACTTTCAGCAAAGGGCCATATGATCTAAGTCAAATTCAGCGTGAGCTGACAGGTGTGAGATTTCCAGGTTTTGTGGCCATCAGTCAGTATCTGTTATGGTAATACAGGCATCAGCCTTGGAGGCACGTTTTTTTAGTCAAGACAACCCAAAATCATGGGTTCATATGCGACTGTTTAATCCTAGTTAACCCACTGCTCGGCTATTATCATTCTTCCTGAACAGATCCTGCGGTTATCTTTGCGGGTGGGTTTTTATCCATAATCCGAAACGTCAGGCAAATAAATTTCTCTCTTGCAATGATAGCATCTTCTACTTCTCAATTCTTGACCATCAAAGTAAAGTTCAGCACTCACGTCCTCACACAGCGGTATTTGTGTACTAAAATCCCATTTTAGTCGAAGCTGACTTTATGCGCTGTCTATGAATGCACAGCAATTTGTGAATAAAAAGACGCGATTGCTGAAACATTGTGAACTATTACCTCGGAGTTTCCGAATTCCACCAGAATTAGTTATTCACGCGGAGTCGGACCAGATGACCATCCTTTCGGCTGCCAATGTCAGCAGGCCCAGTTGCGCACTAAATTCACAGGGATAACGAAACTCTGGTAACAGTTTGGTCAGCAACTCGACCGGCGATAATTTCGGGAAATAGGCAGCGCATGGCAGCCGCATACCGCAGCACCTCGTCTGGCAGACAATCATCACGTCACATGTTACTGTATTGGTCCAAGAAGAGTTTGTGCCTAGATCACTACAATTATCAGGTCGAATCCCAATTTGGAGGGAAGAGGCAAGTGTCACCAGAATTAGGGGGGTTTATTGTATACAGAACTCCCAGTTGCAGTCTCATGTGGCTAGCTCGCTAGTAGCCCTTGTTGGATTAGGAGCCCCGCCGGGTTGGCGAGGAGGGGAAGTCGTAGCAGCGAGGTCGGGAGGGGCTGCTCCGTCGTCAAAAACAGAAATGTAGAGGAGGGGAGATGGATCCCCCATAGGGAGGTTTGGTGTAGCAGACCTTGGCCGCCATGAGGGCGGGTGGGAACCTGGTCGAAGACGCGTCTACTGTCTCATGTGGCAGTGGCCACTGGCGATGCCAAGGATAGTGTTGACTCCGTCCAGCCAGGCCTGAGAGTGTGGACTGTATGTTGTATGGGATGATGACAGTTGCTTTAGTAGGATTGTAAAGCAAGTTCAAGTGTTTTTTTATTGGGGTGTTGCACGTTTTCCGAGCGGATGTTGCCTGCAAAGACTCTGTAGCGACCCCCTTTCTTAGTCATGCTTTCCTCGGACACCGCGTGGACTAGGTCATGTCTGGCGTGACCACCACGCGTCCGCAAGACACCATAGTCAAGGCCTTCGTTCAAGGTCACTCCTGTCTGGCTTTCTCAAGGCGGTCTAGTCTCACTAGCCAACCACTTCTCAAGGTTAGACGAGTGCGCGAGAAGCAGACGATTTGTTTACGCTCATTCACTTCCAGAGCCGACGACTCACTGTTCGGTTGCAGACTCTCTGGACTCCGGCTCATTCATGGCTGGCCTTCACTCGTCTGGAGGTCACTTTCCTGCTGCTTACATACTACGCTTGTTCCTACCTTAGAAAATTCTCCCTGACACTATGGCCTTTCACGCCTTATCCTATTCTACTAGCTTACACATGTTGGGATACGTTCTCTCGTCTATTATCTGGCTGGACCACATCGTATCCCACAACTCCCTGCGGCATTGCCAAAAGGGAGGTGTGTGAAGTGGTCCTTTGGGAGCCGCGATTACACGGGCACGCCTGTGTTCGGGCGTTCGGGTTACCAAGTGAAATAGGCATTTACGAAGGCACATGACGTTGGGGCAGCGGGCTTCGGAGAACAAAGGGGGCAGGAGGAATTATGACTCTCTGGCACACTACTATCTGCGATGTGATAGGTATGCATTAGAATGCATCTAAATCCTATAAAAATAAACACATGGACAATTCAATACACGTAGCTGGCTCGGTTTCTGATTATGTAGTCGAATGAAATGTCAAAACGTTAGGCTGACAAAACTCTGGTCCCAGTGTTCATGTTCCGTTCTTCGGGAATTCTTCATCCCGGAACTCACATCTTTGCGAATTACCTCTTTATCGTCTCGTGAATGACCAGCTTTACGCAACATTTGCACGCACCGACGGATTTGGTAATTGACAGTGGACACCAGAACCCCTGATTGGGCCTGTCTTCGCTACCAGTAATTCAGAAGTGATAACAATTTGCATGAAAAAAAAAACGCCTCTACTGAGCCCATCATTCGAGTTTACAGGATTTTTTATGCCATGATGTAATACAACTACTAAGAAGATGCGAAATAAGACACAACACTACCAACGAATATGGAATACGCGCAAAGCGTATAACAATGTCCAAACGGCCAGTTTTTGGAAAAAGCTGAAGGCGTGACATCAAACGCATCTCTGAAATATAAAAGAATCCGCAGTCTTATCCAATCAAATAATCATTCAGCGTGGGCTCAGCTACCCCTTACGCATCGTATTCCGTAACGAGTACTTGTATGACCTAAACAAGACTTGGGAATGGGAAGGTCCCACACAGTTAAATAGATGGCCTTGCAATTAAAGACGCCAGTTGTCCTATCGCGGCTTTATCGATGAGACCGAACCACACAATCAAGTTCGTTGAGACCAGCACATGCAAGTAGCGTAGGTCATACCTTTTGTACTAGCTTACTTGTACTTGTTACGGCTGTGATCATGCCTGATGTAGCCGGCCTCAATGATGTCACGAACGGTACCTCTCCATGCGTGACGATTGGCGGCAGCGGATCTGGAAAATTCCACATAGTCTCTTCTCCAGCGACAGAGACCGAAGACAGAAGGTCCAAGAACTTCTTTCATGTCTTGACGGACGGTGTCGAGCCCAGTCTTCAGTTGCCCTCCTCTTCGACATTACCAGGTGCGCTGCGGTGGTGGGCCAAGAGTAGCATAGCGAAACTCGTGGGGCGGACGACGAAGAAAGTGTCCAAACCACCTCAGTCGCCTTTATTGAATGGCTTGAGATCGTCTCGTGATACGATCGCAGCGGATGCGGACTGTCTCATTTGAGCTGAAGTCGCTATACTTAACTCACAGGATCGTCCTCAGGCACCGGGTGTCAAAGATTTCCAGTCTTCGCTCATCTTCAGCGCGCACAGACCAGCATTCACATCCATAGAGGAGGACTGACCGGATGTATGCACGGTATACACCAATCTTCGTGGCGATGGAGATGTTACGTCGGATTCATAGGCGCTTTTGAAGGATTGAGAAAATCCAGCGAGCAGCATCGATACGGGATACAATATCATCCTTGCTCTGCCCATTCATTTGCAGCCTCGCCCCGAGGTATTTATAGCTGTCTACTTCTTTTAGTTGATGGCCATTTATCCCCAAGGGTGCCTTTTCCTTTTGAGTGCCCAGACAATTATCAATTACAGCGACCTACCCAATCCATATGCAGTGCTGAGGCCCAGTTTGGCCGAACGGGTCTTTTAAAGCCAACATCATTAGGCCGGATGGCCGAGCAGTCATCACGCCAGCCTCCAGCACTGGTGATGACATTTCAGCAGATATAAACCAGCACGCCGGCCATCAAGCAATTCCCACACAAGAGGCTAACTATCTGAAATAAGGGGGCGAGACGTTGATTCTCACATGTATGCAGTAGCATAACGACTGACTGCGGCTCCCTGCGTATGATTTAGCATTCCTTAATGCTGGCTCTGAGGATGGCTTTGAGATGGGATCCGGAACCTCGGGTGAATACGGGTCTTATCGTAGCGATCGTGTCTATTTCTCAATTACTTACTGGGACTCACATCTTTCCTTGGATCGGCAGTTTTTTGGGAAAAGAAAATTTCGCTGCAACGCTCGTTCATCATCATCACTTTACTAGGCTTGTTCAGTGATCAAACGTGTGACGTAAGAAGAGGGAACCCCAGCAAAAGTAAAGAAGAGGTGACACAAATGTTATCACATGCTCTTCGCTGGGGGCACTCCCAGGTAGACAAACATTTCGGTTTGAAATCAAGGTTCCACGACTCTCTGAGGCCAGACGGTGCAGTCAGACTGGCCATTTTATCCCTTATGGGTACCGTTGGCGCGCCTTGAAAATGAGCAACGTCACTGAATTTTACAGTGAATGCTGACCTTATATTCAAATATGTCAAAAACGCCTGCTGAAGGTGAACAATAACAGTGAATTATATCCTGAAAATCGTACCACTTGACACCGACATTCCCGGAAATGCTCGGCGTCACTTTCGTCGGACAAGGAATGGTTCAAATGCTAAACTCAAAATCCTTGTGTTTTTGACTACTTCTGGGCACTGAAGCTGCGATCTTAACTCATGAGCTAGTGAGAAGCAATATATGTGATCGCTGGGACAAGAAGTTTATACGCCTGCTATTTCGAAATCCGGTGCGGCTATAACATCAGAGGCAGTCGTAGAAACGGGTAATCCATATTCAAATATTGCATTATGTTACTGCATACCTACGTCTTTTAACGGCTCCCGCACAGTCAATGATACTCACCCGCTTGTACGCTAATTGCTTCCTGACTGGCGTGCGGATAGTGACCTGCTGAACTTTTATCATCCATGGTGGATTTGTGCCCGATAATGGCTCGGCTGCCTGGTGCTGGCGTTCGCCTCTACTCTCCCCGACTGGCGAATTGGTTTGGCCAAACTATGCCTCGGCACCGAATATGAGTTGGCCAGTTATTGCACTTGTTTATATATGGGGTACCCGTAGCGACCTTGTAATCTAACAAATGCATGTCCCACGTGTCTGGCTTTCGTGTGTGACAGCGCGTAGCGTCAAGGTCGGGACCTGTCTGGCCTAACTAGCCAATCACTTCTCAAGGTGAGGCCAGTGCACAAACTACGGGGGAGTTGTTTTCGCTCATTCACTCCCGGACCCGTCGATCCACTGTCCATTTGCAGACCTCCGGACCCGGTGATCTACTTGCCGGACTGCACCTCTGGACTCCGGCCCATTCATGGTTGGACAGCATTTGTCTGGGAGTCACTTGCATGTTAATCAGGTTCTACTCATTCTAACCTTATTAAATCATTTATAATACTCTGGCCTTTCACGCTATATCATATTCACTAGCTTATGAATGTTGGGATATGTTCAATCGGCTATTGTCTGGCCGGACCACTCGGCATCCCACAGACCTATGATTAAAGCAAATCGCAACTCACGCTTCGCAAGAATTTCGGCCTCATCAAATATGAATGTGAGACTGGGTATCTTCGAATAAGCTGCGACTTGGAAATAGGTGTCATTTCTTCGCACTGCTGCTGCGTGTTCGGAAATTTGCGTCTTGATAAGCCCTTCACTTTCACCAACGTACGTGTTCTGTCTTCAACTGCATCTTATCTGATAGACGACTCCAGATGTCTCCTGTCGTGGCAGGTCGTCCTTTACTTTTATTATCAGATGCCGAATGGTTGCTTTCGGTTTATGTGTGATGCCAATGGCAAGTTGAGTGAGAAGGTGGCCGACGGCCTCCGAGACGCATTTGGGGTCAGTGCGATTTTATCGCTAGTCTCGTTTGCGCATGCACCGTTTGACGAAGTTTCATGGGTTAACATTTTCTATGAACATCCATCGAAGATAGTTCAATTGTGATTCATCACAGTGCGCCTAAACATGCCGATGCAGCGTCCATACGCAACTGCGTCTATGGTCGATTGGGTGATTTCTGTTGAAGTTCAGCATATGCATGTTAGTCGTCGCTTTGTGGAAGGCCACCTGGTTGTTTTCTTCCTCCTCCGTCGTGCGAGAAAACTCTCCTGGGACGTTCTTTGAACGTGAGTACCTGATCTCATTCGATGACGACGAAGGTATCATTCACCTGCTGCGCCCAGAATTTTGGTCTGCGGTGTTGGACGACCAGCGGCTCCACCCTTTGTAGTCTTTATTATTAACTATAATACTTCATGTAGCCATATCGGTCCCTTTGCAACTGCCGGCCAGGGCTCAAGGCGCAGCGGTGAGAGTATGTCTGTAAACTGATCGTCGAATACTCTTCCCGCGACGGCATATGCTTACGACCGTAACACGATGAGCCTGTGTCTCAATAGTAGCACGTTGGACTACTTTCTGCTCAACGGCAACAGAACTTCGGTTCGAATCCCTGGTTTGAGAACTTCAAATTGCTCACCGGTAACGTTTCGAATCAAAACAGACCCTGCCAGCACAAACCGGAGGGCAATACGGGGAAATCAGGCGTGCGGGTCGTACCCTGCTGAACTTTCATCCCACGTGGCGGACTTGGGCGTGATAAGTGCTCGGCCCTCTGGCCCACTGACACTGAAATTAGACAACATGATAGCGTGTGCGTTCCCCGAGTGGCGCATTACTTTGGGCGGACTGAACCTTAGCACCGAAGGGGGCTTGGGTTGGGAAACCGTGAACCACGACCCAAGTACCTCGCTATTCACCTAGCCAGGATTTTACCCTCATCTACTGTAGACTTGCGGCCAGGGCTCCGTGAATGAGCTGTCAGGTCAGGAGCTAGTGTTTGACCTGACAGCGAAGGATGACTAAGCGATTGGAAAAACCTCTACATTTACACGGTCTGAATTCAGCATGCATCTTGTCGATGGGAAAAAATGACCGTTAATTGCTACTCGAACACCCCCTCCCTACTTACCGCTGATCATTATTCCATTAACGACTAAAAGGGGCAGTTCCCGATGGGGACTTTTGTTTTGTACTTCTGGTCTGATTTACCATAACAATATTTTGATTCGCTAGCTACCGTCAACTCAGCTGATAAGTGTACTTCTGGTCAGGTCAAAATGACTGCAGCTTCCTAGTGCACCGAGCATAAGTGCTTGAATAATTCAACCAGCGGCATTAAGACGTCAAGCAGGCACTAGAACGAAATAATGGGTGTTGACCGAACCTTCAACTCTGATGCACTAAAGGCCCATAATTTGTGAGTATCCTTCCAATTAGTTTCCCCTACTTTATGTTTGAACCTTTGCTTTTTTCCTCCACATAAATGACAAATTCATAATATTCACACAAGCATATATGTCACTGAGAAAAGGCACAGGGATGTCGACGGACAATGAATTCGAGTTACGGTAGATTTGTTATTGCATAAAATATCACCAAAAAGCTGAAATCCGTTTACGACTCAACCGAATTACTTTCGTATTATTGTAATGTTAATTAGCGCGCAGTCTACTCTTTAGATATGTCAGTCACCTCGAAATGTCGGCTTCTGAACTAGGTTCCTTTTAACCAAACACTAAACGCATTCTGGGTAAAAAATGGCTATGCATGTAGTATATATTTTATTTTAAGTTCTGCAAACATTCCCATGTTTTCAGCAAATCTTTATCGAGCCAGCACATTTGCAGGGATTTCAAAAATTGTACAGTTGGTCAGAGTTAGTATGTGATTAACACACATCGCCGCCCGCATGGCGAGATAGGTTCTTGGGCTGTGGGAGGGGGGGAAGGGGAGGGACGGAAACTGGGTAAGGTTGTGGACATTGGTCAGGGGTCAGATGCATGGAGTAATAATTACGGTTACTTACGCTGAGCGAACGACTGTCACTAGAGGGTGGAGGTGATGTGCAATCGCTTCTTAGAGTCAGGGTCGGCCACGAAGTGATAGTGTTTGTGCTAGTGTTATCTTACAACACAGCACTGGATTCGCTAGCCGTATAACCACTGTTTCGGCTGCTGCCAGCACCCGTTTTTGTAGGCCTTTGGAAAAGTTTGTTGGTGTCCGGTAGACAACTTGAAAGGCTTCATAAGTATCGACTCGATAATTCGTATCGACACGAGAAAATAACTCGAAATCGATCTAGTTTTACCTGTGCTTAATTAGGCCTTTATGTGCTCATGTACCATCTTCGTCATGCGCCTCGTTGTTTGGCCAATGTATTCTGCTCTACAGGAGCAAGTACAACAGTAAATGCACATGGATGTGGCCTTCGACGGAAGTCAGTGCTCTTACAGATGTTCATCTAGTTTATTGAAGACAGGCAAATATATATTGTTTATTCAACTTGTTTGGTAAAATATAAGGCACTCTTCAGACTCCTCGAGTTTAAGGCTGTGGAAACGTTACTTATAAGATGTCATATCAGTCAATAAATTACTGCTCCCTACACAGTATACAAAATGGTCCATAGCCACTGCAAAATTTTCTGAGCGCTATGAGCGTAGAAAACTGTAGGAGTTTCCTCAGACAGGATGGGTACATCAGACATTTTGGAAACATTAAGTGCAATTGCAACGACCAGTTAAATTAATTGTTTCGCAATACTTCCTATGTATTCCTCAACCTCATTGGTTAATAATTTATTTTTTTTAAAAACTTTGTACACTTTTTACACTGTATGGTACAGCAGTTCATATATAATAGGAAACAAAACAGTACTGTAAAAAACCGTGTCTGGGATCCTGGTGGCTCGAAACTCCGAGGACGCAGATCAAGAAATAGGTAGGATAGAGGTCGGAATTAAGTGGGTAGAGGTTGCTAAAGCCGTAGATAAATCTACCAGGGTGGTCATCTATTATTGGTCGCAGTACAGGCGGACAGGTACTCTCACAATGTAGGAGAACTCTGGAGGACCGCAACTTTTGGAGAGAATTAAAAGGATTATTATCACAAAATCCATTTATCAAGCCCGGCAAAGCACCAGGAAACTCGCAAATAGACTGAATTCTACAGGCCTGAATGGGTTCTTAGACCAGAGTGGATAAAAGTTTGGGTGTTACCACCCGTTACAGAAGGTAAATCCCTAGACTTTCAGAAAAATGTATGAGCAGGTCCACATTTGAGAATAAACTTGTTCCGGACACGTCAAGGATTATTTCTATGCAGAACAGAGCCACAGTCCATACAGCTCTGGAAACCCAGAGGTTGCTGTCAGATGAAATTCCACATTTCTAGAGAAGAGGCATGTGGCCATCAAATAGTCTTGAATTGAATCCAATTGAAAACCTATGATCACTTCTTGGCAATATGGTTGACGAGAAACAGCCTGCTCATACTACTACTGTTGCTGGATTAGAGCGATCCCCTGCTGGACGCCTGGCGAAAGAACCCACTTGGAGACCTTCCAGAGTCACATCCATTCGATGCCAAGCAGGGTAAAAGTTGACCTAAATGTCAAAGGAACTTTTGCCGTAAAGTTAATCGTGAAATACCTTTTGACTTAAAATCTGTGCGGTATGGGGTTGGAAATAATTTCAGGACACGCCATGGTTTCAAGTGCTCAAATTCAGCGACTTTTATATGTGCCACTGAGGGGAAATATCGTGGGGCTTGAATTTACCAAAATTAGGGTAGGAATCTAAACTTGAATAACAGCCTCAAAATGCGCTCAGCTGAGTATAGATGCTTGACACGGGTATGGCTCAGCTCCCAACGCTTTATCTGACAGACCGATAACTTCTACATGCTGTTCATCATTTAAAAACACGCATGTTATGGCCGATTAGTCTAGGTCATGTTAGATCTGAATCAATCTTCTACAACGCCAGGTGACCAACCTCGTATACATACCAACAGACAAAACCGGTAAGGCAGTTGGTCAGTGGCTCAATGGGAAACTGGCAAAATAAGCCGACTACTGCTTAGATTGGTAAGTTCACATGCGAATAGAAAGCAGAAAAAAAGAGAGCCATTTCTGTTAGTTAACAAGTTTGCGCTTTCCTTTTTGCTAACTGTTAATTCCCCTTTCAGGCTTCGTGCCTTGCACGGATGCGAACCAATCTATTACGATGACAGTTTGGCCCAACAGGCTCAAGCCTACGCGGAGAAACTGGCGACGAAACAGCGACTTCTGAAAAGTCATCAGGGAAACTATGGCGAAAATGTGGCCGTAAGAACTGGCCTGGATGCGGATCGATTGTCAGGTAGGCAGCCCAGCAGGCCATCTGTTCGGAATTTATGCTAAATCGGCTTTTTTGCATTATTCATGCCGGTCCTATGAATCACTTACTGCACCCTCATATGAACTTCCAAAGTTCCTCAACAAACTACTGAAATTCGTGAAGCAAAACTCTAGTGTTTCCGAACATAAAAACCTGTGATCGACTGTGTCCGACAGGGAAGTGCAATTATGTGCTCTAGAGGTTCCCCGCTTCATATGCTCCGAACACACTATATCCTTTAGTAACAATGGTTTTTACCGACAAACGGAGAGCACACTCACGAAAACCTTTTCTGCCTCATTGGGCGTCCTCAGGTGGTGGTAGCTCAACTCCAATGTATCAGCGGGAATCATGCCACGCTCGAGTTTCGAACCCGCGTCTCTCGGGTCAATCGCGAACGCTCTACCTCTGAGCCACGGGTTCGCCGTGTTGTTGCTTTGTGATCGGGACTAAATAGTTATGGGTTATTTTACACCGATCTGTTTAAGGATGCACCCATCCTGTTTTGCTCGTTCGTTTGCGAACTAATTGGAACCCCAATTATGTATGTTACTCGCTAAATTTTAATAACAATGCCATTTACCGAAAACGGAGAGCAAACTCACGAAGGCCTTTTCAGCCTCATTGGGCGTTACTAAAAGTAAGCGAGTAACATACATCATTGGGGTTCCAATAAGCTCGCAAACGAACGATCAAAACAAAATGGGTGCATCCTGAAACAGATCGGTGAGCAATAACCCATTACATTATACCCTATTGATACGATTTATTACAGTTTGCATAAACCCGCACATTTCACAGATAATAGTTGCGTTTCGAAGTTAGTCCTAGAGGTTGACATGTTGACTTACGGTGACTCAGATTTACCAAAACTCCTTCTCTCACTCACTCAAGTAAATACAAAATTAGCGCATTGATAACGTGTTATACGCGGCTGGGGCAATAGCAACCCATGCAAATGTTGTATTGTAAAGTGCGAGCATTGACCGATAAACAAAGAAAGTCAGGCATTTTTCTGATTTAGTACGTTAACTGATAGTGTGGGCTAACGTGGCCAAGTGACGATGATCCCTTTTGAAATGAGGTAGTATATATGTAGTAGTGTGATGTAAAACACCGGAAGGATGAAAGTGAGAAACGTATTTATGAATGTTGCAGAGAAGGCGAAGATGCGATAATAAGGACAACATTTTTACTTGTCTGAGCAGTAAGCTTCGTTCAAGAGACCATCATCAGAGGCTTTGAGTGTTCAGCATGTATTTACGTGTTTTGTGTTTCAGCTACGAGAATAGGTGGGAAGAGGGTTATGCTCATGTGAGCTTGTGTCCATGCCAGAAGAATGGACCGCACCACTTGGCCACGCAAACGAAGGGCATGATAGCAGTGGGGTATATCAACATGCCTGTTGATGGGTTGGATTAATGCGTTCTGAGATCTACCTGCGACGTTAACGTATCCAGCCGCTGTGAAAGACAGTGCTTGCAGGGATCCAACAATCCGAAGAACAGATCTATTGACTGCACAAAGTTTACTTTCAAATTGATTCTCCCGTATGACCTACCTCGGGCTGCCCCCCAAGATTTACTTCAGAATCCCTGGACTGCGTTTCGACAGTGTTATAACTGAAGCTAGCGTTTCATTTCTTCACCTTCGAACGTCGCATTAGCATATGGTGACACCTTTTTGCTGGTTTCGTTGATGAAAGCGGCTTCTGCCTAACAGGTTTGTTCAGTTAAAAGCAAGCAGTCTTCAGCTGTCCGAAAATAAAAGAAAAATAAAGACCTTCGTACTTTAGTAGTACACCTGACCTGATTTATCCTGCATATGATTGGTGTTCATATATGTACGAATATTCGGGGTCCAGATATAATGCCATGCTCATCATTTACGGAAGAGGAAGAAAAAGAGGGAGCAGGTGCAGGGACCAAATGGTATTTGTGCTGACGTTTCGAAAGCATGCACGTTTTCATTGTCAGAACGTGGTGCTTACACTTCCACCGGCCTTGAGTTAATGCGCCTCGCCGCAAGCCGGGTGTTGTACCCATGTGCGATACCCATGCGCTCGTCCGTCCGTTGACTGTTGATGGGCGCCATCCTCTCCACTGTCCTTGGCGCTGCTTCAGCCTGTTCCTCTGCCTCCCACGCGTCGACCTCCTCCTCGTTCGCGGTCTCACAGTTGTCCTCATGAGAACCCATGCCACGCCGGTCATGTGACTCGCGCTCGCTGCCAACTCCGCTTGCGGCTGCAGGTTGTAGGTTTTCTGTGTCGCCACGCTCCCCCTTAGCGCCCAGTTCTATGCGGGTGTGAGTTTTGCGCGGATGGCTTTGTAGGCGGGGTTTAACTCAATGGCTCTGCTAAGTCTGCCAGTCGATGACCAGCTTTTGAGCACTAGTCTAGCCATCTTATCATTGGTCCTGCCGATCACCCTTTTCTTCTCAAAGGCGAAAACGTGGTTCTGCCGCTGCATGTGGCTGAAGACCATAGAAAGCCGGCAAAAGGTCTGGCCCATGGCCTAGTAGGTAGGGCATTGGTCCCGAACTAACAGGTCGCGGGGTCGAAACTCTAGTATGGCGAACATTTCCGCAGCTACATTGGGGTTGGGTTACTGCAGCTGACGACGCCTAATGAGGCAGAAATACGTATCCTGCAAGTCCCACTGTTTGCAGATCATGCCTAATATACCTACTTATTTATTGTGAGTAGTTTTAATTACAGGTAAGTAGTTCGTTTGCGTGGATAAGCGGATAGCTCAGACGGAAGAAGTTTGATATTTGTCGGCCTACAATGGCAGGCAAAGAGTGTAACAGGTGTTGTGGGGGTAACATCTGACATGTGTCACCGTCTAATTAGCCCTTTAGAATTCCCAAGGAGGAACACAATAATAAAGGGCGTAACTTTGGCAGCTACCCAGAGGAGGCTTTATTGTGTACAAAACCTGGAGTTGCTTTCTTGGGTGGCAGCTGGCGCTGGTTGATCTCCAGCGTGCTCAATGTCCCCGCTTCTGGGCTAGCCCGGCAATCGGGAGCGGATTTGCGGTGTCCTCGCAGTCCATGTTCAACTCGCTGTCTGAGAATTGGAAGGGGGTCATAAGGGATTGTCTGCGCGTTCTCTTGTGACCCGATTGGACGCACTGGGATAGCTCATGTGACCAGTTGGCCCTCGGGGAACTGCAATCACCTGGGCACGCGCTTACACGCGCGTGCGTCCGTATCTCCGGTGCAGCATTTAAGGTCATCGTATATGTGCAGTCAGAGCGAACACACAAGGACATTTGGCGGGCACGGTGCCTCAGGAAAGCCTTCAAATGTTGCTATCATTTGGTCAGGCTCAGCTGCTAACAAAAGGTGCTAGAGTATCACGTCAAAAACAACCCCAGGTTGATTCGATGTTTAACGCACCTGAAGTGTACTTCATTGACAAATATTTACTGGGAAATAGCACATTTTGTAGCTTTTTCACTCCTTCATAAATATCTTTCTGTTTTGGCGCATATTAGGGGTCTACAGCCTACGTTGTTGGGCCATGCGGCGGCAGAGTATCAGGTAAACTGGTGTCTAGTCTTTTAGCTAACACCTTTGTCACAAGCATATAGGTTGTGCTACAGACTACCTGTAGGCAGCTGTAGGATATGACGTGGCTATAGCGCAGTGGCTGATGGACTTCGGTCCTGCTATTCACATCCCAGTTGGTCTGCGCATATTATCCACTAAAAACTGATCTACCACGAGGTAACGATAAATTTCTGAGGAAAAAATTATATAATGGTATTAACTGACAAATACAGAGCACATCGGCGAAGCGCTTTTCGGCCTCACTGGGCTTCATCAGGTGGTTGTATCTCAACTATAGTGTAGCAACGGAAACTGCCGCCACACCCAAGTTTCGAACTCGCGTCTTTCCGGCCAGAGGCTAACGCTCTAATCTTTGAGCCACGGGTCCACCGTGTTGTCGTTTTGTGATCGGGACTATATAGTACCGGTTTATTGTACACCCTTCACCTTGAACGCATGCAAATTGGTGTTCCAAGTAGCTCAAAAACAAGTCATCAACCAGGAGGGGTACATCCTGAAACAAATGGTGTACAATTAACCGCCAAAAATTATATTTTAATTGTTCATCGGTTATCTAAAATTCATCTGGCTGTCGTATGTTCTTCCAGCCTTCCTTTTCTGAACCAGAAATCAACTACTTTACCACTCTATGAAAAAAGAGGGATTTATTTGAAGCGGAGTTTGCCCTGCAGCTTAACGCCATCCTTTCACGTTGGCTATCTTTTAGGCTCGGAGGCCACACTCCTATGGTATGGCGAAATCCTGCGGTACGATTTTGATAGTGAGGAACACTCCTCTTGTGGTAAGTTGGAACCACGTGTAAACTTGAATGTGCACTGCCCCGTTGGCTCGTCAGTTCTCCTCATACTGCCTTCTACCTTCCTTAGGTCAATTTTGCCAAGTGGTTTGGGACGAGACCAAGTGGGCTGGTTTCGGATTGGCCAAGTCCGCGGACGGGCAGAGCGTCTACGTTGTGGGTCATTACTTCCCGCCGGGAGACTTTGCCAATCAGTGGTCCTCCCACGTGCCTCGACCGTTGTCCGGCCAAAATCAGGTCCTCAGAGGTGACTACATAGGTAAGCCGCTGGCTGAATATGCAGGAATGCTCGGGGGTGAAATACAGCTGTTGTTGGGAAGTCTAAATAGTACTCAAACATTACTATGCGCCTATTGTGAGTAGTATAATGTAATTTTATTACTTAATTTTCAGACTTAATAGAGGGGAGGGGGGCTGGAAGTGTTGATCATGCCGTTTTTTTCACACCTCCACAGAAAGGCGCCAACATGCACCGGTTCATGCTGAGCCTAAACTAGACGTGAAAACAATGTCAACCCCCGTCTTCTCGCATTCAGACGTAAGTTCCGCGGCAAGTGCATTTTTTCGTAAAAGGATGATGCGTGTGAGTGTATTTTTCTCAAAACAGATTCTACAGATAGTTGAGGATATAGTTTAGTATATAAATGGTAGTAGGCAATGCCTTTCAGTGTCAGATAGGCGAACGCCTTTGCACTCCCTGTTGGTAACAAGATGAGAGGGAATAAATTGATACAAAGAAATATTTAAAATTTACGTCAATTACATGTTCTGGGAAAACACCAGAGTCCAATCTTAACAAAATGACATAAAAGGACTACTAACAAATTGAGAGTAGTATACTTTGATACAGTGTATGTGATATAATAAGTGTGGTTCAGTTGTTACATGGTTTGTAGTTGTGCTTGCTGCATGTCCAGTCTACTTTTAAATGAATCAACGCAAGTGGAGAGGACAACCTCTTCCGGAAGAGCGTTCCACGCTGAAACTACTCTGTTAGTAAAGAAGAATTTTCGTCCGTCGATTCTTGCTTTGCCGGGACGTAGTTTATAGGGATGCCCGTGCAAAGTTGGCGTGTTAACCTGGGCAAAGAAATCTCCGGGAACGAAACAACAATCCAGTTTATTCATAATACAGAAGTTAAGTATGAGGTCCCCTCGGAGTTGTCTGGAGTAAAGGGGAAATAGGTCGAGTATTGATAGTCTGCTTTCATAGGGCTATGTTTCTAGACCTTTGAAGACCCTATTGAAAACTGTACGCAAACGGAGTCATCATTAAAAAAATATGCTCCTTTAGTAAGTAACATGTGTGCATGTACATATTTAACTAGCGAAATTTACGCATAATTATCCGGGAGAGCGTGGGTAAAATTGTCATCTGTATCTGTGAAGTAATCGTTGGTATGTTCCTTGGAAATCACTGATGCACATTGCTGGATGCGTGTTGTTTGTTTTTCAGGTGGTGGCCTACAGAAATGCCATGCTGCGGGCCCAAAACGCCTTCAGAGAGGGGAGAGGTTTGCCATCGTTGAAAAGGAGCTGGGTAGGTCTGCTCACGTTCTGACTAGGCTGACATTAACCGCCTATTCCGTATCAATATATACCATGTACAAAATATTCGCGTGGCTTCATGAACCTGAGCATTTTACTTCGCGGGTTCGTGCCGCGGATCTTGTGCGTTTGGAGGCTGGGTGCAACTGGCTGTTGATGACTAATAGGCCGGCAATGACCCTGTCAGTATCTCTTGTCTTTGTCGACTATGCTCGTCTGCCTAGGCGCTTAGCTCATGTACAAGTGGGCCCAAGATTAAAAGGGATGTATGCGTTTCGTTTGTGATCGGTGAGCGCTCATCAGCGACTGTCAGTTTCCTTTATACGAAAAGAAGACGGTTACATTTGCCTTCAGAAGAAAAATTCATAGATTCTGAATATTTTCAGAAAAATCGGTACAAAGGTACTTAACGATTTGGCATTTTCCTTCCAAAGAGGTCTTTCTACGAAGTAAATAAATCCCATGTGGCTATGAAAACTGCAAACATGTATATCCTTTATGCGCCTACAGGCTGGGAGGAAAATTGCAATATAACCTCATCCATTTATCTAGCACTTTTAAAAGTCTCCTTAACTTGTCTCCCCTTCACCAAATTCGAAGATATTCGCACTGGGGCAAATATATATCACATTTATATTGCTACTACATAATATTTAGTAATACAATTCTTTTGTCTGACAGGAGTTGGAAGAACTTGCTCAGAAGTACGCTGAGGGCCTCAAATCTGGCCACGATGGCATAGATCGTGAATGGAAGTTAAATGGCGCCGATATCGGTCAAAACGTCATGGTGTCTCGATGCTCTCTCGCTAGTCGTATGTTGGACCATTTTTCTTAAAAAGTCTTGTCCATTCAATAAAATTGTTGGAAAAACTACATACAGTTGAATACTGGAGGCAGAAAATAGTAGTTTAGCGCCAAATTAGACGATACCGCCGAAGACTTGAATAAAATCGTCGATCCCACTTCTAGGTAGACATGCGATTTGAGGAAGTTATTTAATAGGAAATACCATTAATGTGACCAGCATATTCTTATCCGATTTCGGTCTTAAACATGGGATTCAGGAAAGACATGCTTGCGTTGACGCTGAAAAGTGTCAATAATAAAAACCTACGTGTAACGTTCTGATGGAAGTTGGTTAATCTGATGTAGTTGTCTAACGTATGCAGAGGATTGAGCTAACGCTGCTTCCTTTACCATAAACATGATGCATAAAGAAGTAGGTTATATTATGAATATTACCCCAAACCTGGCGATTTAATGCCTTCTGGAAAATGAAAACTGAAGATTATGGACATTACGTTTTAGCTGAGAAGGTAGTCGTCAGGTGGATGAAGGAGAGTCGGAAGTACAAAGGCTCAGCGTACCCAAAGAGTCTTCAATATTCCAGTAAGTCTTGAGTGCGTCAGTAATAATATTGCACCTTCTGTAATAACTCTACTGCTATTAGTAGTACCCTTTATATTACTTCGCCCTATACTACTACTTTAACTGCTGCGACTACGTCTATAACTTCTACTTCTTCTATCATTTCAAATGCTGCTTCTACCTTTTCGTCTGATAACACTGCAAATATTGCTGGTTTTACCATACACAACAATCACAATCAAAGCGATCATCACCGTTTTCAGTAACACCAATATCCCCCCCAACACTGGCAACAACCTCGACAGCACCACGCCTGGCACTGCAGCCAACGATATTATCACTACCATCACCAGTACTACCAACACTAGCAGCCCCACCATCAACAAGAACACCATTAACACTGGCAGCCTTATCAGTATGTCACTGACACTGCCAACATCACCATAACCATGATCACCAACACTAGTACCAAAACCGTCCCCAAGATCACCACCGCCATCAACATCAACACCTCTGGCATCACAAACGGCCTTACCCCGTCCAAGATAATTAACAGTAGCA
Organism: Ligula intestinalis; assembly: GCA_036362985.1. NCBI lineage: Eukaryota > Metazoa > Platyhelminthes > Cestoda > Diphyllobothriidea > Diphyllobothriidae > Ligula > Ligula intestinalis. The sequence goes on from JAYGXS010000007.1 coordinate 20,640,671, forward strand.
CTAGAGCCGCCATCAGCAGCAGCAGCAGGGGTACCACCACCACTACAACCACTAACACCAACAGCACAACCACTGGCAACACTACTGCCACCATCACCACCAACACTACTCGCAACACCCCCACCACCACTCCTGGCACCACAACTAGAACCAGAATCACCACTAGCACCAGAACTACAGCCACTGGCACCACCGGCACCATCACTCCCACCCCCACAACTACAAGCACCACCACCAGTACTACCACCGACAGCACCAAGACCACTCGCACCATCACCATCATTACTGCCATCACCACATCACCATTACCACCACCTCTGGCGCCACAACTAGCACCAGAATCACCACCAGCACCAGGACCATGACCACTGGCACCGGTGCCATCATCACTGCCAGCATCACCATCAAAACCACCCTTGGCACCGTTAACGGAACCACCAGCGCCATCACCAATACCACCGTGAAACCCAAGATTATTATTACCACCACCACCACTAACATCAATTAATGGTTAGACTAATGCTGATAGGATAAGAAGTAAAGGAACAGCATGGCTAATAGCATTGTTATAATAATTATTGCTTGTAATCCTAACAGGAAGTTGATGCAGGACAAGTACGAACTCTAAAGTTACTTGTCACAATCAGGAGATTAGTTTGCCTTAAGACGAATGTCTCATGCCGTTTTAAACAATGCACTTACAATAGTTTCTATACTACTCCTATAACGATAGAGACTATTGCCATCATTACCAACAACACTGCTTTGACGACTGATTTTTCTAGGACCGGCGCTTTTCCATTCAGTACTTCTGCCTCTGATATCGGTGTTGAACTATTAAGTTCGCAATTAATAATACCATAAATAATAAGGTTTAAAGAGTAAGTTCTACGGCAAACTACCTCAACATTATTATTTAAGCCACAAAGTCTGCTGTCATCGCTTTATTCATTTTTCAATCTCCAAGTAATCTGAATATTTTTGCCCAGATTTTTGAGTTTCAAGTAATATTTCAGGTTCTGCAATCATACTGCTTTGTATTTCAATTTTAGAACATTTTACTCAACTTATGTGGGCGGCAACAACGGAACTTGGAACGGGCGTTGTGCTAGACCGAAATCTGCACAAGTCCGTGATCGTATGTTTTTACAGCCCCGCCGGAAACGAGCCACGTGGTTATTCCCAAAATATTGACAGCTTCCGAAAGTAGTGCTCTGCGGCCGCAAACCCTTGAATTAGCTGATTCTTTCGAGTATACTGTTTGTGTCCTGTGCATAAACATAACTGTTTTAAAATATTTCAAGCCTTTTTGGTTTAAGCATTTGCTAAAATTAACGGTTGTTTCAGACGGACCAAAAACAGCTCTGCACACTCTTAAAGCACATGTGATTCAATAAGTCTCTTCAGTTATGTAAACGGTATATTAATGATTCTTAAGTCCTCGCTTTTTGGTAGACAAACAGTTGTGCATCTGTATACAACAACTAATGTCTGTAGTCTATTCATTGAAATGATGATTCCTTTACAATATATGGTAAAAAAATGACCCCAAAACGCATCCATTTGAAAAGCCAAAATGGGGGTTAGTTGGTTAAAGGGTCGAAAGGAGCGACATTACGTAAATCAATTCAAGTCAAGTCAACTTATTAAAGGAAATATAGGCAAAACGCCTTTGAACTCCCTTTTGGTACATCGTATTCAAGAAATGTATCGGCACAGACGAACATTTCAACGAAGTCGCTGACACAATTGTAGGCGACTAATCTCTTGTTTCAAGTAATACACTCACATGTGGTCATGTCAGTTAACACGAGCCAGCAGTGTAACTGAGCCGGAAGAGCTGACAGTTAAAAAAATCTTAAGGCATGGCTCATAATTTAAAACGGAATGTCATTTGTTGCTTTTAGGAGAAAAACTGTCGCTCGTGAGGAAAGTATGTGAATGATAGGACTAGGAGGCTTCTGTGAAGGTTGGCGGCAGCCATGAGGTCCACGGCGAGTAATATATACAGCTGAGGGCCATACGAGGAGGAGACCTCAGAGTCATGATAACGTCCCCAAGAATCGGAGATGCGACCATGATACGCCCTTGCTGTGACAAGAACAGAGGAACCCGCCACGTCGTCAGTAGTTGGTTTTTAGGTCGATACGAGAAAGGGCGTGACAGGCCCCCGTAGCCTCGAATCATAGGTGCGGTGGATGTGACCTCAGACGTGATCAGTGCAGTTCGCATGGTGAGCAGAGATGTCGGATACCTAGTACGGCTTAAAACGCATTTTGATTGAATAATAATACTACTTAAAAAATTACTATAAGTATATTTTTATAGCAGTTCAGTGTTTGGATTTGAAGCACTCAACCGCGATGGTACTCATTAAATCGGTCAAGTTTTGCTTTAAAATGTCCACGGATGGGGACATGACAATCTACGCAGGAAGGGCATTCCATACCTGGATTACCCTCTTAGAGAAAAAGAATTTTCTTGGGTCACGTCTTGCCCTGTCACACGTACATTGAGAGGGTGTCCTCGCAGCCTAGAGGTGGTGGCCTGCTCAAAGAAGTCATGTTTTGGAGGTAACAATCCTGATCACGCAGCATGCGAAATGCCTGGATTAGGTCCCCGCGTAGCTGCCTGTATTTCAGAGGAAGCAAGTCAAGATTTACCGATCGGGTCTCATAAGGTAGGTTCCGTTGGCCTCATACGAATTTTGTTGCGCGTCATTGAACCCTTTGAGGGTCCTTCGGTCTTTAGCTGCCCAAGGTCTCCAGACTTGGATGGCAAATTCCAGTTGGGGTCGCGTGAACGTGCCGAAAACCTTGCCAAATACAACCTTATCAAACTTAGCTAAAAAGCGCTTGATTAGATACAAGCTGGACATTACGGATTTAGCCACCTTCAAATTTAGTGTTCTCCCGGTTCCTTCGTTCAAATCTGCAAATATTTACGCAAATGGGGTTTCGAGGCCTATAAAATCTACGAATAAGATTGATCATAGCATAATTTTATTTTCGAGGACTTACACCTATTAGTTGTAATATTCTCAGAGGACTGAGGTTGCACCAGCAATCAAATCCGCAAGTGAAACCCGCGGCTAAAAAACACTAATATTTCTGCCTTATATATATTTTAGACGCTCATGTGCCTTGTCTCCAATACTTGATGCTCGCATCTTGAACGGTAACGGCACCTCTCCGAGTGAAGATAAAATATTTGCCGGAAACTCAGCCTATGTGCCACAAAGTTGGAAAAGTCAAAATTTAAAAACTAAACAGACGAGAAAGCAAAAAGGTCAGGCATAAGAATTAAAAAAATGCATAATATATCGCGTTTACCTCCTGGATTAAAATTCGTGCCTGTACAGGTAACTCTGTATGACTGAAACATTGCTTGCCCGGAAGCAATTTGAACAGAGCAACGATCACGAGATTGGCAGAAGTTATTGACGCCATATAAGTTCGCGACCTCTTATTCAACTGCAAACGGCCATTGCCTAGCATGCTACTTAAAACTATGAACGAGATGCCGGGAAAGTTAAAATTTACGATCGATCATGAGAAGGACGACACACTGACTTTCTTTGACGTGCTTATATGCAGGCGGGCAGATAGTTCCATTCAAAGATCCATATATCGGAAAACCACATGGAAAGGGCAGTATGTGCACTTTCTCAGTTTTCTTCCAATTCGGCGGAACCGAAAGTTGGTTTTATGCCTTTTTATTAGAGCCGCTAGTACCTGTTCTTCGGATAGGATCGATGAAGAGATAAGTTCTCCTAAGAAAGTATTTTTGTTAAAGGCTATCCGAAGGAATTCATTGATAAGTACCAAAACCGCAGACAAGAAATTCCTCCCGAACTATCAGTGTCAAATAGCCAGTGAGCATCTTTTCTCCCTTTAAAAACTGATATTTTATCCAACGAGATAAAACGAAGGACTCGATATACAATTAAAGAAACTTACCCAGCCGCTAAATTGTTATACATAAGCACAACAACGGCTATTCTTGTTCGACCAACTAAAGAAATTCTGCCTTTGCACGCCACATCACACTGTGGTAATGAGTTTACATGTAGTTGAGGGTGCAAACACATCAGGTGCATGCAAATGCAGTTGGTAACGCGATCAGCTGAACAAATGCCGAAGTGATTGCTCAGGGCAGAACATAAAGTACCCAAGAGTTCAATCCCGAAGCACGTAGTGGACAGCAGTCATACGCTCGACCAAAAGACTACATTAAGGGTCCCCATTCGGGCGGCGACCGGGCGTTTCCTACGATTAGCGGAGGCCGCTGCAATACGGAGAAGAAAGCTCGAACTCAAATTCGAAAATATCGGAATTCCGGGAACGGAGAAAAACCGATCAGTCCAAAGCCAACACTTACAGCTGCAACTTTCAACTGCTGATCGATAAAAGTCAGGCCCAGCTGTCTGAAACGTCAGCGAATCTTCAAATTTATTCCGGTGAGCAGAAGATGAATTATAAAGCTAGAACTCTGTAAGCTGCTGGATCATGTGATCAACCATGCATTGTCGTGGTAACGATCCATAAACTCATTCCCCCTCGCTCCTCCTTAGGATTGACTGATACCCTGTCTTCTGTCATCTTCCCCACGTTAACGACATTTCACAGGCTACCATGAACATGAACTTGCATGAGCTGCCATGCTGTGACAAATATTTCTCCCCTTGTGTCCCCTCACACTGCGCCCTAATCTAAGACTAATAGCTTCTACTCTATTTACCTATCATGTTTCACCAATCTAGGTTGGCACTTAAGTGCTCAGTTAATTTATCTTATGAATGGACAATGACTGTTTGCAGTTGAATAAGAGGGCGCAATAAGCTCTGCTAATCTCGTGATTTTCCCCTTGTTCAAATCCATATGAACTAGTTGCGTGGATCGTTGAGTAAATAACGCCAATTTTTTTTCAAATGACACTGCCACACGATGGTTCCATAGATGACCCAAACTGAAGTTGTCGGACGTAAAACAAAGACAAGGAGAAACGAAGCAATAGAAAGAAAAAAGACGAGGAACTGGGAGTTTGCAGACCTACAAGTGACAGTCACAACGTCGCCTAATTGGGAACCACTCATAAAAAATAAATAAGAGCTGTAACAGAATCCAAGCAATACAACCAGCAAAGGAGGAAAATCACCTTCGTGTCTTCATGATTGCAGTGAAGAGGCGCACTGAGGCTGAGCTCAGTGCAGAGCTTAGTCCGGAATCGCTGCAGTTGTCATCCTCAACGGTAGTTCGAACGATGCGGCAATAAAATACGGAGGCATGAACCATGTAAGCCAATTAAGACAAAAGGCTAAACCACCTCCACGGCAGCTGCTTCGATATAGTACTACAGGAAACGAGGCAGAACAGAATCCCCGAGACGGCAGTCCTGAATCGGACCGAAATTCTCAGCATTCCTGCTTTTTGGGCAATTATTAGTGTACTATAGTGGCAATCTAGGGCCCCCAGTAAGCGCCTTACCTAGGAGGATATCTAAAAAAGGAAGCAAACCTGCCGTTTCCAATTCCAAGGGGTGTGCTCGGTTAACGACATGTAGAAGCGCATTTACATCAGTTTGTGATGGTTCGATGGGGAAGATGTCATCGACATATCGATCTTAGTGTTTTAACTCATAAATCTACTCGCTGAGTTGATATTTCTCCAGCTTGCCCATTAAGATGCTAGCCAAGAGAGGCCCGAGAGGCAAGCCTAAAGCGACGCCTTCTATTTGTCTGTATAGTTGGTTATCGAAAAGGAATTGCCCATAAGCTGTGCATTTTAGTAAAAGTTCCTTTAATGCATCAGTTGGTATTCCTACTTCTACATGGTTTGCCGCTACTAGTTTGCAGATAAAATCGACTGCCTTTGTTACTGGGACGTTTGTAAACAGCGAATAGACGTCTAAGGAGAGCATCTTCATGCCATTTAGGTTTATGTCTTTTACGCCACCGATAAATTGGAACGTTTTCTGATAGATATGTGGCACCAGCTGCTGCTGAAAGGGCTTGAGTTTCTCTGCCAACCACTTCACTATCACATGGTATGGCGACTTTCGTATGTCCAGAATCGGACAAATTGGCAGGCCATCCTTTGGGATCTTAGGCAGGCCATATAAACGGGGAAGGTGCGTGCCTACTGGCCTTAGGAGGGTTTACCGAAAGTGTACACTCGCCAAATGCTGTTCTGAATTATAAGTGGGCAACAGTAGCTTATGTAGCCCCGCTCAGTAATCCCCACAACCTGCATTTTTCCTACGAAAATGGCGGCTATCAGGATTTATGAGTGGGGAATTAGGACACGCAGTAAAATAGACTTTACCAAGTGCAAAATGCATTTTGATTGTACTGTATTTAGAAGTGTTGTTTATTTATATCTGTAGATTGTCCTAATCTGTATTATCATTTAACTTATTGCGGAAAAGCCAGATTATAAAATTGCAAGTTTCTTGAATTTCCCGAAAAATTAAAATGGTGGTTAAGAGGTCATCTACATCAACTTACCTGTGGTCCAACTTACCATTCTGGACTTATATTAGTATAGTCCGCGGCGCGTAGCGCCGCGCAAACCTTTAATTTACATGCGGAACAACCTGCTTCCAACAGTCGCGGGAAGAAACTTTGATTACGTTTTTTCACTTAACACTTACTTCTAAAAATTTACTTCTCTCTCTCTATCCTATTTCCCCAGCCCACACAACTCTTTAACCACCGTTTTTGCAGGGCAAGATGCTGGAACTAGGGGTTCATGAGTGGGGCTACATAAGCTACTTCTGCCTATTAGTGCACTATAGTGGCGACCTCGGGTCCCAGTAAGTGCCTTACCTACGGTGATATCACATCAAATCCTTGTTAATTGAGATAATGACACGTATCTGACCTGGCAAATAAATCTGTAAAGAAGGAATTTAAATTTTCATTAGAGTATGCATAGCATGGGGCATACACTTGTACAGAATTGAAAAGGGCGCAGTCTCAACGTACTCTGACGCGTGTCAGTACCTTGATTATGTAGAACTAGATTGAACTCCCGAAAACATTACCACCAATGAGAGGGTCGTAAAAAAGTTCCATCATTTTTATGCATAGTGGTAGCTACGTGTAGCTTTTTCACTAGAACGAAACGCGGTCAACGTGAAGGAGGCTAAGCTACCTATAGTGGAATAGCGGCATGGATTTGTTACCGTTACTTTGCTCTGTAAAATAGGGAATTGGTTTATGACTCATCTGTGCTCCTTCGAACTGCCTGGTTGGCTCAATAAAGTGCGCAGCAGAGCATAAAACTGTGCAGAGTTAATCGGCGTACTGGGTATTTTATTGCAGTAATACTGACAGATGAAGCAGTTAAGTAACCAGAAGAACCGCACTCCGAAGTTGGAGTCAGTGTATGATTGACGTTCCACTACCTATGGAGGCAACCTAATGGTGGGCGTCATTTCCACGCAATAGGCTGTATTTTTTCTTAAGGCAAGGCTTATCGAAAGACATAAACCTATGATGAGTACTTCAACGCGCTTCAAAGCTCTGACTGCTCCAATCTTTTGAACAAGACAGATGCCTCCTGTTATAACGGTGATGTCTGTGTCGCTAACGTTATAACGACGGCGTTGTCCTTGTAACAGTGACATCTGACGTGCGTCACCGTTTTCATGAAGGGAAACGAATATGCGTACCCAAGGTCCTTGTTACAAAGAAGACAAAGGCGCGATCGTCAATGGGACGGCACTTGTATTAGTCTGAGCTTTCGGACTCCTACAAAAGACCATCATCAGAGAAAATGGGAGAACAGCAAGAATTGTCAGCAACGAAAAAAATGGCGGTTGGGGAGGGAGTAGCCTTCGCGATTGGTTGGGTTTACGCTACGTCGCCTCACCGTATCGTCTCGATGTGCGTCGTCAGCCTTATGGCGTGCGGCCTTTGCGTCGTGGCGTTCGTCCCTGAACATGAGCTGGACCGTGCTTCTTGGTCGCACGAACGGAGAGAAAATAACCAATCGCTTCGGTTCTTTCGTGTTATTTAGCATAGAAAATATCTTGAATGTCCAAAAGCCTCCGATTTGCCAAAACCCCTACCTTAATCTGCAGTTTTCCTTGCTAAAAAACCTTGCAGAGCATCAAATCCACTCAACAGATTGAAATAAGAGGATCACATGTAGGCTAAACTGCCAACTTTAATTTCGATCATACCCGTGTACAACTTAAGTCACCGACTGGAAAGTATTAATTCTTAGGCTGTCTTCATGAGTTTAATGGGACTTACTGATTAAAATAGCTTCCCTAGTCATAAATTCTAAAACGTGTCCTCAAGTAATCGAAGGAATTATGATCAATGCGATATTCATCAAATATTTTAATCACCTATAGGAATAAAGTGCTGCTGACAGCATTCAGAATAGAATATACATGAACAGTATGAATGAATTTAAACTCGGAATAGCTGTGCAGTGGAATCAACTTGCTGACCCATATTTTCTAGGCACATTTAGAAAAT
>JAYGXS010000007.1:20661306-20708535 GCA_036362985.1 Ligula intestinalis
TGGCTGGAGCTTCGAAGCTCCAGCCAATGCAGAAACCATTCTCTACTACGCATACTTTTTATTACTTTTTTACAGTTTCCTTCCCAACATTAATTTTCCTTCTAGTTATTTCAAAATGAAGTATAAGACAAAGTCATATACATTTGCAAATTATCTCCTTCTGTGTGCAGATGGTGCAGAGAATTCTCTGCGGGAATGTATATAGTCAAAAAGAAAAAAACAAAAAGTCGGTCAAACAAAGTACGTTCTGGAGTAGGCAAACCCCCTTTAAGGCATAAAGTTCGAGGAGTTGAGTGAGTGAGAGAGAGAGAGAGCAAGATATAAGTATGCGTATAATTTTTAAAGCCATATTCGACTGTATTCCGTATACCGTGAATAAACTTAGGAACAAAAACACATAACAGACAGAACATAGTGGCCGAAGTCTGCAACTATTTCCATAATCAAGAGTCGTGCATGAATGAGTAGAAATATGTAGGTCAAATTGGACTTCTTCCCAAACAGTGCTAGCACTGAATACTAGCAAATGCAGAGCATGAGTGGGGAAATGGCTATCAGGACAAAATTCTTCCAGGTAGCTTTAAACACAGATAAAGCACCTATGGCATCTCTGCCGTGGGGTTCACCCTCGAGTCTCGCCAGCAGGATATATACCGTTATCGATCGGTGAACGTTCGTCAACCAGCGTCAATATTCCGATCTAAATCGGCCAGGCAATGAGCCCGGGGCTTAAGGGTTAGGGTGTTAGATATTTGGTAAACAGGGATTGGATATAACTGGCCGTTGATTCATAGCAAGCCAAAAATGGCCATTGCAACCACCCTTGTTTTTGACGACAATGCTCCTACTTCACTATTTCTGAGAAATTTAACTGCAAGGGCTTCATTCTGTCATAGTGGCCACAAAGATAGAGAAAGCCTACACTGGTCATTCTTTATTTATTCATAAGAATAAGGTGAACACAGGCGACATTTGTTACGGGCTGTCTACCATCTGATTGGAAGACAGCGACGATCATCCCACTTTTCAAGAGTGGAAGCCGAGCGTCCGTAACTAACTACAGGCCGGTGAGCCTTACCTCCATTTGATGCAAAACCATGGAAAAAATCATTAAGAAGGCGTTGATGCAGTTCCTCGAGCAGAATCACCTCCTTTCCGACGCTCAACACGGTTTTCGCAGTGGTAGGTCCTGTCTTACCAATCTGCTATTCTCAGTTGATAGCTGGACGAGGGAAAAACGGTGCATGCGATCTACATTAACTTCAAAAAGGCGTTCGATACCGTCCCTCATCAACGCCTGCTGCTTAAGCTGCGCAGCTCAGGCGTTTGAGGAACTTCCTCCTATGGATCCAACACCTATGACAGGACGGTCACAAAGAGTCCAAATCGGTCGCCAGCAGTCCTCGGGTTTACCTGTGTTGAGTGGCGGCCCACAGGGCTCAGTTTTAGGTCCCGTATTGTTCCTTGTTTTCATCAGCGACTGTGTCAGGGATCTAGACTGTGAAGTCACCTTGTTCACCGATGACATAAAATTATGGAAATTTGTCCAAAGTATGGCAGACGAAAACTAGCTACAAGCCAACTTGAACAGATTGGAGGACTGGTCAAAGCTTTGGCTTATGCCTTTCAATGTAAGTAAATGTAACTTTTTTTCAAATCGGCAGTTGTAGAGCATCCTGCACGAAGGTCAATTCCTTAAACGGTACACCGCTAAAACCTGTTGAGAGTCAGTAGGACTTGGGCGTGTGGATAACTTCTACACTCAAACCAACGTTGAACTCTACGAAGGCGGCGAAATCGGCCAGATCTATATTACAGCTGATTAGACGAGCGTTTCTGGGGTTTGAAAAAGACAGCTTTTCCAAAATCTTTGGAAGCTTCATCCGGCAGCGCCTGGAGTTCGCTATACAGGCATGGAGGCCATGGACTGTCATAGATTTTACTGTCTTAGAGAAGGTCCAGAGGCGAGCGACAAACATGATCTAAGGTCTAGGAACATTGGCCTTTGAAAGTAGACTGTCCAGTCTCGACCTATTTCCCCTTTCCTACAGACAACTCCAAGGGGACCTCATATTAACCTCCCGTATTATGAAAAACCTGCATTGTTGTTTCTTTCCTGATGACTTCTCTGCCCAGGCTAACACGCCAACTTTGCGCGGGCATTCCCTTAATCTACGCCCGGGCAAAGCAAGGATCGACGGAAGAAACGTTTTCTTTACCAACAGAGTAGTTTCAGTGTGGAACGCTCTTCCAGAAGAGGTTGTCCTCTCCACTTGCGTCTGTGCATTTAAGAGTATACTGGACATGTATCAATCGCAAACGCCATGAAGGTAAAAACTCCTTTATCATATTACAACGAATCACATTACTATGAATCACGCTTATCACATACACTACGTCACATTATACTACTCGTGATTTGCAAGTAGCCATATATTGTTCCGTCATTTTTTGGGAAGATGGTTTTCCCGGAACATGTAACTGTCGTACATTTGAAATTTTTCTTTGTATCAACTTATTTCCTATCATCCTGTTACCAACAGGGAGTTCAAAGGCATTCGCCTATCTTTCCCCCAATAAACTGATACTGATACATGAGGCGTCTCGGTACATCATCTTGGGAAAGGAGAGGTTTGAGGACACGGTGGTTGCGTGCGACCTGGGACAACAGTAAGAGCTCTTTAAGTAAGCGGGTACAGGGGAGGAGGGTGGAGGGCTTGGTGACCTAATGTGTTGTGATAAGATGAAGATGTTGGAGTTGATTTCATGGCTATGCTCAGAGCACTACAATCATCACGCTCAGTTCCGGTGTAGAGGAAGCGAAGGGGAAAGACCAGTAGGTGTTTTTTTATTGCGTACAGAATCCCTGCGGTGGTCATACGCACCCAGCAAGTGTCGAGCCTGCCCGTGTGCGTCTGTTAGCTAGTGTGAGGTGGCCGTGAATATACAAACGTCATACAAGAGTGAGTCGCTGGCTGCTTGATCGGTTGATTGGTCGATAGCAGGATGCGCGAGCATGTGATTGGCTATACCAGATGTCGGCCAGTAATCATGTGACAAACATGGAACAGCAGCTAACCGCTTCGCCCATGAGGGAAGCAACAACTGACATGGTCACCAACCACTGATCAGTCCGTTGGCTGACGAGGCGCATACCAACAAGCATGTTGGTTTGCCACCAATGACGACAGCCGCACGCGAGACCACCAGCAGTCAGCGGCAAACATACTGGTCAAAGTTTGTGCGTCAGGCACGGATTTAGTACTTGGCACTAGTCAGGGCTGAAGCAGTCATGATCAGCAGGAAGAACCATCACTTTACGCCGATGATGGAACCGAGAGTACTTCCAAAACTTCAGTCTAAATACACTTCGGTTCGTGTTCTTGTCACTTCTTCGTCCTCTTTTTTGAGGGGTTACAAAAACGCTGAATATAGTTTGGAGAAGAGATGGCAACAAGGTCGAGAACCGTTCACGTCCAGCGACGATGAAGCAGGCATCCGAAAGTTCCGCAAATATAAATTCAGTGTCGCGAGCGACGGTAGGTCTGAAAGCGAAAACACTATCGCTGGGGCAAGAAGGTGAGCATTATGTGAAGTTCGTAGTGGTCATACAACCGCATTTACACTACACTTAACAGTTCTTACAATCACGGCGTGGGCTCGTGATAAATGCCAGGTTCGCTTGGCTATCAGCATCCAAGTCCTGAATCGCCGCGATTCTATAATCCATGTCTCATCTGGATGCGATGATGCAGCGGCAATTTTGCTCGCTGTCAATGGAATCTAGTGTCAATATGGCAGTTCGGAGATTACCCCCTGCGTTGATACTTTTTGTTCACGCTTCCCGTGACTCATTATGCCTTTGACCGCGAAGCATGCTGGCGTGGCGGTCACGTGATATCTCACGGTCGGCTTGATATCATATCCTTGGTCTCGCAAGCTGCCTGCCGTCTCCTGATTGGCTGGAGGGCGCCCCCGGATGCTGTAAGCCGAGCGCACAGGCACAGACCACGCACACACGTCAACTGGCTTGTTAATTGTAGGCAGCTTGTTTCTGCAGAACTCTTTGTCAGCTCCTTTTGTTACAGAGTATTGTCGTACCTAATTGGTCTTACGGCCTTCTGACTTGGAGAACCTTCTGTAGTCGACAAGCATCTTTCTATATAAATACAACTGAACATATGAGTCCCAGGAAGAAATTAAAATAATGATGTGGCCACTGGGACATGACATTTATTCGCCGTCGTGAATGCCTCATCAGAGACATTAGCAGTAGCGGGTATTTTCTGCACAATGTGTGGCAATATTAGTAGTATAAAGTTACTAACTACTGCAAACTTAGTACAATTAACGACTAGCCCATTGATAATAACTTTCCGCTTGTGCACTAATTACAGGATAAATGGATTGCTGAACGCTAGTGGAATTGAAAGTAAGAATTGCTTTGTAGTCTAGTTCCCGGCGTTGCCGTTCGACTACGCGTTGGTCTGTGTGCTCCCAAGTGGCAACTTGCTTTGGCCAAATTGAACGTTAGCACCGGATTTGGATTGAGGAAGTCGGTGCCCTTGTTTGTATCCTGAGTACCCGTGAACCAAATCTTAAGAAATAGCGACTTACACGATTATCACCTTCCGCGAGAATTTCAGCCTCATTGAATTTGAATATGTGTCTGGGCCTCCTCGAATATGCCACGACTTGGGAATTGGCGTCATTTCTCCGTACTGCTGCCGCGTTTTCGGCAATTCGCGTCCTCGAATTTCTTCCAGTTTCTCCGAAGTATTCGCTTTGTCCACAACTACCCCAGATCCTAAAGACGACTCTAGATGTTTCATGGCGTGGTAATGAGTCTTTTAGGTTCAGTATCTGACGCCTAACGGATGCCTCCGGACCGTGTGTGAGTCCAACTCTAAGAGATGCGAGAAGGCGGCCGACGTCCTCCGAGACCTTTTTGACGAATGGAGTCGCTTGCCAAAACGTGGGGTCGCTGCGATTTGGTTGCCTATCTCGTTTGCAGATGCACCGGTTGACGAATTTGCGTGGGTAGCGTATGTTTCTAAACATCTGTCGAATATACTGTATTTCGTTATTTTTTTCGTCCGACTCACTGCAGTGCATTTCAACAAGCCGATAAAGCCTACTTACGCAACTGCATTTGTGGCTGATTGGCTGGCTGCTGTTGAAGTTTACTACATGCAGCAGTCTTAAGGCCACAACAAAATTTGCCGCAGACGAGGACATCAAGGAAGGCTAGTTAGTTGTTTCCAACACAAGCGAACATACGAGTCCCAGGAACTAATTAAGAAGGAGATTTGATCGCCGGGATAACACTTGTCTTCGTCTGAAGTTTTGATATCCTTCCTCGATGTCCTTGACAATCGCAAAGATTGTGGTGGCCTAAAGATTAAAGTATTTCTGAATATGAAAAACAGGATGAAGGTACAGAATTTCAACAGAAAGCACCCAGTCAGCCACAAACGCAGTTGCGTAAGGACGTCCTATCGGCGTGTTGAGACGAACTGCCACGAGGACAAATTTGCCGAACTAAAATAGATCTGGCAGATGCGTGGCTACCCACGCAATCTCGTCAACCGGTGCTTGTGCAAATGAACTGGGCAACAAAATCAATTGACAATCGTTCGAGTCAAAAATTACTTGAGTCGTGGTTCTTAGGCCCTCAGTTCATAAACAAGTGCAATGATTTGCCTAATCCATACCCGATGCTGGGCCTCAATTTGGCCAACGCAAGTCCGCCGACTTGAGGAACGCACAGGACATCGCGTCGTTTAACACCAACACGGGGAATCAGACAGCCGAGCAATCATCACGCCCAGATCAGCCACGCGTGAAAAAAGTTCAGCAAGTCGGAGCCCGCATGTCGGTACTCGAGCGATCACCACACAAGAGGGCAATTATTGTTAACTGTCGTTAGTTTCTATACGTGTCCTGTAAATACGGAAACTTCCTGTGCATGTGTAACCAATTTCTGTTATTGCCTTCTGCTCATGTCTCTGATAAAGAATCCGCGACGGATTTCGGAACGTTAAAAGAATAAAAGTGGTACCCCAGCCATTGAATCCTCTTTCCATGCATCCATCCTCCATCGTCAAACCAGCGTTGCTGCTGTTAGTGTTTGCCTTTCTGAGGGTAGTCCAATACGATAGTGAAAAGCCCGTTGTCGACGGGCACGCTGATAACGTCCCGATCGGCCTTACGTACTCTTAGTGCATCACGTTTGTCCTTTGGGAACACTGTGCGGTTGATAAGGCGCAAGGAGAGGTGTTCTACTGTCGCATTGGACAGAACCGACTTCATGAAAAGTGGGGGCTGGGAATGCCGCAGTAGAGGTCTTGGGAGCAGATGTTACAACGAACTGGGATGGGGTTGGGGGCGGGGTACGGTGACATGAATTCTGTGGCGCTAGGTTGTGCAGATAAGGGGAGGAGGTGTTAACGCTTGGATTGTGGGCCAAGTGTTCCGGGGGGGGGGGGGGCGCATAACCAGTGGAATTCTGCTTGAACGAGCACGGACGGCCTGTTGTTGTTTCAGGCTGGGCGCAGGTTAGTGGACTATGCGCGAAAACCGGCATAGTGTGCATCAAGGTCTACGTATCAGTTAATACTGTCCAGGCTCGAGTGCCAAGCTTTAAGGAATTCTCTCCCCTGTCTTGTATTAGCCACTGCGAGCACCTCGGTGCCATCTCAATTGAAGCGGTGATCCCACTCAATGCGGTGCGCAAATAAGAGTGATACCTGTTCGTAAATTTACGAGAACAACTCGATTTTCCGAAGATCTTTTTTCTCTTCATCATTTAATCTCGGAATGCAACTTGCTTCACATATCCAGAACCGACTTTCTTTAAAAGGCCAAAATTTAGTGGAGGATCGCCAGTAAAAGCTCAAAAAGCAGACACGCGACATTAATTTCATTATTTCGGCATTAGAGAACTCGGGTGCAATAACGTAGTCTCACCGGCGCATAAGGTAGGCGATCCTCTCTGGCCCATCATATCATTCAAAGGCACTCCAATGTACGGGTTAGCGGTAACCGCCCCCCTTGCATACCTTGGAAAGGACATGTGTGTTTGACCATCGATTTCGATGAAATCCACCAAGTGCACAAACAGGTTGGTATTTGCGTTTATCTCAAGGGTTAGCTTATAGTGATAGCGGACATAGTAAGCGCCAACTGAACTCCCGCCTTCCTCCGGGGTCAAGAAGAGCAAACGGGACCCAGAATTTCTCCACTGCAAGCCAGAAACACCGTCTAACTTAGTCTGATGCTGATTTAATCCAACGCTGGACCTCAAAACCCTTTGATATGGAAAATGAGCGGAATGTGTGTTTAAACTCTTCCGAGTTAGTACACGTTTGGAGCCCTGAGCAGAGCAGATTTTGCTTTGGTTTCTACCCTTTATACTCTTTTCATTAGGCTGTGTCCGTTTTGACTATTTTCGGACTATGATACTACTGCTAGAAGTACGTGCCTAGGCTAGAGTGCTAGTTCTAGTATTCATGCTTACTAAGGCCAGTAAATAGTATACTATAATATGGCCTGTCTGTGCTTTTTAAGAAGTCGGCACCCAGTATGCACTCCTAATCTTAATGAGGCAAAATGATTAGCTTGTGGCTAAAAAAAGTATTTTTTTAAAAATAGCACACCTTCTACCATTCCTTTACGTTCTAAGATGTGCCGTCTATAGACTACATATAGGCCTACTGCAGTATAAATGTGTAACTTGCACATTGCAGAACGTTTACTCATATTCTCTCGATCCCAATGAAGTGGGTGAATCTTGGTTTATGCCATTCATGTCTGAGGCCCTAAGCACATTAGGGCTTTCCTTGCTTCCGCACTCTCAACTTAATCCACCAGTCTAGGTCCTCTTGTTGGTTAGCGAGACTTTATTAAGTATTAGATCCAGTGTTGCAATGCCTTTATGCCGTATGTCGCCATTTGCCGTTATCAGGCTACTATTTTGACTTACTGCAGTGTCTACCACGGTGTCTACTCCTGAGGTTTAGGGACGCCTCCTGTCTAGTAGGGGAGCAGTCTGCCCCATAATCAACTAACATTGCTATATCCTATAACTGTGTTAGCAGCTGAGTAGTAAGCAATAAGCAGAGCATAAGGGAATGCGAAATTACTGCCATGCCTATTTGTCGCCTGAGGCGACTGTGTAGTACAACCGAGTTTATACTTTCAGTAGTTCTATCAAGTACGTTGTACGTGTGTGGGGGAGTGCAGACGAATAGATGCGTGCAAAGTTGCCTTTATGGTGGTCGTTGTGCGGTTATCACGAGGGTAGCAGCCTTCGGGAAACCACCGGCACATTTTGAATGCTATTGCCGATCGAGCGCTATGATTGGTTTGTAAATGGCCAATGGCCAAGGACTAGCCATTTTGTAAGTGAGCGGGTGTCCGATTTGGACGCCTAGACTACATGCCCCGACCCTAGACACCAACCTATCTGTGCGCGATGGTATTACAGTCGCTTTAAATATACTACTAAGACCATGGACATGTTCTGGATAGCCACTGGACAGATGTCGCGGGACATTTTCGAGTGCCCAGGCCTTCTGCCATTCCAAATCTTCTGTTTAGTAGGGTTCAGACCACTCTAGATGTGAATATGTGCCGGACATTAGGGATATTTGCGCAGTCAGAATTACACATAAGATTAGTTCAGTATCACGTCAGCAAAAATCTTCGCAATGAATACTCAAGTCACTCACTCTTTATGCTTGCATGAACGATCGCCGAATGCGCAAGAAGTTTTGATTTAGCAGCAAACTAGCCCTACCAACAAGCCCATAAAGCTTCGTCTTGCTGCCATAAGTGAATCAGCGCGTATACGAAACGTAGGGTCAATAGACACCAAGTTCCAGTGATTACATGTTCTTCTCCTTGTTCCTTTATACTTCGATGAATTACCCGCATGCTTCTTTTACCCTACGGTAAACTGTGGTCAATGTCTTCATTTTTTAACATTTGCTTCCTTAGAAAACGCAGACATTTCTATAACCCGATAAAAATGGTGAATTTATTTCAATTTTCAAAATCCTTACATACTACAGTAAAACCCAAATGCAATATTGATGGCTATTATATTGGTTGAAACGCTATCGGTAACTTTTATTTCAAATGTTCAGAACACTTGGCACTGCCTGCTTACGTTAGTAAAGTAATCAAAGTCCTCTTTAGGAATTGAAGGCAGATTATTGAGATTTTGATAAACGAAAGCACACAAGCGACACTCGATGATTGTTTCCGTCTAAAATAGACAAAAAATTGAATGAATGCCAAAGTCAGTAGTAAAATCAAATTTAACCATCAACACTCAAGGATAGTTGTTTGCTGCATCGTTCAAGTTTACAACAACATACAGTATGGCGCGTGCTGCAAGAAAGATTCCGCAAATCGAAAAAAATGCCGGTTATCACTCGCAAACCAACACTGAGTAGTGTTGCAATACTGTTTATCATGCAGGCGAATTTCATTTATTTTCATTCACGTTAGGATGCCGACTCTGTGATAAGCTTCTTTCTGACTGCTGCGAAAAAGTTTATTCTGTAAAACATGGCTACTTAAATAGTATGCATTTTTTCATTGATTTTGACTTCATGCACGCAAAATTCCTCTCTTGTACTTATTTGATAGCAAATTACGCCTTCTTTAAATTTTATTCTTGAAGGGAGAGTTTCCTTCGGTTTTAAAAAGGTTTCTGCATTGCCGAATGATTTTGAAACCTACCGAATGCTAGAACAGAATTCAAGCTTTACAAACTGAATGCTGTGTTCATCCTTTTTAAGGAAAATTAAGCCTTTGCCTACGATTTGAGGAAGCGGTTCCAGAGAATTTTGTGATAGACATGGATCATGCCGTATGTATCAGGGGCAGCATTAACAAATTGATGCATACGATGTTTTCTGAATGAACACCGCATGGTCATAAAAAAAACTCAAATCGAAGGAAACGCCTTTTCGAAGAATACAATTTAAAGAAGGCGTAATTTGCTATCCAATACGTACAAGAGAAAATTGTTTCGTGCATGATTTCTGTAAAGTATATTTGAACTGATAAAGGCAGTCAAAATCAATGAAAAAATGCATACTATTTAAGTAGCCACGTTTTACGGAATCAACTTTCTTGCAGCGGTCAGAAAGAAGCTTATCACCGAGTTGGCATTCTAGAATGACTGAAAATAATTGAAATTGGAATGCACGGTAAACTGTATTGCAACGCTACTCAATTATGGTTTGCGAGTGATTACTGGTCATTTTCAAGTTGCGGAATGTTTCTCATAGCACTCGCCATACTGTAAATAATGCCTACGATCCAGACAAGAGAGTGTTAGAGGGAGGTTTTGCAAGTGTGATTGAATTCATAGCGCGGGGTGGGGTGTTTGTAGCTCGGCGGTTAGAGCGTTGGCTTCCGGTAAAGCCCTTCACTATTACGTGGGCTCAAATCCCGCCGAACGTCTCCAGTTTATTTTTCACAATTGGGTGAACTCAAACAAGAGAGTATCTTTGATTTCCAACAGTTGAATACAATTGGTATTAATAATAATGATACCACGCATTTGTTTAGCATGCATTTGCCCATTCACCAGCCTTCAACAAGAAACCAATGCCAACGTCCAAACCTAGCTGACACTTTAGAATACATATAGGGGTGAAAAATAACTGATAATATCCATGTAACTCAAGGGAACAATGATATTTTTTAGCAATTTCTTGCCAATGCTCTCACCAAAACCTTTCCGTAGGCCTGCCAGGCAAAGTACGATGCGTAGGCGTCGTCATTTTTATCAAGCCAATTTAGATAGTCTGCCAACTCGGCAGGTGATGAAAAGTCGTCCACATGAATGAAAGAGTTTGGTGGCGCCACAGCGCAGTACACTTCTCTTGAAGCACCCATTACCACTGGCAGCATACCGAAACTATGAGAACATGAAAAAGGGAATTAGTTTGTTATGCAACGGAAAGTATGTCAGTTCGTTAGAAAGTCACGCTGAAAAGAAGATGGCTGTTTTATTTCATCAGGACGATTTCAGTTGTTGCTTGTTGAACACGTTCGAAGCCCCACAAACTCGAAAAATAAGTGAATACAGAGTGCATTATGTAGAATGGCTTTCTCAGTTACAAACAGGCTGCGGTATGGACCCTAGAGAGCGCTCGAACGCCAAAGCTGTAGAGTAGAAGCAGAAGCATGTCAGCGGACTTTGCTTGCAGCAGGGTTCTTGATGGCCGCATCTTCCACAGTTCGGTTATGATCACTCTGCTCGCTGTTGTCCGTTCCCCGTTTTGATCCCAAAGTACTCATGCCGCATGATAGGGATCCCTCTGTTTTGCCTAGCTGATGGTTGCTGTCATAGCCAGCCATACAGCGAAACGGTGAGGAAAAGCAGCCCCCCGAGGGTTCGTACGAATACGACAGTTCTATCACGTGTGTTACAATTACACAGGTTCATTCCTTCATTCTAAGATTTTGTGTGACTATTTTGTTTCATTTATCTAGACAGAATGTTCACACGCCCTCGTGTTTTAATTTACATTTTAAAAGTTTTTTTGACATAAAAACGTGCACGCTAACAAACAGGGAGTTCACCGGTACACATCTTCATTTCTCTCAAATAAACTGACTGGAACTATTCTAAGTAATATACCGTCTAAAGCGTTTGAAGTAGGAATACCATATATTGAGTGGTTAAATAAGTCTATGCAATCCAGACATGCGGGTATTTCCAATGCACACGTTTCAATTTTCTGGAACTAACTCTTCGTTGAGTCACTCGTTGACCGGCTGAAAATATGTGCCAAAATTATTCGAAGGATGAGATACACCCTTAAAAGTCTATCACTATGAAGCATATACACAGTGTCCCAAAAAGTGTACACATACTTTCCATAGTTGTTAAATTGGTGTTTGTCATAATTTTATCATTTAAAAAATGTAAAAATATTTACAAGTATCATTTTATTGTGCTTTGCACTGAATGTTCTCAAAATGACTTCCATTTGGATCATGACACTGCTGACAATGCGAAGCAATGCAATCAAACACACCATGAAACAATGCCCTTGGTATTCGGATGCATTCAGGTTCAAAAGCTTCTCTCAATGCAGTCACTGTTGCAATGCTCAAAATGCAGTAAAAAAGAACAATACAATGATACCTGTAAATATTTTTTTTATTTTTGAAATAATAAAATTACAATAAACAGTAAGTTTACACTTATTTAAAATGTGTATACATTTTTAGGACACCCTGTATTAATGAGCACTCCCGCCGTATATACATTGTTTCTTCTAGACATCTAGCAGGCTATAATAATATTTTTGTCCTACTATAATGTCTACGTAAAGGACCACGCTCAGTTCTCTTAACATTTTAACTCAAAACTTAAGAACGTGTTTTACAGCAACATCCTTCTACACCAGAAGGATGAAAATATATCAATATTCTTGAATCATTAGCATTTTTCCTTGAAATTTACTCTTTATTTTCAGAAAGGCTTCGAAAAGATCTGCTATTGTGGCACATATGCGTACATTGATCTGACAAAGGACGCACTCCTCCGTCCATATTGCCATTAGAGCCCTCTCTTGAGCCTCCACCGCGAGGCGGCTAGGATATAGGCAGAAGGACATTACTGTTTCTATAATTATCCTACAAATATCTCCACAGCCATTAATCTTACATCTAAAGTATTTCTACATATAAAACTTGTCATTTCAGCCGGATAAACATTTTGGCAAAAAATATGTCTCACTTACAAATAATTGCCCTTGTGTTTGACCGTCGATCTCAATTAGGTCCACCAAGTGCAACAACAGGTCGGCACAGATGGTGATGGCCTCAGGGGCTAGCTTTAAACCAATAGCGGATGAAGTTAGCGCCAACCACACTCTTGTCCTTTGTCCAGAGTCAGGAAAACCAAACGGGACCCGGCGTAAGCTGGTTTCTCCAATGCAGGCCAAAACACCGCTAGGCTGAGTCTTAGATGACAGTAGATTTTGTGCGGGTACTATTGTGCTACCTAGCCTCGCTCACCCACAGTAGGTGTGAAGACAGGGTGAAGAAGGCCGAGACTGATACGATTTCTACTTTTCCTACTACTACTACTACTACTACTAATACTACTACTACTACTACTACTACTACTACTACTACATCTACTACTACTACTACTACTACTACTACTACTACTACTACATCTACTACAACTACTTCTACTACTACTACTACTACTACTACTACTACTAATACTACTACTACTACTACTACTACTACTACTATTACTACTACTACTTATACTACTACTACTACTAATACTACTATTACTACTACTACTAATACTACTACTACTTCTACTACTACTACTACTAATACTACTACTACTACTACTACAAATACTAATACTACTACTACTACTACTACTACTATTACTACTACTACTACTAATACTACTACTACTACTTCTACTTCTACTACTACTACTACTACTACTGGCTATCATTATAGCCGAGTTTTAGTAGTACTGGTACTATTTCTGACGCTTAGATTTTTCAGAAGTGAAGCTGATTTAAAATCAACAATGTGGCTCATACCTTTCTTACTCACAGCAAGGAGTGGAAAATCTGGGTTCATGTTATTTTGAGTAAAAACATATTTGACGCCCTGAGCACACCAAGACGTGCCTTGTTCTACACTCCCTCAATTCTATCCTCCCAAGCTGCAATGCAGCTGCTATAAGTACTTGCTTGTGCTATGGTGTTTGCCCTGGTTGTTTCTTAATATTTTAACTATTAGAGCTAGGATAATGCTGTTGTTAGTGCTGCGCCTATGCTAAAAGTGCTATTTCTCGTTACCAATCTTGCTAAAGCCAGTAAATAGGGAGCTACAGTACGGTCTAGTTTAGCATAAAGCACATTTTAACCAAGTATGCAGTCACAACCTATATGGTTTTTTTAGTAAGCTGAATGGTTAAAAAAACGTGTATTTAGTAGTAGCTAAAGATCTACCATGCATTTAGGTCGTACCAACGTGGCAATAAAGTGATGATATGGTATCAGGTAGATGATACTTCGACCACCGACTACTACAGGACTCGCTTGTTTTCACTGGGTGTAGTTTTCAATAGACAACGCACAGCCTTAGAGTACCGTCTTTCTGCATTATAAACCCATCGGTTACGATGCCTTTATTTCGCAAGGTACTGCCATGTGCCGTCTTCAGTTTAACTGTAGAATTGCTACCGTATCCCGATATGGTCTAAAAGTTACAGAGCGTGTCCCTTTTAACTAAGGACACAACATGTTCCGGAACTATATTAACATAAACAATATCTGAGTTACTACATTATTTGTTTGTGCACAAATCTATTCCTCAGGATGCGCCCAGTCTGGGATAATGCTTTTGCAGGTCGGATCAACCGATTGTGTTCCGCAAAGCTACTGCTAATTGATATGTTACTAGCCAACTGTCAGTAACACATCTTTTTTATGTTTTTATAGGAGCATTCAGGCAGACACTTGGCGTACTGTGAGAAAGCTTTATCGGGCTATTGGCCCTCATCAGCCACAGGCAGCCAACTCTAGTGTAGCAGCTGAAATAGCCGCCGCACCCGAGTTTTGAACTCGTGCCTGAGTTACTGTTAGATTTTTCCCTGTACGGATGACGCAGACCAGCAGGTACAGACAGATACTCACGAGTAATGTAGCCGTTGAATGTCACCGGATTAAGCTTTGTGTTGGTGGAGTGCTCAGATTGGTTTGTGAGCATCCAAGAACTCCCGGTTTTGTCCACGACAGTTCGGACATCAGTTTTGATGATGCCCAAGTTATGCTTCAAACAGGTTGGGTCAGTAAATTGAGTGTGAGTTATGTTTTAGGTGATAGTCGACTTTCCGCAGCATCGATCACACTCTGTCTCGCTGTCCTCATCCATCTCACAAATATTTGCAGGATAGATTTACTAGATTTACTATAGGATTTACTAGGGGATGTTATCACATGGTTTCTCAAGCATGGCACATTAAAGCCACTTGATGAAACCAGTGGAAATCAGCAGCTAGAATCCGCCTTGACGGAAGTCGCTAACAGGCACCAGCCAATCGGTCCAAGCGCGACTAAAACTGAAGAGAAGCAAACACAAACAAGCCCTAATCTACCGTCCCAAGAAAGTTCAGGTTCTAGGATCATCAAAACGGCCAGGATAAGAGGGAAGCGTCTACCTGACCAACCAGTCTCACCCTCTTTACAGGTCAAAACTAGTGAAATCGCACAGAAGGAGATCGGAGAAGAGCTGGGAGAAGAAAAAGCGACAGTATTTGCACCGAGACAACTGCGGTCCGATGCACACAAAGCGATGAAAACGAAGGAAGCCGCCGAAAAACAAATGAAGGAGCCCATACTTACAGTGCAGGCCCCCCAGTTGATCAATCAGCCACCGCTGAGACGAGTTTAAACAATCTCGCCGTAGACAACAAAAATACGATTGGTTCGCCCCGTAAAGTTCAGGCTGCCGCGGAGACAGATACGAGGGAGCCCATACTTACGGTTAAGGCCCCCACAATACACCAAGCAGCCACCGCTGGGGCGAGTTTAAACAATCTCGCCGTAGACAACAAAAACACGATTGGTTCGCCACGTAAAGTACAGGCTACCGTCAAAAAAGACACGAAGGAAAACACGAAAGCGTTGCACCAGGAAGTGACCGATGGCGTAGAGGGGACACAGAAAGTCACCGATATGGAATAAAGTTTCGTAATACAAGGTATACCGGAATCCACTGCCAGTACTGCTATGAACCAGAAAGTGGGTGACAGTGTCGCAGGCCCGAGCCCGAAGCCCACAGTAGAAAACGAGGGCAGTACATCAACCATAGAGTGCGGTCGCACACAAGATGGTCATAATAGCAGCACAAGAGCTATTACCGAGCAAGCAAGCGACAGTATCGTAGGCACGAAAAATGACACTAAGAGAGAAGCCAGCATCATAATATAGGGATTAACGGAATCAACCACAGCCACTCCCATGGACCGGCATTCCGCAGATGTCCAGCTCTTCCATGCACTTATTAACAAAATGCTGGGACCCAATGTACCATTCGAGTGCGAAAAGGCCTTCCGCCTTGGCAAACGGCCAGAGAGCCCAACTGGAACGGCACGTCCCAGACCTCTGAAAGTGGTCATGACAAGAAGCCAAGACGACAAGCTCATTCTACCTAGGCGTTTTAAAGTAAAAGACTCTGACCCAGGAGTTTTTTTCAACAGGAGTTCTCAGCTGCAGAACGGAACAAACGTCGTCAACTTGTTTCCGAAAAGAGGGAGTGGGTCAGCAAGGGCAAACAAAACTTGGTTATTTACAACAACCAAGTGATCCAACCTCCATTGTTCTCACCTTAGATAGGTCCGTTCCGGGTAACCACACAGTCGGCTCAGTAGGGGGAGGATTGAGCCCAAACGAAAAACATACAGAGGCAGAACGAAGGGGAAAAACATTTGGTTATTTACAACAACCAAGTGATCCAGCGTCCACTGTTCTCCCCCAGGAAAGATCCTCCCCGGATGACCGCACAGTCGACCCGGTAAGGAGCGGGGAGAGCCTGACTGTAACCAATTCTCGAGCAAACAGAAAGTTAACTTTCATGTACACAAATGCACAGAGTATGCTTTCAAAGCTAGACGAGCTGAAGATCCATGCCTTTGAATTATCACCAGATATAGTTTCAATAACGGAAAATTGGCTGTCTGAACAGATAGCCGACGGCGAGATATCCTTGCCTGGCTATCAACTGTTCAGAAAAGACAGAGAAGGTCATCAAGGCGGTGGCGTAGCAACATACGTGAAAAATGGACTCACAGTTTTAGACAAAACGGATAAACTGGCGTGTACTTCCGAGGCCATCTGGCTGTCCATTAAAGTACCAGGTGCACCCAACCTCGATGTACTGACACTCTACCGACCACCGAGAAGAGAGCCCGTAGTGGATGCCTCCTTGCTAGAGGAGCTGGAAAAAATGAGTGCACGATCGGACATCCTGATTGTGTGGGACTTTAACGCGCCTCACATCGACTGAGGTGCGGCCTGCGTACATAGCTCCGATCTAACCTTTGACAGCTGCCTTCTGAGCATGACTCTGAAGTTATTTCTCACGCAACACGTAACATTTCCGACAAGGATGCGCGATGGCCAACAGTCCAACTGTCTTGACCTCGTTCTCACGAAATCGCAGGACAGCATCGACGAAGTGTCATGCCTCCCACCACAAGGTAAAAGCGACCATGCTGTACTTTTATGGGAGTGCTCGTTATTCTCAATACCGGCGAGACCCTCAACAGCCAGAAGAAATATTTGGCGAGGCGATTTCGATCGAATAAAGACCGTACTCACGCGCGCCGAGTGGGAACCTCTATTTTCTGGAAACATAACTGCGGACTGGGAAGCGTTCCGGAACACACTGCGCAGACTCATTGACAACCACTGTCCAATTTCGCGAAAAAAGGTGACCACTAGACCGCGATGGCTTACGCAGGCCTTTAAAATAGAAGTGAACAAAAAGCGGAAGCTGTGGAAAAAAATGCTAGCAGACAGGGCTCCTGCATCTGTCAGTGCCTACAAAACTCAGAGAATCCGAGTCAAGGGTCTTATTCTCAAAACAAGACGGGCTTTCGAAGCAGACTTGCTAAACCGGGCCACAGTGAACCCCAAACTGTTTGACAGTTACCTCAGGCAGAGTACCAAAAAACAAGGATCCGATACCCCTGCTGAGGACTGCTGAGGGAAGAGACTTGATAGATGATGAAGCAAAGGCTGATCAGCTTTCGAAATTTTTTCGGTCAGTCTTCACAAAGGAAACGGCATACGATCACCCCACCGACGACACCGAAGCGGATATAATAGTTGAGACTGTCCAATTCCCCGAGGCTGTTTTTCTTAAGGAACTCTTAAGCTTAAAATAATCTAAGTCACCAGGTCCCTACAACGTACCAGCCAAGATTTTGAAGGAGCTCGCCAATGAGTTGGTCAAACCACTCTCTATGCTCTTCCAAACCTCCTTCGAAACCGGATGCCTACCAGTAAATTGGAAATCCGCGAGGATTACATCGCTATTCAAGGGGGGAAGCCGGTTCTCAGCGAATAACTACCAACCGGTCAGCCTTACTGCAATCTGTTGCAAAATCATGGAAAAAATTATCAAACAACAACTTATGCAGTTCCTGGAACAAAACCGTCTGCTATCGGATGCTCAGCATGGTTTTCCTGCGTAACAAACTTGCTCTTCTGTTAAGAGCGGTGGACTGAGGCAGTCGATAGTGGAAAATCAGTCCATGCTGTCTACGTTGACTTCAAAAAGGCTTTCGATAGCGTGCCGCACCACCGCCTCCTTTATAAACCCAGCCGCATAGTAGTAAGGGGTAGACTCCTTACGCGGATAAAAAGCTTCCTAATCGGTCGCTCGCAAACTGTCCACATCAGCGACAAACAGTCAGCCAAGGTTGAGGTTGAGAGTGGTGTTCCCCAAGGCTCCGTTCTCGGCCCTATCTTGTTTGTTATCTACATCAACGACTGTGACCGCAAACTGGATTGCGGTATCGCCCTGTTTGTCGATGATATAAAACTTTGGAGCGTAATTCGAACTGCGGCTGACGAAGTGCACTTACAGGAACATTTAAATAGACTTCAGAAATGGTCGGCGGACTGGCTCTTACCGTTCAATGAGAGCAAGTTCACCATAATTCGAGTCGGCAAATCCGGATCTTCAAACGGCACGGCTTACCGACGGAATGACATACCATTGAAGGAAGTGAACGCCCAGAAAGACTTGGGAATCTGGATCACGCCTTCGCTCAAACCCTCCCTGCATTGCACAAAGGTAGCCAAGTCCGCGATGTCGATCCTTTACCTAGTCAGACGAGCTTTTTCTACCTTCAATGAAGAATGCTTCACAAAAGTCTTTGGAACCTTCGTACGATCGCACCTAGAATCCGCTATCAAAGCTTGGAGACCCTGGGCCACTAAAGACATCAACACACTGGAAAAGGTACGACGGCGCGCAACCAAACTTGTTATGGGTCAGGGCGCGCAGCCTTAGGAGACATGGCTGTCGAATGTCAACCTCTTCCCATTGCGCTACAGGCAGCTTCGGGGGACCTGATACTGGCATTCCGCGTGTTACGTCTTCAAGACTGCTGTCTTATATCAGGGGATTTTTTCGGATTAGCAACGACCACGAATCTGAGGGGTCATCCTCTCAAATTAAAGGTGACAGGGGCCAGGCTGGCCGCCCGGAAACACTTCTTTTCAAAAAGGGTGGTCGAAGCGTGGAATGCGCTTCCTCAGGACGTCGTTATGTCGGAATCGCTAGAGGGTTTTAAGCGAAAACTGGATCGATATAGCAGTGCACGATGGATCGGAACTGACAATTTGCAATAATAATAATACTACTTTCAATTTTTCAGTAGCATTAGTTTTTATATCCATTCACGTTTGCTATTTATAATGCCCTCCCGCGCATAGCCTCATGCAAAGGTCTCCGCGGTCTACCCTACTTGGCTATCGGCGTACCATGATTACCCCGCTAGCGATCTCATCAGCCAGACCTGACGGCCTAAACATCCACCCTTGGTTCGACCCAAAACGGACTGTCGACGATCTGGACAGATGCCTGTTTTTCCAGTTCCGTTGGCGGACTCTGCAATCAGCAAGGAAGAATCAGGACGTGGCTTCCACACGGTGATGATCCTGGGAACCTTTGCAATGCCCCCGCCCAGTAGGAACCCCCTTTTGTCTCCTAAATCCCACGCATTACCCCCACAAGAGTGACAGTTTTTCTCCAAGAAATCCCTGAGGAGTTTTTTCACTGTCTGCTCCTATTTTCATCCTATGAAACAGGACAACTGGCCTCGCCAACAGTCTGAAAAACACATTTTCTGCTACCACTGCACATTTGGTCAAAAAGGGCACTCAAAGGAATTTTTCCTACATATACCTCAATATACTGATAGTGACTTTTGTTACATATAGTGACGCATGTCTCCAACGGCGCTTTTTGACTCGCAGATTTTCTTTATCTATGACCTCCTCACACGACTCTGCGTCCTTTAATTTTTGTTGTATGCAGTAGAGTAGTTTCCCTAACGAGACCTCACTGTTTATATAAATGTGTAGTTTAAGAATGGGTGCTCTAACTCAATTACCCAATGGGTTTTCGATTGGAGTGGCGTGTCATTTGTTACTTTTTAAAAATTAATTTATTAGGTTGTTTAGCTTACCTTAATCCGTTTATGAAGAACTTCTCTGTGATATGGCCTGCGCAGTTGGAATTCTCGAAAGCGAGATAAAATTTATATTGGAGCGAGAGGTTTTGGAGACAGGTATACTCGGCGTCCCTTATGCAGCCCATCCTTCCACTTCCGTAAATATCAACCTAAAACAGCAGAGGAGAATTTGCACTCAAAACAGTTTACTGCTTACGGTAGAGTAAACTCACATAGAATAGTTGACGGTCAAGTGTTTTGACTCAAATTCTCCCCTCTACAGTACGCGACCGAATGCATGCAATATGCCGAAATATGCGAAAAATTGATACGCTTTTGCTAATCGGCATTGACTCAGGTTGTGATACTGATCATCGTGTAGTCTTTTCTGAACCTTTTTTAGCTATGATTGGAAGCGGACTTTTTAACGGGTTTGGTTTTGACTACTAAAAAACTTATGTGCTGTAAAACGTAACTGTTTAACTAATCGGCATATTTATTATTAATTTTGACTGCCATCATAAGTTAAAATATATTTTGTAAAAAGGCACACGAAACAATACTTATTGTACTCGTTTGGTTGCAAATAAGGCCTTCTTTAATTGTTATAATCAAAGAAAAGGTATCCTCGGTTTAAGAAAAAATGTCGATTTATGGTTTTCATTACGATTGTAAAGTGTTCATTCATAATACATCGTATTCGTCAATTTAGTAATTCTGCCTTTTCTGTATAAGGCATACTCCACATCCATAAAAATATTTTATGTCAACTATTTGACTTCTTCATCAAAATGCAGACGAAAACGTTCTTTTCCTTAAACAGGATTAACACATTGCGCAGTTTGTAAACCTTGAATTCTAGGGTATCAGTCAGTAGGTTTCAAAATTATTCGGCAATTCGGATACTTTAAAACCACAAGATACCCTTCTTTTAAGCATAAAATTTAAAGAAGGCGTTATTTGCTATCAAACAAGTACAAGAACTATTTATTCGTGCATGTTTTCTGTAAAGTATATTTGAATTTATGAAGGCAGTCGCAATCAATGATAAAAAGCATACTATTTAAGTAGTTACGTTTTACAGTACATGCGTTTTGCTAGTGGTCAGAACGAAGCTCCTTAAAAAAATCCGCATCTTATCGTGGCTGAAATATCTTCAGAATAGACTACACGATAATCACTATAACATCCTGAGTCCCTGCCAATTAGTAAAAGAGTATCAATTTTTCGTATTTTTCGGCATGTTGCACGAATTCTGGCGCGTACTCTATTTCAGAGATAAGTACTATTCGGCTTAGGTCTGTCAAGACCAAACTGGAAAAAGGCTTATCATCCCGAACTGAGAGAGGTGCTTTAGCCCATGGCTTTGCGGTGCACACGCGCGTCGCTGGGTGCCAGGATTCGATCTCTCTAGGTCCGACAACACCCTCACAACTACTGAGGATGTTATTCTGCTTTGAGTGATGTCATCTAAGGGCGGCAGTTCGACCGATGGTTTCTGTTAGGATGGTAGCCTGACCAAAGGCTAGCAACCTTGTCGGCTCTCCTAAGGCCTTGAGCCTACCGCTGACGCCACAATAATTCCTTGTTCAATAGCGTTCGCGGATCAGGCCGCGCGAGATGACTTTAGACCGCATGCATGCACGCACGCAAGCAGGAATTCACATGGGCCAACACAACGCCCTGTGTCAACTGATTGCGTGACGTTATCCCAGGGCGGCCAACCAGGGCACAAGAGAATGCGCAGACAATCTCTTATAAGCCATTGCCACCCCTGAAAAAGGAGGCTTGCAACCGCGGAGGCGTGGTGACGCCAGTCTGCTCCCAATGCCGGGTTCATCCCCGAGGCGGGACAAACAGTTGCAGCCACACCGGATAGCGAGAACGCTGGAGATGCAACCGCAGCGAGGCAACAACCCAGCGAGACAGGTCCTCTGGATTTTGTACATAATAAACCCTCCTCCGATGCATTCCAGAATTATGCTATTCTTATTGTGTTCTTACTTGGGGATTTCAACAGGGCGTAATTCAACGGTGACACACGTCAGTTGTCATCGTTACCAACGATAACCACGCTGAATCCGTCGTTATAACAGTTTCAACCACGTCCACTGTGTACCCCGTGCACACGTGTTTGGTGCAAACACGATGAATAACGCGCGGTGTCTACCGTAGTCGCTGTTTTAGTCCACTAACTGAACCCGGTGTCACGAGAGGGCACAGGTGGCTGGCAGGATCGGAGCCGCTTGTGATCCGGATCCTGGTTGTCAGTCCGCCACGTAGACAAAAGTTATTCCACACAACAAACCGAGCCAACCGGGCTATCCAGTTTATCTCATAAGTACAGTAGATTTCCTATCTCATGAAATGTCACCCGGAATTTTGAAATGAGTTTTTGATTGAAAGATATTAATTGCGGAGGATTGTAAATGAGACGATCGTACAGCCTACTCTCAACATATTTTGGACAGTTCAGGATGCCAGGTTTTTTAACGAATTTCTTTCTGACCGCCAAGAAAGAGTATGTGCCACAAAACATAACTACTGAAGTAGTATGCCTTTTGTCAATAATTTTGACTGCCTTCATAAATTAAAATATACTTTTTGGAAAGCATGCACTAAACAAATTATTTCTTGCACTCGTTTGGTAGCAAATTAGAAAGGAGTTTCCTTGGTAGCGCACAGAAATTAATTTTATAGGCATCTAAATATACTGAACTATACTGAACTAAATAAGAACATATGTGCGCTACCAAGGAAACTATTGCCGCAAATTACGCCTTCTTTAGATTTTAGATTTAAAGAAAGGTTATCTGTCGGTTTTGTAAACGTTTCTCAATTTCCGAATAATTTTGAAACCTAGTGACACTGGAATTCAAGTTTTAAAAACTGCACACTGTATACATTCTGCTTGAAGAATATTTCACATAGTTCTCATAAAATGTTGCAATAGATATAAGGCATGCTTTACACGGTAAGGGCAGCACTAACAAATTGACGGATACGATGTTCAATAAACGACCACCTGAAAATTTTAAAAAAGCTCATAGTTATAAATTTTTTAAAACCGAAAGATACCCTTTCTTTAAGTATAAAATTTAAAGAAGGCGTAATTTGCTACCAAAGGAGTACAAGAAATAATTTTTAGTGCACGTTTTCCATAAAATATATGTGAATTTATAAAGGCAGTCAAAATGAATGGTAAAAACGCATACTATTTAAGTAGCTACTGTTTATAGTATATACTTTTACTTAGCGGTCAGAAAGAAGCTTATTAAAATTTGGCATCCTGATATGACCTAAATATATTGAGATGGGGCTGTACGATCGTCATTTTAAAACTATGCATAATTAATATTTTTGAATCGAAAACGCATTTTAGAAATCCGTGTGGCATTTAATGAGATTGGGAATCTACTGTAGGCAACCTTTCGAGCCACTTTCTGAGCGCACCGTGATGGTTCAAGACGGGTCTGTTTGTTTGCAATTAGAAATCCGTCAGTTAATTGTCCAGAAATTTGTCCATAATGTTGTTCTGTTTTAAGGCACTTCGACCGACAGTTTCGACGACGTGCACCGAGAACTGCAAAGGAGGTTGGTGCATAGACAAGGACTTGCGTAACATCTACTTCACTCTCTGTTTTATTCCCTTTATGAAGCCCGGTGTCAGGAGAGAGCGCATATGCCTGGTGATAGTAGAGCAGCCCCTTACCCGGATCCTATATGAGTAGGAGAGTAATTTGGGATCCTACCAAGTAGGAGACATTGCACCTTACTCTCAGTCCACCGCCTAGCTGGCAGTGACTCCGCGCAACGCACAGATCAAACCGGGCGATCATAGTTATAGAAGAAGTCGGAGCGTTCACCGGAATCGTAACTTTATTCATCTGAGCTTTCGGGCTCTTGCGAGTGTCCATCGTCAGCGATATACGGTCGACGAAATGCGAGCAACAGTTATAGGGGGCAGGAACCAATCAACTGTTAGAGGGGAGGGGGTGTAGGGCGAGGTGAAGAGTAGGGTGGGGAAGGGAGGAGTGGGTGAGGGGTAGAGGAGAAGGAGGGGGGGAAGGGGGAGATTTATTAATCACCAGTTTCAGTCGTGCGTAGATGCCGACGGAGAGCGATGTCGGCGGGCGCCAACTCAGTGCCTCTATTCGTGATCCTAGTTATCTCATACGTAGGCAACCTTCCCAGCCAAGGCTTTTACCTCACTGGGATAGTCTGAGGTGTGTATATTTATTATTGTGCGCTGACTGAACTTTCTCTTGAGAAGAAGAAGAAGAAAAACAGCTGATCGCTGGGACAATACGTTTACGTGCCTGACGTTTCGACATCCGTCGCGGATTCATCATGAGAGACATGAGTAGCAGAAAAAGTTTCTACCTGTTCCTACAACTCTCTCTCCCCACACCCAGAATCAAAGCGCCATCCAGGCCGGTCAAGTATTTGGTGAGTTGTGGGCACAGTGACTGACAAGGTTAATCTCGTGGTTGTTCCCGATTTTACGAATTATTGGGGGTGTTATAACGGTAACATCTGACGTGTGTCACCGGCTTATTACGCCCGTTGGACTTCCGAGGAAGAACACAATAATACTGGGCGTACATTTTTAAATCCACCCGGAGGAGGGTTTATTGTGTACAAAAACCCCAGAGTTGCTGTCTCGGGTGGCAGTTGCCGCTGGTTGATCTCCAGCGCGCTCATTTTCTCCACTGCACCGGCAGTCGGGAGCGGAGTGGTGGTGTCTTCGCAGTCAGATATACAACTCCAATTGCTAAAAGGTGACAGTATAACTTAGAACTGATGGTTTTGTGCCTTCGCCTGTAGCCTGTAGTATTGGGATAAATGCGACCAGTGGACACGCGTGCATCTGTGTCCTCTACAGAGGTTAAGGTCATCACGCGTGGACAGGCATCGCGTGTAGGTGGTCAGAGCGAACAAATTAAGACATTTTGCTTAAAGCATGCTGTTAGCGGAGAGAATTTAAAGATGGTAATTATTGTAAAATGTATGGTATGCCTGAACGTTGAGTTCCTGTTTACAAACGTGCCGTTGGACGAAACCATAGACATCATCTGTACTTATTCATCTAACCCACGCCTGTCACCTCAATTATTACGGAACTTACTACAACGTTGCACTTAAAATGTCCAATTTCTGTTTAATGGCCAATTGTATAGAGAAATTGACGGTTTGGCAATGGGAAGTCCATTCGGACCAACCTTTGCAGACATATTTATGAGCCATCTGGAAGGAAACTTATTCGCAGAATTGAACCACACAACAAACTACAGACGATATGTAGACAATGTTTTCCCCTGGAGAACTTGAAAGAAGCGGAGGAAACATTGTCCACTATGAACAAGCTGCATCTGAAGATAAAATTTACTGTGGAACTAGAACGAGATAACCAACCTTCTTTCCTCGACGTCGACTTGTCCAGACAGACAGATGGCTCCATTTCACGGAGGGTCTTCCACAAGAAAACCTGGAAAGTTCAGAACTCACACTTTCTAAGTTTTGTTCCCATTCAATGAAAACTTAACCTGATATGTAATCTTTTCCAGAGGACTAGAAAAATCTGTTCTGTGGATACCTTGGACGCAGAATTAGGTTGTCTCAAAGCCGTTTTACTGAAGCGTGAATATCCACCTCAGTTTATAGACAAATATAGCAAACCTCTACGACCGAAAATGAGTGAACAATTAGCCCCTAAGAAGCCAATATATATCCTTGCCCTTTAAGGGTGATAACATCTTAAACACTATCAAGAGGTGCCTGCTCAAGACCATAGAAAGAACCTTTTACGCCGCTGAACTCATATTTACCTATCCAAAAAAGCCCCTGATGACTCCTTGTGTCAAGGATGCCTTACCTTTGCACGCCACCTCCAACTGCATTTACGAATTCACATGCACTTGTGGATGCAAATACATAGGGCGTACGCAAAGACAATTGGCAGCCAGAGCCAAGGAACATCTGCCTAGGTGGTTATTTAAGCAAGAAAACCGTTCCCCTCGCTCCTCTATTACTGAACACTTACTGGACACGGGTCATTCAGTAGACACTAAAACTTCTTTTCGAGTCCTTTTTCGAGCACGAAAATCTCGCATCGTGTGTTACCTGGAAGCTGCTTATATTAGACGCTCTAAACCGAACCTGAGCAAACAGTTGGAGCATGCGTTTAACCTTGCTTTACCTTGGTAACCACAAGCCCCCAGATTTGCACATTCCCCTGCCCCAATCTTCCTCACAACTCAATTCCCTGTTTCCCCCTCCCATATTGTTTTCACTTTCATTCTGTATCTGACTAGGACCTATGACCTTTCTGTACAAATTCAATTTCGTATTGTTCTCATTCGTGAACCTTAACGCAATGAGTGGTTGCAACTGAAGAGCCCTCTTGAAATTTATGGTGCCATTAAATTTTGCAATAATTACCATCTTTAAATTAAGACATTTGGCTAGGGTCGATGCCTCAGGGAAGCCTACAAATGTTGCTAGCATTCGGTCGGGCTAAACTCCTAACAGATGGGGGCTTATTTACTCTGAGTATCACTTTCTACGAATGCGGTGTCTAAAATAAGTAAGGGTTTATGGACGCGGCAGCACAACATGCATTGCTTGCTACTTATTCAAAGATAAGACGCAGTTTCCACTCAAATGTGTTCACCATCTGTCAGACATTTTGTCTTTCTAATATAGGAAAAAAAGTGACGATTTTCCATCCCTACGGAAAGACACGGTGTAATTTCGACAAATTTTCAGCTAATGATAACAATGCTAAGCGGAAGTAGCAGAACCTTTCTGCTACTCATGTCTCTGATGACGAATCAGCGACGGATATCGAAACGGCAGGCGATTAAACATATTGTCCCAGAGATTGAGTCTTCTTCTTCTTCTTCTAACTGCTAAGCGTACCAGAGGTACTTATGAATGAACTGCTAAATTTCGGAGTTGCGTTCAATAAAGCACAACCTACGGATTATGATCCAGGCTCAAGACATCCTGGATCAATTTTGGTACAGTGTCAAGGCCTATCAGTGGAAATGTGCCACATTTCTCGTTTTAGTATATAATAATTGTGAAATAAGTTTTGCGCGCATCAACGCTTCACAACAAACAACTTCGTGAGCACACAGTGGCCACTCAGACTAACCAAAACGTCCAGAGGCATTTCTTGTTTCTGTCAGCGTAACATTGATGCCATCTCAAAATGTTCAATCTCATGCAAAAAAACTCCTATCTCATACACAAAATTCAGCAAAAGTAGAACATGCATACGTCGGTAAAGTTTGCTAGTTCATTAACATAGTTCGTTCTGTTATTATTCGGGGACCAGTTGGAAATTAAGGCCACCACCTTCCTTTTGCGCTGGGCATGGTGTTTTGGCAGCCATCGAATGTTGTTCATATCCAGCATGCGAATTTGATCCTGCACTGGAATGATATACTCCGGCTTCTGATTGGCCATGAATACTCCGTAAGCATAGGGCACATGGGAATCAGGATTGGTTGTCAGAATAAGATTAACCTGGAAACGGATTAAAAGGCAGTATTATGGAGGAAATGTAAAAATATTGATCTCGGTACAAGATTGTGCCTTTTTAAGATAACAGAATACTCCTGCGTGGATGCCGACTGCAAGCACTGAATACATTGAGAAAAATACCTAACAGAAAGCGTAAATAACGTAATGCATAAGGAGAACGGTATCCCTAGTAGCAACTAGTCGACTATAAGTGGCTATTTCTAGTCGTTTGCAATGCTGCGATCTAATTGGTTACAAAAATGACGCAATCTGAAGTCCGATTGGTTTGCGCATTAGCGCGCGTATTCGCGCCATTTTTTGACGTGAACGGCGTGCGCGCGCGAGCTGTCAATCACACGAGCTATCTATCACTCTATCAATCACTCTACTTGCCTGCTGTTGAATAATATTTTTCATTTTATTACCTATAATATTTGCTATAATATTTGCCATTGTTTTGCCTTTTTTTACCAATGTTTAAGGGGGATTCTGCGAGAACACGAAGACGCCGGCTTAAGAGGTATGCGGATGAGGAATGGCAGGCTGTAGAGGAGGCCGT
Source organism: Ligula intestinalis (assembly GCA_036362985.1). Lineage (NCBI taxonomy): Eukaryota > Metazoa > Platyhelminthes > Cestoda > Diphyllobothriidea > Diphyllobothriidae > Ligula > Ligula intestinalis. Next base: position 20,689,659 of record JAYGXS010000007.1, read on the forward strand.
AATTAAGAGAATGGAAGCCGTACGGTAAGGAATTCATGCAAAGTCATGCTCGAAATTGCGTTTAATCGTTTAACATGATGTTTGGTCAAGTTATGCTGATTTCGTCCGGAGAAAGCCTTCAATACGGAAAAATGTATCTGAAGTTCAGCTTTATGAGGAAAGCAGGCATCCATTTTGGCTCAATCTGGAAATTTTCAGTTCGGATAAATGTTCTATGCTATCAAAGACAAAAGACTGTAGGTACAGTATACCCAGGAATTCGTGCAAAGGCTATGCAGAGATTTGACTTGGCAGTTGAGCATATATATGTTAAGAAAGCCTTTAAGTAAGGAAAACTGCCCGTTCAGTTCAATTTATTGAGGATGGTAGGCCCTAATTATAGCCAGATGAGGGGTTGCCTGATATCGAAGGAATATCCTATGTTATAACGTACAACAAAAGCAAAACGTCTACTTTATGAATTATGCTATGAAAGAACCCTAAATTAGTAAGCGAAATTTTGCAATATATCCCTTACACAACCGAAAAAAATAAGTGCAACTTTGCTCAAGTGCAAGTAAAACCAACTTAAAAGGAAAGTAAACGCTTTTATATTCAGACGATAATATTTAAACATATTGTTCTAATTCACAGCTACTTATATGTCTTCGGAACATGGGGATTACTACGATAACGCAATTTTATCTTACGAACAATTGGTACAACTTATGTTACTTTTCAGCACCTAATTTTCTTAAGGTTGCTCAGCATTATTTTCAAGTATTAGTTCATGAGTTAAAATTGGTTTGTGATTGGTTATCAACCTTTTTCAAACTTTGACATTTACAAGAAATCCGAAATAAAAAGAAACTTTATAATGTATCCCATCCAGAACCGGGAACTTTAGTCAGGATTTGAACTTATGCAGGCAAAGATAAGCACCATGTGAAACATTAATTACGTTTTGTATTTTTTAAATTATAAATTTGCCTATGGTTGTTCATTATGAATTAAAAGTAATCGCATAGACATTCATGTCGATATTACAGTCATTATCAATTGAGTTCTTCATCCACATTCTAGAATTTAGCGCTATGCTATTCTCACGGTTTCGCATTTGCAAGGTTTCCCATATGCCTTGTTTTTTTTTTCAGTTTGGATGGCCTGTAGAATGACCTGGGTCATCCAATACCATCAAATCATGGGGCATATATGGAAACGTGAGATAATCTTTGCCCAAATTTGAATCTTTTAAACAATGCGTCTATTAGGTATGCATAGAAGTTACAGAAAAATGATTGACCTGTGGCCCAATAATGATTTCGCAGGTAAACATCTGACCTTAATTTCCTGTCCGTTTTATACTGACAGGAGACTGATTCGCCATTAGGAATACCCTGACTTGCTAACTATAACCGCTAATATATAGTTCATGTCGTAGGGTCATTTGTGAGAAGCTTACATAATCCCGCGTAAGCCCCGCGAATGGCATGTTGAAGGGGGATTCTCCTGATTCCAGGGCCCACAGCTGGTTGTCGGGTTTCGGCAGAGCTCTTGCTGGAGGCTCCTCCGTAAACACCGCTAAAACGGCCTGCTGATAATCAGAAAAGGCCGTAGAGAATCTGCAGCGATGCTGGCAACCGTCGGAGGATAGACTATGCGAACTACCTCGACTGTCGTAGAAGATGAGAGGTCCATCATTTTAACTCACCTAGGTTTAGTAGAACTACATTACATTTTGTGTTGTCAACATTTCCATAAATCGAGCAGAACTCGCGAATAGACATTGCACATGTTCAAGACGGTATTATAATTATAGTGAAAGGATCTCTGAGGAGTATTTGCAGCCAGAACAGCTAGAGTATCAGATGAGAAAGAACAAATGAGAGCTCACATGCTCTTAAGTTTTTAATGGTACACAAATTTAAAAACTACGATAGGAAAGTACGGTACACGCCATGTACCTCATGCCGCGCAGCCAGCGCAGTAGTATTTCCAAGATATTTTAAGTGCTTATTTACCTTGCTACGTTATGCGCGACCTTGCACTGCGCAGGAAATAGCCCTCGGAGGCACAGATCATCTAAATTCCTTTCTGGTAATGCAGCGAAATTAGGCATTTTGGTGTCGGCTTGGATGTCTCTATGGTAATCAGTATAGATAGATGTCGTAAGTCATTTTGATTACAATTTGTGCAATCCTTAGATAGCCCGCCTTTCTAATTTGCCTAAGATGACTTCCACTTTGCGCCTAAAACGGCAGCGGGACTTTCGAGGTCAGCTTGTTGGAATAGCCTTATCTATAGCTGCCTCTGATGGTGCCTTCAAGCGAGAATCTAGAACCGGCGGAGCAATAAAAATGTTGTTTCAACGATCGAATCTTCTCCTGCAAAAAGGATATGTTTGCTTCTTTCGCGCGAGTGACGTTGCATTGAGGTGCTTTTGACAGTTTTGCTCCTACAGACTGCAGAAACATACTTGTCTTGATAAAACTCTGGTGTCTGATATTTTAAAATGCATAAATATGATTTCTGATATCCGAAAAAAAATCTGATAAACTTACGTTTTCGCTGGCATTTTTTAGCCAAAGTATCTGCCGGATAACAGAAGCGTAGCCGTATTCACTTTTTCGTGGTTGTTTCCGGTGACAATAACGATTATAATATGGACTATTCTTCTTCTTTGACAAAAGAAAAGGCAGTTTTCGCCTTAGCGAGACACTCAGCGACCTCGTGGATCTTTCATAGAAGAGGATGCTGACATTTAGGAATATTAGAATGAAGGACAAAAATCTTCGGTATCTTTTCGACAGTTCCATAGGTTCACTGTGTTTGGAAGCTGCGCAGCTATTGGTAGAGATAAGGTCAGTTGTAATGGGTGGGATACCGCTATGAAAATTCACGGGATGTAATGTGAACGTGTTTTTGTTAGCAGTCAAGAAGACGTTTAGGTCACCTAGATTCTGCATAGAGGCAGCATGATTCTGCGTTAACGAATGTGCTCTAATAACCGTGCTTCGATTAGTGGAAGAACGAAAAGCAAGCCTGCCATGCAATATTTATTGGAACCAAGAACTAGCCTTTTCCTGTCGTCTCATACTGCAAACAAACAACGAGCGCGTACAGTAAATCGAAATTAGTTCAGGAGGAAATCAATGCAACATAAAAAAGTCATGATCTAGTGCTGAAGAGGCTTATTAATCGATTTTTTAAAAAGGGTAAAGGGTTGAAAACGGCCGAGAGAGGGGGAATGGATATATCAATTAGCTTGAAGTTATCACGGTAAATCTAAGTAGAGCACATGCTTTAACTGTCAACCTAGTTCCGGCTCCCGATAACGCCGTGTACATGGGCAAGTTCTCAGAGGGATTTTTTGTCGTATATGGAGTGGTAAATGATGAAGTATTTTTGTAATATGTTAGTTCAGTATATTTAGGGTAGTAGGCAATGCCTTTGAAGACCCTATTGAAAAAAGTATGCATGAAATATCCAACATAATATATGTTACTATAAAAGAGTGAGTAACATATAGAAATGTACACATTTTAGCTGCAGGTATGGTCAACGTGTTCGTGAGAGCATTCAGATGGTCTCTTGTATGCATGATATATCCAACATAAAATATGTTACTATAAAATAGTCAGGAGCATATACAAATGTTAAGTTTTATTTAAAGGTTTGTCCAAAGCGTAGATTACTCCTACTTTCTTTTGTATATGCACGGTTACTGTTAAGTAAATGTCCATCCAGTTTCCGGTTGAATGCATCTGTGGAGTTCGCTATTACGACCTCCTCGGGCAGTCCGTTCCAGGCACGGATGACTCGTTGTGAAAACGACTGCTTGCGGACCTCTAGATGGGATAAGGTTCCTCGCAGTTTGAGGGAATTCCCACGGAGGTTGGTTGAAGTGGCGAATGCAAAGAAGTCATCAAACTTCAGGGCACACTCCCGATTCCTCATGAGCTGGTACGTCTGTATGAGGTCACCTCAGATTTTTCGATACTCAAGGGAGAAAACGTTAAGTGCTTCTAGTCTAAATTCGTAAGAGGAAGACGTTAGGCCTTTCAAAATTTTCGTTGCCCTTCGTTGAATTCTTTCCAGCATCTGGTAATCTTGTTGCAACCATGGTCGCTACGCCTGAACGCCATCTTCCAGATGTTGTATCCTCTCGTAGAAGCAATTTGGGGAAGTGCTCCCTAGGCTTGGCTGCACATTTCATCTGTGTTCCTCCAGTGTATTTGCACGAAGAAGGTCAGATATGCGATCGCCAGCATGCTTATTACCGTCGTTGGTACCTCAAAGCCGTCATAGATTAGCATTTAAAATGCTGTCATTCTTGAAGAGCGAAAACAAATTGGATTATTTTGAGATCAGTTATGGCATGAGGCAGTTGACGTACTGATAGACGGAACCTACTGGAGATTCAGGCTTAAGTAATGTTGTCTACAGGAAAAATATTAGGACGACACAGAATATGAAGCAACACCCTAGCCGTCCTCGGGTCAGGATGACCAGAAGACAACAACACGTGATAGCACAATCGCAAACATGACCAGGTTACACGCGACCTACAAGTGCCGACACCACGCGAGGACACAAGGATTTACGCGCGCACGAATTAGCACCGTCTAACCCTGGGGTCATCAGCATCACACAAGGGCTGTCCAGATAAACGTGCCATAAGAGACACAGGGCACAAAGCATACTTGCCCTTAAATACGAGGCACTGGAGAGAAGGCGGCGTTCTGTAGCCCACATGAGAGGATACTGCGGGCAAACAGGACAAACTGCAGACCAGAGGACGCTACCGACAGAGACGCTGAGGAGTTGAGGCACACGCGTAGAAGCTGACGTACACACAGAGGTTGTAGCCGTAAACGGTTCTCTACTATCCTGTCTGTGTTTTCTCTTCATAGCATACAACTGATGAGTATAACAGAAACAATCACTACATTTGATGTCTCAATAGAATAAAGTTGTTTTACTCCTAGTATTAAGGTTAACACCAAGTACGTTTTCTATTGTGCTATCGGTGAAAAACTCAGCAACTGCTTGCATTGTCTTTAGCAGGTATTTTTGCGGAAAAGAGCCTCCCCTGAGGGAAGCCTCTTCTTGCCTAAATGTGTGAATGTTCAGGACGGCAGATGGTTCTTCTTCATTTTCTTTTTCTTCTTCTTTTCATTTTCCAATATTTATTTTAGCTTCGGGTGTGGCATATTCGTCTTAGAAGGAAACCCTTAATCTTCTTTCATGTCAGCAAGAATAGCGAATACATCGTTCACACATCTTCTGTACACACTTATCATGCTTACTGTCACATATAGGTTTCCTTGGCGGTGGCCCCTAGAGAAGTCAACAAAATGCAGGCCAAGTAGAGTTTCCATTGCTATTTCTGTATGATTGGCCGTTGAATAGGATTTGGACGTTCTTTCTGTTCAGTTATACTACAGATCCCGTCATATAAGGGTTTACATTGGAATTTCAGAAGAAGGAGTACAAATGAAGTCCATTATGCCATCCAGTGGTACGTACGTACCAAATGAGTATGCGTCCACTTTCTAGAAGGAACAATATGCTTTTTTGCGATAAAGTGAGTTATACATGGAAGTTATCTTTCCGTGAAGAAGTTTGAGGTAAGTCACATGTTCACATGCTTTAGTATACACTAGACCATTATTCAGCAAGAATACGTTGGCTCTCAGGCTAAGTTTTCTGATGTTGAGTTTTTTAATTCCCCTCCATTTGTAAACAAAATTTATTTTGGTTATTTAAAATAGCTTCTTATATCTTTTCATAGTTCCTGTGTTCAAAGATGAAAAGCATATGCTCTTGTTCCATTTTTTAAAATTTAATTTCTATTTGGTGTTTAATAGCAGCTAATGCAACCATATTTTATCAAGGTGTATGTCTACGTTGTGTTATAAGAGTATGCATGATGGATTAATTGTGTCCTTATCTAGCCTGTGTTGTCAATGGATATATTATGAAAACCTTCATCCATGTTGATGAGCAAAACGTGCTAAATCACTAAGGGCAAACTGATTCTATCACCTTATGTTGTATAATATATGCATAATTAACTAACACTGAACAGCAAACTAAACTTATCTTGTCAAGAAAAGTTTGCCAGCGGGATGGACTGTAGCCGACGAAACCAATTGAGTCCTCTATTTCTTGAGTGAGCAAGATGGTCAAGTTTTTGAACGCTTAACTTCCTCTCCTTCGAAGACGAACCTTGTAAAACTCAGCTGGACAGTCCATGCTGTTTATTTATTTGAGTATAAATTCCATTCGTGCGTTCTTTTCCGTCATTCATTATCGCATACGCACAGAATTTGCCAAAAAACTAATAATTTCCCTGTGCAGATCCTGCTTCACGCATTTTTAAACATTTTTACATGTCACACATTTGACGAAATCGTGAAACGGAGGAGGTATTGCGACGATTCATCGGATGCCTCCTGAATGACGAATGAGTAAGATGAATGGTCAAGGCGAGAAGACGGCAAATTTAAATTTGTCGAGAAAAAAAAATCAATACAAAACAACAATGTCACGGCATTTTGCCGGACAGGCTTATTAAAAGATTTTGTAACTAAAAAGATATTATGAGGAGGGTAAGAGCGGGAAAACATTGTTAGCACAAAAAGAAAATGGAAAACGTAAAAGCTACTGAGATGGAGGTTGGCTCGTCAAAGTTAGTTTGACCGTGTGGTCCATCTGTTAATGATGGTTTGGTTTCGCACGCCATTTATAGGTCACTTCCATGTAGCGCAAGTTTCGAGTTGATGATGCCCGATCAAATAGTTCGAAGGATGTTTTGGTTTTTAGAGGTGTATTAAGCACCAAACTGGTTTGAGCTCATGGAAGTTCGTGCGATTAAGGTTCGTGTTCGAGAGATCGCCTGGGTAGTTACAACTCTGGCAGTCAATTACATCTGAGTAAGACGATGCATTTGCAGATGCATTCACTGGCAGATTAAATGAAAGTCTTCCCAACGTCCTAACCTCTTCTTTTGCTTGCTATTCTATACGTAATTTAAACTGGCTTTCACACTCATTGCTTTACATGTTTGTTTTAAATGAATACTAGGAAAATGTGTTTTAAATTCATTCAGTCATTGGCGTAGCTCCTGACATTGTTTAAACGGCTTCAACTGCACATGAACATATGAGGCAAGACAATGAACATTTACAACTAATAACCACCTAAATAGGGAGCGATATAAAGCAGAGGTATGTAAAACGCGGGCTACATAATGTCAACATTATTAAAACAATCAGGGCAGAATGCGTTCAATTACGTACATTTTTGAATGTCAGTTTGGATATTTGCAACCAAAAGAAAGCAAGTAAACGCCTCATTTCAGCGATCTACCATCCTCCTTCTGAACTGCTTTCCGGAAATTGCCCACTTCTCTCTATCAACATCGTTTTGAGCACGATGTAGTCTGATCGGCTGGAGGGTGGGCAAGATTTGTTTTTCGAGAGTCATATTCTCATGCCATAATTCGGTTTCTCTACAGGTGCTTCGAGGGTAATAAGTGGCATAAATGTGTTTTAATACATATGTGCTTCCACAGCACAATGCATATTAGAATAAACTTTCGGCCTATCTTTCCTTATATCATACGGAATTCCTTTATATAAACATACTCGTGGTTTAGCAAAAATGAGAGCCTATTTCCCCCAATAAATTGAAATAAGAGGGCAATTTTCCAAACGAAAGCCCTTCTTATTATTAAATCCACTCAGTTGATCAGAATAACCTGTCAATATATACGCTAAATTACCCAGTTAAATTTCGTCCTGAAATTTGTTTGCAGGATTCGCAGAACTGTGCCTCCAGTTAAAGGAGAGACGCGCACTGCTTCAGCACGGCGAATGAATGATCTTAGTGCTTCTTAAGACTACTCCTGGAGTCTTCGCTAGCATAATCAGAGAATTGATCACGAGAAGGCAATGTACTGTTAGTTCATGGGTGAGAACGGTAGAAGGCTGCTTCAGCCAAATGAACCCACGAACATAAAGCGGTGCTTGAAGCAGCACTTGAAAACACATTCTGTAAGCTGCCTACTCCAACGGCCTTAACCAAAGACAAACTATAACGCAAGCTTTAGGCAAAAAGACCAGACTGAGAAACAAATGCAGGCATCATGTTTTAAGAACGCGTTCATAAGGTTGCTGCCATGCCCTACAGAAGCAACGGACAAAGCGTGACCATGGCTCATACAGCGCGTCAACTGTTCTCAAAATTTAAATAAAATGCATTCAAGAAAATCAGGGCTCATATAGACGTCCTTTTCATTACTTTGGTCAAGAGGCGCTCCACGGTCGTATTGGGAATCCAACCCCGCAGAAAAACACTGACACGCCAAAGCACTTTGACGCAGGGAATTTTTATTGCATCATGACGTAATTAAGTGGTTAAGCGTGTATTCGTTCTGTTTCCATTTTGAATAAAATTTTATTCAATATAGTTATATATAGTGAACGTTGGTAACATTATTAAGCCGTAGCTTTTAGTTCGTTTCTAGCCAACAACATAGTCGACTCCTTGCAAATGCAACTTCATCGCCTTATGCGACATTGTAAACCATATTTACATGCAAACTAAGTTTCCGTTCAAATTAATCCGTCAAGCCATGCATGTATCGACAGGTGTTAAGACTTAGAGGTTTAACACCTACAGCTACGATCTTCCAGGTCCGGTTTCGTAGGAAAGAAGATTAGATGGTGAGAAGGCTAGATTGTTAGGAATAGTGTATTCTGCCGAAGGATAGGAAAATAGTTGGAAAAACTTTTGATGACTTCAGCCCAGGCTACTTGGGCGTCAATTCTGGTGTGACGAGAGCATAGGGAATCGCCGGGGAATGCTTTGTTACGGCAGCCAATCACGCGGCTAATGTCTGGCGGTAACCACGGCCTTGAGGTCTGTCCAGATGGACTGAGGTCACACGCTGTGGGTTGAGGCCAGAATAAGGTAGACATGGTGTTTGCGTTCGGGCGCGCGTCACTTGCGTCTGGCATCAGTGACCACTACACTTCCGCAAACGATACGAGCCAAATTGTGGCAAGTGACTCCGCGTTTCGAAAGTGTCCTGGAGGCAGTCGTCTGCCTGCCAGCACCACTTGAATTAAGCTTTACAAACAACTCGAGTGCAACCATTAGGCTTTAAGTAACGAAGAGCCACTGGCACGATAAGAGACATCTAGAGTCATTCGTAGTATTGGGTGCGGTTGCGGACAGGAAAAATACGTCAGAGAAACAGGACGAGCAGTCTGGAGGCGATTTGCTAAACACCCCGCAGCCGTTTCTGCAAAAATGGCGCCACTTCTCGAGTCACGGCTTACTTGATGAGACCCTGCCACACATTCAAGGTTTCGGCAACCGAAATTCTTGTGACAATCGTGTGAGAAGGGAGCTACTTGGCTCACGTATCTTGACAAGTCTAATAGCCTATCCACCCTATGTTCGGTGCTGTAGCCCAGTTTGAACTAACCGATTTGTCATTTGGCGAGTGCACCTGCAAACTCCTCTTCTGACGCCGGAGCCAGGGAGCCATATGACCGAGCTATAATCACGCCCAAACTCAGCACGAGTGGTAAAAGTCTAGCAGGTCACAACCCACAGGCCGGCCATCAAGCAATAAGCGAACAAGCCGTCAGTTATCTTCAAGAGGAGGAAGTCATTAATGGTTATAGTTATGCAGTAGCATATCCACTGTATCTCACGAAAACTGCAACTCCCCAAAGAATGAATGAGTCGTTTTTGATACTGCCTCTGATTATGGGCCCACGAAGAAAAAGAAAACGTTAGACGGATAAAGTAATTTTCCTAGCGACCGCATCTGATCCTTCTCAATTAATTCCGAACATATATATTTTCACCTGCATTAGCAAGCATGAGCACATGTACTGTGTGTTTGGTTCGCAATACATACATCAAAACCATGTACCCTTCCTGACGTCCTAATACTGCATGTGGCCTTAAGACTACTTATAATACTAACCCTTACCTAAATCGTGAACTCTTTCACTAACTCAAACATTAACCCGCATAGCACCGGTAACCAAAAGTGATAACTAAACTCGAGCACTTTCCCTAGCTCTAACCCTTGTCCCAGTTATTATTAACCCGATTACCAACCCCAACCAGAAGAATTAGTTTAGAAAGCAATTAGGCAACCGGTAAATGAACCGTTAGGCTCAGAATCGAAATGCTATCACAATTTGACTTGAAGACAGTCAGTCGAGGAGTTTTAAATTTAGATGTCAAGCGTTGGCTGTACTCAAACCCTCACTTATTGACGTGGGTTTGAGCCAAACCGAGGTTGCGAACTTTTCACAATGGAGTCAATGGAAGTATGAAAATCGACCAAACCTCGCTTATAATGAAATGCGCCTGAAAGACACAATCGACCAAAGTATGATTAAGTGCGCGTCTCCCGGAGGGATCTCCATTACTCAGTTGGCTAGAAGTTTGGCTTTATCCAAGTCTTCCCATGCTTCCTTCCTAATGATTTAAAAAGGGGTGTTTTGTCCCTCAACACCTAAGGATTTCTGACATTACCAACTTGGTCATCCTATCATCGGCTTTGGAGATTCAGTGAACAATTTATCGTCAATTCGCCTGCTGCGATATGATGAGCTGTTGCCATAAGCTTAGTTGGGCACAGTTTTCAGCTCGGCGCGTTTGACATTGATTTGGTGGGAGGGACATTTCCGTCGAAATCAGGTGGTAATTGATGCATAACCACGGTGTTGTCCATGTTGCTTATGGTACCGCAGATTGCTCAACCAGGGGAAGGTGGTCCACACTCCCTTGCATGTCCTGATCGGTCGTTGCAATGACAGCGGAATCGTCGGCGAACAGTATGTCTTGATCGGTGTTCATAGCTACTCATGTTGACTTTTGCCTACAATTCAAATATATTTTATGGAAAACATGCACAATAAAATAATTTTTTGTACTTGTTTGATAGCAAATTATGCCTTCTTTAAATTTTATAATCAAAGAAAGGGTGGCTTACGGTTTTAAAAAAGCTGCCCAATTGCCAAACAATTTTCTAAACGAGCGAATGCTACACTCGAATTCACGGTTTAAAAATTGCACACTGTGTACATCCTGTTTAAGGAAATGTACAGTTTCACCTACAGTTAGAGGAAGGCGTCATCTATTAGTCATGAGATACTGAAATAGACTTGGAAAAAATGTTATGCAGTATAGGCAGCACTAATAAATGAAGACCTAACAATCGTAAAAAAGCTCATAATTCGCAACTAATTTATAACCGAAAGCAACCCTTTCTTTGAGTATAAAATTTAAAGAACGCGTGATTTGTTATCAAACAAGTACAAAATATAATTTTTTCGTGCATGTTTTCCATAAAATATATTTGCATTTATAAAGGCAGTCAAAATCAATGATAAAACAGCATACTTCTTTAGTAGTCAGTTTTTACAATAGATACGCTTTGCTGGTAGTCAGAGCGAAGCTCGTTAAAAAGCCGGCTTCCTATTCTGACTGAAATCACTTCAGAATACACTACACGATAATCAGTAACACAACTGGAGTCAATTGCGATAAGCGAAAGTGTATTAGTCTTTTGCATATTTCGAAATATTGTATAGTCAAGGGCGTCTACTGGACAAAGAAAATACCGATGCATGGCAAAATTTATTACAAAGCAGGCTGCACATAGTTATGTTGTACAGGACGGTTGCGTCGCCGGCGAGGACGAAGGGCGATAAACCTCAGGTTGCAACTCAGTTGACGGGACCCGGCCACATTTTTAAGTTTGGCGAAGTTGAAATCGAGAAGAAGAAGAAGAAGAAGAAGGGGAAGAAGAAAAAGACTTGATCGCTGGGACAATAGGCTTATTCGCCTGACGTCGTGGATTCATTTTCAGGGACATGAGTAGGGAATAATTGCAGAACCCGAAGTTGAAATCCTTGCAAGAGGTTGCAGCCGCGTGATTTACGCTCCCTGTCTGTGTACTGAGGTGTTCCGGGAGCAAGAGACTCAGGCACGTATGAAGGGCCGGGCACAGCAACAATTATGACGACAGCGAACAGAATTGTAGCACAACTATCAAACCGGCATCCAACACGGACAACGAAATCGCGACAATTAAGGAATAGTTAACGAAGTGTCAAGCCATCACCACACCAAATAAGACCCCAAGCGGTGGTAAAAGGAACTGGTAGTTATAGTACGCATGCAGATGACCGCTACGAACTATAAATAATACACAACCTATGCATGTATCACCACAATCTGCGCATGTCTCAAACTATCTTAGGTTTATCTATGGCTACGGATTCTTCAAAAAATCCGAAACAGCAGGCGAATACATTTTTTTATCTCATCGAATGCATCTGATTCTTAATAATAACTTCAAACGATTTTGATCGTTGCCTGCATTAGCAAGCGTGCGCACATTTAGAGTGTGTTCGGCTCACAATACAAAAAAGTCAACGAGTTGTTTATGTTTACTGTGGCGACAGGAAAACTGCTGAAGCTGGTTGTACATAGGCATTTCCTAAATTACAGTCATTTATACATATAACGCGATTACTATTTGCAAAAATTAAAAGAATGATTTCTATCAATTTTTGAGTAGCTCAGAGGTTGTCAATAAGCGTAAATGGGACCTAAACCAGCGTTGGCGTCTCTCAATGCAAGTGAAGCACTAAGACGTGCCAAACTCTACGTTAGTTAAGATTCTTTATTGCATATCATGGATGAAGCTAGAATTGTCTAGTATAAATACCAGGTTGATGCGCTGTGCGGTTGAAGCAAAACGACCTTTCAATGTTGAAGAAATATATTTGTTACTTCTTTCTTACGTATTTTTCCACAAATTGGACTGCGTAGGCCGTGTTGTTTTGGCAAATAAAATCACATCAATCATTGATATTTCCCAAAACACTTCCAGAAAGTGCTCATAAGCTTTGAAAGTTATTTTGTTGTACCATAGGCGATAGTTTCGCCGAGAGAAAGCTCACCTGTTTCGTTGCCGAAAAGCTCTCTTTGGTTTGTGTTGGCATGGATCTCGGTTCATTTGACGCCATATGCACGGATAAAAAATGAAATTTGTTGCCAAGCCTGCAGGCTCTAGTCTGTTAATTAGCACATTCGCAGATGTTTCTTTTTATATTGTGTAATTTCACCCAAAATGTCCTTTGAGTCCACCTGGTGCTATCTCACAAGAAAAAAAGTTATTCAAAACGAAACAAAAGAAATTTGGAATACATACCATTCAAAATGTCCATTTAAGTTTCAAATCACCATCAAACTTCGCCTTATTGTGAGTCAAATCATACCGTTATCCTAACTCTACTTTAGATACCAGATGACATATTTTAGTCTCCTTGTGTACCGTGTGTTATTACGTATTATTATCTACTCACAACAATTAAGTAGAACATTAAGTGAAGATATCAGGGCCGATTACAGAAAATATTTGTAGGCTTGATTGCCTTACGGGCGGTAATACTTTATTCATTTTTAAGTGCTAACAGCTTTTTCCATTTTTATTTCCTTTATTAAGTTTAGATTAGTAGATACTAGTTTTTTGAAAGATACTTAAGTAAATGTGGTATTATCTTACCAAACTGAATTGAAATTAAGATAAAGAAACTAAACAATAGACGAAAAATAAACTAAAACAAATAAAACAGAAAGCTATCATAGGACGAGGAACGAAGGAGTATTTAAGATGGCCGAATAACTTGTCATTTGCCCAAAAATCTTAAAGCAACTCTTACTAAAATAGTTATCCACGAAAGTGGGATACGTATGTGGAGGCATTCGGGTGAAACCAATTCGGATATTCCATCAGTAAGCCGGAGATAAAAATAAATCAAACTGAATGAAAGAATTTGGAAATACCAGCGAGAAGTATGTCTCTCTCGGTGCACTTATCACCACTGGCACCAAACGTTAACTTCAATAAGTAAAATATACGACGTTTTCAGTTTTATCACGACTGAAAAGAAACTTCACGGACCGATTTGTGTATCGCCTGTTGAGACCAGCTTCAGAGCATGTATTAGGAGACGATTGAATGGTGGTGGCAATCATGGTTATATTTTCCTGACGTTTCAAAGCGTACAGGCTTCCATCGTGTGAGCTTGGAATGGTACTGTGCCTCCCACTAGGTACAGGTGGCGATGGTAATGGTCAGTAAGGCTAAACGAACGCAGGGTAAAGGGGGCCACCACGGTGAGGGATGTACAATCATCGTGCCACTTGAAGCGGATGCACGCCAGTCAAGGAACCTTCCGTTGGAGGCTGGTGTTCGCACATGTATAACTTTCATCGATCTTAGCTATCGTCTCAGTTTTTTACCCATGTCTGTGCTCAAACTTCCATCTGGCTTCACACTTGCAGGCTGAGAGGATGGGCTAGATGGGCTTGTTTTGTGGCTACGTGTGTGTCTGCCATCTGCTCGCATGTGCTTGGATAAACGTTACGCATATATTCTCTCTCATTCTATTCTTCAATGAGTTTAGTTCGGGGGAATTGATAGAACGTGGGAAGTGCAACACCATGGTTAATGGAAATCATCCCGATGGGCCAGGCCTTGATCGCTTTGCCGGCTTCGCAGTTATTTCTCGGCATTCTGGAAAGTGAATGTGTGTCCGGAGACTGGGCAGTGAATGGTAAAGAGAAGAAGCTGTAATCGCATGAAGGGGGCTCGACGGCCTCAAAGGATTATGTCATGCAGGTGTAGATTTCAATACGACAAAACGACAAAACAGTTAGTCTTCTTAAAGCGATAAGGTGCTGCACCGCTCATACCGCAACTGGATATCGTGTTGACACACACACAGCACCATGGCCCGAAGAATTTGGTTAATGTCCGAGTTCAGGCATAACATATCTCACCGCTCATATTCCGTGAGGCACGCTGACCCTATCCGAATGAAACCTGCCTAGAATGAGCAGTATATTCCTAGCCATGTTGCAGACAAGTCTGCATCGTTGTACATCTCTCGACAGGATTCAGACATAGAGGTGTTAAGTCTTAATCCCTCAAATAGTAGCTTTGAACGATACGCCGGTCGCCCAGGCAATGTCTGCAAGCAGTTCCCGACCTCTCTAATGTAGTCGACTACGGAAGATTTACATCTGAACCGGTATACGACGTTCACTGTTTCACCCCGGGGCAGCAATAACTAAGGTCTCATGAATAGATATCGTATTGTTGGCTCTGAGTGGTGGGCAATGCCGATCTCCAGTAGTTTACGTAGAGCGATCACTGTCTTCCAAACGTCGTCAACGTATTGCGGTGGACACCATACTTTTGATTAACCGTTCATCGGACATCGGAACAGTTTAGGCTGCCTGCCGCGTTCAATTACATTCCGGAGAAATCACTGACTTTAAAGATATATTGTTATTCCGGTCGTGCGGCTGGCTCCAATGTGTTTCTGCCTCTTCTTACAGCGTTGGAACACAACTTCGTTTGGAGCATGACAGGTACTAGCTATGGTTTCAGTTTATTTGGTGCGGGTGAGCAATGCCTTTGCAAACCCTATTGATTACAAGCCGGTGCGTCATACATATGTACACACACAGGCAAAATATTCCACTACTAAAATGGTACTGGCAAACAGTAAGTAGCATTGGTTTTACAAATAAGTCTGGTAGTTAGAGTTCAGACATCGAAGGACAACAAAGGACGCATGTAATTACCCGCGCATTTTCTATAGCTGTAGGGAAGTGGCTTCCCCGACTGACTGTGAGAAGTAATTCTACTGTTGTATGGCCCACTGACTGATAAATTCAGAGCAAAAATGGAGCTTGGGCATTTTCCTGCGTAGCTTGATTATGTGTCTACGGAGATGAGGCCAGAGGTGCTTTTGAAACATGTCCTCAAAGCGCAATCCTTTTTCAAGACCACTCATTATCTTTAAAACAACGATAAAATCCCCCCTTGTTTGCCTGTAAGATATAGGAAATATATTCAGGCATGCCAGTCTATCTATGTAAGTGTGGTTCTTTAGACTTCTTACTAGCTTTGTTGCCCGACGCTGCACTTTCTCCAGACATGCTATGTCCTATGTTAGACATGGCCGCCATGCCTGCATGCCGTACTCTAGGTGTAGCCGAACGAAGGTACCGCATACTTTGCTAAAAAGATATGTGTCGAAAGGTAGAAACGCCCTTTTGAAATCGTGCAGCACTCACGTGGCTTTGATTGCAGCCTTGACACATTGTAACGATGGCTTCAGAGTGATTTCTAGCTGAGGGCATTTTTAGATGATTCAATGGTAATTTTAATGTTGTTTAGTTACTATATCTTCATGCCGCAAGGTACGGGAACTGTTGCTGGACGCAGGTGGAGGACGGCACACGTTTGCACATTGAAATGTAGGAGCCATTGCTTGGACCACCTCTGCAGTTTGCAAAGATTATTTTGCAGAGATTCTTGGTCGCTAGAGCTTAATGTCATCGGAATACATGATTTTACCGCAGTCTAGTTCTCGAGGGCTGTCATTACCAAAGACGGTGAAGAGTAAAAGGAAAGAAAACGGAGCCTTGAGGAACACCACTGATCACGTTCACCCAGTCCGATTTATCGTCCCCGATGCACATGTTTTTGGCGCTCTTTGGTTGCCTTCATATTAACTGTCGTTATTAGGTTAATATTTGGTTTACCATGCACGAGAACGTCAAGGAACGGTAGTTGGATGTTGGTTTCGGTGTCAGTCGTGAAATGGATGTCAGAGAACACAAATTTAAAAGACGTTGGAATTCTCGGACCATTTCCCACACAACAATAATGAAACTATTGGTTAGATATTGCGTTCAACTTTTTGGTTGCAGTATGCGAACATCAAATTCCCTAATTTTTAGAAAACTGTCTATACAATGAAGGCCGAGGGTGACGGTCCCATTGGTGTCCCCTTGACCTGACCATCGGTTATCCCCCAATGAAGAAGTAAGTTTTCCAGCAGAAGTCTAGGAAAAGAGGGAACGTGAAAACATACCAGTATGCCTAAGCCAAGTGCAACCATATTCCTCTGGAATTCTATTCTCGGACACAATATCGCCACGAATCACTCAGTTGATCCTAACGAAACCTTTTATGTTGTCTACCGGACATCAGTCAACACTACAAGGGCCTGCGGCAGCGGATGCTAGCAACAGCCTAGGCCGTGACTATGCAGCTAGGTAATCCAGTGTTAAAAGACGCTAACGTTATCACTGCCGTGGCCGACGGCGATGACATGTAGCAATCGCATATCGCCCCTCCCGTCGGTGACAGCTGTTCACTCCGTGCAAGTAAAATTCATCTTCACCACACATCAAGAAACCATGCTTAATAGTTACAGCCCATCTTACTCTCCCCCTGCCCTTGCTCCATGACGTCTACATGTTGATCTCACAATGTGGGCCGCGTAAAAACCATGCTTTGTAAGCAAAATGCGCTTATTAATCCTGTCCAACGCTATAATTTTCAGTATAACTGTGATTGTAATGGCCTGATTATTATAATATGGAAAAAATATACTGTCCGAGTAGGCTTTTTAAGTTAACCATGAGGAAATTAGCAGAAATCAGGATAAGAACAATGGGCTTCCGTTTTACCGTCTTTGTCGGTATAAAAGAAATAATCTATACAACTGTCACTGTATTTAACACATTTTTATAAAACCAGCTCCTGTTGAGGGCCTCCGCTAATGGATGCCAGCAATAGTCAAGGCAATGGCTATATGGCTAGGTAATTCAGGGCTATGTTGCCAGAAAAAAATACCACAAGCTATTACTAGCACTGCCATGGCCGAAACCGACGCCAAGTAGCGATCGCATACTGCCTCCACCATTGGTGACAGTTGTTCGGTACATGCAACTGATAGTAAACTTCACCACGCATAACCGAAACATCGACCAGTAGTCACAACCCATCCTCGTCCCTCCTCTCCCCCCTACCCCAGGGCAACGACTTCGACACACCGATTTTGCCATGTGGGCGGCATGCAAACCATGCTTTGTAATTAAAAGACCCTTATCAACACTGTCAAACGGTATTATTTTAATATTTACTACAAGATTATCGGCCTGATGATGATATTATAAAATATATGTAATTCGAATAAGATTTTCAAGTTGATCTTAGGCACATAAGCAGAACTAAGAACAGCATGGCAAGTCGTGCAAACAACTTTCATGACAAAATTTAACTTGGTAGTAAAGCATATATCTGGACAGGTTATTTTCATCAAATGAGTAGATTTAATAGAGAGGAAGGCTTCGGTTGGGAAAACTGCTCACTATGTTAAATTTATTGAGGAAAATAGGAACTCATTTTGGCTAAATCATGAGTAAGTTTACACTAAAGTAATTTCCTATGCTGTAAGGTTCGAAAAAACCAAACCCTTTAATAATATATAAATTTTGTTGTGGAAAAATTCCAGCATTAGTAAAAAAGGTGGAATAATAAAACCTTCCAGAACTGGAAAATTTCGTACCAATTTGATCAAATGGAATTGAAGCCAAGTTTAAGAAACTGATATTTATTTTCAGAAACAAGCAAGAATTGAAGTTATAAAAATTACGGTATAATATCCTGTAACATGTTTTTGGTAAAAAAAATGCAGCAACTGGACAAAATCATGGTCTCTTTCGATGTGACTTCCTTATTCACATCCATACCCTCAAATCTGGCGCACGAAGTCTTGCGCAAGAGACTGGAAGAGGCATACGATGAGGCTCGATGCCCAATCAAAATCAAACCCATTATGAGGTTATTCAAATTCTACCAGAAAACGTTCTTTACCTTTGTTGGAGAAAGGTACGAACAGATCAAAGGAACTCCCATGGACTCCCCGATCTCCGGCCTAGTGGCAGAAATGGTTCTACAGGAGCTAGAAAATATCGCCTTTGC